>CM044955.1:26151887-26758211 GCA_024516035.1 Bactericera cockerelli | reverse complement strand
TCTCTCTATTTCTCTTCACCTTACCATCTTCTCCCTCTATCTACCTCCTGCTTATTTTCACTATCTTTCTCTCTTTCATAATATCTTTATTTAGCAATTCCTCTATCTTCTTACCCCTATTTCTCTTATCTCCCCCTCTAATCTCTTTATCTAGCACATCCTCTATCTTCCTACCTCTATCTCTTTCACCTGCCTTCTTTTCTCTTGTTTTCCTCCTCACCTTCCCTTTATCTTTCTCTTTCTACACATGTCCTCCTTTTACTCTCTTTCATCGTCCCTTTCTCAAGGTTATCCTCTATCTCTCTCTATCTCTATCAGTCTATCTTCCTCAATTTCTCTCTCTTTCTTTCTCTCTGTATCCTTCTTTTTTCAATTAATTTCTGTCCTTTTCTCGTTTCCCGATCTGTCTTGCCTGTTTTTCTGACTAGATCAGAAGACGCATTATTATGTTGTGAAAATTCCAAATGGGAAGATAACTTGGCTGGGACTCAAACAAGCGACCTTTGGACTCTGGATCAGACCAACGCCTTTACCACTCAGCTACCGAGACAGGCAGTTTCGAAACTCTTCAAAAGCTCTGAGTATTATTTTTGGTGTACATTAAAAACATTTGAATTTGGTAGATTAAAAAGGAAAACCGTGATATTTTAAGAGAAAGCTTTTATCCACCTCTGGCACCATAAGAACCGTCAAATTTCAAACCCGCAGCTTGTGGGGAGAAAGCCGTTAGTTCTAACTTTGTTTTACAGTTTCGTTCTACAGAGCGAAACGGTGTTAGAAGTTGAAAGAGAAACAAAATGAAATCCCTCTCAAATTTTCACTCGATAGAAAGTAATTTAGCGAAAGCCGAGGAGAGAGCGCAATAAAATAGTCTGGGGCTTAAGAAAGGGAACTCAGAAATATGTTCACCAGGAACGAAAAGAAAATGTACAAATTGAGAAAGAGAAAAGAATCACTAGGAAAGTAAGACCGAACAAAAAACTTGGAAATGAAGAAATTTCCATTTTCTTTCCTTGTCTACCTCGCCTCTCCTATGAAATTAATATCAAGCAAGATTGATACCCGGAATCCTGGGAGCAGAACTTTTAATATTGAAATAAATCTGTTCCAGCCACCTCCCGCCAGAGGCTGTCTTGAGATCACACCTCACACTCCTCGGGTAGCTATTTGCCAATACTTTTTTTCTTTCCTTGGGAAAAATAAAAAAGAGCCGTTTTAATGAAAAACGATAAAGTTCATGAAATGTGTAATGTGTGGTTGCGGGTGTGCAGGGGCTATAAACAATTTATGACTCCAGTTGAGATTTATAGCAATAAATAAAGTAGCAACAGATTCTTGCTCCTTGCTTCATCCTCTTCTGTTGCTCGTTGTATTTCTGTTTCTTTCTATTGCTTCCACTCCCATTCAATCCTCTTCTGTTGCTTTTTGTTGCTTCTAGCCCCTTTGTATCTCTTTCTGTTCTCTTCCGCTGTTTGTTTTTCTATTTCATTTGGAATCTTGATGAATCCGTTGAATTCATCATTTTATTTTGGTCATGTCATAATACATCCTCAATAATAGAACTTATGCAACAGTTCCAGCGTACAGAGATAAGTAAGAGAGGAGCATGTTAAGTGGGTATGGCACATGGTTTTCAGTACCTAAACCTCATACTATCCAATACAGCTATTGTAAAGCCAAATTCTTATTTACATCACAAAGCTCGCCGCTCTTCAACCGCAGGACTCCGAGAGGAAGCACTTGTATTATGTAAGAGTATAGCTTTTCTAAAGCTTCCGTTCTCTCGTTTTTTATTGAGAAAGTCAAAGTTTCAACATTTAGAACCTCAAAAGTCAAAATTATTATTAATGTACGTTCTTGTTGTTTCTGTGTTGAACTTTTCCACAACAAAGGCATTCCTGTAAGCAAAAGCTGTTCATTATTGTTTTCACGTTAGAGATTTTGGCGAAGTGTGTTCGAAACTTAATAGAAAATTTAACAGCTAAAAAGCATTTCAAGTGAAAATTCGATCACGATGAAAAAGATTTTGAGAAAGTACAAGAATTTTTTTTTAACTTTTACCAACCATTGTAGTGAAAATACAAGAATTAAATTTCGGATTAACTAGTCGTTTCATCAGGAATTTTCTTTTAAAAATGTGTTAAAATCGATGCATACTACATTACACTACATAATTATAGCAAAAACATAAATTCCATTGTTTGACTTGGAGGGCCAACATCTTCTTCTTTCCCAATCCTACTTGGGGTTGCGGTCGGCATTTTTCAACCTCATTGTTGAAGTTGGTTGGTCGTGGCACATGTCTTACGACTGGATGCCCTTCCTAACACCAACGATTCTATTTGATTTAATGTCCTAATTAGGTCGGGAGTTTTACACTCCATTCGCTGGGAATCGTACCAGCTACCCACATTAACCTCACCTAGCGTGGGTATGGCCGAAACATAGAGGGTCCACATCACTACATGGAATCTATCAAAAATTCACGGAGAATCTTTTTAATAACTGTCTACCTACAAAGTAGGTAATTAAGTCGCACTAAGTTGTATACCCAGAAACGTATTCCCTAATTACTGAGGAAGGAACAATACGCTGAAATGTGGACATAATTTATTCAACAATAGCGTAAAAAAGTCAATTTGTCAATGTAGAACAAAATACCGCACTGTACAATGGACAGAAAGAAAAGGGGTGGGGGGGGGGGGGGGGGTGGAAAAGTCAAGAGGGTGAAAATTATATAGAAGGAAAAAATAAACAAAGGGGCTTGAAGAGTAAATAGAGCGAATAATTGTCTGCTACACGGCCTCTAATTTTCCGAAAACTGAATTGTTCGAGCCAGAACTCTTTCTTTGTAGTGTTTCCGGTAAAACATTGGTGGAATTCATAAGCCCCTCTTGAGTTTTCATGAAAGACTTCGAGATTGACTGAAAAGGAGGGGGATTTCTATGTCATTATCTCCTATTGTAGTGATTTTCTATTGTGCCTTTTTCCTCTCCTGTGACCTGTCTTACTGAGAAAAGGGTTTGCTTTGACCTTTCAATAATTATTTTAGAAATTGAATTTATTTTTTTATTTTTTTGATATTATACAATAAAAATGCAAAATAATAGAAAAATATATGGAAACATAATTATGTCCTAACTAAAGGGCGGGGTTATTGAGCTTTGAAAGTTATCCAGGAAAAATAATGGATTGAGAGTCATTACTTTCATGCAATTTATATGGATCTTTTCCAACCCTAGCTTATGTGCCTCCCTAAACTTAAAGCTTACCAAGGTTCTTCCCAAATTTTAAGCTTCTCCCCCAACTGACAACGCCACTAGCCACAGTATTTACCTATCATAATGAAACCGTTGTCATGCTCTACACTCTCGTATCAGAGCCTCATTAAAAATGCATCAATTAGGGGCGTGCTCATGCTCCATAACTTTATTCAATAAATTTTGTTTTTGGAAAATGATGTGGTATCATAATAAAATTATGAAAAACAAACCAAATTATTTATTATTTTCTGTGCAAAAATTTGTTTTTTACTTCCGAGAAATTTCGAACATTAAGAATCGAAAGTATTGTGTTCGTTTTTGTAAAAATAATAATATTTTTTTGTTCCGATTTTTTATTTACAGTGTGTTGTTTAGACTTCGTCTCGCTGGCGGATGAATGTTTCAGGGTTATCTGGGTAAAATACATACGGCAGGACCAGCTTTGTCAGACCTTAAGACAATTTCAACGATACAAAACATTTAACTTAGATAGCTAGTTAAAGAAATGCAATATTTTTTTTATTAATTTTTTTCAACATAAAATCCGGGTCCTATGCCGAGATATGGCCATAGGATATCTAGAAATTGGACCTCTTCCGAAGGTCCTATGTCGAGATATGGCCACAGAACAACTAGAAATTGTACCTCTTCCGAAGGTCCTATGCTGAGGTATGTCCATAGGACGTCTAGAAATCGGACCTCTTCCGAATTTAGGGCCAAATATCCCGTAGGTACGATTGCACTATGGGGGGTGAAAAATGAACTATAGGAAGAGAAATAACAACACCTACCCCCCCACCCCCACCCTTACCATTATTCTATTTCGTAGCATCACAAGTTAAAGAATGGCACTGCAGTGCTATGTTTCTGCTTCACCTTCCGAGTTTAAACAGTTCTCTGAATAATTTAAAAAAGGAAAACAATAGCTGTACTATCGTATTTTCCTCCATCGGATAAGATAGAATGAATGCAAGAGATGGGAAGGAATAGAATTGAGGAAAAATGGGTTTTTCCTACACCTTCAATATTTACCTACCTACTGTATTATTCCGAATTGACATAATGATAATATAGGTCATATATAGGTATGTCATAATAGTAATAATAATAACACTCTTTAGTGGAAGGTAACCACCAGGTGAGGTTAATTAATCCTCAAAGCATGTTGAACCACCTAACCATCAGAGTCTTATTATTATGTGGTCACAAACTTAAATTATTGAGGAAAAATCCATGCACTAGGTGGGTTTCGAATCAACGGATCCCTACGCAACCTACATTAGCAGACTAGCACGTTAACTACTTGACTACCAGTGCACGTATTGTTCTGAGACCTGACCTCAGTTCTCAGTAAGTTCGTAGCTAGATCTACATATAAGGTGGTGGTCTCGTAACCAGGAGATCGGTGGTTCGAGCCACAAGTACGACAAACAAATTGTGAGGCGAGTTTGTGTGGTTTTTTACTATGAGTAGTGCTTTATTTAGACTGTCAGCGCAAGACAGGTAGTTCCACTGTGATGTTTCACATGCAATTGACACAAACAACTTGACATCGCGATTGCAATTGACACAAACAACTCAGAACGAAGTTACAATTTCGTTACTTACCATCAGCATCAGTGCAAAATTCGTCTCTTACTTCTCGGATAACTGAAATAGATTGGATTTCGTTAGAACGGGGCTAGCAACGAGAACACGAGCTTAAATTTCTTTTATTTCATATCAGATAACATACGGAGCATCTTGAGATATTCCCAGAAAATTTCACATCAACTTGTAATTTGCCATTGATTTCAACATGCGCTTCTTTGAGACTACATATTCTAGAACCTCTCACTTTTTTGTTTATACTGATTCTACTGATAGCCAATTATTGGTGATAACTGTATTCAATTTCTTCATTTCGGGGTTTTCGTGCTTTCATCTCGACAGAAGAGTTTATTTGTCCAAAGTAATTAACTCCCAATGCAAGAGGGTGAATAGGGTATAGATGTCCCTGAGCCAAAGGCAAGACAGATAGATAGCAAACACAGTTGGGTGCTGTCTGTATTTAGGTATTGAATCCGCTATAAGTACATACCTACAGTATGGTATATTTGGTATGTATCAAATATTGATGCCAATTTATATAGCGTAAAAATACGATTTCTGCCGACCTTAATAGCTCCATCAAAAATGAGGACTTGTAACCTGGAGGTCGGGGGTTCAAGTCCCGAGCTCAGGAAATAATCAGGAAGCGAGATTGAGTAGTTGTGACATAAAATAAAATAATTAACACAAATAATATTATGATAACTTTAAACCATAAGGGAATGCAGGCTGCATTCTTGGGACTTTCTCATTAGGAAATACCCTTCAAATGTTTGATGATTAAGAATTTGATAGATGTTTGATAGATACAGTTTTATTTTCAAACGAAGCTGCCCACATATATTTGAATAAATACACAACATATATTATGCATTTATGCATATTATCCTTCCATATTCGATTTCATCTTCATTTAAATTCATAAATTATTTTCTTTCCCATTCTGTTATGTTTCATTTTGTTTCTCCATTTAGTTGGTAGTCAGTCGAACTGATATCATTATCAAATTATATACTTATTAGGTATTCAGTAATTTGCAAACCGATTGGGATTATAAGAGCGCACGAATAGCTCAGCGGTTGAGCACTCGCTTGCCATGTGGAAAGTCCCGGGTTCGAATCCCCGCGCCAACAAAAATTTGTATTCATAATTTGGTTACAGTTCTTTGTAAGGGATACCTTCCGGTGCGCTCGTGTTGACCAAGCACCTAAATGGGAAGTACTGTCTCACTTCTCGCCCATCCAGAGGTAAAAAATGTGGTAAAACCAACCACCCTCAACCAAGAGATTGAACAACGTTGACCCTGTCTAAGCAGGATAAGACAGATTAAAAGAAGAAGAACAAGATGGTAGAGAATAAATGTTTAATAGGGATGAATAAAGTAACGCTCTTTATCTACTAAATTTTACATTTGTAATAAATTTTGAATACAATTGCACTGTACAATTACTGCAAAATACTTGGGTATTCGCGGTAAGGCGCAATAATCGTATTATTGCAAAATCCACTCTCGGTAAGTCCTCCTGAAATTTCTGCACTCTGTATCGCTCCTGCGGGTATGCAATTTCTCCTCCATCCCTCATCTGTGACCCTCATTCCCTTCCGGCGGTATTTCCATCAACAATTTTCAATAATTTCATATTCGCACCCCTCTCAGCGTTTCCCCTTGGGGTTTGAAAATCCATTTCACCTGATCTCCCTCACCCTTCCCATCCCCCTCGCCGCCCCTGTCGTAATGGTATGTGCGATGTTATTTTTATTTATCTTATTAAGAAATGATTCGAGCCAGAGGAAGAGGTGGAAATAAAGGATGGAGCAGGCTGCAGGGAAAGCAGAGATATGCCAATGATACCCCCCGGTGCTGGCGAATTCTTTTTGCATAAGTGACATATCGGGCTCAATGCTTTCTCGAGGAAAACATTGCCATTCTCTGCCACATTTTAAGTTTATTATTATAAGTTTATTGTTATCATATTTGTGTTAATCACGAAGTGATATCACAACTACTTAAACTCGCTTTACTAAATCCTCGCTGAAACTTGGACTTGAACCACCGACCTCCAGGTTACAAGTCCGCCGCCTAATCGATCAAGCTACTGAAGTCGGTCAAGCTACTGAGGTATTTCTTTATAAGTTTATTGTCTTCTTTACATCAATAACTTTTATGTGTTCCATAAGTGCTTATGTATCTACTTTTATGGATAACTACATACAATTGATATTAGAATAAGATCTAACACAGAGATCCTCAGCTTGATTCATGGTTGGGAAGACTTTTCGGAATGAAAATTCTGTCCCCTCCGATCACGTGAGGCTGGCGATTCCGGCTCTACCCAGACTGGGTGATGTGGTTGGTTTACTATCGATCAACTGGTTACCATAGATCTAATTGAGATCGGTGTGGTGAATGGGGCTTCAGTTGTGAAACTACAACCAGTTTGTAATAATAATAACTTATCCAAAACCGACCTCAGTAGCTTGATCGATAAGACGGCGAACTTATAACCTTGAGTCCCGGTTTCAGCGTAGATTTAGTAAAGCGAGTTTGAGTAGTTGTGATATCACGAAAGTGATTAACACAAATATGATAACAACAAAAACACATACATCTCTCCTCATTTTAACAAACAATATTTTAGACAGCATTTGATGGCACGTTCAATACACTAGTTCTCATTCAGTCACCGAAGTCAAGCAACGTTCAGCGAGACTAGGACTTGAATGCGAAACCATGCAAATTCAAAACCTCAAGAAGTTAAAACAAATAGAATCCCTAAAATGTGCATGTGCCAGAACTAAACAAAACATTCAAATTCAAACCATTCCCGGCCTAACTCAGACTGGGTGAGGTTCATCTGAGCAGCTGGTTTGTGACTTTCCAGCGAATGTCATTGTGATATGACAACGCAGTTGAAAGTGACGTAAAAAAAATAACAACAACAACAATATTCTCTATAACAGTCTACATTGTGCATAGACTGCACAATACAACATAACATACAGCTATACAGAGTGTTCCATTATAAACGAGTCATTCAAATATCTCAAGAACTGCTGATGATAGGAAAAATCTGTTCAAGATTACTTTTATAACTCTAAAGAGGAATTTGATAGTGACCTCTAAAAGTTTTTCGAATGAGCCCTTCAAGGTTATTTCAAGGTCACCTATAGAATTTTAAATGGCACCTCATTTTAATGGCATATTTTAATGACATTTTTTACGTGTAATTTTGTCACACCCAGTTTCATACCTTTTAGGATTTTAGGGAGTGTGACATTTTTTCCATTTAAGACCTTGAGTGCGGCATATCAAATCAATCTTATTTTAAATCCTGAACGCGATAGTAGATAATATTAGTTTTTCATTTTATTTATTTTTTGGGTCCCCTATACTAGAGATAATTAAAAAAAAGAAGTAAAATGGATAACCAATATTATCATCGTGTTCACTACCTAAAATTAGACTGATTTCATAAATAGGAGGACCAAATTAGAAGTCCAAATGTAACCCAGAAATATCCTTGAAGGGGTCATCCGAGAAGCCTCTAGAGGTCACCATCATATGTCCCCTTTAGAACTATGAAAATGATTTTGAACAATTTTTTTTCTTTCGTCAGTAGTTCTCGAAATATTTGAATGTCTCGTTTATAATGGGACACCCTGGATACAAAACTGATTAGGATTGGTGGGAGGGGAAGCCTCGGGGGTAAAACCATGCTCCATATCTTGTATTCAATATTCAAGGTCCGAACGGAAGGCAAAATAGAAAGCTCAATACAGAATAAGGACAGTACAGCTCTTTCTGTCTCTCCTTCTCTCTCAATCTCTCCCACTCTCTTTCAATCCCTCCCGCTCTGTCTCTCTCTCTCTCTCTCTCTCTCTCTCTCTCTCTCTCTCTCTCTTTCTGAAGTATCCAGATAGCCTGGGAGCGATAAAAGAAAGTTACCATAAGAAAAAGGATCATAAAGCTATCACAAAGAATGAGAGATTAGGAAAGCAAAAAGGAAGGAGAAGGAGGAGAAGTAGAAAGAGAGGAAGAGGGAGGATAAGAAAGAGGAGGAATTTGAGTTGGAGGAGAAGGAGGAGGAGAAGTAAGAGGAGGAGGATAATGAGGAGTGGGAGGAAAGATGAAAAAAATGAAAGGGAAAATGAAAGAGAAGTAGACAAGGGAGCAGAAGAGGAGGTTGGGGAAATATCCCCGCTTGTATTGAAAGGGTGTCAAAATGGGAAATATTATATTTTGCGCTTTTGGCAAAATATCATAAGATATTATCTCCTTTCTCACGGAGGCGAGACGAAGCGTATTAGAACAACAATGGATTACCCGAGACCTCTACCCAGCCTGGTTCTGCCCCACCCTGTCTTCATTTCAAGAATAAGTATCTGGTGTCTGTACACTTGATATTCTTAGTATGTCTAGTTGTGTCTACGGGCTTTTGAGAGTCTGTTTAGTATGTTTTTAATCATACTCAAGGGTTATATCATTCTAGCGTTAGCCAGATGGTTGCTAGAATGATTATAATACTGCTGCTTTAAGAGCTCTTAAAGCATTTCTGTTCGCAGTTAATTCTTTCAGCACTTGAAGTGACCTGATCTTCAGCATTTTTTTTTTTTTTTTTTTGGTTTAACGTTGCTTTCAACAACATGTTCATATCACAAAGGGGGTGTTATCCTCCATTAGCAGGAAACTTCCAAACCTTCTCCCCACATTAATCTCACCCAGCCTGGGTTGAGCCAGAATGCCAGCAATACGAAGTCTTTACCATGCAGGACATTGTTTAACTTCGGTGATACTATGAGAACTGGGAGCATTCAACGCGCCATCGACGCTGGCTTGAGCAAATTTAGTCATGTGTCTGTCTGTCGGTTTCTTAATTTGATTGAATCTCATCATGTGGATTATGAAATGAAAGGTCTTGGTGTCCGGATCCTAGATATTATGATATTAAGAAACAGGTGAGGTCTACTGTGCACAGAACCACTATATTCTTGATATCAGCACATCTTTCAATCTACCAACATGGAAAGTTGGAAGATTTTCAAAAAAAGTACGAACTAGGATACATTATGAAGAGTAGAAAAAGTTATCCTCAGAACTTACTGGGCTGAAAAAGTTATAACGCCTTTGTCTATTCAAACTCCAAACTCTCTCTCTCTCATTCTCTCTATCTCTATCTATCTGTAACTCTACCTGTTTCTCATTCATTCAAACTTACCCTCGAATCCCTGCCTGTATGGCTGCATGTGTCACAGACGTATAGTATATTGCGCAAATAAGTTAGTCGAGAATTTCAGTGTAATGTGTTTCTCTACTGTCAGAATAGATTTGCTAGCACGCTGCAATAATAACATTTCATGTACCTAGAGTACAAGCTGCTCTCGCAATATTTCCAACATCCAGGACATGTTTTAGAAGAGTAGTATTTCTAACATCTGAATTCAGGACCTGGTTTAGGAAAGTACTGAAGATTGTAGCTAAGTGTTGATACTAGACCCAACTGCTTGATTTGAAACTGGATCAGTCCAAGCATGTTGATAATGAAAAGAAATCGATGTACGAATTGTGTATAGGAGATCTGCTAGAAGATATAACATAGGGATGTAAGTATTTCCACATCCAAATAGAACTTATTTTAGGAATTACCAACATCCAAAACCAGAGGACTTCATTTTAAAATGCATTATTTCTCATATTCGAATTCAGAGTTGCTTTTAAGATTCTTACAAGGAACATCTTAAAGTAAAGCGGGATTTGTTTCAGGACTTTAGTATTTATTGAAAGAACAGGAAGCAATATTATCGTTTGCCAATTCTAATTCAGTTGCAAGATAAACTCATCAAGAGAAGATGTTTGTCTTCTCTGCTTTCCTTTTCTTTCTATAAGCGGTTAAATTCTGTTACTAGATAGGTCGTTCACGGCGGTTCTTCTGGTGTTCTATACTTGTCTTAATGTAACTTAGAAGGGAATCAGCGCTCTCGACAGAGTCTGTCAGAGCTGGAGGGACAGGTAGGGAGAGTCATATATTATGTGTGCATGTAGATGACAAGTCAGTACGTGTTGAACACCTTCTCTGCTTATCCATCATTAATAAATAACTGTTTCCATTCCCCTCCTTCTTTGAGGCCCTTCTTGGGAAGTACTTATCTAAAGTTATTTTTCACCTCAGTATAAATGTTTATGATACCAGTATTTCTCACCTTATCCATCAAACTAACCCGTATTTTTCTACTGAGTTCGGTTCAACTCCCAGGACTGTTCACACGCTGGCCCTGATACCCGCGACGCGTTATCCTCCGCACCATGCATTATAATTCTGTGCACACTGAAAACACCTTTTCATTCTGAAAGTTTTTAAGTATAAATATTTACACGTCAGTAGTACCCACAATTGTGCGGCGAAACTTTTATTCATATACTTTCTTCTTACAAAGCTCCTTTCCCTGTGTGTGTCTTGGCATAAAGGAGATGTTCACGCCCCGTCTGTTTCGTGTTTTATCCAAACTTTTAGCTTAAGTAATTGAACTTAGACAAGTAGCAGCAAAAGCTCTTTTGTTCTTAGGGAATAATGGACCCCAAGCACCAGATGCTTCACGTGTACTCGCTCAACTTTCTCCAGCGGGAAAGTCCTGGTGCATGCTGAGATTTTGCTTTTTAATATTTTTGAACCCCTGCAAATTTGTCGCTTTTCACTTCAAAGGAAACAGCGACGTTGCCGGAACACGATGGCTGTGATCAAAGGAGGTTTATAAGCGTGGTGTTTGAATTCTGGTCGTAGTTTCATGAAACTAACAGTAGTTTTTTTCTACTACTAGTAGTAGTAAAGACTTCAGTAGCTCGGTCGATAAGGCGGCGGACTTGTAACCTGTAGGTCGGTGGTGCAAGTCCCAAGTTCAGCAAAGTTTTGGTAAAGCGAGTTTGAGTAGTTGTAACGTCACGAAAGTGATTAGCACAAATCGATAACTTTTAGTAGCAGTACTTACAGAATCCAATTATGCATTAAATAGTCACCGTGGCCTAATGAGTTTGCGCACTAGGAATTGCACGCATGGGAACTTGGGTTCGATCCCCAGTGGGCAGAAATTATTATTCTGGTGGAATTATAAGCAAAACAATATATTGTATGATATAATTGATAGCACAAAAAGTTTTTTGTGGTGGATAGTTATGCAACTATGCATTCATTGTGTATTAAAACTATACAAAAAATTTTAACTCGGTTTTTATGGGTAGCACAGCATTAGTAATAACAATAACCTTCTTACCTTTTTCAAATATTTTACATAATTCATTTCATAATTATTGTCACCTCATTTTTCCTCAGCAATTATGAGCCATCAAACGTAATTGGAGATAAGAGAACTAAATATTAGAGAAACCTGGATATAATTACCGCACCCTCAGAATTAGATGGTGATATGTCAAAAACACCAACTTTTGGGAAATTGCAAAAGAAAGTTTGACTTATCGCTGTATTAATACAATAAAAGCTACAGTTTTGATTTATATGTTGTTAACTTGAGCATGTTCTTTTCTATAGTTCTATGTAAAAAAAAATGTATTTTCATTCAAAAGAACTTACCTTTGTAACCGTTCGAAAAAGAGGCATTTTGATTTAAAACTTCATTCTATGATTTTGCCTTTTTTCGAGAAAAAATCAATTTTTAATAAGGTGATATCGTATTATATTACCTTTTCTTCCATGAGAAGTGAACAAAAGTGGGTATTATCTCGAAAAAAATTCGAGATAGCACCATCTATTTACAATTTTGAAATGATAGTACCTTGATAATTTAGTTTTATAGCACTATATTACCATATGAATCGAAGAATAAAAGACAATTTGAAACTGGAGGTACATTAAAATCTATGCTTTTGGTATTAAGTCAGAAAAAAAAAAAGAAAAACTCATTCAGTTTAAAAAAGTGAAAAGTAAAATACCCAATTGTTTTATTGCTAAGCAGTAAAAGGTAGAAAACAAGACAATGTGAGTATAAACTTTATTGATTCTTGAAAAAAAATATTTTCCAAACATAGTACAACACTTGAGAGCAATAAATTCGGGACAGTAGCTTTCTCAAAGTTTTTGATTTTTATAATTTTTATTTTACATTGGATTTTCAAGTGTAAAGTATCCTAAGAAAGGAAATTTTGTTGGTTTTAAGACGGTGTAAATTTTTTTTCATTGTGAGCATTTTTTTAAAATATAATAAGTCAATTAAGAAAAAGAAGTCTAAAGAGCATGAAAACACTGCAAAGGATATCGGTGTTTTTTGTGTTATTTCTTCGAAGTCTTCATTGAAAATTGGCTGTTACTTACCTCTTAGTATCTGGTATTCCCCCCTCGAGCTTGTATGATAGCCTGCAATCGATTTCTCATGGACTTGGTTAGGTTGGCAGCCGTTTCTTGAGGGATATTCTCCCACTCCTCATAAAGCGCCTGTTTCAGGTCCCTGTGGTTCATTGGGGGCGGGTTTCGAGCACGGACACGTCTTTTAAGTTCATCCCAGAGGTGTTCAATAGGATTAAGATCAGGACTATTGGCTGGCCAGTTGAGGGTTCGAATACCGGCCTCTTGGAGAAAGTCACTTACAATACGTGCTGTATGAGGTCGGGCATTGTCTTGCACACGAATCCATCACCCACAAAACCTGCATAGGGGACAACATGATCTTCAATGATGTCAGTGACATACCTTTCTGCAGTTAGGTTACCTCCTTGTCCTCCACAATTGATGATAACGAGCTCTGTTTTAGCTTCCATAGAGATTCCACCCCAGAACATACAAGATCATCCACCAAAACTCATAGTTTCTTGAATACAACATTGATTATACCGTTCACCTGGTCTTCTATACACTCTTTTACGTCTGTCATTGCAGAACAAGCAGGCTCGGCTCTCATCCAAGAACAGAACATGCCCCCATTCCTCATCGGTCCAATCAGCGTGTTCAAGGGCAAATTGTAAACGACGTTGTCGGTGTTGTCTGTTGAGTTTGGGTCCCGTAGCTTTTCTTCTTGGTATGAGACCTTTCTCATTCAATCGTCTCCTTACTGTTCAAGGGCTGACATCAACACCAGTGGCCATAACAAGCTGCTCTTGGACCTCAACACCAGACATGTCTCGATTTCTTAAGCTTGTTATGACAGCATATCGGTCCTCCTGGGCAGTAGTCTTCTTTGGTCTGGCAGATCCTGGTCTCCGATCATAGCCACCTGTCTGCCGATACCTGTGGTAAATTCTGTTCACCTCAGACTTTGACAAATTTAGCTGCCTAGCAACATATCTTTGCTTAACACCTTGACTCACAAGTAAAACCACTTTCACAGCTATGGAGTGCGATATCTCCATGATGAAAAGAAAAATTCAACTGAATTTCCTTCCTCATAGTGTTGCATTGAAGGAAATTCAATAATTTACTGGCCAAAAAAGCGTTATCACAACAAAAAATCAAATTTAAAATACCCTCGGTGTACGTGTTTTCATCAACAAAATGAGGTGTTTCTGGAAAGTGGCCATTATCATTGTTGCATAGTACAAAACCCGGACACATTGTATATTTTCTGCAAGGTATAAGTACAAGCTTTTCAAATATATGCATACTTTAGCAACTTCATGCCACACAAATTGACCAGGGCCAACTGAAACGGTAAAATGTCCTGTCCCGAATTTATTGCTCTCAAGTGTATATCGAATATACCGGGCCAGATTATTTTTAAGTCCAAAAAAAATAATAATAATTTATAAAAAGAAAGTAATATAACATAATCTTTTGTATTAGTAATTTTTACCTTGACAAAACACAAAAAAATGTTCGACAAAGAGAGTGATATTTCAAAAAAATCATGCACAGTTCAGTTTTTATGTCAATTACTGAAAATAAAATTTAATAAAGAGAGTGATAAATCAAAACTTACGCAAATATCACTATATTCCAAGAACTGTACGTCTCGATCCAAGGAGCTCTTGGTAACAACTGATCGTAATACCATCTTGTTCCAACCTCCCTCCACTTTTTTGACATAATCAATAAACAACACTAGCGCTATCTCGGGAACGGTAAGAGCTAGAATTATAATTCTTATACCAAACGAAAGGTCTCGTTTCGCTTATTTCGATAGAGTAATAAAAAAAAATCATGATTTTTGACATATCACCATCTAATTCTGAGGGTGCGATAAATAATTTATTGTGTTTCTTTGTGTTATTATATCACAATCTTAGTGGCTAGCGCAGAATTATAGGACGAACGATTTCCAAGCTAAATTTACCTCTTTGTAAGGAAAAATAAACTTTTTATTAGGTCCACTCATACCTCGTGAGGAAAAATGAGTAAGTGCTTTAATGTGAAGCAGCGACCAGTGGCAGAATCTTAGGCAAAAAAATAATACAAGATATTGTAAGTTAAAGTGGTAAAGTCCTATGATTTTGCGCTACTCACTAAAATTGTGACATAATAACACAAAGAAAAAGCATTATTATTATTATTAGAGAAACCTGGATATAAGGCAAATAACTGTCGGTCTGAGCCAGCGTTGATGGTGCGTTGAAGGATCACCGAAGTTAAGCAACGTCCAGTGAGGTGAAGACTTCGTGATGCTGGCATTCCGACCTAACCCAGTTTGGGTGAGGTCAATGTGGGTAGCAGGTTTGTGAGTTTCCTGCGAATGGAGGGTAACACTCCCGTCGTGATATGACCATGTAATTGAAAGCGACGTTAAACCGAATTTTTTTAAATAAAAAAAAGTCACTACTCGGTCACTTATTATTATTATTTTTTTTTAATGGTCGTGAAATTCAAAGGAATGACCACTCATGAAACAAGTCCCTCTTCCCCCTGATAGAAGAGTAAATAGAAAGCAATGCTGTACTTTTCATCTATGCACTTTCGGTCCCTATCCCTATACACGTGCTGCAATTAGGAGCGAGAAACAATTCTTGTTTTCTTTGTCTTGAAAATTGTCCCTTGAGAAAATCCCCTCTCTGTAGCAATTAATTGCGATTTAATGTAGCTAGATATGTATCTAGCGTGATTTCGGGGAGCGGCACCTGTTTTTAGACCTATCCGCTTTCCCCTCTTGTTAGTAAATTATGTACCTTAGTGTATTATTTAAAATATTGCCAAATTTATAAGAGAAGTATATGTGTGATGGGTTCAGTGTATGTTATGTATAATGTACCTCGCTGCTGATAGGGATGACCACAGCAAGGTACCCAATTTAGCCTGTCTAAGTGTTTTGTGTGTAAAGTGTTATTCTTTATGTGTTTGAGTATTAGTATGTAAGTAGTCCGTAATTGTAAGTAGGTAAGTAGTCCGTTATTGTAGGAAGGAAATTATTTAGTGGCTCTTTTTTTATTTTTATTTTATTTTTTTTATTTATTTTTATTTTTATTTTTTTTTTTTTTGGCTCTTTTTTTATTTCTTGTGGCTCTTTTTTTCTCTTTTTTTTGTGGCTCTTTTTTTTTCTTCTTCTTTTTTTTGTGGCTCTTTTTTTTTTCTTTCTTTTTTCATTTGATTGTGGCTCTTTTATGTTTTTTTTTTTTTTTTTTTTTTTTTTTTTAAAGGCTTAACGCTTTTCAAAAATTGTCTGGTGAAATACTGAACTTAGATAAAGATCTCTTGGAAATTAACCCCTTGATTACAAAACCAACCATGTATTTATGTATTACTAACATTAGCTATTCCTACTATAAAATAGACTAGCTTATGCAAGCATTTTCTTTCGAATGCCTTCTCAAAGCATTCTTGGCTGGATTGAAAGGACCCTATTTCATTGGCGAGACTCCTTCTCTCTTCCTCGAACTTTGGGCAGGATACAATTCTATGGGCTGGAGTGTCTTGTGTAGAACATTGCTGACAGTTTGGGCTGGTGATTTTGCCGATCCTGAAGAGATGAACGTTGAATTCACCATGGCCAGATAATATGCAGGTCAAGTCTCTGGTATGTACAAAGTTATATTTTGATCTTTCTGTCACGGTAGGAAATATGTCCATCGTGCATTTACCTTTCTGTGATTGGACCCACTTTTCATTCCAGAGATGGTTAGTGTGGCTTCTTATGTTTTCTTGCACATATTTTTTGGTATGATCAACGCTATTAAAGGTAAGGTCGAAATATTGACACATTCCATGTTTTCTGAACGACTCTAGGCATGCATTTTCTTTGACAACGTAATATATTGGAGGTTCATAAGCAATTACTTGGGTCGCTTCATGTGATACAGTTTTATAGCCTTTAATGACGCCTAGCAAGCAGATTCTTTGGGCAGATGCTAAAATTTTGTTGTGACTTTTAATTTCCAAGCGATGGCTCCAGACACTGCTTCCGTAAGATATTATTGGTAAGATGACAGATTTGTATATAACACTCAAAGATTTTCCAGTATTCCAACTTAATTTTAGATAGTTGCGCATGGAGAAAAAAATATTTTTAGACTTATCAGAGATGTATTTGATATGGTCACAGAATGAGAGTTTCTCATCAATGACAACACCAAGATATTTAAATGTGCTTACTCTTTGTATGTGTCTTTCTTTGATTTTAATTTTAGGTTTAGTTTTTAGTTTACCAAAGACCATCATTTTTGTTTTGTTAATTGCAATTTCTTGTTTAGATTCAGCCATCCATTCGTTTAGTAGGTTTGTACATATTTCTATTCTGTCTTCAAGCTCTTTAAGTGTATTTCCTTTGACAATAATAGCAATATCGTCTGCATATGCGACGATATCCACACTTTCAGGGAAATCGCTTTCCAGGAGGGTATCAATGACAAAATTCCAGATTGTCGGTCCGTTTATTGAACCCTGCGGACAAGATCTAGTTAATTTTTTATGTGTATCTTCAAAGAATACAGTTCTATCCTCGAAATAACTTAAAAATATCTCAACCAAGTTTTTAGGTACTCCTTTTTTTATCATTTGTTCTAAAGCGTATTTCCAGGACACGTTTGAAAATGCGGAGGCTATGTCAATATAAATAACGACAGCATATTTTTCTGTGCGTTCTTTAACTGTACTTACCAATTTCTGAATGGCTGAGACAGTGTCTCTCCCTTTTATAAAACCATATTGATGAACAGAAAATGGGTTAGGCAAAAACTCGTACAATTTATTCAACAGAATTTTTTCCAAAATCTTACCCATTACGTCGAGAAGCGTTAGAGGGCGATATGAGTTAGGGTCTGTCAAATCTGATTTACCAGGTTTCACTAAGATTCGAAGAATACCCTTTTTCCATTGTTTTGGAAAAACTTTTTTATTCCAGCAATTTTTGTATAAAGTATGGAACATCTCTGGTGTAGTTTTGTATGCTTCTTTGATTATTTTTCCATTGAATCCATCAGGTCCGGGTGCTTTTTTTGTTTTAATATTAAGGATAACTTCACCTATGTCATCATTGTTAATGTATATAGGTTCTTCTGTGTTATCACTTTGTGTTATATGTTGTTTGATTTCAATAAATTCTGTTTTGTCATTTTCACTAGTAGGGACCATTATGTTTAGGAGAGCTTCTTTTGCGTCTTGTATGTTAGAGCATATACTTCCGTCGGGTCTTTTTATTTCAGTCATAGCTTCATTTACTTTTAGTTTATTTCGTATTATTTTTTGTGCATTTCCCCACGGATCTCTTTGAAGATCTTGTTCTATATACTTTTGGAAGGATTTTCTTTTTGTTTCTTTTATTAGTTTGCAGTATTCAGCTCTTTCTTTCGCGAAAATTTCATACGTCTCCGTTCTATTTGCATTTCGGCTTTTTTGATATTCCTTTCGAAATCTCCTTACTCTCCTCTTTTTTTCATTTATTCGTTGGTTCCACCATCGGTTTTTATTTTTTATTTCATTGGAATATGGTATTGATATTTTTGCTGCTTTTTCTATTATATTAGTAATATGTTTGGCAAGTTCATCTACATCTTGTTCGTTGCAAATACTGGTTTCATATTCATTTTGCAGGCGGTCTCTAAAAGTATCCCAATTGGCTGCTCCAACATTGAAGTTCTTATTAATGATTTCGTGTCCTACATTGGTGACTCCTATCGTATATTCTATCATATTGTGGTCACTAATAATGATAAGATCTTCACTGATTTTCCAGTTGCCTATTCTACCAATCATGTTTCCGGACACTAGGGTTAAATCAATATTTGACTTTCTTTGGGTGGTGCTACAAAATGTTGTTAGATGAGATGGTCTATTACATAAATAAAGATTTTGATTCAATAAGAAATCTTCAATATGTCTTCCTTCATTGTCTGTTAATCTATCGTGCCACACTATTGATCTTGCATTAAAATCGGCTCCGATAATTATCTTCTTTCCTGCTAATTTTATAAGGATTTGATCAAGTTGTGTGGTATGTACGTTGATATCAATATTCGGCTTTAAATATCCACTTATGATATAAATGTCTTCATTGTGTAGGTGGAGTAGGATAACTGCAAAGAATATAGTGTTTAATGACTCAATAGCCATAATTTTAATGTTATGATTGAAGACTGCAATTGCTGCATAAATCCTTTCTGGAGTTTTAAAATTCACAATTCTTGCATTTCTGCTAAGGCCTGGTATTTTTGTAACGCTGGAATTCGGATACCGTTGGTTATAAGGCTCTTGTATTAGTATTATGTCTAACTTTTGGGTTATTGCTATATTGTAGAGTTCGGCAGTAGACGCTCTACTGTTTCCAAGATTAATTTGTCCAATTTTTAGGGTAGATGTGCTAGTCATAGTTTATGTTTCTTAGTGTAGCCATGTATTTTTTCTTCCAGATTTCGCAAAGTTTGATGTCTGATGCAATATGTTCAGTGTTCTGTGCTCCAAATTTTTTACAGAGTGTGCATTCAGGCTTAAAGTTGGGTTTGTCTTTTTCTTGACAGGCTCTTGAATCGTGCGTATATAATCCACAGAATCTACAGATGGGCTTACTAGTGGTACATTTTTGAGCAGTGTGACCAAAATCCTGACATTTAAAACATTGCAATATACTTATGTGGTCTTTCATTGGGCAGGCTGACCACTCCAAATATATTTTACCCTTCTGTATTATTCTTTTTCTGTCTTCTGTATTGCACTCTATTATAGCATGAAAAGATTCCCTGTTCCTTGGTCCCATCTTTCCTATCAGGCGTAGAGTATTTGTATCCATGTTTGGGACTTGCTTAGAGAGCTCACTCAAAATTGTACTATCATCGCATTCCGATGGAACATTGTATATGGCTATCCTAGGATTCTTCTTTCCTGGAACTTTTGACGTGACGCCAATTTCATTGAGTGTATTCATACCTTGTAGTTTGTGAGCATCCTCATCGCTTGATAAGTGCACACATATTCCTGCATTTCTGATTTCTTTCACCCTTTCTACTTGGATTCCTACTTCTGAGGGCTTGATCGCATGCATTACGGCTTCTTTAGTCTTCTTACTCGAGGTCATTATTTCTTTGTTTTTTTCATCTGGGTAGATTAGAACGGTTGGTTTGGATTTTGGAAGAACTGGCTTATTAATTCCTGGCAACTTTACCATTTTAGTGACGTTTGCATATGTCTTAGTTTGAGGCTGACCTATTGTTTCTTTAATGTCCAGTACATTTTCACAGATCATCTCTAACAACTCTTTTGTATTGGTTGAGTTACCCTCAGCAAAGGCTATATTGTGTACAGCGCTGTAGTGATAATACATTTTTTCCATGTTCAGCTTAATAATTTTTACTTGTTCTATAAACAGGTCTTTACTTACTATTTCTGGTTGCGTATCAACAAAGATTTCTAATTTGGCAAATGATTCTGACACTGTCTGTAGCATTTGGTGGAATTGCATAGGACCTGGTACATCTTGTATGACGGGGGAGATATTTTTCCTTTTTAATGGTTTTTTAATGTATGTTGAAGTTCTACTTGTGAGAGGCGTTTGGAACAGAATGCTGCCACCTGTCTGGTTCCCAGTACCAAGCAGGTGGTCCTCCGGTGACAAGAATTCGTCCATCATTCATGAGCTTTGGCAACATTCATAGTAAATATAAATGCTCTTTCAAATTTGTTATGAAGTTATTGATGAAAAAAAAATGTTGGATACGAATGTGTATATTCACCACTGTTTGCTAACGGCCACTTACGTTATCCGCCACTGATTGCAGAAAAATTGAAACGGGACCTGCAGTCAGTTAGGGAAATAGGTATAGTTTATGAAATAGATAACACTGATAAGAGTATCTTATAGAAAGTACTAGGTACTGTAGGTATTCAATAATTCAAAGTTAGGTAACTGTTCTGAGACCCAAAGTTTTAATAGGGGCCTCCTCTAGGTGATCTTACCACACCTGTCCCCGCTACTCCGGTAGCACGGGAGAGTCACGTGACCTGCTGCTTGGTCACAGGTGAATGAATGACAAATCACTTTAAAAATTAGAAATTAATTCAAAATTAAATTGAAAATTGCACTATAACTACTTTAAATAGAAAAATTCTATGATCACCACTAATAATATGGTAAAAAGTTTTTGATATTTAAAAAATCAGAAAAATGTTTTCATGGAAAATCCATCCAAAAAATTAGAAATATTTTTTTTTTTTTTTTCACAAATCAATACGCTCGTAGCAAAACGAACCTCTCACACCTCTCTAAAGAAAATCCCCTAACAACCTCTCAAAATCAGCACAATAGATTCTAATGAAAGAAATGATGAGATAGATGGGGGTGAGTGAGTGAGTATGAGAGAGAAAGAGGGGGTATAACGAGAGAGAGCGAGAAGGAGAGAGAGAGAGAAAGAGAGAAAGAAATAGAATAGAAAGGGGAGAAAGAGAATCCGATAGAAGAAAAAAAAAAACTGACAAGCTCCAACTGTTGAATGGAATCAAATATCCAAACCCACCCCCATTTGATTCAGCCTTCTCCCCCCCCCCACCTCACTGCAAGCCTTTATTCTCTCCCCCTTTGTGTTCATCGAAGGGGAAGTAAAATGAGAAAGTTTTTTGGCCGGAGGCAACTTGAAGTGTTTTTTGTTGACTCATTTGGATTTGTCCAATCTGAAAGGATTTACTGGAAGAAGTGTTCTAAGAAACACGTCTTCAATGACCTTGATATTGAAGGTATGTCCAGAAAAAAAATCGGAGATTTTTTTGTTTAACGTTGACCTTCGAATCCCACGCGTAGTATCTAGTATCCACTGTACTAACATTTCAAAATAACGTCAGTCTCTTCAGTTCATTTATTTATCTGTCTCTTCAAACAAATAGGACGACAGTCAAGGGAAAAATCCACAACGGCAACAAAGTACCGGGGATTCTACTAGTTATTTATAATTAAAATTATTATTTATGATTAGCAATTACATACTCGTAATGTTCCCTCACAGAGTTCTTGTAAACAATCACTGCGGTCCTAATTATTATTATCAACAATTCCATAGCAACTTCCAGCTCCCAAGTGGGACTTATTGTTTAGTTCTAATTATGATAGAGGCAAAGTTTGTAGGCAGCTTAACAATATAATAGCGACATCATAAACAGAACGGCCGCCATTTCTAAACAATGGTAATTGAAAACACGGGATATGCCTAGAAAGCAGAGAGGGCAGAAGGGTAAAGGCAAAGGAGAGAGAGAGGGTCGTTATAGATACAGATTAAACATTGATGCATGATTTATTAATACCTCCAGCATACCATTATGTATTTGAGGCACACCTATTCTATGGGTAGTATGGGTACATTGAGCAAATGGAGGTGATTTTACAGGGTCTTTCAAAATTTCACGGTGTGATTTCTGAAACATGTGCGAAAAAAATATCGTTCTTTCGAAGAAAAAAAAAAGTGTAGTGCTAGTCAAGTGGTTAACGCGCTAGTCTCGTAATCCAGTTTGCGTAGGGATCTGTTGGTTCCAATCCCACCCAGTCCATTAATTTTCCTCATTAATTTGAGTTTGAGACTACATAATAATAAGTCTCTGAGGGTTCGGTGGTAGAAAATGCTTTGAGCATTAAACAAAAGAATGTTATTATTATTTTCTTTGAACTGGGAACTCTAGCTACAAAATTGGATTTTCTTGAATAAAATCAGAATTTCCATGAATAATATCGGAGGGCTTCCGCGCTTCCTAATAATTACGATGTTCATAAAGCTGCATGAGATTTATCAAGAAACAGCTTAATTTTGAGAATTTTAATTAGAAACCGAAAAAATTGTGTTTGTTTTTTCAGTACAACTCCTTGTTTCAAGAAGAAGCATTTTGCATGGGCACATGATTGTTTAATAACTTATAATATACCTAAGACGGGTTTAGTTTGCGCCTTAAGGGGTAAAATTGCTCCACTCTATGTCCATCATGTGCAGCCCTCTCGTGGAAACAGAATGCACTGTATCTAAAAATAAATCCTCCCAAAATAATTGTTATGATTTGACAGTCGTGCCTAATGATCAAAACACTCATTCAACAAGTTGGTGCTGCTGTTATCAGTTCTCAAAGTCGATCATAGTTTTTTCCCTTAAATTATAGCTGGATAATTTCTAGGCTGCAGAGAAGTTTGTTGATTTTACAGGTAAGATTTTTTCACCATCTTTTTAAGCATTTTGTTTTTGTTAATGCATGCGAACGCCATGTTTCTATCTGAAGTGATTTCTGTGAAATTTAGGATTTTGTCTGAGTGTATAAATTTTATCATTTTGGGGTTATTATGCGCCATGGAGCAATGTTACCCCTGAGTACTTTTAACCTGTTTACACATGGTTTCTAATGGCGCAAAGATACCCCATACTTTTTCTAACATGCTTTAACGAATATAATCCATTATGTTTTAACAAATTTACTCTAACCTACCAACTTGATCTTTTGTGTTACAGAAATGCCACGCACCTACAAGAGGAAACCAGGTACCCGAAGGTATCAAGATTACACAGAACAACATTTAGAAGAATGCCTTAGGAGAATAAAAAGAGGAGAAATAACACAGCGCCAAGCAGAAAAAGAATACAACATTCCCCGAAGAACGTTAACAAACAAGCTTGGTGGTAAACACAAGGGAAAGACAGGAAGACCCACAGTGTTCTCAATTGAAGAAGAGAAGTCTTTCGTCAAATGTACAATCCAATTGAGCGACTATGGGTTTCCTATCTCGGAAGAGGATTTGAGACACATTGTAGCAGCTTATCTACAGAAAACCGGCAGGAATGTACCGAATTTCAAGCTGGGATATCTTCCTGGTCCAGATTGGTTGAAGTCTTTCATGAAACGCCATTCCGAGCTGACCACTAGGTTTGTATCGAATATCAAAAGAGCTCGGGCCGCCGTTTCAGAAGCACTTTTGAAGGAATACGTTACCAACCTTTCACAATCTTTGGAGAATGTCCCCCCGGAAAACATCTTCAATTATGACGAGACCAATCTTACCGACGATCCGGGCTTGAGAAAATGTGTGATCAAAAGAGGTACTAAGTACCCGCAAATGATAAGAAACTCTTCCAAGTCAAGCATATCAATCATGATGGCGGGTAGTGCAAGTGGAGAACTCTTGCCACCTTTTGTTGTGTACAAATCCACTCGCTTGTGGTCTACCTGGGTTGTTGGAGGGCCAGATGGGACTAGATATGCCAATACTCAAAGTGGTTGGTTCGACGCTTTGGCATTCGAGGAATGGTTTGAAAGAACCATGCTCCCCGTATTGAAGCAGAAGGAGGGCGTTAAGGTGATGATTGGAGACAACCTAACCTCTCATATCTCACCTCGTGTGATACAATTGTGTGAGCAAAATAACATCAGATTTATCTGTCTACCTGCAAACAGTACCCATCTCACCCAACCATTGGACGTGGCCTTTTTTAAGCCGCTGAAAGTGGCTTGGAGGAAAGTTTTGACTGAGTACAAACAATGTATATCTGGTTCCAAGAAAACCACATTAGATAAGGAAGATTTTCCAGCTTTACTCAAGAAATTAATGTCACAATTGGAACCAAATCAAAGGGAGAACCTGAAGTCCGGTTTTCGGAAGTGCAGTATATATCCTATTGATGTTCAAGAGCTTCTGGGAAACTTCAAAAACAGAAACGAGTTCAATGTTGGAGATGTAGAAGATAGTTTTAAAAGCTATCTAGACACAAAAACCCAAAATGTATTGCATGGTGGAAGTAGAAATATCCGTAAGAAGAAGCTTCAGGTTGCTCCTGGCAGAAGTATTGGTACTGCAGACCTAGTTGGAAATAACGTGGTGATAGAGGAAGCTTATGAAGAAGAGCAGACTGATGATCCTGACATTGTTCAATTACATGACGTCGAAATGGATGTCAATCTCACTGATGCTTATCCAGAATTGAACATTCTCCAGCAATCACTAGACAATCTTCCTTCAACTTCTACGGATATGATTCCAACAACTTCAGGTTGCTCATCAATGAATCCATTCGCCAAGAGTCCAAAAAGGAATAAAAAGAAAAGGCTTCTGCTAGAAACTGAGAAACCGCTACCAAAAACCAAGACACCGAAGACATTGGCCAACAAAATCAAACAAATGAAGAAAGAGATGGAGTCGAAAAAGACCAAAGCTTCAGAAGAAAAGAAGTCAGCTACGATGATGGTTTGTGTCAAATGCTCAATGGGAGAAGAGACTCAAAGCTTTCGCTCATGCAGAGAATGTGGAGGTCATTATCACATGGCATGTGTCCCCAAGAATTATGATTTCGTCGAGGATAGTGATGATGAAGAGACAGAAGACTTTTTCCTGTGTCCACGTTGCAAAGCAAAAGTTGTGGGCGAAAACAAATTTGGTAAACTCTTGTTAGACGAAGATTTTTCAGAAGAAAGTACCTTTTAGTAACAGTTATTCTGATCTTCACTTTAACAAAACGATGATATCCTATGAATGTGGATCTAAAAAGATCTTTTCTTGGCATCGTGCATAAAATAATAATTACCTTCATTAATAAGTTGATCTCATTTTATACATTTTGGACTTAATTTTGCTGATTTATTTTACTTTTATTTCTAGCAATACCTAACTCAACCAAATTTAGCCTTAAAGCCAAAGAAGTGTTTCTTTTTCTTTTTTTAATTAGTTATTTGTTGTAAAACGCTAGCATAACTGCCTTTCAGCTATATTTTTTTTACTTTTAAGTTTTATACAATTTGAATTTTAACTCATTTTTTAATAAATGGTACCTAGGTACATGAAAAATCAATATTTTTTCACCATTTTTTTTTCTGTTTTCTTAGTTTTAAATTCTCTCTCACATGCTGTAAAAACTGAGCAGTTTTATTTTGCTCCACTACGTCTAAAATAGGGATTTCCTACAGCGTATCACAGGTGGTGCAATGTAACCCCACCTATGGGGTAAAATTGCTCCAAAGATTAGTTGAGTTTTTTTCATAGTTAGCAAATGGAAAACGAAAGTTTCTAATTTTTATTGAAAAACAATGTCCTTGCCTACAAAATGAATTATTAATTAATTGTTTATTTGGAATAATAAAAAAGTTATGCAACATTTTGTAAGAAATATCTTAAAAGTGGAGCAAAGTAACCCCGTCTTACGGTATCATTATTATTATTGTAGAGTAAAACATTCCTAAATGGTGTACAAATCACCGGTAGGATAACACTTTTATTTTAGAAGCCAAATAAAAATGGCTTAGGATGGGTCCTCTGTAAACCAAACAAAAAAGTATGAAAAATAAAACAAATGATTTATTATTATTATTATACTTGCCTGTAATCCTGTAATCCATATTTCCGGCGCACTTATGAAACACCCTGTATAGCCTACGGATATTGCTCAATGTGTGCAAACAATGGGAGCTTTGCCTTCTCTTCTGCTTTCTCCTTTTATCTCTGCATACCAGAAGGATCTTTTATCTTCCACAGCCAGCCATGAACTCCGGACGCGTCGAGGTTCTTCCATCTAGGCACTTGATAGGATTATTTGTGAGGGACCACACATATTGGATAGCGAAATTTATGATGAGATGCTTCAAAAAAAGACCGCCCTCAGTAGCTGGATTGTTAGTAATCTGGAGGTCGGTAGTTCGAGTATCAACTACGATGAAAGTTAGTGGTGTATAATCAATTACCGTAAAATTTTCTCCCCATAAAATAATAATACAATTTATTTTGTTGTATATACGAGTTACAGTTTTAATGTGTATTTCGATTAACAGTTAGGTACTGCTTTAAATCAAAGTTTATCAAAGATTTAAATGAACAATAAATTCGATCGGCTTCAATTTCCCATAGTGTAAGGCAGGGAAAGAGAAGCATAGTCAAAGAGTGTCAGAGCATTAGAGACTTATACAGGGTGGGGCAAAAGTCTGGAAACCCCTGAATAACTTTCGAATGGCTTATCCGGTAAAATTGAATTTTTGTACGGTAAACCAGGGTAATAAGACCTTCTTTAAAAGTTGGGCCGATTTTTGTTATCGGCCCCCATGTCGGGGCCAGGGGGGCCAACTTCATTTTTTGAAATACGAACCCCCACCTTGCGACACATTTTTGGAAATGTCTTCAAATAAGAAATACATTGGTGCAAATTTTATTTTTTTATTATTAACAGTTTACAAATGGCATCCATATTTGTGTATGCAGTGTAAAGTCTGGAAACCCCTGAATAACTTTCGAATGGCTTATTTGGTAAAATTAAAATTTATACGGTAAACCAAAGTAATAAGACCTTCTTTTAGAGTTGGGCTGATTTTTGCTATCGGCCCCCATGTCGGGGCCAAAGGGGCCAACTTCATTTTTTTAAATACGAACCCCCACCTTGCGACACATTTTTGGAAATGTCTTCAAATATCAAATACTTTAGTGCAAATTTTATTTTTTTAATGTTAACTGTTTGCAAATGGCGTCCATATTTGTGTATGCAGTGAATTAAAGTCTGGAAACCCCTGAATAACTTTCGAATGGCTTATTTAGTAAAATTAAAATTTTATACGGTAAACCAAAGTAATAAGACCTTCTTTTAGAGTTGGGCCGATTTTTGCTATCGGCCCCCATGTCGGGGCCCCATGTCGGGGCGAGTTATAAAAAGTTGGCCCCTTAGCCCCGACATAAGAGTCGGTACCAAAAATCGGCCCAACTCTAAAAGATAAGACCTTACTTTGGTTTACCGTATAAAATTTTAATTTTACCAAATAAGCCATTCGAAAGTTATGCAGGGGTTTCCAGACTTTAATTCACTGCATACACAAATATGGACGCCATTTGTAAACTGTTAATGTTAAAAAAATAAAATTTGCACCAAAGTATTTCTTATTTGAAGACATTTCCAAAAATGTGTCGCGAGGTGGGGTTCGTATTCAAAAAAATGAATTTGGCCCCCCTGACCCCTACATGGGGGCCGGTAACAAAAATCGGCCCAACTCTAAAAGAAGATCTTATTACTTTGCTCTAACGTATAAAATTTTAATTTTACCAAATAAGCCATTCGAAAGTTATTCAGGGGTTTCCAGACTTTAAACTGCATACACAAATATGGACGCCATTTGTAAACTGTTAATAATAAAAAAAATAAAATTTGCACCAATGTATTTCTTATTTGAAGACATTTCCAAAAATGTGTCGCAAGGTGGGGGTTCGAAGTTGGCCCCCCGGGCCCCGACATGGGGGCCGGTAACAAAAATCGGCCCAACTCTAAAAGAAGGTCTTACTACCCTGGTTTACCGTACAAAAATTGAATTTTACCGGATAAGCCATTCGAAAGTTATTCAGGGGTTTCCAGACTTTTGCCCCACCCTGTATATTATTTTGTCTATCCTTAGGCTGTATGAATTAGAGGGATAAAGAGAATAAGATACACATACATTTTATTTATTAGGTCTAGGAATTCATTCGTGCCGTTTTACAAGAGAGGGCATTTACAATCATTCCCATGGCATTTGGAAACTGTTGTTTGCTCAACTCTTAATGATTTTGCAAGCTCTTCTTGAGTTTGACACGAATCTTGATCGAACAATTCTTCATCTTCAAATTTTTTTGGCTGCCCAGGTCGCATTTAGTCTTCCGAGCAAAAATTACCACTTTTAAACCGTATAAACCACTTCCGGACGTTCACTCAGCTAGAGCAAGGTCTCCATAAACTTCCACTAAAATATGATGACTTTCGGTAGCACTTTTCTTCATGTTAAAGTAATGAAGAAGAACTCCCCGCAAAAACACATTGTCAGGCACGAAATTCAACATTTTGAATGTTATAAAAAATGTTGTTATGAACGCTTCAACTTCAATCTCAAAAAATCTTGCTTCTTCTCTCATTTGATCCACCCGGTATTGTGACATCAACAAGAGAATTTAATTAAAAGCATTAAAAAGCGCATTATTTATAATTGGACATAACGACAATGTGTTGTATTTTTTCCTGTCCCTTTCTCTTTTTTTTTTTTTTTTTTTTTTTTTTTTTTTTTTTTTTTTTTTTTTTTTTTAAAGTATGGGGAGGAGGGTGGCATTTTCAAAAAAAAGAGAGGGGAAAGTTCAATGCGTTGTATCTAGGTAGTACGGCGGAGACGAATGACTGTCGCATTAGGAATTGAAGTCACCCTTGTGAAGAGGGTCTCTCATTCAAAAGTCCACCCCACCCCCAAATGTCCACCCCCATACAGTCCTCTATAAATCTGTTCATCTTTTTCCATCCATTTGCGAATGAGAGATTTTCCAGGGGTTCATTTGTTGGAGCGAAAGCGCAATTTTCGGATTATTGAAGATTGTTATCAATCCCCCCCCCCCCTCCTCCCCCTCGCTCTTGGCTTTCAGAGCGGATTAACACAAGTCGGAGGTTCGCAGCACGTTTTCGAATTATCACATTTTGAAAACTCATTTTCGAGCTTTCAATTCGAGCTGGAATTACGGTAATGAGTTGCCTCCACACGGCCGTGAGAGGTGAAAATTAGGTTGATTACATCTATTTATTCATTGTAAACTATGTGGCTGTGCGAATGTTTGCTTTAATGTGGTGCACTTGTTGGGTGGACTTTACATCATTGATAGACAGGCCTAATTTAAAATAAATTTTAAATTGAAGCCAATATGACGGAGTTACATATGCGTAGGTCTATCTATCTATATTCTATTATATTAAAGTGGTGTCTTTCAACTTTTTAGTTATATACACCCATTATATGCGTATATATGCGTAGTTATATGCGTAGGTAAGTAGATACATAATTATAACAGATCAAGCGAAACGGTCGTTTCGCGCCTCCGAGAAACTACAGTCCTTGTACAACGGTAAATAAAATATGTAGGTACTAAGTGCATTCTGTCGCCTTGTATAAGTAGTACAGAATACAGGTAGGTACTTGTACATCTTATTTCAGATTCAGATAAAGGAAAATCTACCTTTTAAGTATGCATATTAAGTAGGTCACTCAGAAATTCAGGCCATCCTGAATATCGATTCTAATTGCATAGCACTTTTCTTCAACCTCAAAATCGCTTCATTTATATCAACTAATTAAAAGACAAAATCACTTTAGAGAGAACATTTGTGCAAAATAACTTGTGTTTGCAGTCCTTTTGGTTTCGATTATTTATTACTGCTTAAAATAAAATTATAATTGGCCTTTTTCTATTCTGAGGTTACCTATTTGGTATTTTTATTTAATTTTTGTTAATTAGGTATTATTTTATTTCATTTTTGTTAATTAGATTTTTATTTACAACCTGAATTCACACGCAGAGCGTCGCATCAGTTATAGAAAATGACAAGAATTCATTCAAAGATGCAACCTCAGAAATTTTGACAACCAACGTGCACGTTGTAGCCCATGGATGAATGAATTTATCATCATCATAGGGTGGCGGCATCGTGAACGATGGTATCCAGACAGTGGAGGAATGACTCAGAACTTCTACCACTGTCTTTAGAAGGAGTCTAATAATTGACAAGGGCCCCTAGAACCGAGCCAATGCTGGTCTACTCCCTGTTTATAATTGTAAACAGAAACTATGCAGATTTTTTTTTTTTTCACGATTCATAATTTTTTTTTAGGTGTAAATGTATATTTTTTTAGCTTAAATTTAGTTTAAGCTTACAATCTATGCAGATTGTAAATGTCTTGTAGTGCGCCATCTTATGGAAAATTGTCGAGCATGCTGGCCGCATTTTAATACAATTGAATCTGAATATAAGACAACTAAAAGGACCGGACATTTTTCCTTTCGTATCCAAGTTTCTCTTATCATCATACGGTGGCGTCATCGTGAACGAGATGGTAGCCAGACAGTGGAGGAATGACTCAGCACTTCTACCACTGTCTTTAGAAGGAGGCCAATAATTGACAAGGGCCCTCAGAACCAAGCCTTTGCTGGTCTACTCCCGGTTTATAGTCCCCCAGCCAGACTGCTGGTCTACTCCCTGTTTATAGTCCCCCAGCCAGACTTGAATTTATAACCTCAGCATGAATTTAATGAATTTATAACCTTAGCATTTCTTTTATGTTTCAGGTAATATACATACAAGTGGTAGCCAAATCATATCCAGCCATTCTCATAAGCAGCCAAACTGGTAAGTATTGTTGAGTAGGTACAACAAGTTTTAAACAGTTTAAGTTGGGTATGTAGATAGGAGAGAAACCTTTTTGCAAAATTTCAGATTCCATACCACAATACAGATTTTTCAAGTGCACAAGTCCAGCTAAAAATATTCACTAAAGACAAAATGTGGCTCGTTGCTATAGAATTCATATTGTATTATTTTTCGACGCAGTTGACAAACACGACAGAAATGCGCAGAAAATGATAGAAATAATGAAACGTCAGAGTAATAAGCTTTCATATAACGAGCGACAAAAAGTTTTCCCAAGTTCAAATATTTGAAAAATCATAAGGAAAGCAGTCAACACACGAGGAACTTCCTCAGTGAAACTTTCTATCGAAACTCTGGAACACCGAACTGCAAGAAGAAAAACAATGAATAAAATAAAAGAGAAAATATAAATAAAACTTCCACGATAGATTTCGGTTTTTCTACCCCTTGGAGCTCCTCCTTCGCCCTAGCCATTTCATCCTCTGTAATGCTTTTCCATTGAACGAAGTTTTCTTTGAAATGAGGAAAAGTTTCCTTATTAGTTGGGATGTGAAGATGGATGAGGAAACAACTCCTTGTGAAGTTCACAAGTCAGAAGTCACCTTCATTATTTATCCGATGCTTCTTTGTTTTGTTCAAGTATCAGATGAGGTCTTGATCAGGATTGGTAACCCAAATATTTGGAGAATTATAAACACCCATGATAATAATAAAATAAGAATTCTCTATTCCAAATTAATTGTGATTGCCTTATCATGGTCGGCTTGATAAATAATTAATTTCACCAAATTATGTAGAAATAATTGTCCTCTATGTTTATTATAAAGTGTCTTCAAGCTCCAAGGGGTTTGATAGTAAATAATGTTAATACTAGCACATTTCTATGGTCGCCCGATATTGTGCGTGTAGGCAATGTGCATAACGTGATGTTGATGTAGGATTGATGGTAGGTAGTTTCCAAAGATTATGTAGATTGTAGAAGATAGATGTAGGTTTTTTTTTATTATTATAAATTAATGTTCCTAATTAGGGTCAGAACCTTACTATGAAGACATTCTCATATACCAAAGTATTCTACTCTGAAAAACTGGTACTTTTTGTATAGAAACAAGATATTACTTCAAGCCCAACATGCCTTTATTACTTTGGAGAACTTCTACTAAAGGTTATATCTGTTTTTCATGTTTTTTTCTGAATTGGAATAATAAACAAGCTACTATCCCGTTCCGCCTCACGAATAAAAGTTAAATAACATTGTTAGAGCCCTACAGATTCACTGTGTCAGACGTTAAAGTTGTAATAAAGTTAATTTTCTGTATCAAAAAGTTTTGCTAGAAAAAATTAGGGCTTCATATTCAATTGACTGAAAACAGTTTTCTTATAATGTTATATCTGTAGATTCTGTGGAGATATAAATTGTTTTTCAGACATCGAGCTGTTTTTTTACATGAACTTTTGTAAGGCTTCCGAAAATAAATTGTTTGATTCCTTCGTTTAGACGGTGGAGTTGTCTGGGTTTATTTTGTTTCCAACAGAATAGCTTGTGGATGTGGAAGAATTGAAAGTTATTATTTTGCTCCTATATTAATACCAACCTCAGTAGCTTGAACGATAAGGTGGCGGCATTCTAACTTGGAGGTTGGAGGTTCTTTGCCTATGATTCCGCCATTGGTCGATACTTCACATCAAAGCAGCTACTCATTTTTCCTCACAAGGTATGAGTGGACGCCGAACATCCATGCACAGAGCAGAAAAATTCCTATCCCTGTAGAGTGTAGATCGAACCTAGCTCACCATGCTATACCTACTGCGCTAACTCACTCGGCCATGGTGACTACTATAATGATAAATATTTATTTATTTATCAAGCACTATGAATTCTGTTTAGAATAACCAGAAGAAGAAGAAGTCAACTAAAGTAATTATAAAAATACTCAAAGTAATATTATGACCCAAATATTAAAGGGACCGCAACAAAAATAGTCCCATGGCAAAGTGTGACGATCCAGCTAGTTCTAAATATCCAGAGCAGATTGATGAACATCTCAACAGATGTTTTGACATGTGGCTTCTCTTGCACTGACAGATGCTTTGTTGTGTTTCATATTCCTGCATTATGTATGTCAACATCAGCTCTCGAAAAAGAGCTTTCTGACACATTGTGTGTCAGCGATACTCGTGACATCCTCGTTGAAGGTATCTGTATTATTTTTGAATACTCATATATTTATGAAAAATATGAAATCCATTTAGATACATTAATTAATTCATACTCAACAGAATTCCGAAAGTGCTGAACCAAATGACTCCCAATTTGGTACAGAGTTTTTTTTTGTTGGTATTTAGGTGCGTACTATGAAAGGATTTTTAAAATTCCAAATATGACGCCAACCACGGGCTTAAACCTCAACAGCGCTAAACTGCTGGGTTTTAGCTTGTGTGTGACTGTAACTGACCTCAGTGGTTCGATCTACAAGGTGGCGGACTCGTGCCCTGAAGGTCGGATGTTTGAGTCCCTAGTATGGCAAATATGTGGCGAGTTTGATTAATTGTCACTTCGCGATTGAGATCAACACAAGTAATAATTATGATCTTCATCTTTATATACTTAATGTAGAAGATGACACAGATTATAATTATAACACAGTAAAGTTATACAGTGTGATCCAGATTATAGGTAGAAGAAGAAGAAGAAAAGAAAAATCTAATAAAATCCTGCTGTCTCTCCTTTGTTTTCGGAAAGTTAATTTTGGTTGTCAGTTTCTCTTCGAGATTTTAAGCAAAATACCTGTATGTAATCAACTATTCAGAATCATAACTTTAGGTTAGTTATGATAACTCTGTGTCAGTTAATGAAATACAGTAAAAGAAAGTACAGTACATACCAATTTGCCTTTAACAATATTATTATACCCACAAGCCTACAAGTCTCTTTCCCTTGTCTTTCTCAAAAGGACGCAGTCTGGTAATCCAGGTAGCGTAGGAATCCGTTGGTTCGAATTCCACCCAGTGCATGAATTTTTCCACTTCTATTTGAGTTTGTGACCACATAATAATAAGACTCTGAGGGTTAGGTGGTAGAAAATACTTTGAAACATTAACCTCGCCTGGTGCTCGGCTTCCACTTAAGAGTGTTATCAATTTATTATTATAACGAAGAGAATATTATCAACTAGGTAGGTACTTTACAAAACGTTTCAATCTGCTTCCTATATTATTTCTCGTCAAGGTAAAAATACTTTGCAGCCGAAGACTCTTCTAGAAATACCTCTGCACGTTCAAGCTTACATAAAAAACATACGTGACTCCTTGCTCAGCCACTCGCAAGAGATAGGCAACTTGACAAATATTTGTTTGCAGAGAAAGAAAGTTCCAAAGAGAATAATAACTATTAAAAAAGTGGTAGGTAAACAAATCCTTAAAACCCAAAGAGGATGTGATAAATTTCCTTGGGAAAACTTATCTTACTCGGTGGGGTTTCGCCACACACAAATTGTTTGCTCAGGGAAATCTTACCCCGGACGAGGCAGGGGTGGGGTTGAGATTTATGATGTGCCTCTGTGAGTAAAGCTGTGTGTATGGGCGTGTGGTTCTTCTCAGAACACAGAGGTACTCTCTCTCACTTAGCCTAGGTATGTATGTAGATAATAGGTACTCTCTCTCACTTAGCCAAGGTATATGTATGAAGATAATAGGTACTCTCTCTCACTTAGCTAAGGTATGTATGTAGATAATGGTTGGGTGGAAGAGCTCACTGCAGTGAGAATCCTGCCATAAAAAAAGAAAGCCTATATAAAAAATAATAATTATAGGTACTCTCACTGACTTTTCTAAGATATGTATTTATGCTGTTGAGTTGACCCAATTTGGTTGTTTAAACTTTGGAAGATTTTTAAGAAAAATATAAGGAACCGACCTAATTTACCTGGCTTGATCAAGTACGTGAGCTTATTTTTCAATAGATAGTTATTTAAAAATCTATAGAATTTTGTGAAATTTGTAACAATGACTACTTTTAAGAATATAAAACATAATCGTTCTACAATATAATATTATCTACAACATTTGCAGCTAAATAATTGTTCTTATGTAATAAGAAATTCGTGTACACGACAGCCCATTCCCTGCAGCCGTAATGCACATACAGACAGAACACTCGAATAATTAACTCAATAGGATGAATAATTCATTCAGAATTACTACTGAAATTCCTTGAAAAATTGGACGATTACCTATCAAACTATTAGTCAAGTGGTTAACGCGCTAGGCTGGTAAGGTAGTTCGAATCCCACCCAGTGCATGAGTTTCTTCTTATTAATTTGAGTTTGTGACCACATAAAGATAAGCTCTGAGGATTAGGTGGAAGAAAATGCTTTGAGCATTAACCTCGCCTGGTGGTTACCTTCCACTAAAGAGTATTATTATTATTATCATAAAAACAGCTCCAATCTGTACAGAACGAATTTGAACTATACTGACCTCAGTAGCTTAAACGGTAAGGCGATGGACTTGTAAACTGGAGGTCGGTGGTTCAAGTCCGGTTTCAGTGTGGATTTAGTAAAGCGAGTTTGAGTAGTTGTGATATCACGTAAGTGATTAACACAAATATGATAACTTTTAACTAATATGAACTAAATTTAAAAATTAACCTACCGAGGAGACGGAGGGGCATCAAGATAAAATTTACTTCACTTAAAACACTCTACACAGTCTACTCTACACCAGCAAAGCTATGGACGTTGAAAGCTTACTGAGTTTTTTCCTGGTGATGGATTTAGTTTTAATGTTCTACTCCAGAGTAAAGTGTGATAATAATATTCCAAAGCAGGGAGAATTTTTCAAACGAGGAAGAAGGAGAATAGGTATACTTTGCAGAACAAGGCTGTGGAAACATGTATGCCTTCGGGACCGCGTGTATCCTTTTGCGTGGATGGAATTTTAAAATTCGGCCACAGATGTATAACACTCTTGTGCCGACGCATCCCCCACCACTCGACGCTCTTATTTACCGTTTTGTCTGTTTGCTTTCTTTGTAAAGGCATTAGGGAGGCTTTTTCCGCAGTTCAAAGGAATATTGAAGAACGTAACAGAGGGATCATGCTGATATAGATCAATGGAGGATCAAAATGTGAAGCTCAGGGCTTTCGACAGTGCTTTGAATTTGTAATAACCTTATTTGCTGAGTATCAGAGGCTGCTCAGGTGCGCAGAGGATTCTATAATAATCTGCATATAGAGCCCTTTTAGCAACACAGGTTTAGAGCGCACGAATAGCTCAGTGGTTAAGCACTCGCTTGCCATGCGGAAGGTCCCGGGTTCGAACCCCCGCGCCGACAAAAATTTGTATTCAAAATTTGGTTACAGTTGTTTGTAAGGGATACCTTCCGGTGCGCTCGTGTTGACCCAGCACCTAAATGGGAAGTATTGTGTCACTTCTCGCCCATCAGAGGGGAGGCATACTACGGGATGGGCAGGCTACAACACAGACCACAAGCGTCTACAGTAGCTCCTGTTTCATGGCTACGAAACAAAAAAGGCTGTGAAACACTCGTCTTTAAAAAAAAAAAAAAAAAAAAAAAAAAAATATCGCCTTACTTATACTGCCCGTTTAGGACTATCAAGTCCCATTATTCCAGCAGTAAGCCCAATACGTATATTATGTGGTAAAAATCCCAAATGGGAGGATAACTTGTCATGTCTCGGCTAGGTTTCGAACCCGCGACCTCTGGAATCTTTGGATTCACAGAGTGCCACCTCTACCACTGAGCTATCGGGACAGAAATAAATGAAGTCTAAATGAAGCAGACATGATGAACATGACAGGTTTCTCCTTTGTGATGGTTGATCTCCCAATTTTTCAAATTTGATCATTTGGAGTAAGTGCCTTCTTGTTACTCTCCTGTTATTTGTAGTCACCGTGGCCATGATGACCTGGGTTATGGAGATCATCATACAATTTTTTTTTTTTTTTTAAGCTTTATTAGGAGGACAAACAGGCAATAAAATTAAGAAAAGAAAGAAAAAAAAGAAAAAAACAAACAAACAAATGACAAAATAAATAAGTAAAAGAGAAAAAAAATAACAATAATGTCCTACCTAAAGGGCGGGGCTATTGTCTGTGGCAATCTCTTCCACCCAACCCTTTCTGTTTATACTAATCATATTTTTATCCGCAATGGACCATATTTGATGATACTTATTGGTGATAGAATTATTAAATTAGGGATATATAATTATATTTACTTCTCCAATCACTGGACAGGCTTTTTCTCGGCATATCTCCGGTCTATAATATTGCAGTATTTGTCCGATGATATCTTAGTACATAAGGTCATCCCCTGCTTAGTATGGGTCCACCATCCGGCATATCGTGAACCGCCACTCACTGTTTAGAAAGATAATAAAACCCCACGTACTCTCTCTCTCTCCCACTCACGTCTCTCTCAGCCCGTTTTTCAATTTTTCCCTCCCCCAGAAAACAAAAGATAATAACATTCTGCAGGATTCGACGCGTTCATAAATTTCGCCAGACTAATAGTTTACGTGATCTGAATTTCGGCAAACATATAGCGAACTGCAAGGTTTAATTATTTTCAGACAAGAACAATCACCACTTTAAATTCAAGAAAACAGAATCGTGTTGGTGCCTTTTTATTGCCTGGCGAAATCCCCTTGGTTCTAAAAGTTTATGCGACTTTTATTTGACACCACTTTTGACTTTATGGTGCTGTTTCGGTGGCCTCTCTTTTTATTTTACGGCTGTAAAATATTCATTGAAGCTCGACTCTGATTGTTTTCGGGGAACCAGGATTTTTCTTCTTGGTGGGGTTGGGGAAACATGGGTTGAGAATTTCAAAGTGACATTCCTAAAGTTGTTTCTTTGAATAGTGAAAGTGTTTCTTCTGAATTTTACTTTGTTGAATGGTTCGTGGAATTTGTGAATTTAACGAGACAGCTACACAATCTATTCTATAGATAAATATCTAATTTTCTAAATTCACACTAGATTTTACATAACTAAGAAAACTAAAATAGAAAATTTAAAATAACATTAAAAAACCAAGGCACATTAATATCACTATTCTGATTTAGACGATCCGCCATTTAAATAAAAAATAACCATCCAGAAGATTCTGTCCCGGTAGCTCAATGGTAGAGGCACTCTGTGAATCCAGAGATTCCAGAAGTCGTGGGTTCGAAACCAAGCCGGAAAATGCCAAGTCATCCTCACATTTGGGATTTTTTTCTTGGGCTTACTGCCAGAATAATGGGAATTTAGTAGTCTTAATCGGGCAGTATAAATTATTATTATTAAATTCACTATCCAATATGTGTGGTCCCTCAGTCTTAATCGTAGTATAAAAGAGGCAATAATATTATTATTATTTTTCTTTACATTCCCCATATTTCAGGCTCATGGATGAAACTTTTGCGAAAGCGGATTTTAATAATCAAATTGACCCTTCCCCCTCTCAGGCGTGGTCGGCACTCTATCAGAGTAATAAATGTTTCCATAGTTTGGCAGCGCCGTCGATAGTCCCCGCCCATGTGTCGCTAGCCCCGCCCGCCATCTCGTAAAGCAGAAGACACTTGACTCTTATTTATAGGACAGCTTTTCACATTTATTTTTAATGCCGTCGTTTGTCCCGTGCTCTCCATAACACTCGTGTGTGCCAAATAAGTGCAGGCTCCGAGCAAAGGTACCCTTTACGACGTTATCGGGAGAGTACTTGTGCGCCAATGTCAATAAAAGGCGCTAGATAAGGGTTGGGTGGAAGAGATTGCCACAGGCAATAACCCCGTGACATTAGCTTTATTCTATTTTTTTAGTTCTAGTTTCTTTGTTCAATGTATTTATTTTTTCTTTACATTTTCATTGTATTATACTGTAAATATTGTACTTTGTCTTTACCTGATAAAGCATAATATTATAAAAAAAATTGAAATTCGGAGCAAAAAAATATCTGTTTACAAAAGCGAACACAATACTTCCGATTTCTAATATTAGAAATTTCTCGGAAGTAATATAGTAGATAGAATTTGAAATACAATAATAACTAAGAAGGCATTTTATAAGAATAGTACCTGTGATTGTTCCCCAGCGGACCAGGATTTTTCTCGCTCTTTACTGGGATTTTCAGGGTCCACTCTTACCTCGTGAGGAAAAATGAGTAGCTGCCTGAATGTAAGCAGTGACCAGTGGCGGAATCATAGGCAAAAATAACCTATTACTGACGGAAAAGTCCTACAATCTTACAGTCAGTGGCGGCTCGTCGGGTGAAGACACTGAAGACATTTTCACCTAATTTTGAACAGTGAAAACACTACTCATAATCCCTTGAACATGGCACAATTGATCCAACTCAAAGAAAAAAAAAAAAAAAAGAGTAAGCTTTGTGTAAAATAGATCAATGCTGCTTAACATTTCATGTTACTTTCCAAGGAGAACACCAAATGTGAAGACAATTCGAAATTGTCTTCAGTTGTCCTTGAATCAACCAATCAGAGTTGAGTATTTCCAAGTAGGTATCATGAAATATTAGGCAAGAACTTTATCTATGTAATATGCTACTGAGGACAGTCTTCAGTTGTATTCAGTTTACATTATCTACACGACCTCATACGAAATGTCACGAAGCCACATACCATGTGAGATGTCATGTGTTTTTGATATTAACATTGTTGCCAGTAGCATTATGCCAGACCTAGGAAACCAGTCAATGATTTAGCCTCCCATATCTAGCACAATCTTGTAATTAAAATAATAATAATAACTTAGGCGTTAGGAAAGCAGGATTTTGTGTCAGGAATTTTGGATATTATTTCTCATTTTTTGGGTTCTAGTTTTGTACATAGTTCCTAAACGATAGCCGATACCAATAAATTTTAACTATTTATGTATCTTGTCAACTATAGTCTTAAAAAGGACATCTCGATTGAAGTCAAATCTCGGAAATAATTATTTAATGTAGGTACCGAAATTGAGCCAAATAAGATAATCTGGTATCTAGTTGTTCCAAGAAGTTTTTAAATAGGGACAATGGTGGTCCTGTTTAAGATCCTGACTATGGAACCACTTTAAAAATAATCATGAAATTAGACGTGTTGAAATGAAATCCTCAAGAGAAAATTCTGTTCAAGCGGTGTAGTATTATTTTTTTAAATAAATAAATACGTCTTACATGATTTGAGGGATTTCTTTAAATTTAAAATATAGCTCTTGAAGTTTGTAGAAATTTAGCTATGAAATTAACTTGGCAACATTGTATCTCTTATCTTTAGAATGTAAACAAAACTTGTGGCACACTTTTTAAATTTTATTAGATTATTTTCAAATCATTTCAACGGTAATCAAGTGACTTTTAATTGGTGTAACTAGTTAATAAAGTTATTTCCCAGTATTTGATACAGGATAGAAACATTATTCCTACCTGATCTGACCTGTGCTTTTCATAATAAGTTGAATATTAAGTAGCTATGTACTTCTTTCAGTGTCAGAAATAACATTATAATTATGCAGGTTGCAGGTAGCTAAGCACACAGCTTCCAGTGAAGTACTTAAAATTATAAGGCAATATCTGTGTTTTTCATAAATAGTCATTTAAACATCAATGGTAACACAAATTTAAGCTGATTTTATATTTGTAGTAAGTATGTTTTCTTAGATTTATTTTGTAATCTGGTGGTGGATTTTCTTCCAGTTTTGGATTGTAATTTTTAGTCTTCAACTAACTTTCTTTCCTTCCCAGTTCTAACCCCTCTTTAAAATGTTGTACCTACCTATCTACTGAGGTATAATCCTAATATTTTTTATTTTAATTCCTTTTTACCAACTTTTAGTTAATATTTTTTATTAAGATGAATAAATATTTTTTTATTAAGATGAATAATTAATAACAATGTTTCAAAGAAACAATGAGATTCCCACAAAATCATGGGGTTCAAACATTAAAAGTAACCCCATTCAGATTAAGAAGTAATGAGGATAAGATAGATATTATGATTACTGGATGTCCAATTTCTCCAATTACTATAACCACCACTAAAAAAGTAAAGCAAAGCAAATGCAGCCATACAGTTCAAGCCTGAATGGCTTATGAAAAATGAATGGCTGTGTACCAGCTCAAGTGTTGACAAATTGTTCTGCTGGCCTTGTTTATTTATTAAGTACCAAGTGTTCTCCAAAAAAAGTACCTATAAAAACTTATATGATGCAAAACTGGTATGAGAGAAAACCATGCTCTGCAGGGAAACAGCCATAACTTACAATGGGCTGTGTTTATGAGACCATAAGAACTAAGATCTGATAAATTAATAATTTTATTTTTTCAATACTTCTGGGTATAATTTGTCTTCACCTAGTCTTGAAGTCAGGAGCCGCCACTGCTTACAGTACGGAAAAGTCCTAACATTCTGCGTTTCCAACTAAAATTGTGTTACAACACAAAGAAATGCTTTTATTTATTATATTTTAAAATAGGTTTGAGTCCCAAGTATGGCAGATTTTAGTAAGGCGGGTTTGTGTCATTTTGACAGTACTCTTGTGATTACCACAAACTAGCTTACCTTTAATTTGATATTTCTTAGTATAAATCGCATGACTTTTTTATTCATTTTCAATTATATAATATTTTGCAAGAAATAGGTATACAATTATTAACGTTAAAACGCTACCAAAATCGATCACACGCAATCCTATTAAATCACCTGAAAATTATCGAGGCTAAAATGATGAGCACACGAAAAGGTCAAAATTATTGTTTTTACCCGTTTTCTATGGTCAAACGATTACAACAACACATCATTAAATTCATACGAAATTTTAAGTACAATATACTTCCTAGATTATGCCCCCCTATTACGTGAGTTTAAAAACGGACATATGAAATTTTCAAACCATTAGTAGAAGGGGGGCGGGGGCTGTTTGTAACTTTTCCAGATACTTTTCTGCAATGCTCGTCACAGTGGGAACATGCTTTTGAAATGGACTTTTCAAATTTTCCTGCTTTTTCACAAATGGATATGATTTGGGGGGGGGGGGGCTTGCATGTAGGAGAGTGCAGTGAACGACCACAAACCACTTTATATATAATTCAGTGCCTCTCAATTTGTTCTGGTCATACCACATGTAAAAAGCTTACCTAGTGAGTTGACTGTTAGCCAGCGAGATGGTCAACGTCCTATTTAGCAGTTCTTATCCGGTCACTGAAACTAAGCAACGTCCAGCTTCGTGAGGACATGGGTTGGTGACTTTTCTGTGAACTTTCCACGTTCTGCTGGCTATTCCCAGTCCCAATCAAGCTGGTTAATTTGGTTGCATGGTTGCAGTTATTTGTAAGGGATACCTCCTAGTACGCTCGTGTTGACCCAGCACCTAAATGGCAAGTATTGTGTCTCTTCTCGCCCATCAGAGGGGAGGCATAATATACGGGATGGGCTGGCTAAAACACAGACCGCAAGCGTCTATAGTAGCTCCTGCTTCATGGCTAGGAAATAAAAAAGGTTGTGAAAAACTCATCTTTAATGTAGGTACCTAGACAAATCTTTGAGAATATAATAGTATAGTAAGCAGGCGCGGCCGGTGCTAAGAAGCTGCGGAACTGCAGCACCCTCAGAAGAAAAGGGAAACAGAGTAGTCTTTTTCAAATTCCCGCTCTTACACATGGAAAATCATTACACATTTCTAGAATAATTAATTTATCTTAATATATAAATGTCAAAGTCACTGACTGATCATCGTTCTACAGCCCAAACCGTAAGTCCTAGGAAGCTGAAATTTGGTAGGTAGCTTTGTCTTATAGTCTAGATGTGCAATAAGACGGGATTTTTCGAAATTTCCACTACAACACCTGCCATTGGCGAAAAAGGATTTTTTTCTTTCACGGCCATGCCTCGGCCGGCAAAGCGGGCGACAGCCCGCTAGTAATTACATATATGGATTGACATTTTAAACAAACACAAACTCTTTAGATAGTTTAAGAGCTACTCTTGAAACCCCATTTTACTCCAGTTTATGTGGCAGCACCCCCAAAACATTTCCCCACTTGCCGCGCCTAATAATAAGTTTAGTGTATTATAATTTCACGTAGGTATACAATGTATACATAGCACCCACATCATATACTACTTAATAAGATTATTATGTGTTTTCTTTTTCAATTGTGCAATTATTTGAAATCCACCCAGAGAGTTATGTATGATGAAACTATGCAACAGAAACTCATTTTGAACAACATTTTTTTTTTTTTTTTTTTATTATGGCTAACGAATTTCTATTATCAGCGGCCTAAAACATGACGTCAATACACAATTTAAACAACAGCAAAAAACCTCACGGGCATTATCAAACCATTGTACGGAATTATATATGTAGAGCAAGTAGGTACATGAATAACACCTACATTCGTATTTATTAATACATTTTCCCATGGAGCTTTCCATTTCAGCTCTCGATATTATTTTAGCTTGAATAGATTTCTACATGGACTTTTTTCTGCTTCGGAAATTAACAATGGCTCCAACAATGTTTCTCGCAGCGAACAAAAGTGTTTTCTTTTCCGAGCCGGGAAATGACGCTCTGTTCGGTACCTGCGTCCCTTTTTAGTCACCTCAGTAAAGACAAAGTTGCTCAGGAGGTTATGAAACGTCCAGAAATATGAAAAAAATTGAAATCAGAGCAAAAAAATATTTTTTTTTTACAAAAACGAACACAATACTTCCGATTTCTAATATTAGAAATTTCTCGGAAGTAAAATAATATTATTATTTATCATAATGTCAACAATAAAAAAACTGTCGGCATGAAACTTTCAGAAAAATGTGTATGATAATCGTATTATTGAGAGTTGAATATTTAGACTCGTTACTCGAGAGGGAAAAAATTACAGAAAAATATCTCTTTTTTCCTGTCACCCTGTAAAATATTTAGACATTTAAACACTTTGAAATGATGTAGATTATTTAGGCTCAGAATAAAATAAAAGCAATTCAATGGACTTATATTGTAAGTAAATGACTCTTATGTTATTTATACTTCCCACCACAACCCCTCTCCCTTTTTCTTATCCAATATCAATCTGTTCACATTCACAATCTATATCTATAAAAGAAAGCTGTCTGTATGTGTGTATGTATGTATGTGTGTATGTGTGTATGTATGTATGTGTGTATGCATGTTCTTTATACAAATCCACACCGTTTGACCGAGAAACCTGAAATTTTGCACATAGGTCCGCTTGGATCAGGAAATTCTTCTAGGCTAGATTATATCTCCCTGAGGTTAAGCTACAATGAGTAAGGATAAAAATGGATGGGTGACGCAAAAAAAAATCACGTTTTTTGACATAAATGACATTTTTTTTCGGAATTTGTCGCGACGACCTATCAACTCAGAGCGAGAAAACTTTAGGCAAGGGTTTAGGCTTTCATTTGACATATTGATCGCGAAATTCTGATGAGCCATTCTTGAGCTACGCCGGGGAAGACCAGAAAATAAATGGGCGACAAAAAATATTCAGGTTTTTTTTCAAACCTAAATGACATTTGGTGTGTGTGTGTGTGTTTGTGTGTGTGTGTATGGTGTGTGTGGTGTGTGTGTATGGTGTGTGTGGTGTGTGTGTGTGGTGTATGTGATGTGTATGTGGTATATGTGTGGTGTGTGTGTAATGTGTGTGTGTGTGGTGTATGTGTGTGTGTGTGGTGTGTTTGTGTGGTGTGTGTGTGTGTGGTGTGTGTGTGTGGTGTGTGTGTGTGGTGTGTGTGTGTGTGTGATGTGTGGGTGTGTGTGTGTATGGTGTGTGTGGTGTATGTGATGTGTATGTGGTGTATGTGATGTGTATGTGGTGTATGTGTGGTGTGTGTGTAATGTGTGTGTGTGTGTGGTGTGTGTGTGTGTGTGGTGTATGTGTGTGGTGTGTGTGTGTGTGTGTGGTGGTGTGTGTGTGTGATGTGTGGGTGTGTGTGATGTGTGTGTGTGTGTGTGATGTGTGGGTGTGTGTGATGTGTGGGTGTGTGTGATGTGTGGGTGTGTGTGATGTGTGGGTGTGTGTGATGTGTGGGTGTGTGTGATGTGTGGGTGTGTGTGATGTGTGGTGTGTGTGTGGGTGTGTGTGGGTGGGTGGGTGTGTGTGTGCGTTGTGTGTGTTTGATGGGCTGGCGAAGCGGCGGGTGTAACCCGCTAGTCTATATCTATAAAAGAAAGCTGTCTGTATGTGTGTATGTATGTATGTATGTGTGTATGTGTTTACGGATTAATAATTAGCCGAACGCGTAAAAGAAAAATTAATACTTAGCCGAACTTTACACAAATATCCAATACTTAGCCGAACCATGAGAGGTTCGGCTAATTCCTTTTTCCATTTTCATTGAAAATATAACTTTTTAAGTTTTCTGAGTGGTATTGGCGCATAGAGAATGAGTTGAAGAAATTGTATTAATAATTTGAAAAATAAATATTGGATAGTCTTTCTCATTTTACAAAAAAACCCAATAAAATTGATGTTCGTCTAAATATTGATTTTTCTTTTACGTATATTCTTACGCAGCAATAATTAGACGAACCAAAAATCAGTATCGAAGCTACGGTTTTTTTTTTTTTTTTTTTTGAAACTTCGTTAATTTTTTTTTTGTTTCAACTGCTCGTCCCGACCTCTGGAAGTCCAAGATACTCTTTAAGTGTAATTTTGTATCTGTTTAATCCTGTAATATAATTTATAATTTACATTTATTATGTGTATTGGAAAATTTCCAGTAAATCTACTTTCTTTACCTCTGCAGCTGGAAAGTAATTCAAATAGAATTCTCGTATAAGTATGAGGATTTGAGGAATAATAAGGCTTTACAATAACCTCTACAAGTTGAACATAATTATACACTCAGCGAGTGCTCACTAAATCTACAAGTGGAACGATCCGTGATCATAAATTTTGATTTTGTTTCTTTTTTTTTTAAAAAAAAAGGTGATTGTTTCAAGGACTTTTTTTATTTCTTAGCCATGAAACAGGAGCTACTATAGACCTTTGTGGTTTGTATTAATGGGCGAGAAGTGACTAATTACTACCCATTTAGGTGCTGGGTCATCACGAGAGCACCGGATGGTATCCCTTACAATCAACTATAACCAAATTTAGAATATAATTTTTTGTCGGCTCCAGCGATTGAACCCGCGGACCTTTTGTACGAGTGCTTAGCCACCGAGCTAATCGCGAGCTTGAATTTTTGCATTGATTGTTCTTAATATAATTTAGCTACCTCTTTTACCTGAAAAGTGGAATGAATGGAAGAGAAATTTGTTTAGATGAAACACAGCCCAAGCGGAATACCTGGATATGTAGACTGGATATGTAGAATACAGGAGCGATTCCACATATCCACATTTATTTAGTTTGAATAATTTGAAACCTGCCAGACGAATGATAAATCTTTTTTCACGTGTATGATTCTTTTGCTGCAAGTTAAAAGTGACTACCATATTATAATATTATGCCCAAGAGCGGTACCAAGTACTCGTACATAGTTTACTATTTTGTATTATACTACTGAATACTATTTTTATTTTTGACGGGTGTATTGTACTACTAAATACTATTTTTACTTTTGACGGGTGTATTGTACTACTAAATACTATTTTTACTTTTGACGGGTGTATTGTACTACTAAATACTATTTTTACTTTTGACGGGTGTATTGTACTACTAAATACTATTTTACTTTTGACGGGTGTATTGTACAGCTAAATACTATTTTTACTTTTGACGGGTGTATTGTACTACTAAATACTATTTTTACTTTTGACGGGTGTATTGTACAGCTAAATACTATTTTTACACTGAGAACAATGAAATTTAAAAATGTACGTAGAAAAAATTTAAGTTTAAAATACCTAAAATTGCATACTTGATGAGCATTGAAGGCAAAATGTCAAATATAATAAAATACCCTTTCAACTTTCGCTGAGTATGCAAACAAGTGGTTCCAAATGCTTGGTAAGGCTTTATTCACCACTGCCTATCTTCAGTTTAAATTTGAAAGAAATCCTTAAAAAAGAGGTTATATGTCGACATGTTTTGCTTAGGATTTGACTCGATCGGAGATTTCGGATGTTTTCAGAAATCGAATGAACTTATCTTTCGAACCGTACGTCCGATTTGAATGAACTAAAGTGCTATCGATAGATCTAGTGGATTTTAAGATAAGCTGTTCTCGTTCATTTTCTGTCATTTTACATAAAGGGTTACTTTTTAACGGAAAACACTTTTGACGCACAACTGGGTTAAGAATGGCCTGGTTTATCAAAAAGTATGCATGCGATTTAAAAAAAATCAACGATATTTTTTTTTTTTTATATATAGTAGTATAGTAGTGCTTTATTTAGACTGTCAGCTCGAGACAGGGAGTCCCATTATGCAGATTAGGCAGATCTTGCGAAACTTTATCCAAAATTGGCATTAAAACATCAACATGTTATTTCATTCTGTCCATTTCTTATCAAAAATATCTATTTGGGCCTACCTCGAACTTTCAAAGGTCTCAAAACCTGGCAAAAATGCAAGCATCAAAAATCTGTGTTAGTCCATGCTTAATCGTTAGTTGAAGGCTATTGAAATCAACGTTTGTTTTTCAAAAAAGCCTTCATATTATCATGTTATGCAATCATTTTGAAGGAGCCTTTGTGGCTTTCCTGTTGGCGGTACGGAAATTTTTTGGGAACCAAAAATGTATATTTTTGACTACTTCTTTCTAAAATTTAGTTTAAAATACCTCAAATTGCATACTTGATGAGCATTGAAGGCAAAATGTCAAATATGATAAAATACCCTTCAACTTTCGCTGAGTATGCAAACAAGTGGTTCCAAATGCTTGGTAAGGGTTTATTCACCACTGCCTCTTTTTTTAAGGATTTCTTTCAAATGTGAACTGAAGATATGCAGTGGTGAATAAACCCTTACCAAGCATTTGGAACCACTTGTTTGCATACTCAGCGAAAGTTGAAGGGGTATTTTATCATATTTGACATTTTGCCTTCTATGCTGATCAAGTATGCAATTTTAGGTATTTTAAACTAAATTTTAGAAAGAAGTAGTCAAAAATATACATTTTTGGTTCCCAAAAAATTTACGTACCGCCAACAGGAAAGCCACAAAGGCTCCTTCAAAATGATTGCATAACATGATAATATGAAGGCTTTTTTGAAAAACAAACGTTGATTTCAATAGCTCTCAACTAACGATTAAGCATGGACTAACACAGATTTTTGATGCTTGCATTTTTGCCAGGTTTTGAGACCTTTGAAAGTTCGAGGTAGGCCCAAATAGATATTTTTGATAAGAAATGGACAGAATGAAATAACATGTTGATGTTTTAATGCCAATTTTGGATAAAATTTCACAAGATCTGCCTAATATCGTTGATTTTTTTTTAAATCGCATGCATACTTTTTGATAACCCAGGCCATTCTTAACCCAGCTGTGCGTCAAAAGTGTTTTCCGTTAAAAAGTAACCCTTTATGTAAAATGACAGAAAATGAACGAGAACAGCTTATCTTAAAATCCACTAGATCTATCGATAGCACTTTAGTTCATTCAAATCGAACGTACGGTTCGAAAGATAAGTTCATTCGATTTCTGAAAACATCCAAAATCTCAGATCGAGTCAAATCCTAAGCAAAACATGTCGACATTATAACCTCTTTTTTTAAGGATTTCTTTCAAATTTGAACTGAAGATAGGCAGTGGTGAATAAAGCCTTACCAAGCATTTGGAACCATTTGTTTGCATACTCAGCGAAAGTTGAAGGGGTTGTTTAATCATATTTGACATTTTGCCTTCAATGCTCATCAAGTATGCAATTTTAGGTATTTTAAACTAAATTTTAGAAGAAAGTAGTCAAAAATATACGTTTTTGGTTCCCAAAAAATTTCCTTTACCGCCAACAGGAAAGCCACAAAGGCTCCTTCAAAATGATTGCATAACATGATAATATGAAGGCGTTTTTGAAAAACAAACGTTGATTTCAATAGCTCTCAACTAACGATTAAGCATGGACTAACACGAGTTTGATGCTTGCATTTTTGCCAGGTTTTCAGACCTTTAAAGTTCGAGGTAGGCCAAATAGACATTTTTGATAAGAAATGGACAGAATGAAATAACATGTTGATGTTTTTATGCCAATTTGGATAAAGTTTCGTAAGATCTGCCTAATATCGTTGATTTTTTTTTAAATCGCATGCATTCTTTTTGATAAACCAGGCCATTCTTAACCCAGTTGTGCAGTCAAAAGTGTTTTCCGTTAAAAAGTAACCCTTTATGTAAAATGACAGAAAATGAACGAGAACAGCTTATCTTAAAATCCACTAGATCTATCGATAGCACTTTAGTTCATTCAAATCGGACGTACGGTTCGAAAGATAAGTTCATTCGATTTCTGAAAACATCCAAAATCTCAGATCGAGTCAAATCCTAAGCAAAACATGTCGACATTATAACCTCTTTTTTTAAGGATTTCTTTCAAATTTGAACTGAAGATAGGCAGTGGTGAATAAAGCCTTACCAAGCATTTGGAACCATTTGTTTGCATACTCAGCGAAAGTTGAAGGGGTATTTTATCATATTTGACATTTTGCCTTCAATGCTCATCAAGTATGCAATTTTAGGTATTTTAAACTAAATTTTAGAAAGAAGTAGTCAAAAATATACGTTTTTGGTTCCCAAAAAATTTCCGTACCGCCAACAGGAAAGCCACAAAGGCTCCTTCAAAATGATTGCATAACATGATAATATGAAGGCGTTTTTGAAAAACAAACGTTGATTTCAATAGCTCTCAACTAACGATTAAGCATGGACTAACACAGATTTGATGCTTGCATTTTTGGCCAGGTTTTCAGACCTTTAAAAGTTCGAGGTAGGCCAAAATAGACATTTTTGATAAGAAATGGACAGAATGAAATAACATGTTGATGTTTTTATGCCAATTTTGGATAAAGTTTCGTAAGATCTGCCTAATATCGTTGATTTTTTTTTAAATCGCATGCATTCTTTTTGATAAACCAGGCCATTCTTAACCCAGTTGTGCGTCAAAAGTGTTTTCCGTTAAAAAGTAACCCTTTATGTAAAATGACAGAAAATGAACGAGAACAGCTTATCTTAAAATCCACTAGATCTATCGATAGCACTTTAGTTCATTCAAATCGGACGTACGGTTCGAAAGATAAGTTCATTCGATTTCTGAAAACATCCAAAATCTCAGATCGAGTCAAATCCTAAGCAAAACATGTCGACATTATAACCTCTTTTTTTAAGGATTTCTTTCAAATTTGAACTGAAGATAGGCAGTGGTGAATAAAGCCTTACCAAGCATTTGGAACCATTTGTTTGCATACTCAGCGAAAGTTGAAGGGGTATTTTATCATATTTGACATTTTGCCTTCAATGCTCATCAAGTATTAATTTTAGGTATTTTAAACTAAATTTTAGAGAGAAGTAGTCAAAAATATACGTTTTTGGTCCCCAAAAAATTTCCGTACCGCCAACAGGAAAGCTACAAAGGCTCCTTCAAAATGATTGCATAACATGATAATATGAAGGCGTTTTTGAAAAACAAACGTTGATTTCAATAGCTCTCAACTAACGATTAAGCATGGACTAACACAGATTTTGATGCTTGCATTTTTGGCCAGGTTTTCAGACCTTTAAAAGTTCGAGGTAGGCCAAAATAGACATTTTTGATAAGAAATGGACAGAATGAAATAACATGTTGATGTTTTTATGCCAATTTTGGATAAAGTTTCGTAATATCTGCCTAATATCGTTGATTTTTTTTTAAATCGCATGCATTCTTTTTGATAAACCAGGCCATTCTTAACTCAGTTGTGCGTCAAAAGTGTTTTCCGTTAAAAAGTAACCCTTTATGTAAAATGACAGAAAATGAACGAGAACAGCTTATCTTAAAATCCACTAGATCTATCGATAGCACTTTAGTTCATTCAAATCGGACGTACGGTTCGAAAGATAAGTTCATTCGATTTCTGAAAACATCCAAAATCTCAGATCGAGTCAAATCCTAAGCAAAACATGTCGACATTATAACCTCTTTTTTTAAGGATTTCTTTCAAATTTGAACTGAAGATAGGCAGTGGTGAATAAAGCCTTACCAAGCATTTGGAACCATTTGTTTGCATACTCAGCGAAAGTTGAAGGGGTATTTTATCATATTTGACATTTTGCCTTCAATGCTCATCAAGTATGTAATTTTAGGTATTTTTAAACTAAATTTTAGAGAGAAGTAGTCAAAAATATACGTTTTTGGTTCCCAAAAAATTTCCTTACCGCCAACAGGAAAGCCACAAAGGCTCCTTCAAAATGATTGCATAACATGATAATATGAAGGCGTTTTTGAAAAGCAAAAAATGATTTCAATAGATCTCAACTAACTATTAAGCATGGGCTAACACAGATTTTTAATGCTTGCATTTTTGCCAGGTTTTCACACCTTTGAAAGTTCGAGGTAGGCCAAAATAGACATTTTTGATGAGAAATGGACAGAATGAAATAATATGTTGATGTTTTTATGCCAATTTGGGATAATGTTTCGCAAGATCTGCCTAATATCGTTGATTTTTTTGAAATCGCATGCATTCTTTTTGATAAACCAGGCCATTCTTAACCCAGTAGTGCGTCAAAAGTGTTTTCCGTTAAAAAGTAACCCTTTATGTAAAATGACAGAAAATGAACGAGAACAGCCTATCTTACAATCCACTAGATCCATCGATAACACTTTAGTTCATTCAAATCGGACGTACGGTTCGAAAGATAAGTTCATTCGATTTCTGAAAACATCCAAAATCTCAGATCGAGTCAAATCTTAAGCAAAACATGTCAACATATAACCTCTCTTTAAAGATTTCTTTCAAATTTGAACTGAAGATAGGCAATGGTGAATGAAGCCTTACCAAGCATTTGGAACCACTTGTTTGCATACTCAGCGAAAGTTGAAGGGTATTTTATCATATTTGACATTTTGCCTTCAATGCTCATCAAGTATGCAATTTTAGGTATTTTAAACTAAATTTTAGAAGGAAGTAGTCAAAAATATACGTTTTTGGTTCCCAAAAAATTTCCGTACCGCCAACAGGAAAGCCACAAAGGCTCCTTCAAAATAATTGCATAACTTGGATATATGAAGAGGTTTTTTGACATTTTTTGATAAGAAAATGGACGGAATGAAATAATCTGTTGATGTTTTTATGCCAATTTGGGATAACGTTTCGCAAGATCTGCCTAATATCGTTGATTTTTTTGAAATCGCATGCATACTTTTTGATAACCCAGGCCATTCTTGACCCATTTGTGCGTATACTACTATCGGGACTCCGTTGTGGCCGCTTGCCATATAAATAAATTTGAAGAGAATCGGTTGAGAACATTATAAATATTATAGTAAGTTTAATTAGATAGAACAAAAATATATACAGTAAAATAAAATGAAATTATAAAGAAAAACAAAAAGATTGAGCAAAGATACAAGAACAAAAAAAAATGAAGTTAATGTCCTACTTAAGGGGCGGGGTCATATATTGCCTGTGGCAATCTCTTCCACCCAACCCTTGGGACATTTGTAAATACAAGTGATTCAGTAAAAAAATCTCTGATTCTAGCGATAATAAAAGTAGAAAAATTTGAATGCCATTCACGAGGAAGTATTGTGTCCATAATTGGCAGTGCATTTTATTCTCTTTCTATTAAACGGATCTGATCATACCAACATTGCCTATTGCTTTATGAATTATTATAGCATTCAACAATGTCGAACTCAGAACCAAATGACTAATATTCATGTATAGGTATATAGCAGTATTTTCCCTTCTTCTGTGGAGGGTCTGTGGGGAGGTCAGAGTTGTTAACATATAAAAAAGGATCAAATTTTGTTAGGTTTAAAAGTGCAGATCTCTTGTATTTAATGGCCTTCTTATAAAAGGGGATACCTACCACGCTCCAAAGGCAAAGTACAAATGCAACTCATATAAATAAAAAAAGGTTGTGTTTCACTAAATTCAGACCGTTAGAAATAAAAACAAAGGGAGAATGGTAATTATTTATATTGTACAGTTTGCCGACTTTACAACTTCTTATTCCTTTCGAGATTTTGACGAAATTTTTTACACATATAGGTATAGGAGACGTATTGTAGGTGGTCCCATTTTAAATTCATTAACTTCGCACTATCACTTGTTGGTGATATAGACCATGTGTCTGACCACTATATTTTTACTTAAACGCTTATATCTCTTGAATAATACACCCAATTGTCACGAAATTATGTATGTATATTGTATATGCTGGGAGTTAGCGTTCTCATTGTGCATTTATAGCTAAATCATAAGCTTTGATATTTAGGAAATCCAATTTTTTTTACAAAAAAGTGCAAAAATAACGTCTATGACTTGCCGATACACAATTTTTTGTAGAGTTGGGTTTGTAGGAAAAACGGTATTCTATACCATAATATATAACATATAAAATTTGAAGAAAATCGGTTAAGCGGTTTTAGATATAATAACACTCTATATTGGAAGGTAAGATATCTATACTTATATAAGAGAGTTTCACTCACTGACTGACTCACTCACTCACTGATTCATCACTGTTTCTCCGAACTGGTAAGTCCTAGGAAGCTGAAATTTGGTAGGTAGCTTTGTCTTATAGTCTAGATGTGCAATAAGACGGAATTTTTCGAAATTCCCACTACACACACCTGCCATTGGCGAAAAAGGATTTTTTGCTTCTAGCGGGCCATGCTTCGGCCCGCAAAGCGGGCGACAGCCCGCTAGTAATAGATATAATAACCACCAGGCGAGGTTAATACTCAAAGCATTTTCAACCACCTTAACCCTCAGAGTCTTATTATTTTGTGGTTACAAACTCAAATAAATGAGGAAAAATTCATGCACTGGGTGGGATTCGAACCAACGGATCCCTACACTACCTAGATCACCAGACTAGCGCTTTAACCACTTGACTACCAGTGCACTGTACAAGAGATACAATGGAGTTTTATTTTATTTTTTAAAGATGAGTGTTTAACAGCCTTTTTTATTTCGTAGCTATAAACAGGGGCTACTGTAGAAGCTTGTGGTCTGTGTTGTAGCCTGCCCATCCCGTAGTATGCCTCCACTCTGATGGGCGAGAAGTGACACAATACTTACCATTTAGGTGCTGAGTCAACACGAGCGCACCGAAAGGTATTCCCTACAAACAACTGTAACCAAATTTTGAATACAAATTTTTGTCGGCGCGGGGGTTCGGACCCGGGACCTTCCGCATAGGAAGCGAGTGCTTAACCACTGAGCTGAAGTATAAAATCTCAAAATTGCCACGTGTATACAATGTAAACCAATCACGAGGAAGTATTGTGTTAATAATTTATTGACAGTGTATTACTTCCGAGAAATTTATAATATTAGAAATATTAGTATTGTGTTCGTTTCTGTAAAAAAAAAAAAAAAAAAAAAAAAAAAACATTTTTTTGCTCTGAGCAATTTTGGTTTTGTGTCCGTCTGTCGGTCTATTAAAAATATTCCTTGTAACGCGCAAATCTCGGAAACTACTCAATGGATTTTGATTAAAATTTCCTACGTGTATATAATGTGAAATAATCACGAGGAAGTATTGTGTCCATAATTGGCAGTGTTTTTTATCTTCAAATTATTTCGATGATTATTATTTTGTTTTACCAAGAGTTGTGTATAATAATTTCCTGAGAACTTATATGTTTCATTCCTATTATAATTATATTAGAAAATTTAGGAAGTAATAGTAGGACCTGACTCATCTGACCAAACTTATCACACGTAAAGTTTCGTTCCATTAAGTAGATAATGCCTTGATTTAATCATTTCATTTTCCTGCCCGAGCAAAGCTATGTTAAGACAATAATATACTTTTCAATTATTTATTTTTTTAAAAGCGACGTTAAACCCCACTTTTAACTGCATGGTCATATGACGACGGGGTCTTTTCACAGGAAACTAAAAAAACCGGCTATCCACATAAACCTCACCCAGCCTTTGTTGGGCCGGAATACCAGCATCACGAAGATGTACGTTGCTCAACTTCGGTGATCCTACAAGAACCGGTGCCTTCAACGCTGGCTCAAAAATCGTTAATGTTCGGTTAAGTACTATTTTTTCATTTGCGTGTTCTGCTAAGTATCAAACGCGAAAATGGTTCGGCTAAGTATTGCTGAATGAGGAAATTTTAGAGACCGGCACTGGTCGCTTCGCGCTCGGGAATTAGCAGAACGTTAGAATTTTTCAATTATTTTCGAAATGGTTGAGAATTGTAAAAAAAAACGAGAAGTGTGTATCTCTTAAATTAAAATTGCTAGCAATTGATATAAACCTTATTCAAATCGGACAAACTTTTCTTAAGTTCGGCTAAGTCGCAACGCGAAAATGGTTCGGCTAAGTATTGCTGCGTGAGGATGTGTGTATGTGTGTATGTATGTTCTTTATACAAATCCACACCGTTTGACCGAGAAACCTGAAATTTTGCACATAGGTCCGCTTGGATCAGGAAATTCTTCTAGGCTAGATTATATCTCCCTGAGGTTAAGCTACAATGAGTAAGGATAAAAATGGATGGGTGACGCAAAAAAAATGCATGTTTTTTGACATAAATGACATTTTTTCTCGAAATTTGTCGCGACGACCTATCAACTCAAAGCGAGAAAGTTTTAGGCAAGGGCTTGAGCTTTCAATTGACATACCGATCGCGAATTTCTGATGAGCCGTTCTTGAGCTACGCCGGGTAAGGTAAAAAAATGGATGGGTAACATGTAAAATATTCACGTTTTTTGACCTAAATGACATTTTTTCTCGAAATTTGAAGTGACGACCTATCAACTCAGAGCGAGAAAGTTTTAGGCAAGGGTTTAGGCTTTCATTTGACATATTGATCGCGAAATTCTGATGAGCCATTCTTGAGCTACGCCGGGGAAGGCCAGAAAATAGATGGGCGACAAAAAATATTCAGGTTTTTTTTCAAACCTAAATGACATTTTGTGTGTGTGTGTGTGTGTGTGTGTGTGTGTGTGTGTGGTGTGTGTGGTGTGGTGTGGTGTGGTGTGTGTGGGTGTGTGGTGTGGGGTGGTGTGTGTGTGTGTGGTGTGTGTGGTGTGTGTGGTGTGTGTGTGTGGTGTGTGTGGTGTGTGTGGTGTGTGTGTGTGTGTGTGGTGTGTGTGTGGTGTGTGGTGTGTGGTGTGTGTGTGGTGTGTGTGTGTGGTGTGTGTGTGTGGTGTGTGTGTGGTGTGTGTGTGTGGTGTGTGTGTGTGGTGTGTGTGTGGTGTGTGGTGTGTGTGTGTGTGTGGTTGTGTGTGTGGTGTGTGTGTGTGTGTGTGTGTGTGCGTGTGTGTGGTGTGTGTTGTGTGTGTGTGGGTGTGGTGGGTGTGTGTGTGCGTTGTGTGTGTTTGATGGGCTGGCGAAGCGGCGGATGTAACCCGCTAGTATATCTATAAAAGAAAGCTGTCTGTATGTGTTTATGTGTGTATGTATGTATGTTCTTTATACAAATCCACACCGTTTGACCGAGAAACCTGAAATTTTGCACATAGGTCCGCTTGGATCAGGAAATTCTTCTAGGCTAGATTATATCTCCCTGAGGTTAAGCTACAATGAGTAAGGATAAAAATGGATGGGTGACGCAAAAAAAATGCACGTTTTTTGACATAAATGACATTTTTTTTCGAAATTTGTCGCGACGACCTATCAACTCAGAGCGAGAAAGTTTTAGGCAAGGGTTTAGGCTTTCATTTGACATATTGATCGCGAAATTCTGATGAGCCATTCTTGAGCTACGCCGGGGAAGACCAGAAAATAAATGGGCGACAAAAAATATTCAGGTTTTTTTTCAAACCTAAATGACATTTGGTGTGTGTGTGTGTGTGTGTGTGTATGGTGTGTGTGGTGTGTGTGTGTATGGTGTGTGTGGTGTGTGTGTGTGGTGTATGTGATGTGTATGTGGTGTATGTGTGGTGTGTGTGTAATGTGTGTGTGTGTGGTGTATGTGTGTGTGTGTGGTGTGTTTGTGTGGTGTGTGTGTGTGGTGTGTGTGTGTGGTGTGTGGTGGTGTGATGTGTGGGTGTGTGTGGTGTGTGGGTGTGTGTGGGTGGGTGGGTGTGTGTGTGCGTTGTGTGTGTTTGATGGGCTGGCGAAGCGGCGGGTGTAACCCGCTAGTCTATATCTATAAAAGAAAGCTGTCTGTATGTGTGTGTGTATGTATGTATGTGCATCAATTTGTGGATACAAGCGGTTGTAGAGTATTCTTGATAAAACTTTTGCGGGGCAGAAAGAAGGGAAATCCCTCTGTAATTCTCGCACTTTGTCTTTGATCCTTTTTTTTTTTTTTTTTTTTTTTTTTTTATTTTTTTTTTTTTTTTATTTTTTTATGAATTGGTATTATTATTGATTCTTTCCACTCAGTTGGTATCTGTAATTCATCCCAGATTTTGGAAAATCAGTGTGGATTTAGACATGGGCGATCTACAACAGATATGATCTTCACAACAAGGCAAGTCATCGAAAAAGCTCTTGAACAAAACACATCACTCGCAATAGGATTCATTGATATCACGAAAGCTTTTGACTGCGTCGACCGGGAAACATTATTCAAGACATTACAAACAGCAAACTGCCCACCTAAGACATTGAAAATCCTCCAGGCACTCCATGAAGATACGTCATCAATTGTTCGTGTAGAGGGAACTAAAGCACTACCCTTCAACGTCAAAACTGGTGTAAAGCAAGGATGTGTTTTGGCACCTTTGCTATTCCTACTCTACATTCAAACTGCAATGAACAATGTCCGCCAACACAACATCGAGGGAGTGACATACAACTTTAGAGCCGATTCAAATCTATTCAATAGAAGAAACTTAAAAGCAGCAACAAAAGTCCAATCCAATAGTCTACTAGATCTAATGTTCGCAGACGACTGCGCCATAATAACAAAATCTCCACAACGTCTACAAGAAGCGCTGAACATTGTGACTGCTGAATTCAGGAAAATGGGATTGAAAATTAATGAAAACAAAACCGAAGTGATGTTTGTCAATTGTGCCCCATCCAACATATCCATCAACTCCAAGGAACTCAAAGTTGTGAACGCCTTCAAATACCTTGGCAGCATAATTGAGAACAATGGTCAAATAAATGCGGAAACAAACAACCGAATAAATGCCGCCAGTCATACATTCAGAGGCTTATTCCCCAGAGTGTGGAAACCGCACAACATCACCCTGAAAACCAAGCTGAAAATATACACAACAACTGTACTAAGCACTTTGCTATACTCCTCTGAATGCTGGACGCTCTTGGAAGAACACACAAAAAAACTTGAGCACTTCCATCTTAAATGTCTCAGATCCATTCTGAAAATCAAATGGAATGACTTTATACCAAATGAAGAAGTCCTCAAAAGAGCTGAAACAATGTCCGTAGAAAACATCATCCGTATTCGAAGGCTAAGATGGGCGGGACACTTGAGCCGCATGGACCACAGCAGAGTCCCTTTCCAGGTCACGTTCTCAGAACTAAGTCAGGGGAAAAGACCTCAACAAAAGCCAAAAAACCGATGGATGGATACATTGAAGAATGACCTAAAGAAACTGAAAATAGACCTTTCAACCTGGAGAAACTTGGCCGCAAATAGGGAAGAATGGAGAAATAATACAATCAAAAAAGTGGAGAAGTTCGAGGAAGATGTCATAGAAAAGAAGAAAGAAAACAGAACTAAAAGACACGAAGAAGAAGAAAAATGCGAATGGCAATGTCCCCTGTGTACATTCAAGAGAGAAGGACGACAAGGAAGACGATATGTTCTCTCACATCTCAAACAAAAACACGCGACAGATACACCAACACCTGTAACCACGTACCCAACCAAATGCTCCATCTGTGGACTTACCTGTCGATCAAAATCGGGACACCAAAGCCATCAAAGAAGTAAACATCCGGACTTATACCAGCTACCAAGCCAACAACCAATAAAAATAATGCCACATTCCTCCTCCCAACAGTCCATAACGTTCCAGTATTCCCAAACAACAACACCAGTAACCCAACAGATGTCACCCAGATCCAGACAAGTTCAAAATCAGCTGCAAAACCACACCCATCAATGCCAGGCCTGCCAGCGGGTGTGTAAATCAAGGGCGGGACTCGTCAGCCACCAAAAAAATCCAACCTGCAGAGCTGTGATTGAAGAAATGGAATCATCGGAACCGATGCCATCCTGAAACATGTATGTATGTATGTATGTTCTTTATACAAATCCACACCGTTTGACCGAGAAACCTGAAATTTTGCACACAGGTCTGCTTGGATCAGGAAATTCTTCTAGGCTAGATTATATCTCCCTGAGGTTAAGCTACAATGAGTAAGGATAAAAATGGATGGGTGACGCAAAAAAAATGCACGTTTTTTGACATAAATGACATTTTTTCTCGAAATTTGTCGCGACGACCTATCAACTCAAAGCGAGAAAGTTTTAAGCAAGGGTTTGAGCTTTCAATTGACATATCGATCGCGAATTTCTGATGAGCCGTTCTTGAGCTACGCCGGGTAAGGTAAAAAAATGGATGGGTAACATGTAAAATATTCACGTTTTTTGACCTAAATGACATTTTTTCTCGAAATTTGAAGTGACGACCTATCAACTCAGAGCGAGGAAGTTTTAGGCAAGGGTTTAGGCTTTCATTTGACATATTAATCGCGAAATTCTGATGAGCCATTCTTGAGCTACGCCGGGGAAGGCCAGAAAATAGATGGGCGACAAAAAATATTCAGGTTTTTTTTCAAACCTAAATGACATTTTGTGTGTGTGTGTGTGGTGTGGTGTGTGTGTGGTGTAGTGTGTGTGTGGTGGTGTGTGTGTGTGGTGTGTGTGTGGTGTGTGTGTGTGGTGTGTGTGTGTGTGTGTGTGTGGTGTGTGTGTGTGGTGTGTGTGTGTGTGTGTGGTGTGTGTGGTGTGTGTGTGGTGTGTGGTGTGTGTGTGGTGTGTGTGCTTTGTGTGTGTGGTGTGTGCGTGTGTGTGTGGTGTGGTGTGGTGGGTGTGTGTGTGGGTGGGTGTGTGTGCGTGTGCGTTGTGTGTGTTTGATGGGCTGGCGAAGCGGCGGGTGTAACCCGCTAGTCTTAATATATAAATGTCAAAGTCACTGATTGACCACTGACTGATCATCGCTCTACAGCCCAAACCGTAATACCTAGCGAGCTGAAATTTGGTAGGTAGCTTTGTCTTATGGTCTAGATGTGCAATAAGGCGGGATTTTCCGAAATTCCCACTACAACACCTGCCATTGGCGAAAAAGGATTTTTTTGCTTTCACGGCCATGCCTCGGCCCGCAAAGCGGGCGACAGCCCGCTAGTGTCTACATAGAACCGACTCGGGTTGGGTTATAGCCTCAGCATCAGAAGAGTGAAAGTTGGAGCGGACACCTATTCAGGCTTAACCTCGTTGAACGTTGCCTTACTTGAGAGCTTATATGAAAACCAACAATCGTATATATTATTTATTTACACTTTATTTTTTTATACAAAACCATCAACAATAAATTAGTAACAGAGAAAAAAACACTTAACAATATTTACAAAATAAAATATAGAAGAAAAAAAAATTAAATTTAAATTTACAAATTGTCTTGTAATCCGGGGCGTAGCTAATGCCGTAGGCATTCTCTGCCACTTCACTCCGAATATAACAATCGTGATGTCACAGTTCCTTATACTCAATTACTCACCTTACTAAAAGTTTGGTCTCGAACTACCGACCTCCATGTAACCAGTCCACCATCTCAGCAATCAAGCGACTGAAGTCGGTTAATGAATATAAAACTTTCACTTAAAAAATCTATTAGGTATGTTTTCTTTCTCATTTGAATTTCGAGGAACCAACAAGCTGTTTAAAGTTGCATAAAATCATATTATTTTCGAGTTTATCACAATTTCAGATTTCTTAAACTTGCCTTACTAAATATTTACTGCACGTAAAATTCGAACTACCAACCTCCATGTAACGAGTCCACCACCCTAGCGATCGATCTACTGACGTCGGTTAATGAATCTAGAACTTTCACCTTAAAAACCTAGCTATGTTTTAAAATACAAAAACTGCTCTCTCATCTGCAAAACCTTCATTTGCATTTCGAGGAAGCACCAAGCTGTAAAAAAAAGTTGCACCATAATGGCGATTCGTTAGGTGCTAATATGAATAACTAGCGAGGAAGTGGTTACAAGGATATTCTGGCGGAGTTATTACTTCGGGACAGGCGTGCTGAGGGTTCGTGCTAGGTGGCATTTTGTCAGCGGTAGAGCTGAAGTTCTCACCAAGGTGGTGGTGGAGAGCGAAAGCATCACTGGCTTTCGAGCAGTAGAGGGGCGGTAATGTGCTTTCTGGACATCGTGTACTTGAAGTCTAGACTATACATAGAATAGTCGTCTGTCCCGGGAGCTCAGTGGTAAACGCGGTACTCTGTGAATCCAGAGGTCACAGGTTTAAAACCCAGCCGGGACATGACAAGGGCAACCGGCGGGCATATCAAAACAAGAAAAATCCAAAAAAAAAAGTAGATACATAAAAAAAAAATATATAAAATTTTTCCCTACTTTCAAGATGTCGCAACTACTCAAACTCGTTTTATTAAATCTTTGCTGAACTTGGGACTTGAACCACCGACCTCCAGGGTACAAGTCCGTCGCCTTACCGATCCAACTACTGAGGTCGGATTTATTTTTAAATACAAATAAATAGGCATGTCCCTAGTTCCTAGATGCTCTTTGAGCTAAACTCTGAGAAATCTCGGACAAACGAAAGTTTAATAGTTTAAAAATGTTTTTATTTGACCATGCGAAAATAAGCTTAATACCAGCGGATAAAGTAGGCAGACACTAAAAAAGGGAACAATTTCTATGACTGTATAGTTATAATAATACTCTTTAGTGGAAGGTACTTACCATGAGAGGTTATTGCTCAAAGCATTTTCTACCATTACGTCTTATTATAACGCGGTCACAAACTCAAATGAATGAGGAGAAATTAATGCACTCGGTGGGATTCGAACCAACGAATCCCTACGCTACCTGTATTACCAGACTAGCGCGTTAACCACTTGACTACGAGTGCACCTGTATAGGTGCGTCCACATTATATCGATCGACAATGTGTTAATACTCCAAAGCCTCGATCCACAGATCGACACGTCCACACTATGTCGATTGTGGCGATTGACAGCTATCGATTGACACATTCGACAGAGTGTTGACGTACCTTAAGGTTCTGGTGAGCTGGTGATTCAAGCTCCTCTGAATCATCCCCGACCCTCGACACTGGATTCGAAAGCCATTACATTGGCTAATAGGGAATGGAAGGGTGAACCTTGGATTTCTGTCTCATGAGTTATTACCCCCGCTCCACCCTAATTCAATTTGAATTATGATGTCTGTAATGTCGCACTGTCGTGATACCAGTTGCTGATAGCAATGCAACTTACCAGGAGACGCGTGGTGGGAAGGGGTTAAATATTGCTTTCGTCATTTTTTTATGCATTTTATTTATGTAGATTGCATTAGATTTTATGTGTGCAAGCAGGTTCACCTTGAGCCATCCTTTACCTTTATGTTTTCAAGTTAATGATAGTTTTACCCACAATTTTATGAGCAAGAAAAGTATTGGCATTATTTTATCGATGCTATTAAGATGACACAGTAACCTCTGTGGAGTAGGATGATGCTATTACAGTGGCTTGGTGCTTGGGGAAAAAAAAGTCTAAAGGTTAGTGCAACTATGGACATTATAGTAGACAGGGTTGGGTGGAAGAGATTGCCATAGGCAATAACCCCGTCCTTTTGTTATGATATATCTTTTTATATATATATATATATAATTTTTTTTTTCTTGTTTCCATTTTTTCATTGTTATAATAATTTTTTGTACTGTACATAATTATGTCTTCTTATATCTAATAAAATAATAATTATGATAGAGTACAAGTTCCGACGGTACAGAAATCTCTTTTATTTACAAATATTGGCAGAACGGTTGGCAAGTGGGCAACATTACCTAATTTATTTAAAATCTGGAATAATTATTTCTCTTGTAAGTCTTGAAACTGTTGACACTGAAGTTCAGCCGGCCTGAGTGGGGCCGGGTATAACCAGCAGAGTCTTAAAGATCTTAGATAACACAAAACAACCACAGCCGAGTGAAAAAATAGTTTTGATTCTGATTCAAATGCACAAAATCTTGTTTGATAGTTTCTCATGAAAAGGTGTCTACAGTAAATTAATATTAAACTTATCCGCACCACAACTTCAACCGCTCTAAAGTCAAAAGTTATGATCGTCAAAAGTTTAATAGTTCGAACATGCAGTTAAGGAAGGGTAAAATAAATTTGTAGTCAAGTTTACATTGTAAGATGCCTTTACATCTGACACTATAGCTTCGGAAGAGAAATTCGTTGTTCTCTAGCCTATGTCATAAAAAAGTTACCTTTAGCCCTCATTATGTACATAAATATGTATAGGTATGTGGTGTCTTGGTGTTATTATTTGTTATAATACAACTTCAGTGCATAACAGCATTACGAGACAACAAGTATAACTTGTATGTGCATTGCTAGTCAAGAGGTTAACCCGCTAGTCTGATAATCCAAGTAGCGTAGGGATCAGTTGGTTCAAATCCTACCCAGTGCATGAATTTTTCCTCATTAATTTGAGTTTGTGACCACATGATAAGACTCTGAGAGTTACGTGGTAGAAAATGCTTTGAGCATTAACCTCGCCTGGTGGTTTTTATTATCTGACCTGGTTGTAGGGTTTTCAGTGAAACCCTTACAATTAACACTGCGACCTCATTAGATCTACCTTCCACTAAAGAGTGTTATTCTTAACTTTGCCTATGTAACTCGTAATGTTACTAATGGTCACTATCCAAACAAATACCTAGCCACTCATTTTACCAAACGAGGTAAGAGTGAACCCCGTAACATTCAAAGTACAGATCCGAAAAAACTCCAAATTTACCGAGATTCGAACCCAAATCATCTGCGTTCAAGATGAGTGGGCTACGAACCTAGACAAGGTGGCTACTCTGACCGCCCCATTCACTCAATACTGCCCTCATAAATCCCGAACGAGGAAGTAAAAAAGGAAATTCTTGCTCATATTTCCCTCGCTCCCGCAGTCTTGTTTTTATGATTAGAAATACGGGATTACGCCCGGCACTTCCTGAGGGTGTGTGGGATTATTCATGCACCAGAATTCTCTCCCCGAGGGAATTTTCCCTTTCTCCCTCCATGGCCTCGATTTTTATGTGCGGTGAAATATTGGAATTTTAATTAATAAAATGGATGCACACGAAACACATACCTTTTTATCTGGAAAAGAATCAGTGCAGGTGAACGAGATTTGTAGGGGAAGATACACTTATGTTTTATTTGTGTGGTTGTATAGCATGTAGTACAAACACGTCCCGTGAGTTTTCTCATTAATTTAAATGCGGATACATGCAATCAATGCTTTTTATCTGGAACGAAATGAGAAATTACCATCCTGCTTTTAAAATTCCTCTGTTGGGCAATCTAAACATGTTCAGTAGTGAGATTAGTGAGAATTTTGTTTCTTGATACCATATATTATTATGAAGTATGTGCAATCAATGTTCATCCTCAATCAGTGAGAAATCCCAATCGTTATTAATAGCATATGAAATCTATTTAGATTAATACATTATCAGTAAAACTCCGAAACGGCTGAACCAAAAATGACTCCCAGTTTAGTCTTCCTTTAGCATTTATGTGGGTACTAAAAAGGACTTTTAAAATTCCAAATAGGACGCCAGTCACGGGCAAAACCTCACCGACGAAGTGCTGGGTTTTAGCTAGTAATCTATTGTTTTTCATAATAATATAAATATATTTAAAATATATCTTGCTCTATTTTTCTTCTAAATCCTGAGCTGTCTGAACTCCATTATTCTATTCCATAATTCACCTTTCCAGCCTATTACCCAATCCATTGTTCCACACGTGCCAGGTAAGTTATCGTACATCCTCAATTTGCAAAAGTTTGGCAAAGTCAAATAAAAACATCAGACTCTATCCTTCCTCATCCACCTCCCTCTTCCATCACAGCAGGTTCCACCTCCACCGCCTCCATTAAGTTTCTTGCACCTTCTACTACGTAATTATACCACGCCACTCTTCCTGCCGAGTTGTCCCGATAGCTCAGTAGTCAAAGCGTCTGACTGGTAATCCATCGGATGCGGGTCCGAAACCCAGCCGCGACATGACAAGCTATCCTCCCATTTGGGATTTTGACCACATAATAATACGTCTTGGGCTTACTACTGGAATAATGGGACTTATAAGTGCTAGTCAGGCAGTATAAATAAGGCAATATCATTATTATTATAATCTTGAAGGTTAAGTCAGCAGTCTCGTGACCTGGAGGTTCGTGGTTCGAGTCTCAAGGCTAAAAAAACTTGAGTATAGCAATAAGATCATAAGTTGAGTTTTTTTTTTTATTAATTTGGATTACGTCGCTTTCAAATGCATGGTGGTAAAAATATCACGACAGTCAGTTCAGTTTGAGTAATTGTTTCTATCCAAGTTTGATATCACTCGTGTGATTAACTCCGATAACCTTCTCCTTTCTACTTGCTGCATGTATACGTATATTGTATACCTTCTTGAAGTAAATCATATATTTTCCTATTTCGATTGTCCTATCATCGTCACTTATCATTATTTCGTCATCATTCTTCATCTGTCTGACAAAAGCTTCATCCTTCATACCACGATATTTGCTCCTCTGTTTGTATGTAATGCCCCATCATTTCTGAAATTCCCGGTCAATCCCGTCATTTCTGAAATGCCCCATCATTTTTACAATATCCCATCATTTCTGCAATGCCCCATGATTTCAGTCAAAGTTTTTCACCTCCTCCACAGATTTCCGTCAGTTCATCTTCATGTGTTATTCCTGGTCATCCTTTACCTCTCTCACCCTTTTGTCTGCAATCCAATAATCCATCCTGCACTACCGACATATACATACAAAGCTTAGTATACATTCAAATCGTACACCATCCAAACTCCAAAACTTTTAACTTTCAAGAATAAGAGCTCTTTTATTCCTCTAATTCTATTCTCTCTCTATCTCTACAGCAATCCCCCCTCACTCCTCTGAACTTCTCACAGAACGAAATCGATCACTTTGGGGAATGCCAAATTTATTATGTAGAAAAGGATACACCTTTTTACGTTTTGAGAGATTTTCTTCCTCCCCCTTCTCACTTATTCTCGAGTATTCATTGCTTTCTTTTCGGTAGTTTTATTTCTGTCTCAATTTTGGATTTTTCCTTTTGTAGAATGTTCTCCAATTTGTATATGAATAGAATGGCGAAGTATTTTTCCATCTCAAGTGTTGGATTGAAAGCGAGACGTTTGAATTTCTGTCTGTCTGAGAACAAATCAATAGCAATCGTAATGACGGGATGCGTCGCAGAGTTTGAAAGAAGTGAATAATATACAAGAAGTAAATAAAACGAGAGCTCTCACATCAGTCTCAACAACTTCTCTAGGAGAAGGAAAATCCATTGATTCATAACAGAAATACCGCACGTACGTGAAAATTTGTAATTTATTTTTCTTATAAATTGTATACATATTACAAGATACATGTAGGTATATGTAGGTAGAAAAAAATATGTGTTTAATACTTCTCTTTGCTACAGTGAATTGGAAATCACTCTCTCCATGATTCCAAACTCTTTGAACGTGCTATGCATAGGTTGAGCAGGAATATAAAATATGTACATAACATTAATTATAAACTAAACGCGACTGCATAATTTACCTTTGCTTTCAAAATGTAAATTGATCATTGTAAGAATAAGGAGCAGGTAAAGTTGGAAACATTACTTTATCACGAGACAGAGAATAAGAACGAGCTTGCACAAATGATAGTGTCTAATTCTAATACCAACAAAGATTTGGAAGCACTAGAAGCAACAATTGAAATATATCATAATAATATGATTTATCTCACTACTAATTGGAATAGTATTATCATAAATATATAATTACATTGGAAACAAACTAGCAATGGTCACTGACAGCTCAAAAGTGACAATGTACCTGAAGCAATGACTTTTTCTCACTATTCAACGAGGGAAAGCCACATCAATTTTGAGAACCCTGCCTAGTGGAAAATCCTTCCAGAAGATAGTTTCTATTGAGTAATAAAATATTTTGATGCTGTTATTGTGTCAATAATACCCAAATAAACAAATATGTGGTGTAGCCAGCGTCGATGGCATGTTGAATACACCGGTTCCCTTCAGAACACCGAAGTTAAGCGACATCCAGCGAGGTTAAGACTTGGATGGGTGACCATTCAAATTCTAATTCTCGTGACGCTGGCTTTTCCCGGCCCCACTCAGGCTGGGTGAGGTCAATGTGAGTAGCAGGTTTGTGAGTTTCCTGCGAATGGAGGGTAAAACCCCCGTCGTGATATGACCATGGCAGTTGAAAGCGACGTTAAACCCCAATTAAAAAAAAAAAAAAATATGTGGTGTAGCATTGTTCAATAACCAGAAGTGAAAAGGCTGCATTGAGAAGGCATTTTTTTGAAAACAGTATTACAAAACTTTACCATAACTTGGGGAGAATAAGAAGAAGGACTATAACTTCGTACCTGACAGAGGAGAATAAGAGGAAGAAAGAAACTCAACAAATGAACTCCACAACTCACACGCAGGAAACATGGTAACTCATTTAGCATCTGTCTTGTCTAAATGAGTAAGCGAGCCAGAATAAGGTCAAATGTGGAAAAAGTCAAAATGAGAGAAAGCAGGAACCTTACGTTGGTTAGTTGATGAGTCTGACATTAAAGTTATGACGTGAGATTACCCGCCATATTTTTCTTGTCCGAGTTGGAAGCTTAATAATATTTGCTCACCCATGATATTAGGATCTTGTGGAAAGTGTAACTTGAGAGATGAGAAGCACAGCTGCGCGAAGACTACACTTTTGGTTCTCTTAAGTTTCAGAAATGGAATCTTTCATAATATTTACTCGTAAACTGAACATTCTCAATGCAAGGTCTATCTGAGTTCAGAATTTGATGGAAAGACACTCACCTAAATCCGTAATGATCATACCACCTCCTTGGTGATACCCATCCCTACTTAGTCAATAAGTGTATTTTCTGTACTTAATCTCCCCCAATCTCGCATCAGCTGATCACAGATTAAGGATTTCTCCTCACGGCTTGTTCTTATTTCTCCTCCAATCTTAACCCGACGTTTTCGTCAGATTGAGAATCGCCATTTTGAAATCAATTTGACTTTGAGGTTGACCTTCAGCAGATCTTTATTATTTGTTTATGTTTTCATAAATTTACATTGAATAAACTTTTTTTGATTTTCTATCGATGACTTAAGTTACTTTAAACCAGTTTAGGTATTAGGTTCTAGTTTGAATTTTGAGCCAGATTTAAGATTAGGAATTGTACAGGTATCAAAGTTCATTGTTGATAATGAAAGTACCTTTTATTAACATCCTCAATTTACATATTTCGCCGAAAATGAATGCATAATGTACAGAATGCTAGCTCGAGTTTCCCTTTTGCATTACCTTTATAAATCTCAAGTGTACATTTGTTCTACATCTGGAAAGCAAGACGCTGTGTAGTATAAGGACAATCACGTCTGAGAAATTCTCATGAAAAAAATCAAGGCAGTTTTCAATTTACAAAAGAGCACTGGTTCAAGCTGCAGTGATCGTTAACTCTGCTGTTTGTTGAATGCACCAAATTTTCTGAACAGTCTATGGAATAGTAACTTGATTTACATCAAAATTTGAGAAAAAGTAGGTAATGAAACTCTCGCAGAAATCTAAATAGTCATAATAAGGTATTCAGAGAGTTCAAATTTCCAATTCTATGAAATATTCTTATCAATCCTTATCAGTAATCTTTATTTACATTTCACTGTGAGAAGCTAGCCCTTAATTTAAGTTTCTCTGATTATATCGCTAGAGCGCGTCGAGGCGTTCTGATCTCTACAGATCGAGATTGGGGGAGATTAAGTACAGAAAATACACTTAATATTGGTGGGTGATTGATCAAGGCGTCAATCTGGTAATCCAAAGAGTCACGGGTTATCCACCCATTTAGGATTTTGACCACATGATAATACGTCTTGGGCTTACTGCTGGAAAAATGGTACTCATTTGTCCTAATCTTCCAGTAAATAAGGCGATATTATTGTTATTACTGATACATTTTTGCCTTTAATCTTATTCTTATGACAAATAATAGACAACTTATTAGAACATAAGAAGAAAACAATTGTTCAATTGTAACTTTCGTTCTCTCAATCATCATCCAAGTCCACCCAAATCTTATAACTGCGTTGGAAAAATGTGCAGCGTCCAGCAACTCTCTCCAGACTCCCCATCATTATAATCAGCACCATCACCAACTAACTGAACTAACCTCAGAGAGATGAAGACCGACGGAGAAGCGCCCTTCCCGTTCTGGAATGGAATAATTTTTTTAGCATGTGGAAATGTTGAAAAACTTTTTCCTAGAAGGAGAGGTTCGCCGTTGGGAAGAGAACATAATCTGAGGGGCATTTGGGGGGTTTCGGACGAGTGTGCTCTTGAGATGATTGATTAAAAAATATATTTCACGACAGTTTTCATGTGTGGCTGACACTGGATCCCAGGGTATGTTTGTAAGTTATCTCTCTCTCTCTCTCTCTCTCTCTCTCTCTCTCTCTCTCTCTCTCTCTCTCTCTCTCTCTCTCTCTCTCTCACACTATGTCTCTCTCTCTCTGTGATTCAAATGTAGCGTTTCACTTCATAAAACAAGTATTTAGGTATGAATTGACATTGTTACTAACGAACAATACGAACATAGTTATACTAATGATCATAAAATGTTGAACCTTTACTCACTAAAAAGGTATTTCCTTTAATTAGGTATAACTTTGAATTTATTAATTACCTTCAAGGAATGTTTAAAATGACGAAAAATTATTTGTGGTTAAACTGGGAAATCATTTTTTTCAAATAATTAAAATATTGAATTTTGAAACTCTTCACATCTTTCAAAACTCCCATGTGGGTTTTCGGTACCAGCTCTTTTTCTAAAAAAGCTCCCATATGGGTTTTCGGCGCTGAACGTGTTAATAATTTCGTGGTAATGCACAAATAGCTGTCTAGAGAATACACTGGACTGCAAAAAAATGGGACTGAATGGCACAGACTTTGAGGCTACTGTCCAATAGTATTCTGTTTTATGCCCAATAGCTTCAACACCTATCTTTCAATCGTAATATTGTTACCAGTAATTCTCATTACATCAATTTTGTAGGAATAAAAATCAAACACGTGTCATAATATACATTATAGTCTAAAACCAAAAAAAACTACTCCCTTTAAGAAATTTGTGGTCATCAAAATAGTTTTTCTCTTTGAAAAGTTCTTTGAAAATAAATTAGAGGCGACGCCTGAACTACCACTATGATAACAGTGTCAACTATCACTACTCTGATTAGAAGAGACGCCTGAACTACCACTATAATAACAGTGTCAACTATTACTACTTTGATTAGAAGAGACCCCTGAACTACCACTATTTTAACAGTGTCAACTATTACTACTTTGATTAGAAGAAACGCCTGAACTACCACTATGATAACAATGTCAACTATGACTTCTTTGATTAGAGGAGACGCCTGAACTACTACTATTTTAACAGTGTCAACTATCATTACTTTGATCAGAGGAGACGCTTGAAGTACCACAATAATGATAGAGTCACATATCACTACTTTTGCTCAGTACAGAAGCTCATATTATACTCATCAATAATTACCACTGAGAGGAAAAATAAGATCCTGAAAGTCAGGAATTCAAAAACTTTCAATTTCATTCTCAAGTAAATTTTCTAAAAAAACTCTGACTCAATTTGAATAAAAAAAGAATTAAGTAAAGCAAAAACAGCATAGAATATTTTAATTTTCTGTTGTCCTAATTTTTATGACTCTGAGTGTAATATCGAGTCCATAGTTGTCCTTATTCATTTTTCTCGGTATTCATTTGTCCGAGCTGCCTCAGCACTATAATTTCAAGCTTACCGGAATTTTCGCTCTACTTATTTTCCTCCTCACATCTTCTTCTTCCTCTTTCTCCTTATTATTATCCTCCATTACTTCTTTATTCTGCCCCTCCTGTTACTCCTGCTCCACTTCCTTCTCCTCTCCTCTCATCTTCCTCCTCCTCTTGCTTCCCATTACTATCCTCCATTACTTCTTTATTCTCCCCCTCCTGTTACTCCTGCTCCATCTCCTCTCATCTTCCTCCTTCTCTTGCTCCTCATTATTATCCTCCATTTCTTCCTTTTTCTCTCTCCCCTCTTACTTTCTTCTCCTCCTTCTTATGTTTCTGTACGACTATCTTTATCCTCTACCTCTATTTCCTTTTCCTCCTCCTTCTCCTCTTCCGCATGGTTTCTTCACTATTATCTTTCTCCTCCACCGGTATTTTCTCTTCTTTCTCCTCCTCCTTCTCTTGCTTCTCATTAGTATCCTCTATTTTCTCTTCTTTCTCCCCTTCTTTTTACTCCTCCTTTTACTCCTCCTTCTCTTCCTAATCTTTCTCCACTCCTCTCTTTCTCCTCCACCACTATTTTCTCTTCTTTTCCCTCCTCCGCCTCCGCCTCTTCATCTTCAATAATTTTATTGTTATACAACACTATGCACTTCCCCTATGATCTCCGCCATCACTTGTTCTCTGGTGTTCAAAGTTTGAATTATTTTCAATTACTTGTGCTTCAAACTCAACGAGGAGAGCTTGAGAGTTTTCGAAATGCTCAAAATTCCAATGTGTTCATACTGGGTTACATGCGTCCATTGACTGTCCAGATTTGGGACGTAATGTCTTTTTTTAACATGGTTACAGAGGGCGAATTGCTCAGTTACCTGCTTATTCAAACGTTGTTTAACATCGATAATGTTTTTTTTTTTTTTTTTTTTTTAAGTGGGGTTTAACGTCGCTTTCAACTGCCATGGTCATATCACGACGGGGGTTTTACCCTCCATTCGCAGGAAACTCACAAACCTGCTACTCACATTGACCTCACCCAGCCTGAGTGGGGCCGGGAAAAGCCAGCGTCACGAGAATTAGAATTTGAATGGTCACCCATCCAAGTCTTAACCTCGCTGGATGTCGCTTAACTTCGGTGTTCTGAAGGGAACCGGTGTATTCAACATGCCATCGACGCTGGCTCGATAATGTTTATTTAACATCGAGATCATTCGAGACGTGGGTTTTACTTTCCATTCACTGAAAACTTACAAACCAGCTAGTAAACTAGCTTCACCCAGCCTGGGTGGGCCCGGGCATCGCCAGCATTACGCGGTTTTGTGTGCAAACACAATGAAGCCCAGACCCTTAGAATAATCTAACCATGTTATTAATTTTAAGCGGCATCAACGGAGTTCCAAAAATCGTCTATATCAAGCTGTAGGTACCAGAGTCTAGATGTAGATACGAGGATCTAGTCATAGGTACCAGGGTCTAGGTGTAGTTACCAGGGTCTAGGTATAGGTACGAGGATCTAGGTTTAGGTACCAGAGTATAGGTGTAGGTACAAGGATCTAGGTATAGATTCAGGGTGCTTCTATCATCGTAAGGTAAGTCCCTGTCTGGTCCATCACAGAATCTGAAGTAAATTAAAAATGGTTGATACATTAAAGCCATCCAGAGAGGAATGCAGCCAGCACTGCGAGCTCATTCCCTTTCACAAATTCTCTTAATGAAGTGTTTGTCCTATGGTTAATGTTAAAATAATAGATAAAAGTACCCCTAAAATTATTCAAAATTCTTCCTAATTCATAGAAAGGACTCTGATCTGATGAGTCCGAAGAATTTCATCCATTGTAGATTGGTGTTGTAGTTCTAGAAATTTGATGCACTGTACCCAGTATAGCATCGTAAGTTTGTATCTGCAAGAGCTGAATAGTTCCAAGTGGATTATGTATTGTATGCTGTGTTGAAATTCGAACTCCCGAAGTGCTCTGAACTTTGCATTCCGAATATATTACGGAATGCGCCCTGTCGAAAAGAGCAGACTCGAAGTTGAGAGGAATGAAAGGAAATCTGATGCTCCAACAAACGCTATTGAACACTACTTTGTAAATTTGAACAAACACTATTAAACACTACTTTGTAAATTTAAACAAACGCTATGGAATACTACTTTGTAAATTTAAACAAACGCTACATATAATACTTAATAAATTAAACAAATACTATATTGAATATTACTTTGTAAATTTAAACAAACGCTACTGAATAATACTTAATTTAAACAAACACTATTGAATATTACTTTGTAAATTTAAACAAACGCTATTGAATAATACTTTGCAAATTTACATAGATACATAGATCGTACTATGTTAGACCTAGATATTACAGACTACAAAAAGTCATGCTTCTGAGGCATTTGATTACAAAGTATAAGTATAAGTATAAGTATAAGTATAAGTATAAGTAGTGCTTTATTTAGACTGTCAGCGCAAGACAGGTAGTCCCATTATGCCAACAGTTTTGTGATTTATTTAAGAAAATTACGGTTCTCATTTAAATCTGCCGATTTATACCCTTTTGTTACACAGGTTTACGCTTAATAATAGTGCTAGTCTGAACTTGAAACCCCCCCAAATGCTGTGTTATCAAACGTTTATAAATACTTTCAAGGATCTAGCTAGACCATTATAAAACTTTGTGCCAGAAATACAGCGATCAGTAAATGTATTCAAGTTTTAACATACTAAAGATGTCATCATATTATAATTTGTGTTGATTCCGTCTTACCAAATTTGCTGTACTAGGGACTCGAACTATAGACCTCCAGGTAACGACTCCGCCGACTAATCGATACAGCTACTGTGGTCGGTACTGACAATTGTAATATCACCTGTAGCTAACGAAACCAGCCAGAAACTAAATCCAAAAGAGTAACAGAGAATTTAATAATAAAAAACAATGATTTTTTTAATAATAATAACTCATTTTTTGTATTTTTCTTTTCTTTTTTGTGTACGAGGACTCATCCTAAGCCATTTTTATTTTGCAGCTAAGATTTATTTGGCCTCTAAGATTTTTTTGTAAAAATAATTATAAGCGCTAATGATTATTATTATAATGATCGCTTATTATTATTATCATAATAATTATTATCGCTCTTCAAAACTTTAATAATTAGTTCTACGAACAAAACAAATAACTGGAAGAACAAAGCTGAACTCTGTACAGGGGGTTCCTGGTATTTGAGAACAAAGATTGGCCCATTTTCTCATCCAACCTCGTGGTGCAGTGAATACGCACAGAGCTTTTTCTATTCCTTATAATTTTACTTCGGTTAATTTCTAATGTTGGAATACGGGAGCACCTATTGTGTTATTGTAAAAAAAATCTGGGCTTAATAGCTTTACTTATAAAACTTTGCTCTATAAGATTTTCTATTATTATTATTAAATAAATAAATACTATTTTTTTTCTTTACCAGCATCCGTTGAATTCATCAGTTCTTGTTCTATCCACTGAAGTTAAACAACGTCATGCAAGGTTAAGACTTGTATGGGTGCCCATTCAAATTTGGCTCCTTGTCATGCTGGCTATTCCCGGCCCCACTCAGACAGGGTGAGTTTAACCTGACTATCTGGTTTGGGATTTTCCAGCAAAGGAAGACAAATCGTTGTCGCCTGTCGTCATACGACCATGCAGTTTGATTTGACGTTAAACCCATTTTTTTTTTCTCTTTTTTTTATTGATGTTCACCAACCTTAGTGCCTAGATCTATAAGCTGTCGGAGTCATAATCTTGAGGCTTGTGGTTCGAGTTTCAAGTAAGTGAAATATTTAGTAAGGCAAGTTTAGTTTGAGTGATTGTAACATCAAGCGTGTGATTAACACAAATATTTATGATGAAATTGTTTTATCTTTTCCCAAACTTACTTGATATTGGCATTACCTCCATGAAATGCTTTCCCAACATAACTTTATACATACATATATACCACTAGATTTGTGGCATTAAAACACATTTATGTACATACACTAATGGGTTAGTTAATCAGGGACACTGTCTTTAGCTTGAGGCATGCAAGAAAACTGGAGATAAACCAGGAAAGTATAATTGTATTATTTATGATGGTTTAGAAAATACCTAGAATTATAGTAAATTATGCAAAATATTACTCGTAGAATGCCTAACTTCTGACTTTCCATATAACCACAGAAAGGCTGCATCATCCAGTTGTAGAGCATACACACTGAGGCTTGCATAATAACCAGAAACTTTTATATTTCCAGAACAAACGAACGAAGAAAAGTTTTAATTAAAAGAAAACACACAACTTCTCCTAAACAGCATTTCTTCCAGCTTTCAGCGCTACAGAAGTAAAAGCCTATAAGACGGATTCCATGCCATATGTTCCTTATAGCTGCGAATTCTGTGCTAAAACAAAGCCATAGCAATAAAGTAGACGTTGGAAAGAAGTGAACATGACTGTGTTGCAGAATTACATAGGTACATATACAGGGTGAGCATAAAGTCTCACCCCACCCCCCGTATCTCGAGAATGGCTGAAAATACAAGAAAACGCAAAAACTCGTATTCCTTAATTTTTGGGGGGATTAATATTCAGCCAAAAAAAATTGCCTACAGGGCCCCAGTCAGGCTGGGCATGGACCAACTTTAAAATCTTAAATACAATAGTATTTCTTGTGGCATATTGTTTTAAAGGTCTCATAGAGAGAATTTTATTACAACAAATTTCAGTGAGCTACGACTTATCGTTCTCGAGATACAGGGTCGGACGTCCTGCGTAATATCCATATATTTGGACCTATAACTCGTTGAACGTAAATTCCAGAAAAATGAAATTTGTTGATCATAACTCCTTATGGCAAGAACTTTCGAACAAGTTAAAACTTGATTTGTTTTTTCGTTAAATTTTTTCGGACTGTTGGTCCGGCTGGCTGACGAAACCGACCAGAAACTAATATCAACAGAGTATTTCGAGTTATACGTTTTTCGACAGGGCTTGTCATAAGGAGTTATGATCAACAAATTTCATTTTTCTATAATTTACGGTTAACGAGTTATAGGTCAAAATATATGGATATTACGCAGGACGTTCGACCCTGTATCTCGAGAACGATAAGTCGTAGCTCACTGAAATTTGTTGTAATGAACTTCTCTCTATGAGACCTTTAAAACAATATGCCACAAGACATACCATTCTATTTAAGATTTTAAAGTTGGTCCATACCCAGCCTGACTGGGGCCGTGTAGGCAAAAAAAAATTGGCTGAAAATTAATCCTCCAAAAAATTAAGGAATACGGGTTTTTGCGTTTTCTTGTATTTTTAGCCATTCTCGAGATACGGGGGGTGGGGTGAGACTTTATGCTCACCCTGTATGTAGGTAATTATATGTTTGTTTCGTTTTTGTGTGACGATGCAAAAAAACTTGATACGTGGTCTGGGAAAACATCTAGAAATTCAGACATGTTAGCCAAGATCGTTTGAATATTATGTATCTAAATCAACGGATCAGCATAGCTATCCAGAAGTGGAATGTGCCATGTGTCTGCCCATGACATTTTTGCTGTGCATCATTTCTCTGGATGAGCTGTTTCATATTCTGTAAATTGAATAAATACAAAAATTATTTATCTAAAGGTAGGTACTTATTTTTTATTTTATCTGAAGGTGTTGCCTGTTGCGACCACCAAGCAGCACAAACAGTCCACAACGAGGACCCTGGGCCTGGATCCTATACCCTAGACCAGGGGTTCCCAAACTTTCTCAAGCCACGGACCATTTTTAAATTTCATAATTTTCTACGGACCACTAGCAGTAGGTACTTTGAACAAAAGTTAGAGGATTTTTTTTTCTCTTTGTAAGGACATTGGTTTTGTTTGTTTGCTTGTTTTTTTTTTCCTTTCTTTCTTTCTTTAGGGACCACCTCGCGGACCACTTGTGATCCGCGAGAAGGTTTGGGAACCCTTGCCCTACAGTTTGGGAACCACTGCCCTAGACCCTATACCTAGGTATAGACACTATAGACCAGGGCTGCCCAACCAGTCGATCGCGATCAACCGATCGATCGCGGAGTGATTTTGGGTCGATCACGTCCAGAGAGGTGAGATGACGTTCTAAAAGTCTAGATCTCTAAAGTACAAAATGATTGTAAACGAGGTTTTCTGGCATCTCACCTAAGTGATAATCCGAGATCTCCTTAACTCATGAGAGTCATGAGAATTAAAAGGAGGTTTCGTGACTTCTTGAAACTTGAAAATTTTGTTGAATTCTTGATTAAGCCATTCGATCGCGTTGATTATCTCATACTTTATAGTAGATGTGCTTCTGTAAAGGTTGAGCACCCCTGCTATAGACGATATGCGGGACTCTTTTGAGGGCGCTTATACAGTATGTTTCAGAAAAGGTGGCCACCCCCTCGTAACTTTTGAACGCGACGGAATTTTTCAATTCTGTAAAGTTCTAAGTATAGGAAGTGCCCTATGGCCCATCCTGTGGTCATATTTATTTTTGGCCCCGGTCGGCCCTTCCGGCTTTTAGGTCATATTTTTTCATTTTTCTCGCGAATTTTAAATGGAATGCTATATTTTTTATTCTTGTTAATTAAAGTCTAAGTTAGGCTGAGTACAATGAGCTTTTAAATTTTTCAAAAACCTTATCAGGGGCGGAGCTAGTAGAATGCAAAGTTCAAAACTGTTACACGCTGTATTTCAGTGTTAGTTAGATTTTTTAGTACTCTTTTTATTTTCATAGGTTCAAAATATTGTTTTACACCACATGAAATCAAAAAAAAATTCTTGTTTACATCTAATCAGGGTCATAGTAAGGTTTTTGTAAAAGTACTTTTTTTCTGACGTCAATTTTTCCGTAAATTAATGGTGTTCTCGAAATTGGCATTTTAAGAGGTGAAAGTCTGCTGTGACATATGTATTTTATGCTTAAAATCGAAAGAAAACTTAACGGGAAAGCGATTAAAGTAATAAAAAAGGTCATTTAACCTGCTAGTTTTTTCACAACAGTGTCCGGTAAAGTGGGTGAATTTCGAAATTCTTGGATTTTTTTGTTGAGGAAACACAATTAGCATAGAAAATAAATAATATCTAATAAGGGAATAATACATCAATAAACAAAACTAAATGCGAAATTAAATGAAAATTACTTCTTCTAAATCAGTGCCGGATATATTTTTTTTTTTTCTCTCTCTCTCTCTTTTTCACTTTTCATAGTTCAAGTTGTATCAAAAATAATTATCGGATAATGCTGCTTCTAAAGTCGGCCTAGGGGTCCCCTCTTGAGACAATTTTAGTTGGTAAGTTGGTAAAATCTGTAGAAAACACATTGTCAATCATTCTGTAGTCAGTCCGATGGCGCTTTGAATGCATCTTGTAGGATCACCGAAGTTAAGCAACGTCCAGCGAGGTGAAGACTCCGTGATGCTGGCATTCCGGCCTAACCTAGGCTGGGTGAGATAAATGTGTTTAGCAGGTTCGTGAGTTTCTTGCTAATAGAGGGTAACACGCCCGTTATGATATGACCATGCAGTTGAAACGCGATATTAAACCCAAATTAAAAAAAAAAAATCATAAAAAAAATATCCGGCACTGATTTAGAAGAAATAATTTTCATTTAATTTCGCATTTAGTTTTGTTTATTGAAGTATTATTCCCTTATTAGATATTATTTATTTTCTATGCTAATTGTGTTTCCTCAACAAAAAAATCCAAGAATTTCGAAATTCACCCACTTTACCGGACACTGTTGTGAAAAAACTAGCAGGTTAAATGACCTTTTTTATTACTTTAATCGCTTTCCCGTTAAGTTTTCTTTCGATTTTAAGCATAAAATACATATGTCACAGCAGACTTTCACCTCTTAAAATGCCAATTTCGAGAACACCATTAATTTACGGAAAAAATGACGTCAGAAAAAAAGTACTTTTACAAAAACCTTACTATGACCCTGATTAGATGTAAACAAGAATTTTTTTTTGATTTCATGTGGTGTAAAACAATATTTTGAACCTATGAAAATAAAAAGAGTACTTAAAAATCTAACTAACACTGAAATACAGCGTGTAACAGTTTTGAACTTTGCATTCTACTAGCTCCGCCCCTGATAAGGTTTTTGAAAAATTTAAAAGCTCATTATACTCAGCCTAACTTAGACTTTAATTAACACGAATAAAAAATATAGCATTCCATTTAAAATTCGCGAGAAAAATGAAAAAATATGGCCTAAAAGCCGGAAGGGCCGACCGGGGCCAAAAATAAATATAACCACAGGATGGGCCATAGGGCACTTCCTATACTTAGAACTTTACAGAATTGAAAAATTCCGTCGCGTTCAAAAGTTACGAGGGGGTGGCCACCTTTTCTGAAACATACTGTATATAATAACTTGGTTGGATTATTCTACGTGGTACCGGGGCTACTCTAGGGTGTAGGGCTCCATTGTGTTCGTCCAATAACAGATATCGAAATTTTGTTTAGAAGAAACCCATGGGCGCTGATAGTCATGTGGTTAACGCGCTAGTCTGGTAATCCAGGTAGTGTAGGGATCCGTCGGTTCGAATCCAACCCAGTGCATGAATTTTTACTTATTAGTTTGAGTTTTTGACCACATAACAATAAGACTCTGAGGGTTAGGTGGTAGAAAATGCTCAGAGCATGAAGCTCGTCTTTTGGTTAACTTTTACTAAAGAGTGTTATTATTATTATTTAAACCAATATCTCTCAACCTAAGAAAACGTCTTACTAATTTTATTTAAATTGCACAAATAATTGTCATATACCTCTCAACCGACATATAATCCTTGAATAACCCAACAGTAAGAAAATTCTACGTCACTGGAAGTAAAATAGTACATGCACCATACGTTTTTTTTATTCTTGTTACAAGAGGTCACGTGCCTAACTCCTTAACAACAGCAATGCTGCGTGTCCAGTGATCTTGATACAGAGCAGCCAAGGCTAGTATTAGGTCCATTCAAAGGAAATAAAAAAAGCCGGGGCTAGTATTAGGTCCATTAAAAAAAAAAAAAAAAAAAAAACGAAAAACTATAGAAGGCGAAAACTTTCCCGAAAGCTAATTATGACGATATTCCCCCCACTTGAACTTCCTCACTAAACTTGTTACAAACTTTATGTTTCCCCGACACGCAAAGGGATCAGAAGCTAAATATAGACCATTTGATGTATGAGAAGCTCCATTGGCATTAATGTGGCTTTTCCGGATGGGAAGGTTTTTGTTCCGAATTTTTTATTAGACTTGCCGTCTATTTAGACATGGTCTAGCCGGCTACACACGAGTTACGGTCCGATTTTTTCATGGCCTTGCATTTTTTCTATCCAACTCGACACAATGAGGTATTGCCGTACATCTTTTCGGGCCTGAATTTGGTACCACTGGATCTAACCAGTGCTAGAGTAAATGTATACGTCAAATACACCAATTCTCATTCTGTGGTTATTGAATTTAGATAGTTTCCAGAGATTTTTGAACTTTGTAGGGTGACCATTCAGACTCTTGATTATGCTGGAAATACCCGGTCCAACTGATCTTACCAATGAGCTACCTACAATAAACTCATCCGGCTGGGTGAGTTTAATGTAGGTAGCTGATTGGTAAGATTCTAGCAAACGGAGGGTAAAATCCCGTCTCGAATACTCCTATTAGATGTTTAAAGATGTTAAGCAAGAAAAGGCCTCACTTTCTGTCAAACAGGACAAAAGTTCCGTTCAGCGCCCCCCCCCCAAAAAAAGTTGCCCCCCCCCCCTCCCCCCCCCCCACGATCCGAGCTAGACTCTGAAAACCTTTTTAAATGTAAGACACACGAGATTTTCCTAGAGAGGGAAAGAGGGAGATCCCTTTTTCTCACAGCTTCCAGCTCTTATTCCATCATAAAAGCTGTCAATACGGAACGGTCAGGTATCGGGAAACTCAAGTATTTTACCTTACACTCTTCAAGTTAAGTACATTTCTGAAAGAATTCAAGCGAATATTTCTTACAGTGAAAAATATGAGGAGAGAAAAATAAGAAGATTTCTAAATTCAGTCGAGGAATCTGGAAATTCAGGGTGTTTGGAACATTTTGTCCGATTGGAGAAATAAAACTACAAATTTTATAATGGATAAAGGAAAACCTGCTTCTCAAACGCTTTTGGGCGCCTCTAGGCAGTTATATGATGAAACTTTTATTGATATCATTAAAAAAAAAAAAAAAATCATACATCAGTGAATTTCGGTAGAATTTCTTTTATAAAACTTTGAAGTAGTTACAGATATTATACAAAGCAATGGGCCTACTAGTTTTTGCGGTCATAATTTTATGTGGTGGATCACAGTTTAGAAGTCACAGGTGGCTCATGATTATATTGATTAACAGAGAGAATGAATATTTATTGATTAATGGTGACAAACTCAGTACTCCATCCACCACAACGGTCATACAAATTAAAAAAAAACACCGTTTTGTGGTGGTTCACTTACGATGTACTGAGTTTACTACATACTTAATCAAGAATTTATTATTTCTTTTCAATGCTTTGAGAGCAGCGTGACCACCCACAAAAAGTATTCAAAATACAACAACCGCAAGCGCACACTCATGTGACATGTCCATCTTTCAAGTGGTTCCTTTAGAAGACATGTCCATCTTTAAAGTGGTTGCTTAGCTTAAAACCTATACATAAAAATAGTTATCATATTATTTGTGTTAATTACTTTCGTGATGTCACAATCACTCAAGCTCGCAGTGTTCAATTTTCTACGACCTTGGGACTCGAACCACCGACCTCCAGGTTACAAGTCCGGCACCTTATCTATCAAGCTACTGAGATCGATTATGTATAATTTTAAAATAAAATTGAGGAACAATCTTTCAGTACACCCTGTATTCAATATTTCAAAACACTTTTCTTCATTTCGGAACGGTCGAGTGACTTCTAGACTGAAAGGTTTCGACTGCTCACATCCAGCCGTCAGGTAGAGTTACAGAAGACGTTCTTCCGCCGGATTACCCCCGGGGGGTGTACTGACAGCAAATTATGTTCTTGTGTCTCAAAGATTGCAAGTGGGAGGATAAAATTCGCTTCATTTTAGCAAGCTCATATTATGTGATATGTCGCTTGATCGATAAGACACACACACATATGACACATATACAATTACATATTAAAAGACCCTTTGATAGGTAAATAATTCGGCCAGAAATATTCACAGTGTCAGAAAAAAAGTGAACAGTTACATTCATACATTCAACAATTACACATGAAGAATTACGATTGCCATAGGTAAATAACCTCGACCTTTAATTAGGACATATGTTTATATTCGTATATTATTTTTTATTATTTTGCTTTCCAGCACTGCATGGTCATCTCGACACGGGAGTATTAACTTCCATTCGCAGGAAACTCACAAACCTACTACCCCATTGATTTCACCCAGATTGGGTTGGGCCCAGGGTCTCCAATGCTAGCCCTATAGGGCTAGATTTAGCCCTTTTGAGAAAAATCTAGCCCCCTAGCCCTTTTTACTCAAATCTAGCCCTTTTTTGAGAATCCGCCGAAAGCTAACAAATGAGTTTAATTCTAAAGTTAGCTTCTCTCGAAAAAAAAAAATCCAATTTTTTTTATTTTTTGTAACGCCTACTATTCATTTTTACTGCAACAAGCCAAACTCATTTTTACTGAGTATCCTGACTCCTGAAGTGGCAGTTTATGGCAGTTTACCCATTGGCACATTATCATAGCGAATAACTAAATAATCACATTATTACTAACAAAGAACTAAAGAAAAAAATATCAAACAAAAACAATTAATACGTAGGTAAGTAAAAATTAATAAATCTACATTCAAAACGTACTCAAGTAGAGGCGTGATTTGGTAAGTTCTTTTTGCATTTATTTTTCCTACATTTTGATACACAAGAAACAGGAAATGATGAAGAGTTAGCTAAACACTAACTATCCCGCTAGAGTGCGACTCGGTCTACTACAAATCAAGTGAAGAATAAATAATAAACCAAAAATAACACGTTTATATCGACTCAAAAGTACCTAATTAATAAATAAATTGTTAATAAAACGGACAGGTAAATATTACCTTAGTGAATACATACAAAAACACAGTTATTATTAGTATTAAAGGACATTTTTAAAATCTAGCCCTTTTTTTCCTCGAATCTAGCCCTATTTTAAATTGTGAATTGGAGACCCTGGTTGGGCCAGAATGCCAGCAATACAATGTCTCCACTTCGCTACGTTGCTTAACTTCGGTGATCCTACGAGAACCGGTGCATTCAATTGCATTAATGGACGGACGCTAGCAATATTATTTTAATGTGTCTAATATAAAATTGAGGGACACCTATGATTGGTAAAGTTTCCATAGTTCATTGTCACATCATTGGCAAGAAATAATTACCACAGCTCAAAATTACTTCCTCGTGTATTTGTTTTTCAAACTTTGGTAATTTAGTTTGAAAAGTCTATTGTTCTCGTTATTAAACTTTGGTTTAACCTCCTAATGAACCTAATAGCAAAGAAAATTCACGTGCTCACTTATCAATAATAAAGTTTAAATTTCCAAGAATATCAGCGTGAAATAATCAACACTGCTAAGGTGGACACCGTTACTATAGTATCTGCTTTCAGTGGTCACCGTGGGCGAGTGAGTGAGGGCGCTATGGCCAGCGGGGCATGGATTTTCCTGCTCTGTACTTATTTGTTCGATAGCTGATAGAAGGAGGATGGATGACAGATGGAAGGCAGAAAGAAGGAGGATAGAAGGCAGAAAGAAGGAGGATAGAAATGAGATGTACATATTTAGATTTTAGATAGAGGCCTTGGAAAATGTTACATCGAAAATGTTACAAAAAAATCTGATGACCAAAGACAATAAAATCAAAATGTGTGCAACAACCGCAACAATCAACTGGATTAGAATAAATGAAAAAACCTAAGCAAAAAAATATTTGTTTACAAAAACGAACACAATACTTCCGATTTCTAATACATATTAGATATTTATCTGAAATAATATCATCCGCCCGTAACTAAAATTTCCATAGCGTCTCGCCTGGTTTTTAGACGAAAATACAAATCCCAAAGAGAGAGTGGGAAAAATGATTTGTCTAAATTTAATGGGAATTAATGGCAAGACATTTTTTCATTTCGGTTTAACGATTTTTTTCCGCAAAATGACTCGGGGGTTTATATTTCATTATTAGCTTTTCCGCTTCGTGGAAGAATAGCAACAGGCTGGGGAAAAAAATGCCACAAGAGGCGGTGCAAGGGGGGGGGGGGGTGAGTTTGGGTGGGGCTACAGGAGAAGGGGGTTGAACAATGGGGAGGTGAAAGCCCGCATATGAAATGTGTCACTTTTAATCTTTCTTCTCTTTTTTTCTCTCTTTTGGAAGCTCTCCTCCCTCCTTCCAGATTTTTACGCAGGAAGGAAATGTCTGTTTATTTACTTATGTATGTATATATTTCTATATAGTCATAGTTTATTATATACATGAGAGAGAAGATGTAGTAGCTTTGTTTTATGAAAACGCCATTCAGCCCATACACAGAGGGTGTCCACCATTATTCTCTCTCTCTCTTTCTCTCGCTTTCTTTCTTTCTATCTCTTTTTCTCTCTCTCTCTTTCTCTCTCTCTCTTTTTCTCTCTCTCTCTTTCTCTTTCTTTCTTTCTATCTTTTTCTCTCTCTCTTTCTCTCTCTTTTTCTCTCTCTTTCTCTCTTTCTTTCCTTCTTTCTTTCTACCTCTTTCTCTCTCTCTATTTCTCTCTCCGTAGATTTCTGTTCTTTCAAAATCGTTTATTAAATTGTTTTTAAGCACAATACATTTTGCTCTCGTATGCCCCTGCAATGACTATTAAATTTCATCCCTGATGCGTACAACAATCCTAGAGAACGAGAAAAAACCCAGCAAAGCAAAAAGATAACTGTTATGTTAAATCATAAATATCTAGCTATACACTAAGTAACTTCTTTTATACTCAGAAAACGGAACCCTCAACCCACCACAGCTCCAGAGTATTATGCTCCGGAAGCATTGAATGGTATTTCTGAGCAAGACCTCTTTGTAGTTGAGACGAGAATGGTAACAGTACAGCGGTAAGTAACCCCGAGTAAGTACCGTTATTCCGTGAATACGGAATTCCAGCACCCTCCACGGACGTGGTGCCCTGTGGGGAGTAGCATTCATTTTTTCATGGCATTTTTATGTAAATCGCTTCGCTCAGAATTCAAACATAAATTTCTGGAACAATAATTTTCCTACCGGGAAATATACATGGAAAAAATTCTTAACGGCAGCATACAGCGGGAATAATTTTCATTTTTCATGAAGACACAGAGGAACCCAACAGCAGCTCATTTATCATGGCATTATAATAATACAAGGAAATTCAAAGAAAACATAAAAGAAAATTACCTACGTTATGCTACCTAATGGGAACGCCAAGTTGCAACATAGTTCAAACAACTCTTCTTCATTTTCTAGCTGAAAGACTCTTTCCTCATACGCGTGTGATAATAATAATCCTCTAGGTATATTATAATAATACTTATAATAATATTCTTAATAAAACTCTCTAGTGGAAGTTAACCACCAGGCGAGGTTAATGTTGAAAGCGTTTTGTACCACCTAACCCTCAGAGTATTATTATTATGTGGTTACACACTCAAATTAATTAGAAAAAACACATGCACTTGACGGGATTCCAACAAACGCTGGATTACCAAACCAGCGCGTTAACCACTTGACCACCATTGCACTTTTGCTCTGTGCACCTGTTACTACCAGTGCACAATAATAATACTCTAGGTAGTATTATAATAATACTTATAGATGGTTTTATAAAGTCTTTTGAAGAGTTAAGAGTTAGAAAGCAATACCTTATTCTTGGAACATACGGGTATTGTTCAATTTGTTAGAACTGCAAATAGGATATGTAGCGCGTGCCTGCACACGAAATTTGGCGAGAATCACGAGAATTTAGCCGGCAAGTGTCTCGTACCTAATGGCATTGATGAATTAAAAGCTATTAAAAGTCCCCACATTCTGAGAAGAAAGTCCATGAAGTATTGCAGTCAATGCATTACAGAAAGGTGCACTTGTCCCGTACAAGTTCCTCGAGGAACATAAAATTCTGGGAAGAAATGGATCCCTTCATCTGAGCACCAGGGGAAAATAATCCAACCTCCCATGGGTACTTCTGGTCAGAGTTGATTTAGAGAGGGGCCCCCGACTAATAAACAGGAGTACGTGTGTTCCTTATCCGGATTAGCAGCGAAGGTGACCTTACACAATTTAGTGTCCTTGCAGTTAGGTCATTTGAAATGTATTTAGGGTGGTGACGGTGATAGTAAAATAGAGTAAACAGTTTTCTTTCGCATTGAGAAAATAGAGGAACTAATTTACTTTTTTCCCTTTTACTTTTTTCCCTTTTACTCAGTAGCATGATCGATAGGAAATTGGTATTCAAGTTTATTCGGGATTTATGAATGAATTTTGTGAATTAAGTTCACGATTTACAAATATAGTACCTAATCATGTTTATTCTGCATTTGGTAATGAAGTTTGTGAATCAAGTTTACGATGTACAAATTTTGCAATCAAGTTCATTTGGGATATTTTTAAAAAGAGATGAGTGTCTCACAGCCGTTTTTATTTCGTAGCTATGAAACATGAGCTACTGTAGACGCTTGTGGTCTATGTTTTAGCCTACTCATCCCGTAGTATGCGTCTTCCCTGATAGGCAAGAAGTGACACAATACTTCCCAATCAGGTGCTGGGTCAATACGAGCACACCGGAAGGTATCCCTTACAAACATTTGTAACCAAATTAAGAATTTATAAATTTTTGTCGGAAGGGGCGATTGAATCCAGGACTTTCCGCATGGCAAGCGAGTGCTTAGCCACTGAGCTAATCGTGCGCTCAGTGGTTTAATAATGAAGTTTATGAATCAAGTTTACGATTTACAAATTTTGTAATCAAGTTCATCTGGGTTAGTATGATTAATACGAGTAGGTGGCACGATATTTGACTGCACTTAGAAATATACAATGCAATGAACTTTGTGTATCCTGCAAGAATGAGACTAAAAAGTCCATTGACTAATAATAGTCTGTGGCTCTGTGGTTCAGAAAATCAAAGCAAGCCAACATTATCAGCCTACTTAGGAGGATCATCATTCCTCCCTAATTAGACAATACCCATTACAATTTAGTAGATACCTAGCTAGGTACTGATAGGAAGTAGGCGCGGCCGGTGGGAAAATGTTTTGGGGCTGCTGCCACATAAAGTGGCCTTTAATGGGATTTATAGAGTGGCTCTCTTAGTACCTATCGAGTTTGAATTATTTGATTATAATGTCAATGGTTTTAATTAAAAATTAATAAATTATTCCAGAAATGTGCAATGATTTTCACTGTGTACATAAAGCGAGGACCTGAAAACCCCTTCTATTTTCCTTTGGTCTGAGGGTGATAGGTAGAATCATTTAATCATTTTAATTTAGCAATGTATTTTTTTTTTTTTCATTTAGTTTGTTTATTTATATATAATACATAAAACAAAATTGAACAATAAAATACGGGCATTCTCCCAACAACTTCATAAGGAAGACTAAGCGATGTTGCTCTAATGATTGAATATTGCTCCTGAGTCTTCACCCATGCTAAGACTGATGTATCTCAGGCTGTATGGTGGCATATGTATGATAGAATATGCACCTCTTAATAATATATGCATTAGGTACCTTTATATTTTGATTATTTGTAAAACTATTTATAAGCATATAATAGCAAACATTAGTATTGTTGTTTTCAATTGTAATTTTATAAACAATGTCATGTTCAAAAAATATATATATACTGTCTGATGTACTGACTAAGATTAATCTAGCTATGTATCTCACTATATTAGACAACACCATGATTTATATCGAACATCAAAGCTCACAGCGTTTTTCAGACTAGGTATGTACACTGTACTGTACACTCTGTACAGTGTAGGTACTCGTACATGTATTTGAAAACTTGATGACTTTAGAGAACTTTACATCCCCCACAAGTCTTCAACGTTTTCTCGGTTATATCCAGCTTAAAGGATGGATGTAGTCGAGAAATTAAATGTTATTTAAATGAGGTTTAACGTAATTTTCTTCGAGAATAATTATTTTTCACTGCGAATTTTCCAGCAAAGCGTTCTCCTTGGGGCAAAATTCACAAGAAACTTTCAAGAGCAGAATTCCTCGGCAAAAATTAATTTACTTGAGAAATAAAATTCATACATTAATGTTCATTGTACATGAAATGTATGCAAGTAGGGTATCTCCTTTCCAAAGGGCGTTTTCATTTGCATAAGATTTAAGAGAAATTAATGTTGCTTCTTCACTCGGGTGTACACATTTTATGCAAACTATAAATATAAATACCTCTTGCAGCTTTTTAACTACAAAAGCAATATCACTTCTCGAGTACTTTGTATTATCAAACTCTAAATTATCAAACTGTATTTTGAACCCATATTATTTAGCGTGGGAAGTACATAAAGCTTCAAGTTGGTGAATTCAGGTTATTGTCTCAAATGAAGAAATAAAAGGTTCTATCATTGAAAATGGCGAATAATACTCTTATACCCTAAAAATGTGCTCCTCCTTTTACATAGCACGATTTATGAATAGCTGATTTGTTTGTTTGTCTTTGTTTCCGAGAGTTATGACAAAGGGAAATATATGAAATAAGTAATAACAATAATAATATCGCCTTATTTATACTCCCCGATTAGGACTATTGTGTCCCATTATTCCAGCAGTAAGCCCAAGACGTATTATTATGTGGTAAAAATCCCTAATGGGAGGATGAAAAGTTATGTCCCGGCTGGGTTTCGAACCCGCGACCTCTGGAATCTCTGGATTCACAGAGTCCCGCCTTTACCACTGAGCTACCGGGACAGTTACCGAGAAATAGAACATGGAAAACAAACAAAATATTTTTACGAAATATTAAACTCAATATGCGTTATAGAGTGTTTAAAAAATAATATTTGCCTCAAGTATTGACGAAAAACCTCCTTTTCCTCTGTTTCAGCCGCGCGATACTCACCAACCCCGACGTCCAGCTGAAAACACCCCTGGGCGATCTGTTCAACAACGACTACTGGGGCACGCCCATCACCTCCTCCAACTCCCACGGCTCCTACCGCCCCCTCACGGTGCTCACGTTCCGCCTCAACTACCTGGCGGGCGGGCTGCACCCCCGCAGCTACCACCTGGTCAACAACCTCCTCCACAGCGCCGTTACCTACCTGGTCTACCAGCTGTCCTCACATGTGCTTCCAACCGCTCGGACACGCCTCTTTGCTTCGCTCATCTTCGCCGTTCACCCGATTCACACCGAAGCCGTGTCGGGAATAGTCGGGCGTGCCGATCTCCTCAGCACGCTGTTCTACCTAAGCACCATCCTGGTCTACATCAAGTTCTTGAAGTTGGGTGGAAGAGAACAATACAAGTACAATATCAAGATCTCCATAACGAACAAATACAAGAACATCTATTGTCATCATCAGGCGGCTTCCACGTATAACCTGTGCTGCCATGAGAAAGACAGGTGAGCTACCTTTAAATAAATTTCACAATTTGTCTCACCCTATTCGTGGAATTACGACTAAGGATCACATAGTAAAAAATGATTAAAGTAAATCCAAGCCTGACGTGCCCTTGGAGTTTTCAACCAATCACAGCGCACTATAGTCCGAATTAAGGAATAGTGTCCACTTACTTTAAATCTAATCCTGCTTTATAACTTGACCTTAATTCTCTTGGCCGCAAAGTTGTCCCAAACGTAGGCTAAATAATAAGTACTCGCTAGTAAAGAAAAACTTTTCAATAAATTACTTTTTCTGTTCATTGTAAGGTGAATCTATAAATAAGTAGGTGCCTAACCTACTCAAAAAAGCAGAAAAGATGACATTTCCATATATTATTCCCAAACAAACGATCATCTCTAAAAATAACCTTTAATTTTCAGAGATATCTGCCCTACAAAAAAAAAGCTTTTCGAATTCTTGGAAAAACTTGATCCGATGTATTCTGTACCCTATTAAAAAAATTCTTGGAAAATGTCAAGGTATGTTCCGCAGGGAGGAATAAGACACATGACATTTGCCCCCGGAAACATTGTACATAACTATGTACATACATACATATTACATAGTTACATTAGTTAGGTACGATATGTACTATCATATGTATCTCTCCATTTCCAATTAATACTGTATGTTTCCAGATTCTGGTCTGGCGGAAATGCCCCAGGAAGAATGTGTATTTCCCGGAAAGAAACTCATGAAAATGAGATGATTGAGGGTTGTAAGTTGCAACGCTCTTCCCCCTGTCATGAAAAACCTGTCTCTTTTCTTCAAACCAGCTTTCTGAGGAAATCAATGTACTTTGTAACGTCAATCTTCATGAGGATTTCACTTCTCTAAATTAGATTACGTTCTATTTTTTTACTGGGAAAATCTCGAGAGACCTACTTTTTAAAATACAGTTCTTTATTGTGTAAAAATGAGGTACACTTGTCTGAATTGTACTCAATACGCTACTTACTTGTAGATTATCTGTCAATATTGCTCGTTTTGTTAGATAGCTGGTAATAATTTCTATGGATTTTTTTTACATTTATTTCCATAAAAAATAGCTTGGTGACAATTTTATTCTCGACATCAGGTTCCTAGTCCCAATAAATGTTATCAAATGTTGATTAGTGACAATCTATAAACTCTAAAAACTGGAGTAACGAAACCCTAATTCGATAAAACCCAACTTTCCATTTTTTATAAAAAGTGTGCTGCTCAGAATAATACAAACAACCAATACTGACGTCACCGAGTTCTCTCCCGACTCAAATTTTGGTCAGGCTCGCTTATTTACTCATACCTGTTGAGGAAGAATCAGTAGTTGCTTTGATGTGTTCTCCTCATAAAATTTATATTCATCGTAAGGTGGCGTCATCGTTAGCCAGACAGTGGAGGAATGACTCAGTGCTTCTACCACTGTCTTTACAATGAGGCTAATAATTGACAAGGGCCCCCAGAACCAAGCCAATGCTGGTCTACTCCCTGTTCCTAGTCCCCCAGCCAGACTATAATTTATATTAAGGATAAAAAAGACTGAAAAATTTTATTAAGGAGAAAATATGCAAGCACTGATTAGAATCCTAATTCAGAAGTCTCTTATATGTTATCCTCATTCCTAGGCGAGCACCTTTACAACAAAGTGCAGATGAATATAGATATTATTTTATTTTACATAACATGTACGAGTATATTGAGCAACCCTGTACATTTTTATTTTAGTCCAAAGGTATGCTACTCTGCGATAAGAGACATTCCTTTCATTTTTATCCCTGTGCAGTTTGGATTTTTTACTTCAAATCCCAAACCTTTTTTCTGCTACAAAAAATAACCCCGGAAAAACTTTTCCAGAATTTTCGAAAGTATTGAGACAGTTGGATAAGCTTGTTTTTTTTCCTCTTCTATCTCCTCTCTGTAGATTTTCTTCTGAGGAAATATGAGACAGTATAATGCACGCTTCTATTTGACATTCAAACATTAAGAAATAATTTTAATAATGCTTTGTGTTTGAACAGAGTAAAAAGAATAATACTTCAATAAATAAAATAATATTTCAATGTCAGAACACGTGTTCAAAAAAGTGGGTCAGAATGATAATTCTGAAGAGATTCAAAAATTATTTTTTTGTAAATTCATTTAAAGTTGCATTTTTCATAATTTTTAATCTTCAATGTCATTACTCAGAACACGTGTTCAAAAAATATTATGAGCACTAATGATTTTACAAAAAATATTTTCTGTAAATTAATTTATGTTGCATCTTTCCTAAATTTTCTGATCCTGTCCTGGATATAAAAATTTTAGTTAAGAACTCAAAAATTAACTTTGCTCTTTTCTTTCTTTTTACTTTCCTTATCTTATAATAAGGAAAGTATTGTATTCGTCGAAAATTTGACCTACCCAGGTTTTCACATTTCTGGACGAATCATAGCCTCAGGATACCAAAAAAGTTGTTTTCAGCCATTGGTCCGTGCGTCTGTCTGTGTGTGTGTGTGTGTGTGTGTGTCTGTGTGTCTGTGTGTCTGTGTGTGAACAGGATATCTCGAGAACGGTAAGGGATAGAGACTTGAAATTTGGTATGAAAATTAATTTTATACACCAGACGAACCACGAAACTTTTGGTTGAAATCGGCCGCATTCCACGGCCGCAGGGCCGCAAATATTAGCCGCAAGCGCCGCTTCTTTGAATTGGTTAAAGATACAAAAAAAGTTGTAGAACAACATTTTCTTAGAATGCAAAAATAATAGGGGTCTATTCTGATCATTTTTTTGATATCTTGAACTTTTTGGACCTCGGCTTAAATTTACCGGTATTTTGGAGGTACCTGCTTTGACTAACTTTTTTATTATTCATCCTAGTTGGGGGTTGTGACATATCAAATTCAATGACTTTGAAGTGCTGATAACGAATTTGGCATTGATTTTTAGTTATCTGTTACCGTTGAGTCACCAGTGGCGGAATTTTTTTTGGGGGAATAAGGAAAGTCGTGTGATGTTCACACCAGATTTTTTCAATCATATCTCTTAAAGCAGTTTCATGAATAGAAACAATAACGAAGGTTTACGGAGAGAACCGTATGATTGAGGAGTAATATTATATGTATTGAGAAGAAGGTTTATAGGCCTATAAAGAATACCGCATGCACTTTATGCAGCTATTAATGAGAATAGTCCAAGAATTTTTTGCTTAAAATTTGACGTGGATGGACATAAAAAAATATACAGTGTCTACAGAATTCTCGTTAAGGTTAAGTACATGGGCTTATTTCATAGCCCTTGTTGCCGTTGAGCTCTGTTTTTCACAAAGGCTACAATTTTTTGCTGATAATAACTTTTGACCAGTCGTTAGTTAATGTTCGATTAAAAGTTATGTGGCAGATGAAGAATAATAATTTTAAGGTATAGTTGTTTGTACTTAATAAAGCAAAGTGCATCACTGCAACTTTAGCCATAATGGTTACAACAACAACAACTTGATCTGTGATTTCCAGATGTAGCCTGAGCTGCCTCTTCCACATCATCAACTCCTCTGACTGGGCCCACCTGTCTGGGTTCAAGATCCACCTCTTGCTGACTGCATTCGCCGGAGCCGCCATGATCAGCAAGGAGACAGGCGTCACCGTTCTGCTGATCTGTATCAGCATCGAGCTGCTCCATAATAAGGTGAGGCTAACACTTAATTATTATAATTTAAATTGTATTTTTCTTAGAGGGATACTTTGTCAAGTAGTTTCATAACTGCGGAGGAAAAGTATACACTAGTCTTCACTTGACTTGGATAATCAAGTGAAGACTAGTTATTCTTTACCTCTCCAGTTAAAATTTATGCGTTAAAAGACCACAAAATAGTGTGTTAATATCAAAGGTACAGCCCTTCAATTAACGAAGGAAATAAATAGGTTATTAAAAATTAATATACGAGTATGATGTATAGTTGGTTAGTAAGAAATAAATGACATAACTGGATAAATGTTAAATCAATGACCAAAAATTACGATACAAATAACATTATGATATACTCATGTACTTAACTGCAGGAGCTACCTAACAACTAGCTACTCGTAAAAATCCTGTAAAAAACCATATTTCCTCAAATACTCGTAGCTTCTCGTACACGTAAAAAAGCTGCTTTTAATGTTACCTTGGGGATCACGAGGTAATATTAATGGATAGGTGTAAATAAAAATTAAAACAGGGAAATAAACTACTACAAAAATGTGAGGGTATTAAGGTATATTATATGGTTTCACTTCTTTTCCTTACTTTCCCGAGATTCCCTCGCCTTCCTTCTCCTCCATGCGCTCTTGGCAAACTGCCCTCAACACAAAATTGGAAAAGTTTACACTCTGACACATGTAATATAAAAAGTGTACACAGAACGAAATGCTACCCCCATTCGGTTTAATGGTTTATAACTGAAATAATAGAAAAGGGAAAAAGAAATATCCTTTCTACGAGTAGTTATTAGCGCGAGTAATGTTTTGGAATCTGGGTTCAATCTTGAAGAAGTTGGAACAGCTGCTGACTCGATTTTATTGCTTCTGCCACAAGACATGACCATAATAATGTTGTTGAAGCTAAGTTCAATCCTGAAGCACTGAGGAGAACACAATCAACAATCATACTGAATTATTATTATTTGGGTTGCAAGTTATTCTATTTTGTTGCTGTTGATGGTTTTTATAACAACATGAGTTGAGTTGCAAGTTATACTATTTGTTGCTGTTGATATTTTTTTTTTTTGTAGCAACATGCTCTTCTCCAATCTGTTTTGATGGTCTCACATTGGGTCAGCAATAATTTAAATTTCCATTGTCTTTTTGGACACGTATAGATAGTTCGTATTCTGGACAGTGTCTAACATAAAAATACCTATTAGCTGAATTAAAGACAGTAGTTATAGATTGTAGTGCCTTACTAATTTACTTCCGAGAAATTTCTTATATTAGAAATCGGAAGTATTGTGATCGTTTTTATAAACTTGATGTAGTCCTACAAGAGCAGACGTAATTACCTATCACATCAACCTCTATGAGATCTGATGTGTCCGCCATCGTCGACTTTTCTATCATTTACTAAAAACATCATTGCAAATAAGAAAAAAAATGGTGCTGATAGTTTATTTTACTGAAACTGCAAGTTGCATTTTTATTTTGAAAATAATTTGCGATGACTGTGTTAGAAAATCCCATAAAACTCTGCAGTAAAAAGCTCTTTTAATTTTCTCTGACACATTAAAGTAAATCATTTTAATTTTGCAATTTCATAAAAAGCCTGCCACGTTTGTTTCGTTCCATCGCGCGTCGTCATGAGTGCAAGGATTAGGAAAATCAAAGCAAATTTAAATAACTATTAGTAAAACTTTCCTGACTCGTTGCTGTTTTTTTTTCTTCTCTCTTTTATGTTTTGGAGTCAAAGTAGTTTGTCTATTTAAACCAGTGTTCCGCAACCAGGGTGCCAGGAAAACTAAATTAGACTACTTAGCTGACGTTTTTCATCATTTGAATGCTCTGAATACAGGCCTGTAAGGTCCCTCTGACCTTTTTTCTCCTCTGGGGTGCTGCTGGGCTAAGAAGTCAAAGAAAGGGTGCCGCGATGGAGAAAAGGTTGCGGACCACTGCTATAAATTGTTAAATTCATATCAAGACGCGGGGTTAACCCTCCATTGGTTGAACAATACCAACTAACTACTCACATTGACCTCACCCAGTGGATGTTTTGAGAAAGCTAGGGGTATGTGTTAGTTAGTTGGGTTGCGGAGGGCAAGAAACGTAGAAGAAGTAGATTCAGTGAGGACAAGAGATAGGGGATAGCTATGAAGTGAAGTTGAGTGTATGCTGTGTATGTGAAGTAAAGGCACAATGTGCCCTTCCTTGAGCATTTACTTTACTTCAAATCCACTTTTCTACATCCATCAGGAGAAGATTGAAGAAAAGGTGAGGATGTGAAGTAGGGTGGAGGTTATAATGGAAGGTGGTTGTCGTTGTTGTAGCGGCAAAAGCTATGCCGAGGTGTGTGATAGTCTCTATCAGGGTTAATAAATTAATAATAGCTCAGATGGAGTATGGTTCCTTTGCAATTAATTTATCTCAATTAATTAAAGCAATTTTGGAGTATTGTGCACTAATTCCCAGCTCGTGTCGGCCCACTATTTGTATGTGAATTATTTGCAGGAATATTTTTTTTTTTTTTTTTTTCTCTGTATAAACCTAATGAAACGCTTTGACTCCGTCAACTGGCTGGGCTGATTAGAGTTTGTTCCAGTTAGTCAAATCTTACGGCAATATGAGGTCCTAGATTATTTTCTAGTCCCGGGTATCACACGTGATAACGGAAGGAGGTAAGGTGGAGTACCTACTGTTAGATGAGTGGGAAGTGAGAGATGTGAAGTGGAGAAGAATTTATGAGGTAAGGTAGAGAATACTGGAGAGTAAAAGAGAGTGATAGAAGTAGGTAGAGCGGAGGTTATAAGCAAAGACAGTGAAGTATGGTGGTGTTAGATGAATGAGAAGTGAGAGATGTGAAGAGGAGAGTAATATATAAAGTAAGGAAGAGAGGTAGTGGGAGAAGAGAGGCTAAAGAGCTCGGGGAGGCATCTGGAGAAGGGTGAACAGAGAAGACGTGATGGTGGAAAGAGAAGAGAACAAAGAGAGGTGGGTGATGGAGGAATCACGTAAAAAGTTTTCATTAAATTGAACGTGTTTCATAATTTACAGCATCGTTCTCAACACATACAGACAGGAGCCGGAGGCACCTTTCAGCATGTTCTTACATGTGCTTTCCTCGCTAAGTCAGCCCTGAAACTAAGAGGTGGGGTATTAGACCTCCGAAGGAAAAAACTTTTGGTTTTGGGACGATAACTTGCGGTAGTAGTGATGTGGAGTTGTTTAGTTTTGTTTTAGGAGATTGGAAAAGAAGATTGTGAAAACAGTATTGTTGTCTGTTTCCGGGTTATTTGTGGCTAACTGTATACAGGTTTTGATCTAGTCTTACGCATTAAATATATAATTACCAATTTATCAGTCTTATAAGAGTTCCTCATTATGTAAGGTTCGACACAATATTCCCCATATTTTCTTATATCTTTAATACTAACAGCTCTGTCTCTCACATCTCAGTCTGCATCACATTCATTATACCCTACAATCCCCTCCCGTCAACTCTACTTCACATTTTACCTTCACATCTCCCACACATTCATTCTTCCTACACTCCCCACCCATCAACTCTACTTCACATTTTACCTCTTTCACACATTCTACAACTTCCAACTCATCTTCATATCTCCCACACATTCATTCTTCCCCACACTCCTCACCCATCAACTCTACTTCACATTTTACCTCTTTCACACATTCTACAACTTCCCACTCATCTTCACATCGCCCACACATTCATTCTTCACCACACTCCTCAGTCTCCTCACCCATCAACTCTACTTCACATTTTACTTTCACATCTCCCACACATTCATTCTTCCCACACTCCCCACCCATCAACTCTACTTCACATTTTACCTCTTCCACACATTCTACAACTTCCCACTCATCTTCATATCTCCCACACATTCATTCTTCCTACACTCCTCACCAATCAACTGTACTTCACATTTTACCTCTTTCACACATTCTACAACTTCCCACTCTTCTTCATATCTCCCACACATTCATTCTTCCTACACTCCTCACCAATCAACTGTACTTCACATTTTACCTCTTTCACACATTCTACAACTTCCCACTCATCTTCACATCTCCCACACATTCATTCTTCCTACAGTCCCCACCCATCAACTCTATTTCACATCCCCCACTTTTCCACACATTCTACAACCTCCCTCCCTCACGTCCGAACCATTCTACTATAAAGTCACGTCGCAACTTTGCTCCTGGTGAAAACTGTGTTCGGCTTTTCACCAACCACGGCCTGGACTCATAACGAAAGCCGATATTTTCAAAATTTGTAGGAAAATGTAGAGAGCGTAAATGGAAAGCTGTATGGGCGCTGGAGAGAGAGAAAGAGAGGGAGAGAGAGAGAGAGGGAGTTATTCAAACAATGTGTTCTATCAGATGGAATTTAGTCATGAGTACACACATGGTTCGTTCATGAAATATGTACCTATCGTAACTTTCAAAGCTGATGTTGATGGTATGTATGTTCCTAGGGATATAAATTGTTGACAGCGGTGAAAATGACAGCGTTATCACTACTCTCACAAACAATGTTGTGCATATAAATAATAATAATACGTACACTTTATACTGTGTGATCACATTCTGAACTTTAGGATTTGGAATGGTATTTTTCTTCTTCCATCATAGGGTGGCGTCATCGTGAACGATGGTAGCCAGACAGTAGAGGAATGACTCAGCACTTCTACCACTGTCTTTACAAGGAGGCTAATAATTGACAAAGTCCCCCAGAACCAAGCCAATGCTAATCTATTCCCTGTTTACAGTCCCTCAGCCAGACTGCTGGTCTACTCCCTGTTTATAGTCCCCCAGCCAGACTGCTGGTCTACTCCCTGTTTATGGTCCCCTAGCCAGACCAGCTGTTATAAATCCCATAGGTAATACCTACTTGAAGAGTGATAGTTTTTCAGGTACCTTTTTTAGTCAAAATATCTAGAAATCCAATCTTAAGACCAATTAAACGGACGTACTATTTTTGTCAAAGGTCAAGGGAAAAACCAAATTGAATTAGAGTTCCAAATTTATTGATTAAGAAATCAATGGACGAATGATTCAGAAACAATCGCATCGACCCGAATATTCTGGGTTCCTCGACGTAAACTATCTTCAAGAACGCTAGGTATCCAATAATATTAATCATAGTAAAGAAACAGGAGTTAATGAAACGTCCAGAAATATAAAAAATTGATATCGGAGCAAAATTATATTATTATTTTTTACAGAAACGAACACAATACTTCCGATTTCTAAAATATTTACAAACTGAGTATAACAAAAGCAACTTGTAAAATGCAAAGTTGCAGTTAGAAACTGACCACACTGTAAATTTCAAAAAAGAGAACAGATCATGTCAATTTATATTGGTGGTACCTCAAATTCAAAAATTTCGATTAAAAATTTGATGAAATTCGAGTTTCAGTTTACATGATTGTACAATTTTCTGAAAACATGTACCAAAAATTCATTAAAGTATAGAACGAATTCAGAATTCATCCGTGCTTTTGTCTGTGATGACATTCATAATGGTGTCAGTGAAATCCGATACATCAGAATTGATGTACACTAAAATGATATAGGTATGTAATTCATATAAACAACCACACACTGACTCTTTGAATTACCCAGAGCTGGCTTTTCAGAACGGTAGAGCCTACGCAACTGAGGACATAGTAAAAATTAATTTCATTTTGGGGGAAATATTAATTTCGACTTCTGAGCTATCCGATTCACTATTAAGATACCTGAAATCTCATAAACGATTCAGCTAGTATCTTTTCAGGCTTTGTTGATAGGATAGCTGTATAATACAGATATATGAACATTGTGTCTTATGTAAGTTGATTCCTAAAAACGGGTAATGATTGTTACCTCGATTGGTACCGTTATATCCTACTTACTTCCCTTTTTCATGTGAAAGACATGTAAAGAAAAGTGTTTCTCCTGAATAGGAAACCAAGTGCTACCGTACTAAATAATACTTTCCTTACATGTCTTTCCTGTTTCTTTCTCATTTTTCATTTCCAATTTCCTCATTACACATTTTTCAGTTTCGTAATTGTTCTTTATTCTTCTTCAGCGCTTCTCTCTTTGTTAACCTCATTTAGTCATATCGTGTTCTTTCCTTTCTTCTGCTTATTCTTTTTTTCTCTCTTTTTCATTCCTAGGATAAACCAAATTATGTACTCTCCCTACTATCATCTACTTAGTACCCCATGCTTTCATTATTCTCTTAGGAATGTATTGTTATAAATATGTAGGTACATATTTTTGTATGTACCTTCTTATCGATTCCAAAAGCTCTTCCAGATTCCTTTGAACTTCATTTTAGACGATGATCTTTGACTCGTGATATTTATTCAACTTGAATTTTCAACCCTCTGAGTGACATTTCACATATTGCTTACCTGTTTAAAACATGACTTTTGAAAACGGTGCTTTGTATTGGAAAAGTAATACTAGTGGTCGTATGAATAATAAAAATATCAAACAGGATTAGTAAATTTATTATTAAATACTTTATTAGATCTAAAGACATATGTACAGTACAAAAATAAAAACAAAATACATATAAACTTGAAGAGTGATAGTTTTTCAGGTACCTTTTTATACAGCTCCGTTACGCCACAGTGGTATTATGAAAATACAGCTCCGTTACGCCACAGTGGTATTATACAGCTACAAAGCCTGGCTTCACCTCTAGAGTTGTTGTCAATGCGAAAGTTAAGGGATTGTGTCCACAAAGGATAACTGGTCCTGTTTCATGATTCGTCCCTTATAATCTAATGACCCTTCTCATTTTCGACTTCTGCATACATTTTGATCAAAACTTAGGTTTTGTAACAACAAAAAAATCCGTTTTCATATCAGGTCAAAGCTTCTAGAAAGACAAAATAAGAAGAAAAACACATGCAAACACTATGGGAGATAGGTACACATGTGTTAATTACAAAGGTAGCCACGTATTTAGTTGTGCTGTAGAGGGGGAGTTAAGCTTGTACGGAAGGGATGGGTAGAACTTACCTTATGTGTTCCGCATACTAATCCGTTAATAATGGATTTTTTCCTTCAAAAAAGTTTAATTAATGTACCCAAAGTTAATTAACACAGAAAATAGGGTTGGCAATGAGCCAGCGACGATAGCATGTTGAATACACACGTCTTCGTAAGATCACAGAAGTTAAGCAACGTCCTGTAAGGTGACACCTCAAACTTTGTGAGAGAGTGACGATAAAAACGCAAGGACATTGGTTCTCTTATCGTCTCTATTGGAAAAAATTGCCAGTCAAACTTCGCTCTCACACTTAAAGTCTTATAGAAGAAGCGGAAATAAAGAAACCTGTATGTGATTGTGTGTACCTATGAATGTACATTTGCAAGCTTTTCAAGTACATCCAGAGATCATTATGATCACGGATATTTTTTTATTTTATGCAGACAATTTTAAAGTTTCAACAAATCACTGAGCACTTTAGCCCGAGTTAAAGGATAGTCTTGTCTGGTCTATCTTAACTTTATTCCTGATTTTAAATTTGGCTTTTATTCTAGATGAAACCGATTGTTTCAAAGCTCTATTAGTTGAATTTCAAAACAAATCCAATGAATATCTCAGTTAAAGCAGTACAAGAGGAGATTATCACTGATAAAAATTCTTAAAATTCAGCTATTCTTAACAACTTGTGGATGTTGTTGTTGTAACCAGCTTGGCTACAGCTAGGGGGAGTGATGATCTTCAGCCAAACTCAAAAGAAAAGTTGACTCGTTCTGAACCACATATTTCTATGTACGATCAACCATCGGCATCGTGAGAACTTGGGCTTTTTCTTTATAAACCATTAACCTATGGGAAACTGCAAGATAGCCTGGCTTGTTAGGGTTGACTACTCTATTCTCAGTTTATAGTCCTCTAGCAAAACATTTGTCTACTCCCTGTTTAACGTTCCCCAGCCAGACCAAAACGATACTTTTTCCTTAGTCCCATTAGTTCAATTTGAAACCCCTCCTGAATATCTCAGTAAAAACCGTACAAGAGAGCCTGTTGAGAAGACCAGGGTACTAGGGGTGGAGGGAAGCTGTTGCAACTCCATCGAATTATAATGAGCCGTCCAACAAGCTGTCCACAAGGAGAAGGATCGTAAAAAACAATAACGTCGGATGAAGGGAAGAAGATTTCCAGCTCCTAATGTAAGGAGTAACGAGCTCCATTCTGTACATCTGTGCGGGGAATATGCTGCGCCGGCGGCTCTCGAAGATTTGTGTAGGAAAATATTGTGCTAGAAAAGCATTAGAATTTAAAATCCTTATTAAGGATCAAATTGCCAGTTTAAATTGAGACATTGTTATGTAAAAGGGATACCATTTTCTTGCTAAAAGACTTTAAACAGAGAACAGACTAGACAAGCCTTGTAAGTCAGGCTAGCTTGTAGTTTTCTAAGGGTTTAATGGCTTATAAAGAAATAGTCCAGGTACTTACAATGGTTGATGAGGGGGGGTTTAGAAATATGAAGGGGAGTCTCCAGCCAATTAAAATGGCTGGAGACCATCACTACACCAAAAAAAAAAAAAAAAAAAAAAAAAAATAGCAACTTGAAGAACGGCGTTGTAGGCACAAAAAGCGAGGTCCTCTCTATGGCATTGAGTGGTCATACCTAATGAAAATCAGTAGATAAAGATGTTGTTTTAACAAAACACATATTATAATATTGATTTTGCTACTAAATTGCTCTACATCAGTATCAGTCTTGAAAAAGCACACGCCGCCACCAGATAGCAAGTCAAAATAATGAGACTGTTATAATCCCTGAATCTTGCCGTCTATAAAATCAAACGAATTGAGATCTACAATAAAATTTTATGGTTTGTTTTCCTATCCGTTATTAGAAATAAAATGGCGGTTGAAAATAAGAAGAATTTTCTATTGCACATAGTTTGCTCTTCTATTGAATACGGTTTAGCTTTTTTTGGTTTTGCGCCTAGCTTTTATATCATAATGAAGCACAAATACAACAAAGAAATTATTTATAAAAAGAAAAGATGTATATAAATAAGACAAAGTGCATTTGAAAGAATTGAAAACCCGATTGCAGTAGGTACTTTTTATATGTATTTTACAGAACGCTTAGAAAAATTCATTAGTGGACAGGAGTATAAAACTCCCTAGTTGTAATATTCGAGGGAGCAGTATAATGTGGTCATTGGGTGTCTATAATTTTCCAACACAATCATTAGTTCTAGCTGATAGCATTTACAAACTATAATTGAGCCTTTGTTTTTATAGAGTTGTACTAATTTCTAATTCAAAAGTTCTAGAAAAATTCACTGATATTTGACCAAATGACTACTGTTCCTATAAAAAATTGAGTATGAATAAAAACTTTTACTATTAGGTTTTATCGGCCCATATTAAGACTGTAATACTAGATAATCTAAATAGGTAACACAGACATAGAGGAGTCATTTTACAAGAGTTGTGTACAGTGTGTACACCATGAAAAATGCGAAGAGCTATTATATATTTATTTATTTTTGTTTCTCAAATACTCGTATATACATTTAAAATTCTAATTTTCCCTCTAAGTAATAGAGTACTTCTAGGGAAATTTTGGAGTATTTTAGGGAAATTTCAGAGTACCTACTTTTACTTTGCCTCAGGAAATAGATTTTATTTTCTTGAAATTCTTGTCTTGGTCGTCGAATCTGCCTCGGAACTTGGAGATTCTTCAAGATATCCTGTGCTGAATTTTTTTCCAACAGACACGACAAGAACAAAGGAAAGCTGGCGCGCGAGATATTGAAGAACAAAAACGAGTCTCATCTTAGCAGGCCTCGCAGGCACTACAGCAGAAACGTCTTATCGCAAAGTTCTAATTCGAAATTTACCAGCAATGTGGAGGAGGGAACTATCCGTCGCAAAAAAGTACAAAGCATTTGTCTTGCAGTTCTTTTGAATGATGTTCTGCATGAGCTAGACAGGAGGCAAATGGAGAGGGAGATAAAAGAAACTGAGGAGGCGGAGGAGGAGAAGGTACAGAAGGAGGAGGAGGTATAGGTAGTGGAAGAGAAGGAAGTGGAATTGGAGATGGAGGAGGAGATGGATGAGGGAGGAATACAGCATCGTGTGGACGGGGCGCGGGACGCTATCTTTGAATAAAAAAGGAAACCGAATACAGTAAAGAAAACCTCTTCAGAGTCGGACTATTATTGCCACACCAAATAATTTATCATGAAGATGAAATGTGGATGAAACCCACCGGTGACTTTCACGGAGCATCAGTAAAACACCATGAATTCCACCAGTGGGTTGCATGGTGTTCAACGTGTTAGAGATATTTTGATATTTATGAATATAGCCATAGTATAATATGCAGTACAAATAACGATTACAAAGAAGTGGACAAAAATGGAAGCAATATAAATAATTAAAAGAAAAATTAAATAAATAAGCACACGATATAAACATATTGTCCCAACTAAATGGTTTCGAAGTTAATAACGAAAGCATACATGTTTTTAAAGGTAATAACGGCCGCCATATTGTATAGTTGGTTACAAGACAGATTTAATGCCTGTGAGATATACGTTATGACGTTTCCATTACTCATTCCTCCATGGAAAATGCGGTCGGCTGGTTTCAAAATTCGTACAGTGGCAACGAAGAGTTTAACTTGAGCATAATAATAGCTCGAGGCTAAATGATTACTTTGGATTAATGGCACTGCTGCGGAAGATCTTTCCTTTATTTTTCTCCTACAATACAGGAAAGCTCCTGTATTTCTTCCTGGTCTACTGTGAAAAATCTCACAATTCGAAGGAAAGTAGCTTTTTATCCATGTTTGTATGATCGCTTGTTAACCTCTTATTTGCGAACTTGTAGGACTTTTTTTTTTGTTTTTGGTTTAACGTTGCTTTTAAGTTGATAATGCACAAACCAATTATTTTCTTTAGAATATCTATGATAGCTCAATATTCCAATATTGTGTTATTTGCATATTAATTATTTATCCATAGTAATATTATAATAGAAATGTGTTTAATTTTGATTCATGTCATTGTTTTTCTTCTATAATTTTGTGAAGTTCAAATGCTCTAATGGGTAGGTAATGTAGTTATTGGTCAGGAAAATTGTCACTTTTCAAGTCTCGTTTGGAAACGCAAGCTTCAAGAATGCAATCCAAAAAATGTCTTCACTCAAACCCTATAGAAATACTTTGTAATAATCAGATTGCGAAATGAAAATTTTAAGAAGTTCTGTTAGGGCATCATTAAATTCTTTCCCTTGATCGGGAATTGGGGATGGAACGAACAACTATTTCATTTTATCTTATCTTTCCAATGCTTTACTTGTTCTCTTACAATTTCTTCTGCTTCTTTTAGTATTAAAATATTTTCTTTACTTTACCCGCAGATATATTCGGATCTTGCATTGATGTTTTGTGCTATTTTACTGTTATGTAGTCTCGTACGTCTTTTTCTTTGTCTTATCCCGCTTAATAATTGTCGATGTATCTGGTCAGTCTCTTCCAGTGCATTCGATTTTTGTTGTTGTTGAAGTAAAGTGAAAAAAAGCATACTCTCAAGTTGTTGGATTGATTAAAACAACAATTCAGTTCACAGAAGAAAAAAACAATTCACAATACTTCCCAACAATGGGAAGTATTGTGTCACTTCACACCCATTGAGGGAAGGCATACTACGGGATGGGCAGGCTACAACACAGACCACAAGAGTCTACAGTAGCTCCTGTTTCATGGTTACGAAATAAAAAAAGGCTGTAAAACACTCATCTTTTTAATATAAGTTCGCCATCATTCGAGCTGTATCTTTGATGCTGCGGAGATCCAGATACCACCCATGAAGTTATGGATCAATCGAAGATGGAGCAGGAGTACCTTTTTAAAATATTGTTATGACAAGATAAAATGACAAGTTTTAAATTAATTAAACGTTAAAAAGTTTTTAAGGAGAATTATTTTAGTTCATTAGTTCAGTTACTTCCATCGTAATGCCTTTATTGTATGAACCAACTACCTTGAAAGTGTATTAGGAAATATTTTCCAACAACAATACCTGACGCTATCACGTAAATTGTATTGAAAACTTGAAACAGAATTGGGAAAAACATCATCATATTTTGAAAAACATATTGGATTCGGTGAAAAACCAGACGAAGAATGCAATAAAAAATAACAATATTAAATTTCTTCTCTAGATTGTATAAACACCAGGAGCGTGTGTTTCCAAGGTTCGGGAACATTATGAAACTTTATCACATCCGAGAAATTTCTAATATTAAATAGAAATCGGAAGTATTGAGTTCGTTTTTGTAAAAAAAAAAAAATATTATATCATTCCCATTAATTATGTACAACTGGGTTGAGCTGAATTTATTTATTTATTAATAATTGAACATAATATATTTTATTAATGAGATTCTAAGGCCCTCTACACACGGAGCTACTGAAAATAAACTAAATTAGTTGGTTACTCGCGTTACTGACTAGTTACGGACTCAGGGGTAACTTGACTCTGCACACGAGGCAACTCAACAGCAATCCAAATCTCTCGAATTCGCTCAGTGTCGTCATGGATTTTGAGCGCGAAATGTCGGAAGACCCGAGCGATGATGATTCCATGATGCATTACATTCTCAGAAGGAGAATAAAGATGAGAAGAAGGTTTTGGGTACACCCATACTTTAAAAAGATTTTTTAAACCGTTTGTCTGTTGCTGCTAAACAGCTCGAACTTTCTGACGCGAAGTTCCTAGCATTCTACAGAATGACCAAAGAAAGTTATTTGAAACTTGTAAAACTGATTTAAACTGTCTTGTAATGTTATGTAAACTCACCCAACTTTCGCTCACACTCACCCAACTTCCGCTCACACTCACCCAATTTTGAATAAAAGTCCGGCCCTACCCAGGCTGGGTGAGGTTAATGTGGGTATAGCTGGTACGATTCCCAGCGAACGGAGGGTAAAACCCGTCCTGTCTATCTCAAGTCAGGACGTTAACACGTATGAGACGGGTCCTATTTTCTATAGTTTGTACTCTGGGACGGCTTCAAATTAGGGTATGTGTTCCAATTATGACAACAACAAAAAAAAATTGGTACGGGCGAGTACAAAAAAATATTATTTAAAGCATTATCTGTGCCCACCGGTGGGTCACGTTACAAGGGAAATTGAAAAAATAACGTGACCCACCGGTGGGCACGCCGTCTCATACGTGTTAAAACCAAATAGAATCAATGAAAGTAGCCTAGACATTGGATCTGGGCGTCCATATAATCCTCTCACCACCGTGATTTAGGTATCAATACCTATCTCACGGACACGGAATTATTATTCTTATTATTTGATTGATGTAAACCTCCTTCAGGAGCATAACGTTGGTCTCTTGATCACCCATAGGCTATTGAAGTACCTCTACATAGATATCTACCTATATTTTTTACTTTCCTTATTATAGGATACGGAAAGTAAAAAATATAGGTAGCTATCAACTCTAGAAAATCAGAGAAACTAGAAACTGAAATCACTAGGCGACCCGACATGCTAGTCGCCAGGAGACTGATTACTAACAAGTTTCGGCCAGTTTTGTATCGGTCCTCAACCAGTAGCGCCGTGTGTAGTGCCCCATTTGATTACACAGGGTGTGACTCAAAATAAACTAGTTAGTAATTTGCAACACTGATCAGTTTCTTTTCAGTAGCTCCTTGTGCAGAGGGCCTTAGAGAGCTTATTGGGGAGCTGGCGAAAAATACAGATTTATCCATCCCAATCCTAACCAGCCAACCACAGACCAGTTAATAATCAAGCTCGCCGGGAGGCGAGCGCTCGTCAAGTAGCGCCAGCCAGCCGGCCTATATTAACACGAAACAGAGTTTATATGTATTTTGTTTTATTGTTTTCGCAAACTTCCCGCTAACTTTTATCGATTTTTATTTCAAATTCGTAATGAGACGCGAAAATAGATTGTGTTTCACGAAAGCGCGAGGTTCCTACGAACAGTTAAAGTCGTTTTCTGGCCACGCCGAAAATCTTGAATTTCATGAAAATATTCATACAGGTTTTTTTTTTCAGACCAATTTTCTGTCAAGGGTACAGCAATGTGTGCTTGTCGTGGAAAGACGTGGGGTACGTTTTTGGATAGGGAATTTTCATTTCTGCATACCTTTTATAGTTTCAAGTATTTATTTTTTATAGGATAGGAGATATAGCCTTCTAAAATAAAATCGGAAAGTTGCACAGAGCCGCCCCTGGTTATCTTGGAGCTGTGATTCTGGTATTTTTCGAAAGGTCTTATCATAGGAAAAAATATAAAAATATAACCAAATTATTACAATGGACCAAATATGAGTTATAGCCTTTGAAAGGAATACTTATTATGGAGCCCAGAGCCGTCTATTGTTATCCTAGAGATGTATTTCTGGTGTTTTTAGAAAGGTCTAGTCAAAGGAAATGAGATCACTCAATTTCAGATGGTTGAAACAAGTAAAAAAGTCTTTAAAGCCCTCTAAAGGAATATCTATAATGAACCCTGGAGCCACGCCTAGTTATCTCAAGTTGATGACTGAAGGTTCTTTCTAAAGATCTAATTACGCAGAATTATACTACGATGTAAATAAAATTTTAGAAAAATCAGCGACAGTGTGAGACATAAAAAGAAAAAAATGAGAGTAACAAAAAATCTTCGCCTCACATATAACTTAAATTACGGGTGGAAAATAATCGTCCTTGCTTCATCCAAGCTGCCAGCAGACCGTTTTATCAGAATGGGAATAATAACGTTCTATAACTTCATTCAAAGATTTCTACATCAAGAGTTAAACTAGGTCTATAATTTATGAGAAGACTTCTCATAAATTAGTGTAAAAAAATATTGGCCAGTAAGAGGAAAAATATTGATTAATGTCAAGCTCGCCGGGAGGCGAGCGCTCGTCAAGCAGCGCCAGCCTACCGGCCTATATTAACACGAAACAGAGTTTATATGTATTTTGTTTTATTGTTTTCGCACACTTCCCGCAAACTTTTATCAATTTTTATTTCAAATTCGTAATGAGACGCGAAAATAGATTGTGTTTCACGAAAGCGTGAGGTTCCTACGTACAGTTAAAGTCGTTTTCTAGCCACGCCGAAAATCTTGAATTTCATGAAATTTTTCATACGGGTTTTTTTTTTTTTTCAGACCAATTTTCTGTCAAGGGTACAGCAACGTGTGCTTATCGTGGAAAGATGTGAGCTACGTTTTTGAATAGGGAATTTTTATCTCTGCATACCTTTTATAGTTTCAAGTATTTATTTTTTATAGGATAGGAGATATAGCCTTCTAAAATAAAACCAGAAAGTTGCACAGAGCCGCCCCTGGTTATCTTGGAGCTGCGATTGTGGTATTTTTCGAAAGGTCTTACCATAGGAAAAAATATAAAAATATAACTAAAGTATTGCACTGGACCGAACTTGAGTTATAGCCTTTGAAAGGAATACTTATTATGGAGCCCAGAGCCGTCTATTGTTATCCTAGAGATGTATTTCTGGTGTTTTTAGAAAGGTCTAGTCAAAGGGAATGAGATCACTTAATTTCAGATGGTTGAAACAAGTAGAAAAGTATTTAAAGTCCTCTAAAGGAATATCTATAATAAACCCTGGAGCCACGCCTAGTTATCCCACGTGCATGACTGAAGGTTCTTTCTAAAGGTCTAATTACGGAAAATTATAATATGATGTAAATAAAATTTTAGAAAAATCAACGACAGTGTGAGACACAAAAAGAAAAAACTGAATTAAGATTAATGAGAGTAACAAAAAAATCTTCGCCTCACATAGAACTTAAAATATGGGTGGGACCTAAACGTCTTTGCTACATCCAAGCTGCCAACAGACCGCTTAATTAGAGTGGGAATAATAACGTTCTATAAATTCATTAAAAGGTTTCTACATCAAGAGGTAAACTAGGTCTATATTATTATTATGAGCAGTGTATAAAATATTGGCCAGTAAGAAGCAGAAATATTGATTTGCAGATCAAATGATAAATATAATAAATATTATGTATTGAGCAGTCTCTGTGGTGGTCGTCGACTGGTGTAGGTAAAACACAAAGTTTGCAAGGTGACCTGGGTTCGCATCCCGGCTAGGTAGATTTTTTTTACTCTGTACTTTGGATGTCCGGTATTCTCGTGAGAAAAAAAAACAAACAGTAGTTGCTAGTTTGGGTCAACCTCCTATGACCGTTTAATTTCGAACGAAGTGAGTATGGTTTAACTCGATCAACATTTATTTGTCACAATCTAATTATCCATCTACCTATGTATGAAACGTGATATAAGTTGCATTTTTGTCCAATCGAGCTGAAATTTTCAGGGTATATTCCATGGATATATGCTTGCCTATTAATTCATAATTATTAAATGTATATCTAGTACAATTTCTCACTTCTTCTGTTTATATCTACCGATTATGCTGAAATGACACCATGTTTAGCAATTCGAAGTTAGGCAAATATATGGGTCAACATTTCTGAACACATAATAATACTCAGCATTTTCATTTCTCTCTTTATTTTACCAAGATCGAATTGGTCATGTACGTAGGTACATAATATAATTAAAATTGTATTGTAATATTGTAAACAAAACCACGAAACAGAATTGTCCGTTTTTTAACGAGTTCATTACTAATTTTTCAATACAAGGTTAAAACACTAGTTGATTATTAATGAATTAGTTAATGGATTTTAAGATTAAATAGGTATGTTTTTTTCTTCATTATTATAAACTGGTTTAAGTCCCACAAAAGAAGCACCAATTATCACACCAACCTCATTTTAAAACGATTGTGACCAGTTGATTGTATTTTGGTTTTAACGTCCTGATTTGAACTAGTCAGGACGGGGGGTTTTACCCTCCATTCGCTGGGAATCGTTCCAGCTACCTACATTTACCTCACCCAGCCTGGAGGGCTGTGATTCCAGACTCACGTGTTTAGAGGGGAAAAAAATATTAGAAAAGTCTGCAACAACCGGTAATGGAACTCGAAATGTCTGGACTACGGGCAGTAGTTACAACCATTACGCCACGGAGGCTGGCCACTGACAGTCTAAATAAAGCATTTATTTGGATCAATACTTTTGTATTTTGAATCGTAAATTACGTAGATCTCATTCAAAATTTACAAATAACTACCTACAAATACAGGGCATGCATAAAGTCTCGCCCAAGCCTGGGTTTCTCGAAAACGACTCAAAATATCAAAAAACGCTAAAACCCGTATATCTACACAGCCCCAGTCAGGCTGGAAATGGACCAACTTCAAAATCTTAAATAGAATGGTGTGTCTTGTGGAATATTGTCTAAAGGTGTCATTGAAAGAATTTCATTACAACAAATTTCAGTGAGTTACGACTTGCCGTTCTTGAGACACAGGGTCGGACGTCCTGCGTATCCATATATTTTGACGTATAACTTGTTAACCTAAATTATAGAAAAATGAAATTTGTCGATAAGAACTCCTTATGGCAAGACCTGTCGAACAAGTTATAACTCGACATACACTCTTGATGTTAGTTTCTGGTCGGTTTCGTCAGCCAGCCGGACGAACAAAAATAAAAAATTATCGAAAAAACAAATCAAGTTTTAACTTGTTCGTAAGGTTTTACCACAAGGAGTTATTATCAACAGACTTCATTTTTCTGGAATTTACGGTTAACGAGTTATACGTCAAAATATATGGATATTAGGCAGGACGTCCGACCCTGTATCTCAAGAACGGCACTAGTTCAATATAAATTACCCAACATTTTTTTATATGATAAAAGTCTTTTTTCTTTTAGGGTACGTGGGGGCATAAAGCCGCACGGGGTAAAAAGCCGCAGCAAATTTTTGAGCCCTCTGTAGTAGTTGCGCGCGCATTCATGATCACAGCGGGAACCTACTTGAGAATCAGTTGTACGCACAGAGTTTGGTAGTCGTGAGATGACTGCTGATGAGGAAAGATGCGATAAGTTGGTTTTTTCGTATCTAGATATAATTTAAAAAAAAATTATGTTCTCTAAATTTTTGTTGAATTTACTTGTTTTTGACCGTTTTTTTCTTTTCTAAACATGTAAAAATATATGAAGAATTTAAAATTCGGATTTCAGCACTATTACCATTACAGTACTCAGATAGGGTCTATTTTTATTCAGTGGGGCATAATGGCGCACCGCGGCTTTTTACCCCATGAAATGGGGCAAAACGCCGCAAATGACTTTTCTTACTTTTTGTACAGTTCCGAATCTCAATAAAATAAATTGATATCAGAAAAAATATATTTGATAAAAAATCAATATTCTCTATCGATCTGAAGTACGTTGAACGTCATATCTCAAACAAGAAAAATTAAAAAAATCCACAAAGGCGAGTTGCGGCTTTTTGCCCCCACGTACCCTATCTGTTGATTACTTTTTATTTCATCTATCAGAGGATTTCATCTAAATCAAAAAGTAGTGATATCCCCCAAAAAACACTACCTGTAAAAATAGTCGTCAAGTGTTGGAATGATTAAAAAGAACTGATATCAAAAACGTCAATTTTCTATGTGTTGAAGGAATTATTTTTCACGTAATAAGTCTCTTGATAATTCAACCAAAATAATAGCCTCACAACAACAATACACCTTTCAGCAAACTTCGATTTGGTAATTTGAGAATTTAACCAAAAAATAGCTACACAACAAAACAATGCTCTTGTAAGAACAATGTTGCATAATTACAGAACCATTGTTCTTACAAGAGCATTGTTTTGTTGTGTGGCTATTTTTTGGTTAGATTCTCAAATTACCAAATCGAAGTTTGCTCAAAGGTGTATTGTTGTTGTGAGGCTATTATTTTGGTTGAATTATCAAGAGACTTATTACGTGAAAAATAATTCCTTCAACACATAGAAAATTGACGTTTTTGATATCAGTTCTTTTTAATCATTCCAACACTTGACGACTATTTTTACAGGTAGTGTTTTTTGGGGGATAGATCAAAACAATAATAAATTATAATAAAATACTAGCGGGCTGCACCCGCTTCGCCAAGCCATCACACACACACCACCCATACATCACACACACACCCATACATTACACACACACCCATACATCACACACACACACACCATACCATATACACACACCACACACACCCATCAACGCACACACAAACACATCCACACACACACACACACACACACACACACACACACAACACACACACACACCCACCCACACACACACATCCACACACACACACACACATCCACACACACACACACACACACATACACTCACACACACACATACACTCACACACACACACACATCCACACACACACACATCCACACACACACACACATCCACACACATACATACACACACCCATCCACACCCACACATCCACATCCACACATCCACCCATCCACCCACACACCCACACACCCACACACACACACACACACACACACACACACAAACACACACACCACACAACACAACACACCACACACCCACCACACACACCCATCCACACACACACACACATCCACACACACACACACACACACACACACACACACACACACACACACACACACACACACACACACACACACAACCAACCATCATCGCTGTAAATTTCAAAATCCCGAGCCAAATCTATCATAGCGGATATTGATAATGCAGCAAACTGTGCCTATATTTCGAGAACGGTTCGTCAGGATATGGCAAGAAAGTGCTCAAATAAAAGCACGTGATGTTCTGAGAGAGTTTTACAATAAAAAATTTAGGTCCTCGCGATAATTTTTAGGTTCCGCGCTGGAATCTGTTAAAAAACGTGAAAAGTCTGAAAAAAAAGATCAAAATTGCGAACATTCTGGCTTATATCTCGAGAACGGTACGTCAGAATGTGGCCCAATATGAATTAAATGAAAGCTAGTTTTGTCTAATGTTTTATAAAACAATAAAAAATATAGGTCCTCGCGACAAATTTTAAGTTCCGCGCTGGAATCTGCTAAAAAACGTGAAAAGTCTGAAAAAAAGATCAAAATTGCGAACATTCTGGCTTATATCTCGAGAACGGTACGTCAGAATGTGGCCTAATATGAATTAAATGAAAGCTAGTTTTGTCTAATGTTTTATAAAACAATAAAAAATATAGGTCCTCGCGACAAATTTTAAGTTCCGCGCTGGAATCTGCTAAAAAACGTGAAAAGTCTGAAAAAAAGGTCGAAATTTCGAACATTCTGGCTTATATCTTCAGAACGGTACGTCAGAATGTGGCCTAAAATGAATTAAATGAAAGCTAATTTTGTCTAATGTGTTATTAAATAATAAAAAATATAGGTCCTCGCGATAGATTTCAAGTTCCAGGACAAAGACTGTCTTAAAATCGGACCCTTCCTCAAGGAAATACTTGAGGAAGGTCATAACTCAAGGACAGTTTGGAATTTCGGACTTTTGATAATTTTCCTGGTATTTTCCGGCAGTTTTACTTGGGGTCATCTCTCATCAATTTTTTGCTATCTCTTACCGTTTCGCTCAAACAATTCGGACACACAAAGATACAAAGATACAAAGCCCGTCCATATTTCTCATTTATATATAGAGATTATGTATTGAGCAGTTTCTGTGGTCGTCGACTGGTGTAGGTAAAACACAAAGTTTGCAAGGTGACCTGGGTTCGAATCCCGGCTAGGTAGAATTTTTTACTCTGTACTTTGGATGGCCGGTTTTCTGTTATATCTCGAGAGAAAAAAACAGTAGTTACGAGTTTGAGTCAAAAAACAGTAGTTACTAGTATGACCGTTTAATTTCGAATGAAGTGAGTATGGTTTAACTCGATCAACATTGATATCTCACAATCTAACTATCGGTCTACCTATGCTATGTATGTAACGTGATATAAGTTGCATATTTTGTCCAATCGAGCTGAAATTTTCAGGGTATGTTTCATGGAAACATGTTTGCCTATTAATTAATAATTATTTAATTAATATCTAGCTAGCCTCCGTGGCTTAATGGTTGTGACTACTGCCCGTAGTCTAGAGTTTTCGAGTTCAACTCTCGGTTGGGGCAGACTTTTCGACGAAAATTCTGTTTCATCCAAACACGTGAGGCTGGCATTTCCGGCCCTACCCAGGCTGGCTGAGGTTAATGTGGGTAACTGGTACGATTCTCAGCGAATGGAGGGTAAAACCCCCGTCCTGACTATCTCAGTCAGGACATTAAAACCAAATAGAATCAATTGGTCACAATAGATCTAATTAGGTCGCAGTGTTAATTGTAAGGGTTTCATTGGAAACCCTGCAACCAGGTCAGATAATAATAATAAAAATGTACAATCTAGAACAATTTCTTACTTTTTCTGTCTATACTGATTATGCTGAAATGACACCATGTTTAGCAATTTACCGACCTCAGTAGCTTGATCGATAAGGCAGTGGACTTGTAACCTAGAGGTTTCAGGTCCCGGTTTCAGCGTAGATTTAATAAAGCGAGTTTGAGTAGTTGTGACTAAACTTTAATGTTTAGGAACTTGAAGTTAGGCAAATATATGGGTCATAATTACTTAAAGCCATAGTAAGAAACAGTTTCAAACAATCGGATGGTTTAGGGAAGTGTAGATTATGTAACTCAGTTTATAAACTAGGAAGTGGAACTTATAATTTATTGAAACACTAGCGGTTTACACCCGCCGCTTCGCCAGCCCATCACACACACACAACACACCACACCACACCACACCACACCACACCACACCACACCACCACACACAACACACACACACACCACACACAAATCACACACACATACATCACACATCATACACTCACCGGGGCTGGCAGCCTTGTTAATATTTAATGAAAACCTTTCTTATTGCACATCTATAATATAGAGTCAAGCTATAATATTAGTTTTCAGCCACCAGAAATTTACCGGTACGGAGAAACAGTGATGAAAAGGTGAAAAGATAAAAAAGCGCGTTTTTTCAGGCAAATGCGCCCTTTTTCCGCCGTGGCGGGTGCCCCAGTGGGAATATTTCAAAATCCTTTCTTAGTGTGCATTTAAGACCTAAAAGTGACCTACATGTACAATTTAAGCTTTCTAGGACTTATCAGTGCTGAGAAATCGAGATGAATGAGTGAGTGACTGTCACATGAGTGAGTGTTAACTCACTCATGTGAGTTAACACTCACTCTAAATGCAAAATTGTGAGATTTAGTTAGTGTGAGATTTAGTGAGTGTACTGAATGATGAAAGAACCGGTGCTTTTGTACTTGGTTCTTGAGTAATTACTCGAATCCACTATTCCATTTACATCCGCTCTCAGAATCTCAAAAACCAAGTACAAAAGAACCTGGTTAAATACTCGGTACTTTTATGTAATCGATTACTGAAGTACCGGTTCTATGAAATACTCGGTATTACGTATTACCCATCTCTAATTATTGCCAACAATACTGAAACAGGGTACCTTTCTGTTAGTGAATCTAGCAGTGGGTTTCAAAATTTGAAAAGATCAACAAAATTGCTGAGCGCTATTTAGTGTCACTGAAAGTATCACACTTGTTATCTCAAGATTTCTCCTGTCTTCAGAAAGTATACTATAAAAATTTCTCTCAGCATCTTTCTAAAGTTTATTTTTTGTTTGCGGGGCTTGGTGGAAAAAGGGCGTAAGTCGATTTATGCCCTTTTTGCATCACTGATTGAGGAAAATCAATTAAATCAAAAAGTAGTGATATCCCCCAAAAAACACTTCGTGTAAAAATAGTCGTCAAGTGTTGGAATAATTAAAAAGAACTGATATCAAAAACGTCAATTTTCTATGTTTCAAGGAATTATTTTTCACGTAATTAGTCACACAACAAAATAATACTCTTGAAAGAACCATGTTGTATAGTTACGTCAAGGACGTGGTTCTGTAACTATACAACATGGTTCTTTCAAGAGTATTATTTTGTTGTGTGACTAATTACGTGAAAAATAATTCCTTGAAACATAGAAAATTGACGTTTTTGATATCAGTTCTTTTTAATTATTCCAACACTTGACGACTATTTTTACACGAAGTGTTTTTTGGGGGATATGTATATACTGAGGCTTTGAACTAATGATTTTTGATTTGATAACTTGTGGCATCATATTATTTGACATTCAAAGACTTAACGAAATAAATTTGGACTTTTTGTCCAGCAAAAATAAGGTCTGCGACTTGCCGATACAGAATTATTTGCAAGGTCTAGAATGTAGGAAAAACGGTATGTTTCCAGATAAAAGAAATTTGAAGGGAATCGGTTAAGAAGTTATTTTTTTACTTTTAATTAGCAAATTAGAAGAACACCTTAGTTTTTCATTTAAAGGGCTCACTAAGGTTAACCTTTAGAAAGATTAATTTGACCTTTAAAAAAAAAACAATCTGATGAGATTGTTTTTTTTTCTTTTAATTACCATCTTAAATCTGATAAATTATTATAAAAATACCATTGTGTCCATAATGCTCTAGAGGTTTACAAAGAATGACACTAGAGTCTTCTTTTAAATGATCTTCTATACTTCGGAGACGTTAAGAAAAATAAAATGAAAAGGTTCTTTTATTTGGACAGCATTGTCTCAGGGACTTCGATCAACAGATTTAAAACTTATCTGTGCATCTACAGAATGTGAAAAAAACCAGAATCGGCTTCTTACATTATATCCCTATGCCTTTGGTTCGAGGCCTCGCAACTTCTTCTTCCCCCTATTCTACATACACAGTTTCAGTTTTATTTATATGGAGACATCGTTTTGCACTTTATTCTGGAAAACAGTTTTCCCATTTTGTAACGTGAAAATATTATTTACAAAAATATAGCATTTAGGATAATATTCCTGAAAGTCGGCCGAAGAGAGAGGTTTTAATATGAGGATTAGGTAGGAATTATGGTTATAATGATTGTGATGATGCTTACGATAGCATTTGTAATGATTCTTATGATATGGGAAGGGATACTAATGGTCACATGCAGGCTGTTTGTTATTGCAAAGTGGCGACGTGTAGGTAATTTGGGATTCTAAAAGGATTTGAATGTATGAATTTAGTCCTCAAGAGTTTTTTTGTGGACTGAATTCATACAGACTCTTTGTTTTAGAATAGTACAATAAATATAAATATGTAGGTAAAATGTACTGACTATATAAAATTTACTTTTGTATGAACTAATTGGACTATGAAGAACCAATAATTTTATAACCTATTTACAACATGGACCACAAGCATCTAAATTAAAAATTAACTGTTAGGTTTATAAATTTAATAAAGATTTAAGATTACCTAGCTCATTTAAATCTTGCTAGTGAGGCAGCTAATTTTAAATCTTTATTATATTTGGTAAGATACTCGCTCGTGTTAACCCACCACCTAAATCCTAAATAGGAATGTGTCACTTCTCGCCCATTAGAGGGGGCGCATACTACAGGATGGGCATGCTACAAAACAGACCACAAGCGTTACAAGTAGCTGCTGTTTCATGGCTACGAAATAAAAAATGCTGTGAAACACTCATTTTGAGAAAAAAATAATTGAAATGTTTTCTAAGCTCCTGTAAATTTATTGCTAGAAATTTTTATATAAGTAATGTTTTTTTTTTCTCTTCTTCTTCTTTTTTAAAAAAAAAATGATCATAATTCAAATGACCTATTATAAGTAAAAACTGAGACAAAAGAAAAATACTTCCCATTTCTAATATTAGAAATTTCTCGGATTTCTAATAAACGGACGAGAATTTCAAGATATCGGAAGAAATAATGAGAAAACTAGGAGAAAAATTGCTAAGAAGTTAGGAAGAGAGAGGAAACTGGAAGAAAGGGGAGAAAGGAGGACGAAGAAAGTGGATGAGATGCAGTAAAAGAATGATAAGGAGACAGAAGGAAGTAAAAACTAGTAGAAAAAGAGCAAAGGAATGAAGAGGAGAGAGGAGGAAGAGGCATCTGGCGACAGAAAAAAAGTGGTCCAGGTTATCACAAGTGAATTCCATGTAATAAAAAATCTTATTATTTTTTACAAAAACAAACACTATTCTTCGGATTTTTACTATTAGAAATTTATCGGAAGTAAAAAGAATGAAGTGAATAAGAATTTTTTTCACGTTAACTAGAAATAAATTAAAGTGATTGAGAGAATGCAGTGCAAGATTATCAAAATATGAAAACATTTGTATTTTGCAACCAATCAAAAGACACGAAGAGCCACTTCTCTATCGCTGAGAAACGTTAAATAGGTACAGTATCCGCCTTGATAGGCCAGAAGACAATGGAACAAAATATGAGGAATTTCAGATCCCTAAAAGGGTTGGTGTTAGACATTTATGTTCATTTTACAGTTTTTTTTTCAATAAAAATCCCCTTGAAGTACTTAATTAAAATTAAAAAAGGTGGCCGTGAAATGTGGAAGTATAATTTTCAGAACCTCACCCATCAAGAACAGATTGACCAATGCGACCACAAGTATGTTTGGCTACTCTGGAAGGGTTTCAGGTTTTGGGAAAAATTATAGGCCGGATGGAAAATTATCAAAAATATGAGAGAAAAAACAACAACAACAAAGAACTGAGAACCTGTTGGTAGCAATGTTTAAACATATTGTTTGTCATCCACGATCCATTCACGTACGAAAACGTTTACGTATAAAAATGTCTTGTTGAGGTTTCATAATATATAAAAACCGTCCCTCAAGTCCGACTATAGTTGTTGTTGTAGCCAGCATGTCTACTGCTGGGAGGGACTGATGGTCTCCAGCCAAACTCAAGAGAAAAGTTGGCTCGTTCTGAACCACATATTTCTATGTGCGATCAACCACCGCGGCATCGTAAGAACTTGGGCTATTTCCGTAGATCCCCTTAAACCCTTGGGAATTGCAAGCTAGCCTGCCTTGTTAGGGTTTACTTATCCGTTCTCTATTTATGGTCCTCTAGCGATACACTGCTGTTCTCCCTGTTTAAAGTCCCTCAGCTAGATATCCGACAATAGGATGAAACTCCGACTTTAGAGACTCAGCTAGATATCTGACAATAGGATGAAACTCCGACTTTAGAGACTCAGCTAGATATCTGACAATAGGATGAAACTCCGACTTTAGAGACTCAGCTAGATATCTGACAATAGGATGAAACTCCGACTTTAGAGACTCAGCTAGATATCTGACAATAGGATGAAACTCCGACTTTAGAGACTCAGCTAGATATCTGACAATAGGATGAAACTTCGACTTTAGAGACTCAGCTAGATATCTGACAATATGATGAAACTCCGACTTTAGAGACTCAGCTAGATATCTGACAATAGGTTGAAACTCCGACTTTAGAGACTCAGCTAGATATCTGACAATAGGATGAAACTCCGACTTTAGAGACTCAGCTAGATATCTGACAATAGGATGAAACTCCGACTTTAGAGACTCAGCTAGATATCTGACAATAAGATGAAACTCCGACTTTAGAGACGGCCAGTGCGGCGGTGGCATATCATTTTGGTAAACCCATTTTATTCTGCGGCTCTAAGCTCCGTCACTGAAAACGTAGAAACGAAACCTGAAGAATGAGCGAGTGAAGAGACACTCTTAGCTTGGGGGACAGGAGGCAAGAAATTGATTTATCGCTTCTTTTTCTTACTCTTTATTTTTAATGAAAAATATTTTCAATTATTTGGAATAATTTAAAGTTAAAGTCTTAAGAAGTCATTTTCAATTTTTCTTATTCGACTCTTCCTTTCTTCCCCCACCCTCTTGACGGAGAATTGGCAGAAAATGCTCGTTGCGAGAAATATAATATTTCATTGTCATCTCGATTTTCTCTTTTTTACTCTCAGCCAGTCTCCATGCTTCTCTGTACCTTATTCTATCTTACTTTATTTCATTCATCTCTCCATCCTCTCTTTTCTTGAGATTTATAGAGGGAGGGAGACTACTGGCTCTAGCACTAGGGCCAAGTTATAAAATAGGATTTCAAGTTATAAAATAAAGGGAAGCACTAGGGCCAAGTAATAAAATAGGATTACAAATTATAAAATAGTGGGCATGGGCAAGTACTAGGGCTTAGTTGTAAATTATGATTACAATGAGGCAAGCACTAAGGACAGGTTATTAAATAGGATTACCAGTTATAAAATACTAGGTAAGGACCAGGGCCAAGTTATAAAATATGATTACAATGAGGCAAGCACTAGGGACAAGTTATAAAATAGGAATACAATGAGGCAAGCGCTAGGGACAAGTTATAAAATAGCATTACAACGAGGCAAGCACTAGAGCCAAGTTATTTTATAGGATTACAACGAAGATAAAAAAAGACTGACCAATACAGTACAATTTTAGAAAAATGTACCTTTTGTAGTATTGTACGAGTGTACTATTAAGTGTACTAAGCTTGCACGCACGGCAACCAGGATTCGATCCTCGATAGGGTAGAAATTTTCTGCTTTGTACTTGGACTACTTGGATGTTCTGCAGGGTCTACTCATACCTCGTGAGGAAAAACGGTTCGCCATTTGTATTAATAGTTTGGATATCGATCACTGGTGGTGGTGGCATTACTAGAAGGAATATGTTACTCGGGGAAAATATGTGATTTTTTTGAAAGGCAATTGTGCCCCGGAACAGCTTTCGCATTACTTCAAAGCACATTACCTTTACATGCATGCCATTCCGAAAACGGAAAAACTCGGCCAGAATTTTCCGCGCCGGTCGGGATTTGAACCCACAACCTCCGGATCAGTAACCAATGCTCTTACTGACCATTTGTCGGACTGATGAACTTTTGATAGCTAACGAGAGAGCACTCCATGTCGCTAACCATTGGAGGAAAAAACTTGATGATAGGAAGAGGACACAAAAAGAAAGAAACCACTGAGCCACGGAGGTCAGCATTATTTGTTTTCTAATGCTGAGCTACACACTAAATTTGTGACATAATAACACTAAAAAACCGCATACCTCACAGTTCCATACCAAAATTGTATTTTATTCTTTGTTGGAGCATGATAATGATAAGGCTGGTTAATGCTCATAATAAAAATGTCATTACATTAGTGGAGACGCTATAACTACATAAAATAATATATTCATTAATTAGGTATTCACTTGTCTCTGTGTTAAAAAATACTAGGCTTGGTGCACTGAACTTTAATTTTTTAAATAAACATATCTCTGTCATGAATGTAAATATTGAAGTTAGATACACTAGTACTTAGATAAGTCAGGAGATGTACAAATTAAAAATGCTTTTAGGATCATACTTGTAGGCATTTGTTTTTCTCATCATACTGATAGATTTTACGTGTTTTTTTTTATGTCAGACCTGTGTTTTTTTACGTAGCAGCTGCATTACCCATGCACGTATCCAAGAGAAAACTGCTTTCCTGAGGTTTCCATAAAGTAGCAGACTTGAAAGCTTGCAGAGCCGTAAAATATACAATACCTTATACCTAGTTGTTATTTAGTCTGTACTTTATACTGAGCTGTACTTAGGCTTATGAAAGAGTTTCACCTTCAGCGCAAGTCTCTCTCACAAGTGCAATCCTGGGAGTTTCCGGTTGGTGTAGTGGTCTGAGCCACTTGTCTGAAATACGTACACATTCTAGAATAAGCGTTTTTGAGTTATTTTTCCACTATTCTGCGAGATTCTCCAATTTTTTTTTTTTTTTTTTTTTTACTAAACTTTTCCTTGTATTTTGTAACGGATAATTTTTAAGATTCTCTAAGCCAGCTTCGGAGGCCCGTTGAATTTACTAGTTTTTGTTCCGTAAACGTTAGGTTAGGTTTTTGATTGGTGACCATTCAAAGATTTTGAATCCTTGTGATGCTGACAATTCTCGACCCAACCCAGGCTGGCTGGGTTAGGTAAATACAATAAAACACACAGTGTAACTGTCTGTTTATCTTGGAAGAATGAGACTAAAGAGTCCCTTCACTCCAACAATCTCTTTGTTAATGTTAATGGGAGTACCTACCTAGTTGGTTAGTAAATAGAGGGTTAAACATTCGTCTCTAATAATGATTGAAACCTTTAGAAAATTTTGAATCACAGAAGCGTTCTTTTGTTTCATGGCTACGAAACAAAAAAAAGTGTGGAACACTCATATTTAAAAAAAAAAATAATAATAAATAAATAAATATTACCCATTCTTAAATAAATCCTCCTCCAATAAATATTTTAAATTTAAATATATACACTCACTGATAAATATTTCTATTATAACTTTGAATTGAATTATAACTCTTAATTGAATTATATCTCCCAATTCTTTTGGCTGAACCTACATACGTCGATCCCAAAGTTAAAAAGGCAAAGCTTCTATCTCAGAAACTCGTCAAGAGGAAGCACTTGACTTTGCATTAAATACTATTTTAATCCCCAGCAGAGAAAAAACTGCAGTGGTCGTAAGTTTTTTGCTTATTTTAATGAAAAATGCGAGTTTTAAGTTTTCTATTAAAAAAGTGAAAAGAAAAAATCTGGTGTAAACATCACACGACTTTCCTTATCCCCCAAAAAGGAGTCGAATTCCACCACTGGTGACTCAACGGTAACAGATAACTAAAAATCAATACCAAATTCGTAATCAGCACTTCAAAATCATTGAATTTGATATGTCACAACACCCATGTAGGATGAATAATAAAAAAGTTAGTCAAAGCGGGTCCCCCCGAAATACCGGTAAATTGGGGCCGAGTTCCAAAAAGTTCAAGATATCAAAAAAATGATCAGAATAGACCCCTATTATTTTTTTAATCCAAGAAAATGATGTTCTCTAAAAAATTTTGTATCTTTAACCAATTTAAAGAAGCGGCGCTTGCGGCTAGCATTTGCGGCCCTGTGGCCGCAGAATGCGGCCGATTTCAACCAAAAGTTTTGTGGTTCGTCTGGTGTATAAAATCAATTTGTGTACCAAATTTCAAGTCTCTAGCTTTTACCGTTCTTGAGATATCCTGTTCACACACAGACAGACAGACAGACAGACAGACAGACAGACAGACAGACGCACGGACCAATGGCTGAAAACAACTTTTTTGGTATCCTGAGGCCATGATTCGTCCAGAAATGTGAAAAACTGGGTAGGTCAAATTTTCGACGAATACAATACTTTCCTTATTATAAGATAAGGAAAGTAAAAATGTGAGCACTCACATGCAGAGGCGTACAGATGCATGAACTTCTGGAAAAAGGATAGTTTATATTTGCAAGTGTTCGTGGCGTAATGGTTGAGACTACTACCCGAGACCAGAGTTCGATTCCCGATTGGAGCAGACTTTTTGAAGAGAAAATACTGTCCCCTCCGAACACATGAGAATGACATTTCCGGCCCTATACAGGCTGGTTAAGATTAATGTGTGTAGCTAATGTAGCTTGTACGATTCCAAGTGAATGGAGGGTAAAATTTTCGTCACCTTTGATCTTACCATGTACCTACATTTACAATAGGTATGGGACACATAAAATTGCTGAATTCAAGAGATGATAATTCCTACCCTGGCAGTAAAAATTTGGCATAAATTACCTACTGCATAACTACGCAATTTTGTGTCCATCAGATGGTTAATATATTTCGCCCGAGTCTAATTAGAGATATAGACAGCCCTCATCTCTTCATTAAATGCATCTGCTATTTGATCAAATATTTCTCTCGCTCGAATGCAATTATCTCTTCCTTCTTGTCTAACCTTTGACATAGAGTTCAGCCAATGATAGATGATGTTCAAATGTCGAGTGAATAATGCAGTGACAAACAGTAATAAATTAATCGATAATTTAATGAATGTGTGATTAGAATCATTAAGAGGTAAATCAATGTTTATTTTTATCGCAATCTTTGTATGCATAATGCATAATTATATTGTTATGTAATGTTTTCTATCGTGTACAATTGTACATGTAGGTACAATTTATGACAATACCTATGTGCGTGATAGAAGTAATAATAAAAAGCTGGGCCAATTTAGACCAAATGTTTTATGACCAATACAATGGAGGATAACTATTTTCATCAAGACACCGAATCCCATAGCTTTTATAATAATAAATAAAATCAAAATATTATTGTATAAAAAATAGGTATATTAGTTGACATAGACACTCTTGTACTTTAAAGTGTGATTCCATTTGAAAGCTTTGGTCAGATTTACATCAAATGAGAGTGGTTAAGAAAGGAATTATGGTAGCATAGTACAGAACACGTTCTCCAGGCAACAGACTTTGTATGCCGCATGTCTCACTGTTGCCTCATTTGAATCCCCCCCACCTCCCCCTGGCCATGGTAACACCTCCTCACTCATCACCCTGAAACTTTACAACGTCAAATATGTATGTACCATTGTACCCTAGCCAACATTTTGCACATTTAATTTCGAAACACATAACGTGTGCTCCTAGAATGCATTTTGAACATGTCTCTAGTGCCTGCACTTGACTTGAACACTTGTCTCTCATCTTGTATGCTTACGAAATAATTAAAATGTTGAGAATAAATTCATTAGGACCCGGTGCTTGAGTAAGACTTGAGCATTCTGAATAGTCCCCCCTGCACTTGAGAATACTGTGCTGGCGTTTTCTTATGATGGCGCAACAACTTCTTGTTTGAAACAACTTTACATCGAGTTGTTCCAGATTGAAGTATTTCATGCTAAACGTTCTCTCGACCCTTGCAGTGTTAATAAGAATTTTATGAAAGCTGTGCAGTGAAATTTCAACAGGTTGTTATGTTTTAATAATAAATTTTTACATGTGCCACAGCCAAGCTCACTTTTATCTTTCAAACCATTGCCATAAATAGACCATCCGATCCATGTCTTAAGCTTCATTAGAAATGATTATCTTTCATAACTAGGATCTTTGAAGAGAAATAAGCTATTAGAAACTTGCCAACGTTTATTCGAAAAACCTTTTTCAGGATCATTAGAGTCTTTTTTGATTTTTGTTTCTATTCCTGTGTTTCAGAAGTCCGTCTTGAATCTGCTGAGCTTCTCCACCTCACTTCTGCTTCTGGTGCTCATCCGATGCTACATCATGGGACACGAGATGCCCACCTTCGCCAAAGCTGACAACCCCGCCGCCAAACATGAGAGCTTCTTCGTCCGAACAATGACGTTCCTCTATCTGCCAATTTTCAACTTATATCTACTTCTCTACCCAAAGTGGTTGAGCTACGACTGGTCGATGGAGTCAATACCACTGATAGAAACAATCACAGATTACAGAAACATTTTCACCATGTTGTTCTACCTATGCACATTCCAAATTCTCCGTATCAACCTGTTCAATAGAAAGAAGTATTCTAATTTAAACTACAAAAGAACAAAATTCAAGTATAAATATTACTATAAAAGCAAATGTAACACTAGTCTAAGTAATTTAGTTAACAAATCAAATATGTATTCCAAAGTTGATCTTTTTAATAAACGTGATAGACATAGTATAAAGAATTATTCTCCAGCTTTTTCTACCAATATAATAAATGAAACTAGTGTAAAAATAAGAAGACTGAGGAGTGATAGTACGTTAGTTGATAGTTCAGAAAGTGGTGGTACATCAGGTGTAAATAGTAAACTATGTACAAACAAAAGAACACTTATTGAAAGGAGGCACAATGTTGTTAAACCTAGTGGTAGGGAATTGTTTGATAAAGATTGTGATAAAGTAATCCTGTGTTTTCTGCTTATGACATTACCATTCATACCAGCAACGAATTTATTTTTTTACGTAGGATTTGTCGTAGCTGAAAGGATTTTGTACATTCCAAGCATAGGATTTTGCTACTTGATATCATACGGAATGTTCCTGCTTGAGAACAGATTGTTCTACCAGAACGTCAAGCTCTCCAAGTCAATTATGGCCTTCCTGATCATTATCTACTCCTTCAGGACCCTGCAGAGGAATGGCGACTGGAGGAGTGACGAGACTTTGTATCGATCTGGAGTTGCTGTGAATCCGCCAAAATGTGAGTATCTTCATATTGTTTTTTCTTTGGTTTATCCAAGGATGAGCTTTACTATCTTATAATAACTATAGGTGCATGGGTACACGATTTATTAATTTTACTATCAAAGGTTTCTTTTTGCACTTCATAGAAATGTATCAATTTTTGTTTTTGTTTGTAAACAGATTGCCTCTCTCCTTTCATAACACGGATACTATCTAATTTTCTTGTACATTTGGATGATGAAAATTAAGGGAGGAATCAATAGACATTTTTTAAATCCTCTGTGCAGCAAGTATAGATTTTATGTATTGTCTTAGATGGGAAAAACTAATACTGTCCAAACTCAAGATCTCGTATTTTCTACTAATGTCGCCCTAAATTTTGAAATTTCGACCAGGACTTGCTGTCATACCAGATTGCCTGGCTCAAATCATTTTGTTAATGTGGTTACAAATTATTATAATTATTTCAAATTATTAGAAGATACATCCAAAGATTGAAAATATATAAGTTTACGATACACTTTAACCTTTAGTCAAGATTTTCACCAGGTAAACACGACCATAACGCAATTTGAAAACCCCTTAGTGTGCAGCAAACTTTTTTAACAATCACTTCATTTTTTAAAAACTTTACCTTCGTTGTTTTGAAACTTTTATGTTTAAAAAGAAAGAAATCTGTTCCCTGTAGCTATACATAGAGAAGGATGAAAGAGATCAAATGTCAAAGGAAGTTTGGAATAGAAAACATATTTGTCTGTACTAAATATAATGAGTAGGTACATTATAATTTTGTAAATTACTATTTTAAAGTGGATATATTACCGTCGCGGGATCGTTGAAAGAAACCTGCTGTTGAAAGAAAAGTTAAACCCCCCCCTAAAAAAAAAGAGAGAAAAAAATAAAAAGTAGGTCTAGTTAGTATTTGTATTATAAAAAATACCCAATAAGTAGTTTCAATTCAAACTAGCAAAGGGACCATTCTTCCTAATTGAATAAACAAAACTTCTCTTCATATTGAAATCAATGAAAAGTAACGATCATTTCATACATACTGACATTTTCAAAAAGTTAATCTCTAACCGATGAATTTAATTCAAGAAGCCCAGCTTTTGTTTAAAACATACCTAGTACCTTTTTCAGTATTATAAACATTGGTTTTGTCTTGTATTTTAATATCATATAGCTTCTTCATACCTTCTATTCAAAGAACCTGATCATTAGACAGTATTTCAGAACACTCGACCACGCATAGCTACATAAGATTAGACCAAACAGAAATTACATTTGGTTAAGGACACCAAACCTAAAAATAGCATTAATATTTCTATGAAAGTACAATCAGCAGAAATAATTCATTCTAATATTTTCCTTTTTGTCAGCCATAAGGAAGGTTGCATTCACGTGTCGCGTATTTCGGATCCTAGAAACTAAAAGTATATTTATTTGTATTGAGTCCAGACACACAGCGAAAAATTGAACTCGGAAGATAAATGCAAATGCCAAAGGCATTTATCACCACACTTCATCAGGCTTCGTTTATTATACTTGTAGTTACAAAAAATGTGACTAAAGCTTGATTTAAATTGTTTTTTTTAACTACTAATTAGAAATTGGGTGATTTGCTTTCCAATACATACATAATAATCTTATTATAAAAGGAGCCTCCATCTTCTCAACCCCGCTCCTCAAAGGCTTCTGCATTTTGTGTCCTACTCAACCTTCCAAGTTGAAAGCATTTTGGTTCGTCTTATAATCCTCTTATAGCACAAAGTACTGCCACAGTAGTCTGACATGATAGTGAGAGGAGGTTTGGGGTCTCCATCGTTTTCTCTCTTAGCTCACAGGGTGCACAAAATGGGAGGCAAAGAGTGGAGAGAAAGAAAAGTTTATGATCCCTACACTTTTTTAGTATACTCCCGCGTCCCTTCTCGCACCCATCCTTATTAATATTTACAGGAGAGAAAAAAAGAAGAATTTAATTAAAAGAGAGGATATAATACCAGCAGCCGGCCTGGGCACCCTGCCCTAATGTTAAGAACGAGGATAATTTCCCTAAAGGCTTCTTTCTTTAAGTATTCTTTTTAACAAAGCTTTTCCTCCCTGTGTCTCCTCTTGTCTCTCTGGCTAGAGTTTCCTTTGCAGTTCTTTTTCTTATGTTCTGCTTTTCCCCGAATCCCGGGTTTCCTCGAAATAAATAATAATGACGAACTCAACTCTTGCAAAAGCTGAGAAAGTTCTTGGAATTTTTGAGTCTTTTGTACAGCTTATCAGAAGCCTATGTCTTCTGGAAGTGTCTGAGCTTTGAGCAGCTATTGCAAAGAGTCTCAACATGTCACAAACAAGGCTTTTCTAACCAAGCAACGGTGAATGTTTCATGAAAATCAAAAGTTAATCAACTCTAAGAACTTACTACTTGCTACTTGCTAACTGTACTTTCACTTATCACAGTTCCAGGAGGAATGTTATCAGAGAAGATGGTGAATGTTGGATGGAAGCATGAATGTTTGAGCTTGAATATAAATGAGCATCCTGAGGATATTGTCTTAATGAAAGTAACAGGAGGATTAAGAAGTGGTGAATGTTGGATGGAAGCATGAATGTTTCAGCTTGAATATAAATGAGCGTCCTGAGGATATTGTCTTAATGAAAGTAACAGGAGGATTAAGAAGTGGTGAATGTTGAATGGTAGCATGAATGTTTGAGCTTGAATATAAATGAACATTCTGAGGAATCTGAGGATATTGTCTTAAGGAAAGTAACAGGAGGATTAAGAAGTGGTGAATGTTTGCGAGGCTTTGAGATGTAAAAATGTTCATTGTTGTAGTTTTGAAATAACTATATTAATTAAATTACTGTTTTGAAAACATATGTGGTTAGATCAATAAATAAATAAATCTCAGATCAGCCAAGTTCTCAACTGTCAGTGACTAATCACTCGTTAGTGTTAGTACGTACTCGTACATATCATAACTGTATGTTCATAATTATTACGTGTCTGGATGAATAAAATTTTCAATTATAAATAATATGATTCATTAGTAGTTCTTCCGAGGATATTCATTTATTACTTTTTAGTTTACTTTAACTTCTAAGTCAGTCAAACAGTTATCAATTTCTGTTTTTTTTTTCAGTTTAAGGTCACCCTGTTTGTGGGTACATCTATATTATTATTTGTTACTCATCCTTTTCAATCTCCTTTGTGACGTCTTATCCCTTCATTTTTAGTTGTTTAGTTTCAGTTGTCTGATATTTTCTTTTATCTATGTTTCTTTAATATTTTATAGTAACTTTGTTGATATTGTTAAGTCTGTCTTTTCACATTATTTAGTAAAACAAAAGTTTTTGTATTCATTTGTTTCTAAGTCCAAAGTATTGAGATAAGTGAAAATTACTTTTCTTAAGTCCTTGGGCTTAGAATTTTTTGTTAAAAAATAGAGTTCTTTGGAAGCTTCCAAATTATTTTCTGTTATCCCAATCCGCTTGGATTGGGATAGGCACATTTTTTTTTCTATTGGAAATTAATTCCTCAGAAACAATTTTAAATTACCTATTTGAGGAAAACTTTTGAAATCACATTTCACTCACATCCTTGTTGGACAGTTGGAAACAGACTCTTCTCGCATTTGACTCAGTCCTCTATACCATCGATGTCACTTCTATCAAAAAAGTGAAAGATGCCATTTTCTCCGTTTTTTTTTTTTTTTTTTTTTTTTTTTTTTACTCATCATGGAATGTAAATAAAGACATGGGCATCATTTTGTATGGATTCTCATTTAGCTAATATTCGACAGAAATCACAGGTTGAGGAATTAATTAAAAATTGTAATGGCTTTCTATAGAAGCGTATTTTAATGAAAATTTCCTTGAAATAATCTTTGATTAATGAAAAAATCTTGAAAAAAATTATGTCAATTTTCGAAATATCTCAGTTTTCCAATATGAAATTTTCCATCCTTTATGGTAAAGATTTTTTTCTCTCTCAATCTTTTTTTTTTTAAAAAGGTAAGTGTGCCCCGGAACCGCTTTCGCATACTTCAGGGCACTTTACCTTTACATCCATGCCATTCCGGAAACGGAAAATTTCGGTTAGAAATTTCCGCTCCGGCCGGGATTCGAACCCGCAACCTCCGGGTCAGTAACCAATGCTCTTAACCACTGAGCCACGGAGGTTGGCTTCTCTCTCAATCTATCGAAGAAAAACCTAACGTTAAAGCATTACGGTCAACTTAGTACCGACTTATAAATACTTATAAATTATATGTACCTATATCAGTAATTTTATCATATACATAGTGTGATATACATAATTTCTGGTTTCTAGAATAATTTACCTATCCCTTGGGATTAAACCCAGCAGTTAAAATTTAGGTACATATATTCTGTCGTTCGAAGAGAAAATAGTTATTTAATTCGCACCCTCAGAATTAGATGGTGATATGTCAAAAATCATGAATTTTTTTTTTATTACTCTATCGAAATAAGCGAAACGAGACCTTTCGTTTGGTATAAGAATTATAATTCTAGCTCTTACCGTTTCCGAGATAGCGCTAGTGTTGTTTATTGATTATGTCGAAAAAGTGGAGGGAGGTTGGAACAAGATGGTATTACGATCACTTGTTACCAAGAGCTCCTTGGATCGAGACGTACAGTTCTTGGAATATAGTGATATTTGCGTAAGTTTTGATTTATCACTCTCTTTATTAAATTTTATTTTCAGTAATTGACATAAAAACTGAATTGTGCATGATTTTTTGAAATATCACTCTCTTTGTCGAATATTTTTTTGTGTTTTGTCAAGGTAGAAATTACTAACACAAAAGATTTTGTTATATTACTTTCTTTTATAAATTATTAATTTTTTTTTTGACTTAAAAATAATCTGGCCCGGTATTTTCGATATACACTTGAGAGCAATAAATTCGGGACAGGACATTTCACCGTTTCAGTTGGTCCTGGTCAATTTGTGTGGCATGAAGTTGCTAAAGTATGCATATATTTGAAAGCTTGTACTTATACCTTTCAGAAAATTCACAATGTGTCCGGGTTATGTACTATGCAACAATGATAATGGCCACTTTCCAGAAACACCTCATTTTGTTGATGAAAACACGTGCATCGAGGGTATTTTAAATTTGATTTTTTGTTGTGATAACACTTTTTTGGCCAGTAAATTATTGAATTTCCTTAAATGCAACACTATGAGGAAGGAAATTCAGTTGAATTTTTCTTTTCATCATGGAGACATCGCACTCCATAGCTGTGAAAGTGGTTTTACTTGTGAGTCAAGGTGTTAAGCAAAGAATTGTTGCTAAGGAGCTAAATTTGTCGAAGTCTAAGGTGAACAGTATTTACCAAAGGTATTGGCAGACAGGTAGCTATGATCAGAGACCAGGATCTGCCAGACCAAAGAAGACAACTGCCCAGGAGGACCAATTTGCTGTCATGACAAGCTTAAGAAATCGAGACATGTCTGGTGTTGAGGTCCAACAGCAGCTTGTTATGGCCACTGGTGTTGATGTCAGCCCTTGGACAGTAAGGAGACGCTTGAAAGAGAAAGGTCTCATACCAAGAAGAAAAGCTACGGGACCCAAACTCAACAGACAACACCGACAACGTCATTTACAATTTGCCCTTGAACACGCTGATTGAGGAAATGGGGAATGGGGGCACTTTCTGTCCACGGATGAGAGCCGACCCTGCTTGTTCTTCAATGACAGACGTAAAAGGGTGTATAGAAGACCAGGTGAACGGTATAATCAATGTTATATTCAAGAAACTGTGAGTTTTGGTTTAGGATCTTCTGGGGTGGAATCTCTATGGAAACTAAAACAGAGCTCGTTATCATCAATTGTGGAGGACAAGGAGGTAACCTAACTGCAGAGAGGTATGTCACTGACATCATTGAAGATCATGTTGTCCCTTATGCAGGTTTTGTGGGTGATGGATTCGTGTTAATGCAAGACAATGCCTGACCTCATACAGCACGTATTGTAAGTGACTTTCTCCAAGAGGCCGATATTCGAACCCTCAACTGGCCAGCCAACAGTCCTGATCTTAATCTTATTGAACACCTCTGGGACGAGCTTAAAAGACGTGTCCATGCTCGAAACCCGCCCCCAATGAACCACAGGGACCTGAAACAGCCGCTTTATGAGGAGTGGGAGACTATCCCTCAAGAAACGGCTGCCAACCTAATCAAGTCCATGCGAAATCGATTGCAGGCTGTCATACAAGCTCGAGGGGGTAATACCAGATACTAAGAGGTAAGTAACAGCCAAATTTCCATGAAGACTTCGAAGAAATAACACAAAAAACACCGATATCATTTGCAGTGTTTTCATGCTCTTTAGACCTCTTTTTGTTAATTGACTTATTATATTAAAAAACATGCTCACAATGAAAAAAAAAATATACACCGTCTTAAAACCAACAAAATTTCCTTTCTTGGGATACTTCACACTTGAAAATCTAATGTAAAATAAAAATTATAAAAATCGAAAACTTTGAGAAAGTTACTGTCCCGAATTTATTGCTCTCAAGCAATTTTTTGAAATTCATAATTATTTGTTTTTAGTTATTTCCTTTTAGAAACTTTGAGATTAAGTCTGCTTAGCAATAAAACAATTGGGTATTTTACATTTCACTTTTTTAAACTGAATGAGTTTTCTTTTTTTTCTGACTTAATACCAAAAGCATAGATTTTAATGTACCTCCAGTTTCAAATTGTCTTTTATTATTCAATTCATATGGTAATATAGTGCTATAAAACTAAATTATCAAGGTACTATCATTTCAAAATTGTAATTAGATGGTGCTATCTCGAATTTTTTTCGAGATAATACCCACTTTTGTTCACTTCTCATGGAAGAAAAGGTAATATAATACGATATCACCTTATTAAAAATTGATTTTTTCTCGAAAAAAGGCAAAATCATATAATGAAGTTTTAAGTCAAAATGCCTTTTTTTCGAACGGTTACAAAGGTAAGTTCTTTTGAAGAAAAATACATTTTTTTTACATAGAACTATAGAAAAGAACATGCTCAACTTAAGAACATATCAATCAAAACAGTAGCTTCTATTGTATTAATACAGCGATAAGTCAAACTTTCTTTTGCGATTTCCCAAAAGTTGGTGTTTTTGACATATCACCATCTAATTCTGAGGGTGCGAATTGATTTAATAAATTTAGTCCAAATAAGAAAAATGAGAAGTTTTTCTAATGTACCTACTATCTAGAAACTCTTATCTTTTCAAAATTTCGATTTATAAATCATATTTTTTTTTCTTCTAATATATATGTTTCAGTTTTTAAACAAGAGTGTCTAGGAAATAATATAACATAAGGTTTAAATACATTATTAATTTATGGTTTACATAGACCACTATTTTCTTATTTTCTAGTCTTACTCTTTCTCCATCATCTCCTTCCTATAATTTTTCTCATCTTCTCCCTAAATTTCTGTTTTTTCCTTCTCAAATTCCATTGTATACCGATGTTCTCAAGTATTTTATATTCCAATAATAGCTCAAAGATATTCCTTTTAAGATATCTCAAAAGAATGAGCGAGAAGAAAATATATTAAAGCAGGATGAGAAATATGTTTGTCCCCCTTGACTCTTTTCTTATTCGAGATACGAAATGGCCAAAGTTTTATATGGTGTAAGTCCATTGCTCTCTCATATCATTCTACAATGTTGTAGTTTTGTTGCTGTTTTGATAATCTTAAGGATGTTGAAAGAGTTTTTATTTTTGTATAAACATAATTATTTATGTTTTTCTGGGGTAGACTTGTGGTGGCGGACATTTTTTTATTTACTAAAGGTGACATCAGGTTTTGATCTGAATAATTTTACGAATATTGTTTTTTGCTCATGTTGCTATTAAGAGAAACGGCACGAACGACCATAGTTATTATTATTGGTTAAAGTGTGTAATGGAGAGGAAAAAAAAAAAAAAAAACATATTCAAATCCTTTAAACATTTTAAAGTAGCTTTTTTGCTAGGCTAGTCAATCACTCTGAAATTGCATATTTATATTGTACTATTCTTCTAGACTATTCATAGACTATTTCTTCCGATAAATTTCTAATATTAGAAATGGGAAATATTATTTTTTATTATTTTTTCTTGGAAGTAATCTTTAATTTGCATTATCTTGCTACCAGTTATTTTCGGTTAAGCATTTCTGCATTAACTCTCATCAAGAACATCACAAGATTCTCTTTTTGCTGAAAAAAGAGAAAGCAAATATGAGAAGGGCAGAATATCTTTTGTAATATTTTGTCTCTGCATGAGACGTTTGGAAAAGGTCAAAGAATAGCACACTACTGTCCTGCATATGTAACAGCAGTTTTCCTGTAGGGAAATATCATATTTTACTCGTAGAGATATAAACAAAATTTCAGCTGAAAAATTGTTTGCTATAGCTTCTTATTTCCATATGTGTAAGATATGAGCTACCTAGGTACCTGTAGTTTCTGAAGACTTTCTAGATTTCTAAAATGAATGCGAAGTTGTTATTATAATAACTGAATCGTTCTGTCAACGTTGTTCATTTTGTCTGCTCGGAAGTCAAAGCGTACGTATGAATAATAAATTATGTTAACAGTGTGAAGATTAAAAAAGAATTATCTAAAATCCAATGCAATGATCTATTTTATATTTGTAGGTAACTTTTAGCATCAATATGTATACTGTACCGCGTGCGTATGACCATTTCCTTTTAAAAAATATACAATATATTTTATATTTTTGGTTGCTTTAAATATTGGATTCAGTTGAAGTACAAATATCCAGGAAATAATAATTATTAAAATATCCAGGTGCATTTACAATACGACAAAACCACGACAAAAAAGTTTAACGTAGATTCAATGATTCAATTGAAAGCGTGTCTTTTTTCAATGCTTGAATTCTCCTCAAAAGAATGACAGCAATCAAAATCTTATTTACAATTTTTCTCTACCTTTCAAGGATTCTCGTGAAATAAAGCTCTAGTTCTATCCCTTACAATAGGATTGCTTGTCTTCTCCAACTCTGACAATTGCGTCTTGATTGAGTTGTGGAGTTTGAAAATTATTTTCTTCGTTCTGCTCACCATGCTCTTCCGCAATCTTATTTACTTTTCTTTCTACATTCATCAAGGGTCTTTGGCTTCTCTTTTCACAATTGTATGACGTAATCCTGTTTAGTTTCACTCTCCCTGTCTTTTTTTCTGAAGAGATGAATTTTCCCTCATTTATTTGTGTTTGTGACCACATAATAGTAAGACTCTGAGGGTTACGTGGTAAAAATGCTCACTCTTCCTGCCTTTTTTTCTGAAGAGATGAATTTTTCCTCATTTATTTGAGTCTGTGACCACATAATTTAATTTAATGTTTTATTTGTACATATGTAAATATTCAGGTGAAAGTTGTACAAAGTTTGTACAAAGGTGTTGTACAAAGGTGAATGATACAAAGAAGACTCTGAGGGTTAGGTGGTAGAAAATGCTTTGAGCATTAAACTTGCCTGGTGGTTACCCTCTACTAAAGAGTATTATTATTATTTCTCAGTAATTCACTTTTGACTATAGGTTTCTTGATCATTTACTGACGAATCAAAAGAGGAATTAACAATAATTTTAATTCAACTTCGATATTGCTTTGTCTTTTACTAATATCTTTGATAAATTAAATGGCTATTTCACAATCGACCTCAGTAGCTTGATCAATAAGGCGGCGCACTTGTAAAAAGAGGTCGGTAGTTCAAATAAAATATGTAGTAAAGTGAGTATGAGTAGTTGTGATTACACACATATATTATATATTTTGGCACTATTTCAAGAATTTTAAAATTAAATTTGTGGTTACAACTTTTTCATATAATCATCTTTGGAACTATAAGAAATGTAAAAAAGTCGAATCTTTTTTCATACAGCTCAAAATAGATACTTGTGTTGTTTTTTATTTGTTTATTTTGTAATCATTGTATGTCCAATATTCATGGGGTATGATAAAAGTCTTATTTACTATCCTAAAGTGAATAGTTTTTTCTTTGAGTCTTAAGATTATCCAGTAGGACTTTTATATGGTTAATTATTAATTTTAGTTATTTATTTCACATTTTAAATTCCAATGCTTTCTTATTTACCCAAAGGTATAATATGAATCTAAAATTCTATTTGATAAAAATGTTACAAGATAAACATGTTTCAAATGCACCTTGATTTGATTTGATTTGATTTCATTTGTTTATGACAATTTTAAATTTACAAACACATCTCCTAAACTAATGTAAAATAACTTATGAGGAGAAAAAAAAATGTAAAAAAAAATATTGATTGATTGATGATCGAATAAAAAAGAATATGAAGGAGAAAAAAAAATCGGCAACTCTCTTATAAATGAGCAGCTTCTTAAAATATATTTTATAATTGTCTAAATGACAGAGTACCTAAAGTTTAGTTTGAATATAAAAATCCTTTATATTAGATAGTTGCTAAAACACCATGTTGCAAATGCACCTTAACAGAGGTAGGGAGTAATGGGAAAGCAGAACCTCCCCACTCCCCTAAAGTAATACCTATCTGTTACCTACTTGCACTCCTATTCTTTACTTCCTCTAGTTTCCTTCCTTTCAATTTCAGCTGTCCCCATCTCCCCCCCATCCCCGTCTCCCCCATCCCCGTCTCCCCCCATCCCCATCTACCCCCCACCCCAATCCCCCCCCCATCTCCATCTCCCTCCATCCCGATCTCCCCCATCCCAATACCCCCATCCCCATCTCCCTCCATTCCAATCTCTCCCCCACCCCAATCTCCCCCCCCCCTCTCTATCTCCCTCCATCCCGATCTCCCCCCATCTCAATCTTCCCCCCATCCCCATCTCCCCCCATCACCGTCTCCCCCCCCATCTCCATCTCCCCCCAAACCCAATCTCCCCCCATTCCCATCTCCCCCAACCCAAATTCCCTCCTATTCCCATCTCCCTCCTATCTCCATCTCCCTCCTATTCCCATCTCCCTCCTATTCCCATATCCCCCCCTATCCTCATCTCCCCCCTATCCTCATCTCCCCCTATCCAAATCTCCCTCTACTCCCATATCCCCTTCTCGTAATATATTCCTTCCTCCGCTTTATCTCTCTCTGTCTCTCTCTTCCCACTCTTTCCTAACATCCCTGGGAACGCTCCCAGCTGCAACATATAATAATTTAAGCTACTTTGATTCCCGCATTATCATTCTTGTGAAAATTCAGCTCCTATACATACATTTCTTCAGTCTTCTCGGAACTTAAGTCGTTGCATCAAGATCTAGTATCTTGAGAACACTGTTCACAGTGTTCATGCTCGTTTATCTTGCGAAAACGATTGAGATTGAGAAAATTAAATTCTGTTTTAATTTTTAAAGTCATCTCGAGATAATAATATAAAAAACCGGGTGAATCGGTTCGTGTAAACATACACTGACGTGCTTGCTGGAACTTGGCCTGGCGCACTGCCGATGCCGTGCGCTCAGATTACGAGTCTGATATTCATGTACATCTTGTACAACTTCTCTCTTTTCTGTTTATACTGATAATACTGATGTACAGCAGAAGTATACAACTTTTTAAAGAAGTTTTTGAAGTTGATTTAAGTCCGAATTGAGAAACAGAATTAGATAAATCTAATCCGGTGCACAATTACCTTTTCAAAACAACAAACAAAGTTGTCCAGCTAAAAGAGAACGTATTAGGTACAGTGGTATACGTTCAACAGTCGTAAATGATGTTGTAGCAATTATTACTGCCACTTCCTTTGCAGTTCTTTTTCTTATGTTCTGCTTTTCCCCGAATCCCGGGTTTCCTCGAAATAAATAATAATGACGAACTCAACTCTTGCAAAAGCTGAGAAAGTTCTTGGAATTTTTGAGTCTTTTGTACAGCTTATCAGAAGCCTATGTCTTCTGGAAGTGTCTGAGCTTTGAGCAGCTATTGCAAAGAGTCTCAACATGTCACAAACAAGGCTTTTCTAACCAAGCAACGGTGAATGTTTCATGAAAATCAAAAGTTAATCAACTCTAAGAACTTACTACTTGCTACTTGCTAACTGTACTTTCACTTATCACAGTTCCAGGAGGAATGTTATCAGAGAAGATGGTGAATGTTGGATGGAAGCATGAATGTTTGAGCTTGAATATAAATGAGCATCCTGAGGATATTGTCTTAATGAAAGTAACAGGAGGATTAAGAAGTGGTGAATGTTGGATGGAAGCATGAATGTTTCAGCTTGAATATAAATGAGCGTCCTGAGGATATTGTCTTAATGAAAGTAACAGGAGGATTAAGAAGTGGTGAATGTTGAATGGTAGCATGAATGTTTGAGCTTGAATATAAATGAACATTCTGAGGAATCTGAGGATATTGTCTTAAGGAAAGTAACAGGAGGATTAAGAAGTGGTGAATGTTTGCGAGGCTTTGAGATGTAAAAATGTTCATTGTTGTAGTTTTGAAATAACTATATTAATTAAATTACTGTTTTGAAAACATATGTGGTTAGATCAATAAATAAATAAATCTCAGATCAGCCAAGTTCTCAACTGTCAGTGACTAATCACTCGTTAGTGTTAGTACGTACTCGTACATATCATAACTGTATGTTCATAATTATTACGTGTCTGGATGAATAAAATTTTCAATTATAAATAATATGATTCATTAGTAGTTCTTCCGAGGATATTCATTTATTACTTTTTAGTTTACTTTAACTTCTAAGTCAGTCAAACAGTTATCAATTTCTGTTTTTTTTTTTCAGTTTAAGGTCACCCTGTTTGTGGGTACATCTATATTATTATTTGTTACTCATCCTTTTCAATCTCCTTTGTGACGTCTTATCCCTTCATTTTTAGTTGTTTAGTTTCAGTTGTCTGATATTTTCTTTTATCTATGTTTCTTTAATATTTTATAGTAACTTTGTTGATATTGTTAAGTCTGTCTTTTCACATTATTTAGTAAAACAAAAGTTTTTGTATTCATTTGTTTCTAAGTCCAAAGTATTGAGATAAGTGAAAATTACTTTTCTTAAGTCCTTGGGCTTAGAATTTTTTGTTAAAAAATAGAGTTCTTTGGAAGCTTCCAAATTATTTTCTGTTATCCCAATCCGCTTGGATTGGGATAGGCACATTTTTTTTTCTATTGGAAATTAATTCCTCAGAAACAATTTTAAATTACCTATTTGAGGAAAACTTTTGAAATCACATTTCACTCACATCCTTGTTGGACAGTTGGAAACAGACTCTTCTCGCATTTGACTCAGTCCTCTATACCATCGATGTCACTTCTATCAAAAAAGTGAAAGATGCCATTTTCTCCGTTTTTTTTTTTTTTTTTTTTTTTTTTTTTTACTCATCATGGAATGTAAATAAAGACATGGGCATCATTTTGTATGGATTCTCATTTAGCTAATATTCGACAGAAATCACAGGTTGAGGAATTAATTAAAAATTGTAATGGCTTTCTATAGAAGCGTATTTTAATGAAAATTTCCTTGAAATAATCTTTGATTAATGAAAAAATCTTGAAAAAAATTATGTCAATTTTCGAAATATCTCAGTTTTCCAATATGAAATTTTCCATCCTTTATGGTAAAGATTTTTTTCTCTCTCAATCTTTTTTTTTTTAAAAAGGTAAGTGTGCCCCGGAACCGCTTTCGCATACTTCAGGGCACTTTACCTTTACATCCATGCCATTCCGGAAACGGAAAATTTCGGTTAGAAATTTCCGCTCCGGCCGGGATTCGAACCCGCAACCTCCGGGTCAGTAACCAATGCTCTTAACCACTGAGCCACGGAGGTTGGCTTCTCTCTCAATCTATCGAAGAAAAACCTAACGTTAAAGCATTACGGTCAACTTAGTACCGACTTATAAATACTTATAAATTATATGTACCTATATCAGTAATTTTATCATATACATAGTGTGATATACATAATTTCTGGTTTCTAGAATAATTTACCTATCCCTTGGGATTAAACCCAGCAGTTAAAATTTAGGTACATATATTCTGTCGTTCGAAGAGAAAATAGTTATTTAATTCGCACCCTCAGAATTAGATGGTGATATGTCAAAAATCATGAATTTTTTTTTATTACTCTATCGAAATAAGCGAAACGAGACCTTTCGTTTGGTATAAGAATTATAATTCTAGCTCTTACCGTTTCCGAGATAGCGCTAGTGTTGTTTATTGATTATGTCGAAAAAGTGGAGGGAGGTTGGAACAAGATGGTATTACGATCACTTGTTACCAAGAGCTCCTTGGATCGAGACGTACAGTTCTTGGAATATAGTGATATTTGCGTAAGTTTTGATTTATCACTCTCTTTATTAAATTTTATTTTCAGTAATTGACATAAAAACTGAATTGTGCATGATTTTTTTGAAATATCACTCTCTTTGTCGAATATTTTTTTGTGTTTTGTCAAGGTAGAAATTACTAACACAAAAGATTTTGTTATATTACTTTCTTTTATAAATTATTAATTTTTTTTTTGACTTAAAAATAATCTGGCCCGGTATTTTCGATATACACTTGAGAGCAATAAATTCGGGACAGGACATTTCACCGTTTCAGTTGGTCCTGGTCAATTTGTGTGGCATGAAGTTGCTAAAGTATGCATATATTTGAAAGCTTGTACTTATACCTTTCAGAAAATTCACAATGTGTCCGGGTTATGTACTATGCAACAATGATAATGGCCACTTTCCAGAAACACCTCATTTTGTTGATGAAAACACGTGCATCGAGGGTATTTTAAATTTGATTTTTTGTTGTGATAACACTTTTTTGGCCAGTAAATTATTGAATTTCCTTAAATGCAACACTATGAGGAAGGAAATTCAGTTGAATTTTTCTTTTCATCATGGAGACATCGCACTCCATAGCTGTGAAAGTGGTTTTACTTGTGAGTCAAGGTGTTAAGCAAAGAATTGTTGCTAAGGAGCTAAATTTGTCGAAGTCTAAGGTGAACAGTATTTACCAAAGGTATTGGCAGACAGGTAGCTATGATCAGAGACCAGGATCTGCCAGACCAAAGAAGACAACTGCCCAGGAGGACCAATTTGCTGTCATGACAAGCTTAAGAAATCGAGACATGTCTGGTGTTGAGGTCCAACAGCAGCTTGTTATGGCCACTGGTGTTGATGTCAGCCCTTGGACAGTAAGGAGACGCTTGAAAGAGAAAGGTCTCATACCAAGAAGAAAAGCTACGGGACCCAAACTCAACAGACAACACCGACAACGTCATTTACAATTTGCCCTTGAACACGCTGATTGAGGAAATGGGGAATGGGGGCACTTTCTGTCCACGGATGAGAGCCGACCCTGCTTGTTCTTCAATGACAGACGTAAAAGGGTGTATAGAAGACCAGGTGAACGGTATAATCAATGTTATATTCAAGAAACTGTGAGTTTTGGTTTAGGATCTTCTGGGGTGGAATCTCTATGGAAACTAAAACAGAGCTCGTTATCATCAATTGTGGAGGACAAGGAGGTAACCTAACTGCAGAGAGGTATGTCACTGACATCATTGAAGATCATGTTGTCCCTTATGCAGGTTTTGTGGGTGATGGATTCGTGTTAATGCAAGACAATGCCTGACCTCATACAGCACGTATTGTAAGTGACTTTCTCCAAGAGGCCGATATTCGAACCCTCAACTGGCCAGCCAACAGTCCTGATCTTAATCTTATTGAACACCTCTGGGACGAGCTTAAAAGACGTGTCCATGCTCGAAACCCGCCCCCAATGAACCACAGGGACCTGAAACAGCCGCTTTATGAGGAGTGGGAGACTATCCCTCAAGAAACGGCTGCCAACCTAATCAAGTCCATGCGAAATCGATTGCAGGCTGTCATACAAGCTCGAGGGGGTAATACCAGATACTAAGAGGTAAGTAACAGCCAAATTTCCATGAAGACTTCGAAGAAATAACACAAAAAACACCGATATCATTTGCAGTGTTTTCATGCTCTTTAGACCTCTTTTTGTTAATTGACTTATTATATTAAAAAACATGCTCACAATGAAAAAAAAAATATACACCGTCTTAAAACCAACAAAATTTCCTTTCTTGGGATACTTCACACTTGAAAATCTAATGTAAAATAAAAATTATAAAAATCGAAAACTTTGAGAAAGTTACTGTCCCGAATTTATTGCTCTCAAGCAATTTTTTGAAATTCATAATTATTTGTTTTTAGTTATTTCCTTTTAGAAACTTTGAGATTAAGTCTGCTTAGCAATAAAACAATTGGGTATTTTACATTTCACTTTTTTAAACTGAATGAGTTTTCTTTTTTTTCTGACTTAATACCAAAAGCATAGATTTTAATGTACCTCCAGTTTCAAATTGTCTTTTATTATTCAATTCATATGGTAATATAGTGCTATAAAACTAAATTATCAAGGTACTATCATTTCAAAATTGTAATTAGATGGTGCTATCTCGAATTTTTTTCGAGATAATACCCACTTTTGTTCACTTCTCATGGAAGAAAAGGTAATATAATACGATATCACCTTATTAAAAATTGATTTTTTCTCGAAAAAAGGCAAAATCATATAATGAAGTTTTAAGTCAAAATGCCTTTTTTTCGAACGGTTACAAAGGTAAGTTCTTTTGAAGAAAAATACATTTTTTTTACATAGAACTATAGAAAAGAACATGCTCAACTTAAGAACATATCAATCAAAACAGTAGCTTCTATTGTATTAATACAGCGATAAGTCAAACTTTCTTTTGCGATTTCCCAAAAGTTGGTGTTTTTGACATATCACCATCTAATTCTGAGGGTGCGAATTGATTTAATAAATTTAGTCCAAATAAGAAAAATGAGAAGTTTTTCTAATGTACCTACTATCTAGAAACTCTTATCTTTTCAAAATTTCGATTTATAAATCATATTTTTTTTCTTCTAATATATATGTTTCAGTTTTTAAACAAGAGTGTCTAGGAAATAATATAACATAAGGTTTAAATACATTATTAATTTATGGTTTACATAGACCACTATTTTCTTATTTTCTAGTCTTACTCTTTCTCCATCATCTCCTTCCTATAATTTTTCTCATCTTCTCCCTAAATTTCTGTTTTTTCCTTCTCAAATTCCATTGTATACCGATGTTCTCAAGTATTTTATATTCCAATAATAGCTCAAAGATATTCCTTTTAAGATATCTCAAAAGAATGAGCGAGAAGAAAATATATTAAAGCAGGATGAGAAATATGTTTGTCCCCCTTGACTCTTTTCTTATTCGAGATACGAAATGGCCAAAGTTTTATATGGTGTAAGTCCATTGCTCTCTCATATCATTCTACAATGTTGTAGTTTTGTTGCTGTTTTGATAATCTTAAGGATGTTGAAAGAGTTTTTATTTTTGTATAAACATAATTATTTATGTTTTTCTGGGGTAGACTTGTGGTGGCGGACATTTTTTTATTTACTAAAGGTGACATCAGGTTTTGATCTGAATAATTTTACGAATATTGTTTTTTGCTCATGTTGCTATTAAGAGAAACGGCACGAACGACCATAGTTATTATTATTGGTTAAAGTGTGTAATGGAGAGGAAAAAAAAAAAAAAAAACATATTCAAATCCTTTAAACATTTTAAAGTAGCTTTTTTGCTAGGCTAGTCAATCACTCTGAAATTGCATATTTATATTGTACTATTCTTCTAGACTATTCATAGACTATTTCTTCCGATAAATTTCTAATATTAGAAATGGGAAATATTATTTTTTATTATTTTTTCTTGGAAGTAATCTTTAATTTGCATTATCTTGCTACCAGTTATTTTCGGTTAAGCATTTCTGCATTAACTCTCATCAAGAACATCACAAGATTCTCTTTTTGCTGAAAAAAGAGAAAGCAAATATGAGAAGGGCAGAATATCTTTTGTAATATTTTGTCTCTGCATGAGACGTTTGGAAAAGGTCAAAGAATAGCACACTACTGTCCTGCATATGTAACAGCAGTTTTCCTGTAGGGAAATATCATATTTTACTCGTAGAGATATAAACAAAATTTCAGCTGAAAAATTGTTTGCTATAGCTTCTTATTTCCATATGTGTAAGATATGAGCTACCTAGGTACCTGTAGTTTCTGAAGACTTTCTAGATTTCTAAAATGAATGCGAAGTTGTTATTATAATAACTGAATCGTTCTGTCAACGTTGTTCATTTTGTCTGCTCGGAAGTCAAAGCGTACGTATGAATAATAAATTATGTTAACAGTGTGAAGATTAAAAAAGAATTATCTAAAATCCAATGCAATGATCTATTTTATATTTGTAGGTAACTTTTAGCATCAATATGTATACTGTACCGCGTGCGTATGACCATTTCCTTTTAAAAAATATACAATATATTTTATATTTTTGGTTGCTTTAAATATTGGATTCAGTTGAAGTACAAATATCCAGGAAATAATAATTATTAAAATATCCAGGTGCATTTACAATACGACAAAACCACGACAAAAAAGTTTAACGTAGATTCAATGATTCAATTGAAAGCGTGTCTTTTTTCAATGCTTGAATTCTCCTCAAAAGAATGACAGCAATCAAAATCTTATTTACAATTTTTCTCTACCTTTCAAGGATTCTCGTGAAATAAAGCTCTAGTTCTATCCCTTACAATAGGATTGCTTGTCTTCTCCAACTCTGACAATTGCGTCTTGATTGAGTTGTGGAGTTTGAAAATTATTTTCTTCGTTCTGCTCACCATGCTCTTCCGCAATCTTATTTACTTTTCTTTCTACATTCATCAAGGGTCTTTGGCTTCTCTTTTCACAATTGTATGACGTAATCCTGTTTAGTTTCACTCTCCCTGTCTTTTTTTCTGAAGAGATGAATTTTCCCTCATTTATTTGTGTTTGTGACCACATAATAGTAAGACTCTGAGGGTTACGTGGTAAAAATGCTCACTCTTCCTGCCTTTTTTTCTGAAGAGATGAATTTTTCCTCATTTATTTGAGTCTGTGACCACATAATTTAATTTAATGTTTTATTTGTACATATGTAAATATTCAGGTGAAAGTTGTACAAAGTTTGTACAAAGGTGTTGTACAAAGGTGAATGATACAAAGAAGACTCTGAGGGTTAGGTGGTAGAAAATGCTTTGAGCATTAAACTTGCCTGGTGGTTACCCTCTACTAAAGAGTATTATTATTATTTCTCAGTAATTCACTTTTGACTATAGGTTTCTTGATCATTTACTGACGAATCAAAAGAGGAATTAACAATAATTTTAATTCAACTTCGATATTGCTTTGTCTTTTACTAATATCTTTGATAAATTAAATGGCTATTTCACAATCGACCTCAGTAGCTTGATCAATAAGGCGGCGCACTTGTAAAAAGAGGTCGGTAGTTCAAATAAAATATGTAGTAAAGTGAGTATGAGTAGTTGTGATTACACACATATATTATATATTTTGGCACTATTTCAAGAATTTTAAAATTAAATTTGTGGTTACAACTTTTTCATATAATCATCTTTGGAACTATAAGAAATGTAAAAAAGTCGAATCTTTTTTCATACAGCTCAAAATAGATACTTGTGTTGTTTTTTATTTGTTTATTTTGTAATCATTGTATGTCCAATATTCATGGGGTATGATAAAAGTCTTATTTACTATCCTAAAGTGAATAGTTTTTTCTTTGAGTCTTAAGATTATCCAGTAGGACTTTTATATGGTTAATTATTAATTTTAGTTATTTATTTCACATTTTAAATTCCAATGCTTTCTTATTTACCCAAAGGTATAATATGAATCTAAAATTCTATTTGATAAAAATGTTACAAGATAAACATGTTTCAAATGCACCTTGATTTGATTTGATTTGATTTCATTTGTTTATGACAATTTTAAATTTACAAACACATCTCCTAAACTAATGTAAAATAACTTATGAGGAGAAAAAAAAATGTAAAAAAAAATATTGATTGATTGATGATCGAATAAAAAAGAATATGAAGGAGAAAAAAAAATCGGCAACTCTCTTATAAATGAGCAGCTTCTTAAAATATATTTTATAATTGTCTAAATGACAGAGTACCTAAAGTTTAGTTTGAATATAAAAATCCTTTATATTAGATAGTTGCTAAAACACCATGTTGCAAATGCACCTTAACAGAGGTAGGGAGTAATGGGAAAGCAGAACCTCCCCACTCCCCTAAAGTAATACCTATCTGTTACCTACTTGCACTCCTATTCTTTACTTCCTCTAGTTTCCTTCCTTTCAATTTCAGCTGTCCCCATCTCCCCCCCATCCCCGTCTCCCCCATCCCCGTCTCCCCCCATCCCCATCTACCCCCCACCCCAATCCCCCCCCCATCTCCATCTCCCTCCATCCCGATCTCCCCCATCCCAATACCCCCATCCCCATCTCCCTCCATTCCAATCTCTCCCCCACCCCAATCTCCCCCCCCCCTCTCTATCTCCCTCCATCCCGATCTCCCCCCATCTCAATCTTCCCCCCATCCCCATCTCCCCCATCACCGTCTCCCCCCCATCTCCATCTCCCCCAAACCCAATCTCCCCCCATTCCCATCTCCCCCAACCCAAATTCCCTCCTATTCCCATCTCCCTCCTATCTCCATCTCCCTCCTATTCCCATCTCCCTCCTATTCCCATATCCCCCCCTATCCTCATCTCCCCCCTATCCTCATCTCCCCCTATCCAAATCTCCCTCTACTCCCATATCCCCTTCTCGTAATATATTCCTTCCTCCGCTTTATCTCTCTCTGTCTCTCTCTTCCCACTCTTTCCTAACATCCCTGGGAACGCTCCCAGCTGCAACATATAATAATTTAAGCTACTTTGATTCCCGCATTATCATTCTTGTGAAAATTCAGCTCCTATACATACATTTCTTCAGTCTTCTCGGAACTTAAGTCGTTGCATCAAGATCTAGTATCTTGAGAACACTGTTCACAGTGTTCATGCTCGTTTATCTTGCGAAAACGATTGAGATTGAGAAAATTAAATTCTGTTTTAATTTTTAAAGTCATCTCGAGATAATAATATAAAAAACCGGGTGAATCGGTTCGTGTAAACATACACTGACGTGCTTGCTGGAACTTGGCCTGGCGCACTGCCGATGCCGTGCGCTCAGATTACGAGTCTGATATTCATGTACATCTTGTACAACTTCTCTCTTTTCTGTTTATACTGATAATACTGATGTACAGCAGAAGTATACAACTTTTTAAAGAAGTTTTTGAAGTTGATTTAAGTCCGAATTGAGAAACAGAATTAGATAAATCTAATCCGGTGCACAATTACCTTTTCAAAACAACAAACAAAGTTGTCCAGCTAAAAGAGAACGTATTAGGTACAGTGGTATACGTTCAACAGTCGTAAATGATGTTGTAGCAATTATTACTGCCACTTCCTTTGCAGTTCTTTTTCTTATGTTCTGCTTTTCCCCGAATCCCGGGTTTCCTCGAAATAAATAATAATGACGAACTCAACTCTTGCAAAAGCTGAGAAAGTTCTTGGAATTTTTGAGTCTTTTGTACAGCTTATCAGAAGCCTATGTCTTCTGGAAGTGTCTGAGCTTTGAGCAGCTATTGCAAAGAGTCTCAACATGTCACAAACAAGGCTTTTCTAACCAAGCAACGGTGAATGTTTCATGAAAATCAAAAGTTAATCAACTCTAAGAACTTACTACTTGCTACTTGCTAACTGTACTTTCACTTATCACAGTTCCAGGAGGAATGTTATCAGAGAAGATGGTGAATGTTGGATGGAAGCATGAATGTTTGAGCTTGAATATAAATGAGCATCCTGAGGATATTGTCTTAATGAAAGTAACAGGAGGATTAAGAAGTGGTGAATGTTGGATGGAAGCATGAATGTTTCAGCTTGAATATAAATGAGCGTCCTGAGGATATTGTCTTAATGAAAGTAACAGGAGGATTAAGAAGTGGTGAATGTTGAATGGTAGCATGAATGTTTGAGCTTGAATATAAATGAACATTCTGAGGAATCTGAGGATATTGTCTTAAGGAAAGTAACAGGAGGATTAAGAAGTGGTGAATGTTTGCGAGGCTTTGAGATGTAAAAATGTTCATTGTTGTAGTTTTGAAATAACTATATTAATTAAATTACTGTTTTGAAAACATATGTGGTTAGATCAATAAATAAATAAATCTCAGATCAGCCAAGTTCTCAACTGTCAGTGACTAATCACTCGTTAGTGTTAGTACGTACTCGTACATATCATAACTGTATGTTCATAATTATTACGTGTCTGGATGAATAAAATTTTCAATTATAAATAATATGATTCATTAGTAGTTCTTCCGAGGATATTCATTTATTACTTTTTAGTTTACTTTAACTTCTAAGTCAGTCAAACAGTTATCAATTTCTGTTTTTTTTTTTCAGTTTAAGGTCACCCTGTTTGTGGGTACATCTATATTATTATTTGTTACTCATCCTTTTCAATCTCCTTTGTGACGTCTTATCCCTTCATTTTTAGTTGTTTAGTTTCAGTTGTCTGATATTTTCTTTTATCTATGTTTCTTTAATATTTTATAGTAACTTTGTTGATATTGTTAAGTCTGTCTTTTCACATTATTTAGTAAAACAAAAGTTTTTGTATTCATTTGTTTCTAAGTCCAAAGTATTGAGATAAGTGAAAATTACTTTTCTTAAGTCCTTGGGCTTAGAATTTTTTGTTAAAAAATAGAGTTCTTTGGAAGCTTCCAAATTATTTTCTGTTATCCCAATCCGCTTGGATTGGGATAGGCACATTTTTTTTTCTATTGGAAATTAATTCCTCAGAAACAATTTTAAATTACCTATTTGAGGAAAACTTTTGAAATCACATTTCACTCACATCCTTGTTGGACAGTTGGAAACAGACTCTTCTCGCATTTGACTCAGTCCTCTATACCATCGATGTCACTTCTATCAAAAAAGTGAAAGATGCCATTTTCTCCGTTTTTTTTTTTTTTTTTTTTTTTTTTTTTTACTCATCATGGAATGTAAATAAAGACATGGGCATCATTTTGTATGGATTCTCATTTAGCTAATATTCGACAGAAATCACAGGTTGAGGAATTAATTAAAAATTGTAATGGCTTTCTATAGAAGCGTATTTTAATGAAAATTTCCTTGAAATAATCTTTGATTAATGAAAAAATCTTGAAAAAAAATTATGTCAATTTTCGAAATATCTCAGTTTTCCAATATGAAATTTTCCATCCTTTATGGTAAAGATTTTTTTCTCTCTCAATCTTTTTTTTTTTAAAAAGGTAAGTGTGCCCCGGAACCGCTTTCGCATACTTCAGGGCACTTTACCTTTACATCCATGCCATTCCGGAAACGGAAAATTTCGGTTAGAAATTTCCGCTCCGGCCGGGATTCGAACCCGCAACCTCCGGGTCAGTAACCAATGCTCTTAACCACTGAGCCACGGAGGTTGGCTTCTCTCTCAATCTATCGAAGAAAAACCTAACGTTAAAGCATTACGGTCAACTTAGTACCGACTTATAAATACTTATAAATTATATGTACCTATATCAGTAATTTTATCATATACATAGTGTGATATACATAATTTCTGGTTTCTAGAATAATTTACCTATCCCTTGGGATTAAACCCAGCAGTTAAAATTTAGGTACATATATTCTGTCGTTCGAAGAGAAAATAGTTATTTAATTCGCACCCTCAGAATTAGATGGTGATATGTCAAAAATCATGAATTTTTTTTTATTACTCTATCGAAATAAGCGAAACGAGACCTTTCGTTTGGTATAAGAATTATAATTCTAGCTCTTACCGTTTCCGAGATAGCGCTAGTGTTGTTTATTGATTATGTCGAAAAAGTGGAGGGAGGTTGGAACAAGATGGTATTACGATCACTTGTTACCAAGAGCTCCTTGGATCGAGACGTACAGTTCTTGGAATATAGTGATATTTGCGTAAGTTTTGATTTATCACTCTCTTTATTAAATTTTATTTTCAGTAATTGACATAAAAACTGAATTGTGCATGATTTTTTTGAAATATCACTCTCTTTGTCGAATATTTTTTTGTGTTTTGTCAAGGTAGAAATTACTAACACAAAAGATTTTGTTATATTACTTTCTTTTATAAATTATTAATTTTTTTTTTGACTTAAAAATAATCTGGCCCGGTATTTTCGATATACACTTGAGAGCAATAAATTCGGGACAGGACATTTCACCGTTTCAGTTGGTCCTGGTCAATTTGTGTGGCATGAAGTTGCTAAAGTATGCATATATTTGAAAGCTTGTACTTATACCTTTCAGAAAATTCACAATGTGTCCGGGTTATGTACTATGCAACAATGATAATGGCCACTTTCCAGAAACACCTCATTTTGTTGATGAAAACACGTGCATCGAGGGTATTTTAAATTTGATTTTTTGTTGTGATAACACTTTTTTGGCCAGTAAATTATTGAATTTCCTTAAATGCAACACTATGAGGAAGGAAATTCAGTTGAATTTTTCTTTTCATCATGGAGACATCGCACTCCATAGCTGTGAAAGTGGTTTTACTTGTGAGTCAAGGTGTTAAGCAAAGAATTGTTGCTAAGGAGCTAAATTTGTCGAAGTCTAAGGTGAACAGTATTTACCAAAGGTATTGGCAGACAGGTAGCTATGATCAGAGACCAGGATCTGCCAGACCAAAGAAGACAACTGCCCAGGAGGACCAATTTGCTGTCATGACAAGCTTAAGAAATCGAGACATGTCTGGTGTTGAGGTCCAACAGCAGCTTGTTATGGCCACTGGTGTTGATGTCAGCCCTTGGACAGTAAGGAGACGCTTGAAAGAGAAAGGTCTCATACCAAGAAGAAAAGCTACGGGACCCAAACTCAACAGACAACACCGACAACGTCATTTACAATTTGCCCTTGAACACGCTGATTGAGGAAATGGGGAATGGGGGCACTTTCTGTCCACGGATGAGAGCCGACCCTGCTTGTTCTTCAATGACAGACGTAAAAGGGTGTATAGAAGACCAGGTGAACGGTATAATCAATGTTATATTCAAGAAACTGTGAGTTTTGGTTTAGGATCTTCTGGGGTGGAATCTCTATGGAAACTAAAACAGAGCTCGTTATCATCAATTGTGGAGGACAAGGAGGTAACCTAACTGCAGAGAGGTATGTCACTGACATCATTGAAGATCATGTTGTCCCTTATGCAGGTTTTGTGGGTGATGGATTCGTGTTAATGCAAGACAATGCCTGACCTCATACAGCACGTATTGTAAGTGACTTTCTCCAAGAGGCCGATATTCGAACCCTCAACTGGCCAGCCAACAGTCCTGATCTTAATCTTATTGAACACCTCTGGGACGAGCTTAAAAGACGTGTCCATGCTCGAAACCCGCCCCCAATGAACCACAGGGACCTGAAACAGCCGCTTTATGAGGAGTGGGAGACTATCCCTCAAGAAACGGCTGCCAACCTAATCAAGTCCATGCGAAATCGATTGCAGGCTGTCATACAAGCTCGAGGGGGTAATACCAGATACTAAGAGGTAAGTAACAGCCAAATTTCCATGAAGACTTCGAAGAAATAACACAAAAAACACCGATATCATTTGCAGTGTTTTCATGCTCTTTAGACCTCTTTTTGTTAATTGACTTATTATATTAAAAAACATGCTCACAATGAAAAAAAAAATATACACCGTCTTAAAACCAACAAAATTTCCTTTCTTGGGATACTTCACACTTGAAAATCTAATGTAAAATAAAAATTATAAAAATCGAAAACTTTGAGAAAGTTACTGTCCCGAATTTATTGCTCTCAAGCAATTTTTTGAAATTCATAATTATTTGTTTTTAGTTATTTCCTTTTAGAAACTTTGAGATTAAGTCTGCTTAGCAATAAAACAATTGGGTATTTTACATTTCACTTTTTTAAACTGAATGAGTTTTCTTTTTTTTCTGACTTAATACCAAAAGCATAGATTTTAATGTACCTCCAGTTTCAAATTGTCTTTTATTATTCAATTCATATGGTAATATAGTGCTATAAAACTAAATTATCAAGGTACTATCATTTCAAAATTGTAATTAGATGGTGCTATCTCGAATTTTTTTCGAGATAATACCCACTTTTGTTCACTTCTCATGGAAGAAAAGGTAATATAATACGATATCACCTTATTAAAAATTGATTTTTTCTCGAAAAAAGGCAAAATCATATAATGAAGTTTTAAGTCAAAATGCCTTTTTTTCGAACGGTTACAAAGGTAAGTTCTTTTGAAGAAAAATACATTTTTTTTACATAGAACTATAGAAAAGAACATGCTCAACTTAAGAACATATCAATCAAAACAGTAGCTTCTATTGTATTAATACAGCGATAAGTCAAACTTTCTTTTGCGATTTCCCAAAAGTTGGTGTTTTTGACATATCACCATCTAATTCTGAGGGTGCGAATTGATTTAATAAATTTAGTCCAAATAAGAAAAATGAGAAGTTTTTCTAATGTACCTACTATCTAGAAACTCTTATCTTTTCAAAATTTCGATTTATAAATCATATTTTTTTTCTTCTAATATATATGTTTCAGTTTTTAAACAAGAGTGTCTAGGAAATAATATAACATAAGGTTTAAATACATTATTAATTTATGGTTTACATAGACCACTATTTTCTTATTTTCTAGTCTTACTCTTTCTCCATCATCTCCTTCCTATAATTTTTCTCATCTTCTCCCTAAATTTCTGTTTTTTCCTTCTCAAATTCCATTGTATACCGATGTTCTCAAGTATTTTATATTCCAATAATAGCTCAAAGATATTCCTTTTAAGATATCTCAAAAGAATGAGCGAGAAGAAAATATATTAAAGCAGGATGAGAAATATGTTTGTCCCCCTTGACTCTTTTCTTATTCGAGATACGAAATGGCCAAAGTTTTATATGGTGTAAGTCCATTGCTCTCTCATATCATTCTACAATGTTGTAGTTTTGTTGCTGTTTTGATAATCTTAAGGATGTTGAAAGAGTTTTTATTTTTGTATAAACATAATTATTTATGTTTTTCTGGGGTAGACTTGTGGTGGCGGACATTTTTTTATTTACTAAAGGTGACATCAGGTTTTGATCTGAATAATTTTACGAATATTGTTTTTTGCTCATGTTGCTATTAAGAGAAACGGCACGAACGACCATAGTTATTATTATTGGTTAAAGTGTGTAATGGAGAGGAAAAAAAAAAAAAAAAACATATTCAAATCCTTTAAACATTTTAAAGTAGCTTTTTTGCTAGGCTAGTCAATCACTCTGAAATTGCATATTTATATTGTACTATTCTTCTAGACTATTCATAGACTATTTCTTCCGATAAATTTCTAATATTAGAAATGGGAAATATTATTTTTTATTATTTTTTCTTGGAAGTAATCTTTAATTTGCATTATCTTGCTACCAGTTATTTTCGGTTAAGCATTTCTGCATTAACTCTCATCAAGAACATCACAAGATTCTCTTTTTGCTGAAAAAAGAGAAAGCAAATATGAGAAGGGCAGAATATCTTTTGTAATATTTTGTCTCTGCATGAGACGTTTGGAAAAGGTCAAAGAATAGCACACTACTGTCCTGCATATGTAACAGCAGTTTTCCTGTAGGGAAATATCATATTTTACTCGTAGAGATATAAACAAAATTTCAGCTGAAAAATTGTTTGCTATAGCTTCTTATTTCCATATGTGTAAGATATGAGCTACCTAGGTACCTGTAGTTTCTGAAGACTTTCTAGATTTCTAAAATGAATGCGAAGTTGTTATTATAATAACTGAATCGTTCTGTCAACGTTGTTCATTTTGTCTGCTCGGAAGTCAAAGCGTACGTATGAATAATAAATTATGTTAACAGTGTGAAGATTAAAAAAGAATTATCTAAAATCCAATGCAATGATCTATTTTATATTTGTAGGTAACTTTTAGCATCAATATGTATACTGTACCGCGTGCGTATGACCATTTCCTTTTAAAAAATATACAATATATTTTATATTTTTGGTTGCTTTAAATATTGGATTCAGTTGAAGTACAAATATCCAGGAAATAATAATTATTAAAATATCCAGGTGCATTTACAATACGACAAAACCACGACAAAAAAGTTTAACGTAGATTCAATGATTCAATTGAAAGCGTGTCTTTTTTCAATGCTTGAATTCTCCTCAAAAGAATGACAGCAATCAAAATCTTATTTACAATTTTTCTCTACCTTTCAAGGATTCTCGTGAAATAAAGCTCTAGTTCTATCCCTTACAATAGGATTGCTTGTCTTCTCCAACTCTGACAATTGCGTCTTGATTGAGTTGTGGAGTTTGAAAATTATTTTCTTCGTTCTGCTCACCATGCTCTTCCGCAATCTTATTTACTTTTCTTTCTACATTCATCAAGGGTCTTTGGCTTCTCTTTTCACAATTGTATGACGTAATCCTGTTTAGTTTCACTCTCCCTGTCTTTTTTTCTGAAGAGATGAATTTTCCCTCATTTATTTGTGTTTGTGACCACATAATAGTAAGACTCTGAGGGTTACGTGGTAAAAATGCTCACTCTTCCTGCCTTTTTTTCTGAAGAGATGAATTTTTCCTCATTTATTTGAGTCTGTGACCACATAATTTAATTTAATGTTTTATTTGTACATATGTAAATATTCAGGTGAAAGTTGTACAAAGTTTGTACAAAGGTGTTGTACAAAGGTGAATGATACAAAGAAGACTCTGAGGGTTAGGTGGTAGAAAATGCTTTGAGCATTAAACTTGCCTGGTGGTTACCCTCTACTAAAGAGTATTATTATTATTTCTCAGTAATTCACTTTTGACTATAGGTTTCTTGATCATTTACTGACGAATCAAAAGAGGAATTAACAATAATTTTAATTCAACTTCGATATTGCTTTGTCTTTTACTAATATCTTTGATAAATTAAATGGCTATTTCACAATCGACCTCAGTAGCTTGATCAATAAGGCGGCGCACTTGTAAAAAGAGGTCGGTAGTTCAAATAAAATATGTAGTAAAGTGAGTATGAGTAGTTGTGATTACACACATATATTATATATTTTGGCACTATTTCAAGAATTTTAAAATTAAATTTGTGGTTACAACTTTTTCATATAATCATCTTTGGAACTATAAGAAATGTAAAAAAGTCGAATCTTTTTTCATACAGCTCAAAATAGATACTTGTGTTGTTTTTTATTTGTTTATTTTGTAATCATTGTATGTCCAATATTCATGGGGTATGATAAAAGTCTTATTTACTATCCTAAAGTGAATAGTTTTTTCTTTGAGTCTTAAGATTATCCAGTAGGACTTTTATATGGTTAATTATTAATTTTAGTTATTTATTTCACATTTTAAATTCCAATGCTTTCTTATTTACCCAAAGGTATAATATGAATCTAAAATTCTATTTGATAAAAATGTTACAAGATAAACATGTTTCAAATGCACCTTGATTTGATTTGATTTGATTTCATTTGTTTATGACAATTTTAAATTTACAAACACATCTCCTAAACTAATGTAAAATAACTTATGAGGAGAAAAAAAAATGTAAAAAAAAATATTGATTGATTGATGATCGAATAAAAAAGAATATGAAGGAGAAAAAAAAATCGGCAACTCTCTTATAAATGAGCAGCTTCTTAAAATATATTTTATAATTGTCTAAATGACAGAGTACCTAAAGTTTAGTTTGAATATAAAAATCCTTTATATTAGATAGTTGCTAAAACACCATGTTGCAAATGCACCTTAACAGAGGTAGGGAGTAATGGGAAAGCAGAACCTCCCACTCCCCTAAAGTAATACCTATCTGTTACCTACTTGCACTCCTATTCTTTACTTCCTCTAGTTTCCTTCCTTTCAATTTCAGCTGTCCCCATCTCCCCCCCATCCCCGTCTCCCCCATCCCCGTCTCCCCCCATCCCCATCTACCCCCCACCCCAATCCCCCCCCCATCTCCATCTCCCTCCATCCCGATCTCCCCCATCCCAATACCCCCATCCCATCTCCCTCCATTCCAATCTCTCCCCCACCCCAATCTCCCCCCCCCCTCTCTATCTCCCTCCATCCCGATCTCCCCCCATCTCAATCTTCCCCCCATCCCCATCTCCCCCCATCACCGTCTCCCCCCCCATCTCCATCTCCCCCCAAACCCAATCTCCCCCCATTCCCATCTCCCCCAACCCAAATTCCCTCCTATTCCCATCTCCCTCCTATCTCCATCTCCCTCCTATTCCCATCTCCCTCCTATTCCCATATCCCCCCCTATCCTCATCTCCCCCCTATCCTCATCTCCCCCTATCCAAATCTCCCTCTACTCCCATATCCCCTTCTCGTAATATATTCCTTCCTCCGCTTTATCTCTCTCTGTCTCTCTCTTCCCACTCTTTCCTAACATCCCTGGGAACGCTCCCAGCTGCAACATATAATAATTTAAGCTACTTTGATTCCCGCATTATCATTCTTGTGAAAATTCAGCTCCTATACATACATTTCTTCAGTCTTCTCGGAACTTAAGTCGTTGCATCAAGATCTAGTATCTTGAGAACACTGTTCACAGTGTTCATGCTCGTTTATCTTGCGAAAACGATTGAGATTGAGAAAATTAAATTCTGTTTTAATTTTTAAAGTCATCTCGAGATAATAATATAAAAAACCGGGTGAATCGGTTCGTGTAAACATACACTGACGTGCTTGCTGGAACTTGGCCTGGCGCACTGCCGATGCCGTGCGCTCAGATTACGAGTCTGATATTCATGTACATCTTGTACAACTTCTCTCTTTTCTGTTTATACTGATAATACTGATGTACAGCAGAAGTATACAACTTTTTAAAGAAGTTTTTGAAGTTGATTTAAGTCCGAATTGAGAAACAGAATTAGATAAATCTAATCCGGTGCACAATTACCTTTTCAAAACAACAAACAAAGTTGTCCAGCTAAAAGAGAACGTATTAGGTACAGTGGTATACGTTCAACAGTCGTAAATGATGTTGTAGCAATTATTACTGCCACTTCCTTTGCAGTTCTTTTTCTTATGTTCTGCTTTTCCCCGAATCCCGGGTTTCCTCGAAATAAATAATAATGACGAACTCAACTCTTGCAAAAGCTGAGAAAGTTCTTGGAATTTTTGAGTCTTTTGTACAGCTTATCAGAAGCCTATGTCTTCTGGAAGTGTCTGAGCTTTGAGCAGCTATTGCAAAGAGTCTCAACATGTCACAAACAAGGCTTTTCTAACCAAGCAACGGTGAATGTTTCATGAAAATCAAAAGTTAATCAACTCTAAGAACTTACTACTTGCTACTTGCTAACTGTACTTTCACTTATCACAGTTCCAGGAGGAATGTTATCAGAGAAGATGGTGAATGTTGGATGGAAGCATGAATGTTTGAGCTTGAATATAAATGAGCATCCTGAGGATATTGTCTTAATGAAAGTAACAGGAGGATTAAGAAGTGGTGAATGTTGGATGGAAGCATGAATGTTTCAGCTTGAATATAAATGAGCGTCCTGAGGATATTGTCTTAATGAAAGTAACAGGAGGATTAAGAAGTGGTGAATGTTGAATGGTAGCATGAATGTTTGAGCTTGAATATAAATGAACATTCTGAGGAATCTGAGGATATTGTCTTAAGGAAAGTAACAGGAGGATTAAGAAGTGGTGAATGTTTGCGAGGCTTTGAGATGTAAAAATGTTCATTGTTGTAGTTTTGAAATAACTATATTAATTAAATTACTGTTTTGAAAACATATGTGGTTAGATCAATAAATAAATAAATCTCAGATCAGCCAAGTTCTCAACTGTCAGTGACTAATCACTCGTTAGTGTTAGTACGTACTCGTACATATCATAACTGTATGTTCATAATTATTACGTGTCTGGATGAATAAAATTTTCAATTATAAATAATATGATTCATTAGTAGTTCTTCCGAGGATATTCATTTATTACTTTTTAGTTTACTTTAACTTCTAAGTCAGTCAAACAGTTATCAATTTCTGTTTTTTTTTTTCAGTTTAAGGTCACCCTGTTTGTGGGTACATCTATATTATTATTTGTTACTCATCCTTTTCAATCTCCTTTGTGACGTCTTATCCCTTCATTTTTAGTTGTTTAGTTTCAGTTGTCTGATATTTTCTTTTATCTATGTTTCTTTAATATTTTATAGTAACTTTGTTGATATTGTTAAGTCTGTCTTTTCACATTATTTAGTAAAACAAAAGTTTTTGTATTCATTTGTTTCTAAGTCCAAAGTATTGAGATAAGTGAAAATTACTTTTCTTAAGTCCTTGGGCTTAGAATTTTTTGTTAAAAAATAGAGTTCTTTGGAAGCTTCCAAATTATTTTCTGTTATCCCAATCCGCTTGGATTGGGATAGGCACATTTTTTTTTTCTATTGGAAATTAATTCCTCAGAAACAATTTTAAATTACCTATTTGAGGAAAACTTTTGAAATCACATTTCACTCACATCCTTGTTGGACAGTTGGAAACAGACTCTTCTCGCATTTGACTCAGTCCTCTATACCATCGATGTCACTTCTATCAAAAAAGTGAAAGATGCCATTTTCTCCGTTTTTTTTTTTTTTTTTTTTTTTTTTTTTTTACTCATCATGGAATGTAAATAAAGACATGGGCATCATTTTGTATGGATTCTCATTTAGCTAATATTCGACAGAAATCACAGGTTGAGGAATTAATTAAAAATTGTAATGGCTTTCTATAGAAGCGTATTTTAATGAAAATTTCCTTGAAATAATCTTTGATTAATGAAAAAATCTTGAAAAAAATTATGTCAATTTTCGAAATATCTCAGTTTTCCAATATGAAATTTTCCATCCTTTATGGTAAAGATTTTTTTCTCTCTCAATCTTTTTTTTTTTAAAAAGGTAAGTGTGCCCCGGAACCGCTTTCGCATACTTCAGGGCACTTTACCTTTACATCCATGCCATTCCGGAAACGGAAAATTTCGGTTAGAAATTTCCGCTCCGGCCGGGATTCGAACCCGCAACCTCCGGGTCAGTAACCAATGCTCTTAACCACTGAGCCACGGAGGTTGGCTTCTCTCTCAATCTATCGAAGAAAAACCTAACGTTAAAGCATTACGGTCAACTTAGTACCGACTTATAAATACTTATAAATTATATGTACCTATATCAGTAATTTTATCATATACATAGTGTGATATACATAATTTCTGGTTTCTAGAATAATTTACCTATCCCTTGGGATTAAACCCAGCAGTTAAAATTTAGGTACATATATTCTGTCGTTCGAAGAGAAAATAGTTATTTAATTCGCACCCTCAGAATTAGATGGTGATATGTCAAAAATCATGAATTTTTTTTTATTACTCTATCGAAATAAGCGAAACGAGACCTTTCGTTTGGTATAAGAATTATAATTCTAGCTCTTACCGTTTCCGAGATAGCGCTAGTGTTGTTTATTGATTATGTCGAAAAAGTGGAGGGAGGTTGGAACAAGATGGTATTACGATCACTTGTTACCAAGAGCTCCTTGGATCGAGACGTACAGTTCTTGGAATATAGTGATATTTGCGTAAGTTTTGATTTATCACTCTCTTTATTAAATTTTATTTTCAGTAATTGACATAAAAACTGAATTGTGCATGATTTTTTTGAAATATCACTCTCTTTGTCGAATATTTTTTTGTGTTTTGTCAAGGTAGAAATTACTAACACAAAAGATTTTGTTATATTACTTTCTTTTATAAATTATTAATTTTTTTTTTGACTTAAAAATAATCTGGCCCGGTATTTTCGATATACACTTGAGAGCAATAAATTCGGGACAGGACATTTCACCGTTTCAGTTGGTCCTGGTCAATTTGTGTGGCATGAAGTTGCTAAAGTATGCATATATTTGAAAGCTTGTACTTATACCTTTCAGAAAATTCACAATGTGTCCGGGTTATGTACTATGCAACAATGATAATGGCCACTTTCCAGAAACACCTCATTTTGTTGATGAAAACACGTGCATCGAGGGTATTTTAAATTTGATTTTTTGTTGTGATAACACTTTTTTGGCCAGTAAATTATTGAATTTCCTTAAATGCAACACTATGAGGAAGGAAATTCAGTTGAATTTTTCTTTTCATCATGGAGACATCGCACTCCATAGCTGTGAAAGTGGTTTTACTTGTGAGTCAAGGTGTTAAGCAAAGAATTGTTGCTAAGGAGCTAAATTTGTCGAAGTCTAAGGTGAACAGTATTTACCAAAGGTATTGGCAGACAGGTAGCTATGATCAGAGACCAGGATCTGCCAGACCAAAGAAGACAACTGCCCAGGAGGACCAATTTGCTGTCATGACAAGCTTAAGAAATCGAGACATGTCTGGTGTTGAGGTCCAACAGCAGCTTGTTATGGCCACTGGTGTTGATGTCAGCCCTTGGACAGTAAGGAGACGCTTGAAAGAGAAAGGTCTCATACCAAGAAGAAAAGCTACGGGACCCAAACTCAACAGACAACACCGACAACGTCATTTACAATTTGCCCTTGAACACGCTGATTGAGGAAATGGGGAATGGGGGCACTTTCTGTCCACGGATGAGAGCCGACCCTGCTTGTTCTTCAATGACAGACGTAAAAGGGTGTATAGAAGACCAGGTGAACGGTATAATCAATGTTATATTCAAGAAACTGTGAGTTTTGGTTTAGGATCTTCTGGGGTGGAATCTCTATGGAAACTAAAACAGAGCTCGTTATCATCAATTGTGGAGGACAAGGAGGTAACCTAACTGCAGAGAGGTATGTCACTGACATCATTGAAGATCATGTTGTCCCTTATGCAGGTTTTGTGGGTGATGGATTCGTGTTAATGCAAGACAATGCCTGACCTCATACAGCACGTATTGTAAGTGACTTTCTCCAAGAGGCCGATATTCGAACCCTCAACTGGCCAGCCAACAGTCCTGATCTTAATCTTATTGAACACCTCTGGGACGAGCTTAAAAGACGTGTCCATGCTCGAAACCCGCCCCCAATGAACCACAGGGACCTGAAACAGCCGCTTTATGAGGAGTGGGAGACTATCCCTCAAGAAACGGCTGCCAACCTAATCAAGTCCATGCGAAATCGATTGCAGGCTGTCATACAAGCTCGAGGGGGTAATACCAGATACTAAGAGGTAAGTAACAGCCAAATTTCCATGAAGACTTCGAAGAAATAACACAAAAAACACCGATATCATTTGCAGTGTTTTCATGCTCTTTAGACCTCTTTTTGTTAATTGACTTATTATATTAAAAAACATGCTCACAATGAAAAAAAAAATATATACACCGTCTTAAAACCAACAAAATTTCCTTTCTTGGGATACTTCACACTTGAAAATCTAATGTAAAATAAAAATTATAAAAATCGAAAACTTTGAGAAAGTTACTGTCCCGAATTTATTGCTCTCAAGCAATTTTTTGAAATTCATAATTATTTGTTTTTAGTTATTTCCTTTTAGAAACTTTGAGATTAAGTCTGCTTAGCAATAAAACAATTGGGTATTTTACATTTCACTTTTTTAAACTGAATGAGTTTTCTTTTTTTTCTGACTTAATACCAAAAGCATAGATTTTAATGTACCTCCAGTTTCAAATTGTCTTTTATTATTCAATTCATATGGTAATATAGTGCTATAAAACTAAATTATCAAGGTACTATCATTTCAAAATTGTAATTAGATGGTGCTATCTCGAATTTTTTTCGAGATAATACCCACTTTTGTTCACTTCTCATGGAAGAAAAGGTAATATAATACGATATCACCTTATTAAAAATTGATTTTTTCTCGAAAAAAGGCAAAATCATATAATGAAGTTTTAAGTCAAAATGCCTTTTTTTCGAACGGTTACAAAGGTAAGTTCTTTTGAAGAAAAATACATTTTTTTTACATAGAACTATAGAAAAGAACATGCTCAACTTAAGAACATATCAATCAAAACAGTAGCTTCTATTGTATTAATACAGCGATAAGTCAAACTTTCTTTTGCGATTTCCCAAAAGTTGGTGTTTTTGACATATCACCATCTAATTCTGAGGGTGCGAATTGATTTAATAAATTTAGTCCAAATAAGAAAAATGAGAAGTTTTTCTAATGTACCTACTATCTAGAAACTCTTATCTTTTCAAAATTTCGATTTATAAATCATATTTTTTTTCTTCTAATATATATGTTTCAGTTTTTAAACAAGAGTGTCTAGGAAATAATATAACATAAGGTTTAAATACATTATTAATTTATGGTTTACATAGACCACTATTTTCTTATTTTCTAGTCTTACTCTTTCTCCATCATCTCCTTCCTATAATTTTTCTCATCTTCTCCCTAAATTTCTGTTTTTTTCCTTCTCAAATTCCATTGTATACCGATGTTCTCAAGTATTTTATATTCCAATAATAGCTCAAAGATATTCCTTTTAAGATATCTCAAAAGAATGAGCGAGAAGAAAATATATTAAAGCAGGATGAGAAATATGTTTGTCCCCCTTGACTCTTTTCTTATTCGAGATACGAAATGGCCAAAGTTTTATATGGTGTAAGTCCATTGCTCTCTCATATCATTCTACAATGTTGTAGTTTTGTTGCTGTTTTGATAATCTTAAGGATGTTGAAAGAGTTTTTATTTTTGTATAAACATAATTATTTATGTTTTTCTGGGGTAGACTTGTGGTGGCGGACATTTTTTTATTTACTAAAGGTGACATCAGGTTTTGATCTGAATAATTTTACGAATATTGTTTTTTGCTCATGTTGCTATTAAGAGAAACGGCACGAACGACCATAGTTATTATTATTGGTTAAAGTGTGTAATGGAGAGGAAAAAAAAAAAAAAAAACATATTCAAATCCTTTAAACATTTTAAAGTAGCTTTTTTGCTAGGCTAGTCAATCACTCTGAAATTGCATATTTATATTGTACTATTCTTCTAGACTATTCATAGACTATTTCTTCCGATAAATTTCTAATATTAGAAATGGGAAATATTATTTTTTATTATTTTTTCTTGGAAGTAATCTTTAATTTGCATTATCTTGCTACCAGTTATTTTCGGTTAAGCATTTCTGCATTAACTCTCATCAAGAACATCACAAGATTCTCTTTTTGCTGAAAAAAGAGAAAGCAAATATGAGAAGGGCAGAATATCTTTTGTAATATTTTGTCTCTGCATGAGACGTTTGGAAAAGGTCAAAGAATAGCACACTACTGTCCTGCATATGTAACAGCAGTTTTCCTGTAGGGAAATATCATATTTTACTCGTAGAGATATAAACAAAATTTCAGCTGAAAAATTGTTTGCTATAGCTTCTTATTTCCATATGTGTAAGATATGAGCTACCTAGGTACCTGTAGTTTCTGAAGACTTTCTAGATTTCTAAAATGAATGCGAAGTTGTTATTATAATAACTGAATCGTTCTGTCAACGTTGTTCATTTTGTCTGCTCGGAAGTCAAAGCGTACGTATGAATAATAAATTATGTTAACAGTGTGAAGATTAAAAAAGAATTATCTAAAATCCAATGCAATGATCTATTTTATATTTGTAGGTAACTTTTAGCATCAATATGTATACTGTACCGCGTGCGTATGACCATTTCCTTTTAAAAAATATACAATATATTTTATATTTTTGGTTGCTTTAAATATTGGATTCAGTTGAAGTACAAATATCCAGGAAATAATAATTATTAAAATATCCAGGTGCATTTACAATACGACAAAACCACGACAAAAAAGTTTAACGTAGATTCAATGATTCAATTGAAAGCGTGTCTTTTTTCAATGCTTGAATTCTCCTCAAAAGAATGACAGCAATCAAAATCTTATTTACAATTTTTCTCTACCTTTCAAGGATTCTCGTGAAATAAAGCTCTAGTTCTATCCCTTACAATAGGATTGCTTGTCTTCTCCAACTCTGACAATTGCGTCTTGATTGAGTTGTGGAGTTTGAAAATTATTTTCTTCGTTCTGCTCACCATGCTCTTCCGCAATCTTATTTACTTTTCTTTCTACATTCATCAAGGGTCTTTGGCTTCTCTTTTCACAATTGTATGACGTAATCCTGTTTAGTTTCACTCTCCCTGTCTTTTTTTCTGAAGAGATGAATTTTCCCTCATTTATTTGTGTTTGTGACCACATAATAGTAAGACTCTGAGGGTTACGTGGTAAAAATGCTCACTCTTCCTGCCTTTTTTTCTGAAGAGATGAATTTTTCCTCATTTATTTGAGTCTGTGACCACATAATTTAATTTAATGTTTTATTTGTACATATGTAAATATTCAGGTGAAAGTTGTACAAAGTTTGTACAAAGGTGTTGTACAAAGGTGAATGATACAAAGAAGACTCTGAGGGTTAGGTGGTAGAAAATGCTTTGAGCATTAAACTTGCCTGGTGGTTACCCTCTACTAAAGAGTATTATTATTATTTCTCAGTAATTCACTTTTGACTATAGGTTTCTTGATCATTTACTGACGAATCAAAAGAGGAATTAACAATAATTTTAATTCAACTTCGATATTGCTTTGTCTTTTACTAATATCTTTGATAAATTAAATGGCTATTTCACAATCGACCTCAGTAGCTTGATCAATAAGGCGGCGCACTTGTAAAAAGAGGTCGGTAGTTCAAATAAAATATGTAGTAAAGTGAGTATGAGTAGTTGTGATTACACACATATATTATATATTTTGGCACTATTTCAAGAATTTTAAAATTAAATTTGTGGTTACAACTTTTTCATATAATCATCTTTGGAACTATAAGAAATGTAAAAAAGTCGAATCTTTTTTCATACAGCTCAAAATAGATACTTGTGTTGTTTTTTATTTGTTTATTTTGTAATCATTGTATGTCCAATATTCATGGGGTATGATAAAAGTCTTATTTACTATCCTAAAGTGAATAGTTTTTTCTTTGAGTCTTAAGATTATCCAGTAGGACTTTTATATGGTTAATTATTAATTTTAGTTATTTATTTCACATTTTAAATTCCAATGCTTTCTTATTTACCCAAAGGTATAATATGAATCTAAAATTCTATTTGATAAAAATGTTACAAGATAAACATGTTTCAAATGCACCTTGATTTGATTTGATTTGATTTCATTTGTTTATGACAATTTTAAATTTACAAACACATCTCCTAAACTAATGTAAAATAACTTATGAGGAGAAAAAAAATGTAAAAAAAAATATTGATTGATTGATGATCGAATAAAAAAGAATATGAAGGAGAAAAAAAAAATCGGCAACTCTCTTATAAATGAGCAGCTTCTTAAAATATATTTTATAATTGTCTAAATGACAGAGTACCTAAAGTTTAGTTTGAATATAAAAATCCTTTATATTAGATAGTTGCTAAAACACCATGTTGCAAATGCACCTTAACAGAGGTAGGGAGTAATGGGAAAGCAGAACCTCCCCACTCCCCTAAAGTAATACCTATCTGTTACCTACTTGCACTCCTATTCTTTACTTCCTCTAGTTTCCTTCCTTTCAATTTCAGCTGTCCCCATCTCCCCCCCATCCCCGTCTCCCCCATCCCCGTCTCCCCCCATCCCCATCTACCCCCCACCCCAATCCCCCCCCATCTCTCATCTCCCTCCATCCCGATCTCCCCCATCCCAATACCCCCATCCCCATCTCCCTCCATTCCAATCTCTCCCCCACCCCAATCTCCCCCCCCCCCTCTCTATCTCCCTCCATCCCGATCTCCCCCCATCTCAATCTTCCCCCCATCCCCATCTCCCCCCATCACCGTCTCCCCCCCCATCTCCATCTCCCCCCAAACCCAATCTCCCCCCATTCCCATCTCCCCCAACCCAAATTCCCTCCTATTCCCATCTCCCTCCTATCTCCATCTCCCTCCTATTCCCATCTCCCTCCTATTCCCATCATCCCCCCTATCCTCATCTCCCCCTATCCTCATCTCCCCTATCCAAATCTCCCTCTACTCCCATATCCCCTTCTCGTAATATATTCCTTCCTCCGCTTTATCTCTCTCTGTCTCTCTCTTCCCACTCTTTCCTAACATCCCTGGGAACGCTCCCAGCTGCAACATATAATAATTTAAGCTACTTTGATTCCCGCATTATCATTCTTGTGAAAATTCAGCTCCTATACATACATTTCTTCAGTCTTCTCGGAACTTAAGTCGTTGCATCAAGATCTAGTATCTTGAGAACACTGTTCACAGTGTTCATGCTCGTTTATCTTGCGAAAACGATTGAGATTGAGAAAATTAAATTCTGTTTTAATTTTTAAAGTCATCTCGAGATAATAATATAAAAAACCGGGTGAATCGGTTCGTGTAAACATACACTGACGTGCTTGCTGGAACTTGGCCTGGCGCACTGCCGATGCCGTGCGCTCAGATTACGAGTCTGATATTCATGTACATCTTGTACAACTTCTCTCTTTTCTGTTTATACTGATAATACTGATGTACAGCAGAAGTATACAACTTTTTAAAGAAGTTTTTGAAGTTGATTTAAGTCCGAATTGAGAAACAGAATTAGATAAATCTAATCCGGTGCACAATTACCTTTTCAAAACAACAAACAAAGTTGTCCAGCTAAAAGAGAACGTATTAGGTACAGTGGTATACGTTCAACAGTCGTAAATGATGTTGTAGCAATTATTACTGCCACTTCTTCATTGTCAGACAGCTAATTTCTTGCTTGAAAATCTACAAGAAACGAACTTTGGGAAACTATTTGTATCTCCTGGGAAATCTTGCTGACTCCTTGTCCTGCCATCTTAAATCCGCTGTTTGTGTGTCTGCCAGTCTACCTATTTTTTATTATTTTCAATTTATTTGCATGAATATTTTCAAAACTTTTTCGCTCAGTTATACTCTCCTGGCTCCCATCTTGTGTTGTCTCCTTCACTTCCTTCCTTATAGTTCCTTTCTGTTTCTCTCTTTACCTGCCCTTCTCTATTTCTCTTTGTGATAGTTATTATTCTCCCTCTCTCCATCCTCTCTCTCTTCTTCTTCTCTCTCTCCCATATTGTTTTCTCTCCTTCTCTTTCTTCCTTGTAGTTCCTGTCTCTTTCTCTCTCTCTCTATCATAGATATGATTCACCTCTCTCCTTCAGCTCATATCCTCTCTCTCTCTCTTCTTTTTTTTCTTCTTCTCTCTCTTCCATAGTTATTATTCTTCCCCTTACTCTACCATATTGTTTTCTCTCCTTCTCTTTCTTCCTTGTAGTTTCTCTCTCTTTCTCTCTCTCTCTCTCTATCATAGATATGATTCACCTCTCTCCTTCAGCTCATATCCTCTCTCTCTCTTCTTTTTTTTTCTTCTTCTCTCTCTTCCATAGTTATTATTCTTCCCCTTACTCTACCATATTGTTTTCTATCTTTTCTTTCTTCCTTGTAATTCCTCTCTCTCTCTCTCTCCCTCTCTTATAGTTATTATTCACCTCTCTCCTTCAGCTCTTATCCTCTGTCTCTCTCTCTCTCTTTTTCTTCTCTCTCTTCCATAATTATTATTCTTCCCTTTACTCTTCCATATTGTTATCTATTTTTCTCTTTCTTCCTTATAATTCCTCTCTCTCTCTCTCTCATAGTTATTATTCTCCTCTCTCTCTCTCTTCAGTTCTACCCCTTCCTCTCCCATAATTATTCTTCCTCAGGAGCAACTTGTTCGCTGACGGTAGTTTTGTTTTCTCCCAGCTTTGAACTTTTTCTTTAATAACAAGTACTCTCTTCCGTCTCTTTCTGTCGCCATCTCTCTCTATTTCTTCTAATCCCGTATTTTCAATCTCTGTCATTCTCACTTGCCACTTGCCCCTCTCCTTGTCTCCATTTTTCTCTTCACTTTCCAAGCTTATTCTTTTCTTCTATCTCTTTCTTTCTGCCTTTCTCTATTTATCTATCTCTCCACCTATCTTTGGCTCCCTCTCTAAATGCAATTTTCCCACCCTGTCTGATTCTCACTTTTTCCATATCATATTCCCTTATTTTCCATCTCTCTTTTTCTCCTCCCTTACAACTTACAATGTATGCTCTCTGTTTCACTCTCTCCTCTCTTTGTATATTCCCTACTTTATATTTCTCTCTCTCTCACTCTCTCATTGTCCCTCTATATCACAATGAAATTTTCCCCCTCTGTCTTACTCTCTCTCTTTTTCACTCTATTCTCCTGCTCTCTCCTATTTATACCCTCTCTCTCTCGCTTACTTTCTTATGCCATCTCATATACCCTTCTTTTCAATCTCTTCAGTCTCTCTCTTTTTCTCTCTCTCCTATATCTGTCGTGTTGTTCTTTCTCTCTCTTATGTCATCTCATATTCCCTTCTCTTCAATCTCTTCTCTCTCACTCCTGTGTCTTCTTGTTTGTCCTAGATATAGTCTCGCCTCATTTCCTGTCTGCTTCGGATTATTGTGACCTACCTTCATATCAAGTCTCTTATCTCCTAGCTACACATTTGTATCATCTCCAATTTTGCAGAAAATTCACCTTGATGCGATGTTTCATTTATTTTTATGCTTTCAATTTATATACCAGTTGTTTGTCCGTACTTTGCAACGGGATTAAATTTAAATTCAATGATTAGGCATGGCCGTAATGCAATAGATGTGTTTATGCCTTTTTGTGCTGATGATTTGCAGCAGATGATGATGAAATTTTCAAAATTCAAAGTACCTTTCATTATTTTGTTACAATGGGAGAAGGTGATGATGACATTTTCGAAATTCAAAGTACCTAGCCAAAAGAATTCAGAAAAGTATGAGAACGAGTCGACCTAAAAACACTACCTCCAAATTTATTTGATTTAACATAAAACATCGATCCTAGGTACAGAAATCATTGTCTTTATAAGTCTAAATTATGCAAATCTTATGCAAATGTTCAATTATTCAGAAAGATAATGTCTTTTCTCTAATTAGTTTGATTCATTAGTATCTACCACATTTTTTTTTTTTTTTTTTTTTTAATGTACTCTATTGCATCTTGTTAAGAATAGCTGTTGAGAATGATTCTTCTGCAAATAGTTTGAGAGGTTCAAAGAGAATAGAGAATAGGTATTCTTATTTTTTCTGAAACGTACATAGTCTCCCCCGAGGCTCAGTGGGTTTCTTAATGGATTAGCACACTTTCTTTAACTCTCTCTCTCTCTCTCTTTCTTAATCTTTTCCTGTTTTCTTCATCTATGTTTTTCCTTTCTTTTTTTTTCTCTCACTTTTTCCTTTATCCTGTCTCCGTTATCATAAGCTTATCTATGTCACATCCCTCTTCCGTTCTTCATTTTTCAGCTCCTCATCATCATCATCTTGATTTTCTATCTCTCTCTATGACTTTGTAATATTTATTATTATGTTATTATTACTTTATCTTCTGTCCTCTATTATATACGTCATCTCCTTTTTCCGTTTTTCATTATTCCACCACCTCTCGATAATCTTGTATCTTTCTTGCTCTCTTCCTCTCTCCGTACTATCTTCCATCCTCTTATCTATTTCACATCCACCCACCACCTCCGTTTCTTTTCTATCGTCACACTGTATCTTTCTCTTCCTTATCTCTCCCTCCTTCTCTCTTTGTCTGTCTGTCTCTTCTTTCCATGTTTCTTTATCTACTTCATTCCTTCCTCTTCCTCTCACTTTTCTTCTGTCTATCTTTCTCCTTTATCCCATTTCTTTTCACTTCTATCCTGTCCTATATTTTCTATTTCACATCCATGCATCACCTCCGTTTCCTATTCCTCGTCATCCTGTAAATTGTCTTTTCTTCTCCGTGTTCCCTTTTTTGATTTCACTACACAAACATCCTCTCGTTTAAATAACTTTCTTAAAATGTTTGAGTTGAGAAAATTTCATTATTTCTGAAAGAAAAATGTTCCCCCTACTCTTTCTTGTAAATTGAGGTTACGTAGGTGAACAATTTCACGTGTTTCTTTAATAATTTATGTTTCCCTAGTGGCGGCGCTGGCGGGGCTTGTGTTGGTCTACTTTACTGATTTTAAATTCAAACTTCTACACATACATTTCTCACTCAATCTTCTCTAAATGTAATATTAATGTCTTATCAATCTCTAAATCTAATTTACGTACATCTAGTACAACTTCTCACTTTTCTGTTTATCTTAATATATAAATGTCAAAGACACTCACTGACCACTGACCACTGACCACTGACCACTGACTGATCATCGCTCTACAGCCCAAACCGTAAGTCCTAGGAAGCTGAAATTTGGTAGGTAGCTTTGTCTTATAGTCTAGATGTGCAATAAGACGGGATTTTTCGAAACTCCCACTACAACACCTGCCATTGGCAAAAAAGGATTTTTTGCTTTCACGGCCATGCCTCGGCCCGCAAAGCGGGCGACAGCCCGCTAGTACTTAATAAAATAGAGAGGTTAGTTGATGGCATGGATATTCAGAACTATTACTAGCTGATGAGAGCCAATAAGCTCGAAACAGCTGTCCAGGTATGTTATATTCATGTATATCTAGTACAACTTTTCACTTTTTGTTTATACTGAACGAGTGAATCATAATAAGAATTATCATATTCCGGACTTTACTTACTCGTATATGATTCTCTTTTTTAGTAGAGCAAAGAATATGATTTAACCCATAAGCGCCCAGTGGTACCATATGGTACCAACAAAACCGTTCCACACATTGTCTTATCTTGCAGGGACAAGTTAGTATATTCGGTGTTCTGTTTACGTTAAATGATAGAAAAGAGTATGATGCTTAGAAATATTGTTTGGTTGGCGAGTGATCTTGGACAGAGACGGACGTCGGAGCTCCGAAAATTGGTGAAATTTTGCGGCCATGTCTTCGAGCAGAATTGTCTTTGAGTAAGTACTTTCACTATATTTTTTTAGATATTTAAAAAAAAAACACTGCCAATTATGGACACAATACTTCCTCGTGATTGCTTCACATTGTAAACACGTGCCAAATTTGAGATTTTTTTAGAAAATTACTTGTATCTCTAAAACGGCTCAACCGATTTTCTTCAAATTTGTTTTATATGGTAGAATATTGTTTTTTATACATTCTAGATTCTACAAAAAATTCTGTATCGGCAAGTCGTGATCCTTATTTTTTGACTTCTTTGTCCAAAATTTCGGATTTTCTTAAATATCAGAGTCAAATCATTATTAATTTAAAAATAAATATTAAAAGCCTATGTAAAATAATAATATGCATAACCATACAAAATTTCATCAAAATCAAGTGTACCGTTCACGAGATATCAGCGTTTAAGTAAAAAGTTAGTGGTCAGGCGCATGGTCTTTTTCACCAAGAACCGCTAGTACGAATTCGATGAATTTAAAATGGGACCATCTGCAGAATGTCTCCTAGATGTGTGCAAAATTTCATCAAAATCGGTAGAGTAGTTTCCGAGATTTGCGCGTTACAAGGAATCGTTTTAACAGACCGACAGACAGACCAGACAGACCGACAGACCGACAGACCGACGGACCGACAGACAGACACAAAACCAAATTTGCTCAGGAGGTTATAAAACGTCCAGAAATATGAAAAAAATTGAAATCGGAGCAAAAAAATATTTTTTTTTACAAAAACGAACACAATACTTCCGATTTCTAATATTAGAAATTTCTCGGAAGTAATATATATTCTCAAGAGTATAAAGATATATTTTACAATCACTTTTAATTAAATAATTTTCCATAGCGCCTGTGAGAGGGCTCCCTTTTTTGTTGGTACCATATGGTACCACTGGGCGCTGCCCGTGTCATTTGAAAAAGTAATTTACTTCATTGCATTTACTTGCGTTTACTTCATTTTTGACTTTATTCATTTGTGTTTCATTATTTTATTTATAAAAAGTTAATTTTTGTTTGTGTTTTTCAGAAGGAATCTTACTTTGGCTGATGTAATCGACCTGCTCGACGGTGAGGATCTTGCTTACAACGCATCAGACATCTATGTTGAACCACCCGAACCATCAGTTTTGTCAACTTCATCCGGTGTACAACCTACCTCCACAGTGAAGAGATTTTCACGGAAGGAAGGCAGATTTGTCAACGTAGAAAGACCCAATGCTATAGGCGATTATAATAAGCACATGGGAGGTACGGATTTAGGTGACCAAAATATCAACAGGCATAGGATCAACATTCGTGGCAAAAAATGGTGGTGGGGAATATTCACTTGGCTTTTGGACGCATCAGTCCAAAATGCTTGGGTTCTTTACCGCCAAATTCACCCAGAAGACAGAGTCACTCAACTGGACTTCCGCAGAAATATCGTTACGAATTATTTAACAAGGTACTCTGAACCATTTGGGAGGATTGGCCGCCCCCGTGCGCTGAGAATGGCAAATGCAGCCAGATTCGACAATATTGGTCATTTAGTCGTAAGTACTACAAACAATGCTCGTCGTCGATGTGTAGCAGCTGGTTGTTCTTCAAGAGTTCGTACTATGTGTATGAAAAGTGATGTAGGCCTTTGTATTGCATGCTTCGCCCCCTACCACACTGCCTAATATTGGCCATTTAGTATTTTGTAACTCCTTCTTGTAAAAGGGCATAGAAAGTTAGGAGACAAATTGATAAGCTTTTGTTTGTATAGTAACTCCCTTTTGTTAGTATTATTAAAATAAAATAAAAAACCTTTGAAACAGTAAACAATTAGTACGATTTTATTACTCTCTCTCCTATTTTTTTTTGACACGGGGAGCGCCCAGTGGTACCATATGGTACCAGCAGAAAATTGGCCATATCTTGGAATTGGTAAAAATTTTTACTAAGTTTCTTTCTTTTTAATTGCATCCAAACAATATTTGCAATCTGAAAACTAGTGTTTCACATTGAAAATCAAAACAAAAAAAAACTCGGGCGCTCGTGGGTTAATTTCCTACTTTATACTATACCTACAATACATTACCTACTAAATAATATGAATTTGATGAAATTTTTGACATGATAGAGTAAGTGGTACCTATTGATTGGATAATATATGTTTATGTAAATAATAATTTCCATGTACATTATAGTAGAAGCTAATAATAATAATAATTATATCGCCTTATTTATACTGCCTGATTAGGACTATTAAGTCCCATCATTCCAGCAGTAAGCCCAAGACGTATTATTATGTGGTAAAAATCCCAAATGGGAGCATAAGTTGTCATGTCCCGGTTGGGTTTCGAACCCGCGACTTCTGGAATCTCTGGATTCACGGGTGCCACCTTTAGCACTGAGCTACTGGGACCAACGAGCTAAATGTTTGTATCGATTTGATTTCAGCTTACGGTAACCTGGGCTCCGTTCTGACTGCCCAAGGCAGGCTGAAGGAGGCAGAGTGGACCCTGAGGAGAGCTCTTCAGTACAGACCCAACATGGCGGAGGTCCACTACAACTTGTAAGTCACCTTTTCTGACCTTTTTTTAATCATGCTCACTGTTACTTAACTTTAACGGTCCGTTTTGAGTTAGTATGAATTTTTTGTTGATCTTAGGGTTATACATGCAAACCTAGATGAAAGAGAACTGAATATAAGAGAATCCTGGATAAAAGAGAAGAATTTTCATGTCAAATTTACCACTGAATAAGGGAAATTGACCTCTTTATAAGAGAAACTTAGATATAAGAGAAAAAATTCCCATTCTCTCGAGTTCTCTTATATCCAGATTTATAATAATAATAATAATACTCTTTAGTGGAAGGTAACCACTAGGCGAGGTTAATGCTCAAATCATTTTCTACCACCTAACCCTCAGAGTCTTATTATATGTGGTCACAAACTCAAATTAATGAGAAAAAATTCATGCACTGGATGGGATTCGAACCAGCAGATATCTACGCTACCTGGATTACCAGATTTGACTATAATTCAAAATTTGAACTTTAAATTACTCTTCATTATTCATGCACCTACTTTTCCCTATTCTTAAATTAATTATCCATTTTTCATTCAACGGATGTTATTGAAATTTTATAAATTCAGTAACGAAGTAGCAATTTATTTCCATAGTTGAAGCACTCGAATTTTCTTCTTTGCATAAAAAATATGAAGCATGCATTTTTAAAATATTTCTAAAAAGCTTTCATGAGAAAAATATCCGACTTGGATGAAACAAAGATTACGTAGGGAATAATTAGAGGAAAGTTTCGAAAAACAGGATCCGTTGATCCTGCTTCCCTCCTGAAAATGCATTGTTCAAATTTCTCTCCCTTTATTAATAAGGAAAAATGTTACAGTCGATATTTTTGAGAGAGAATATTTTCAATTTGTATCCAGTGGAAGGAAGATATTGTTCAATAATCCTGCCTGGATTTGAACTTTTTTTCTTCTTCCGACTTGAGGGGGTTTTGAAAGTTTTTAATTCAGGTACAAAAAGAGAGAGGTCAGCTTTGATCTTGTTTTCTGAAAGTTTACACGTTTCACCCCAAGGGACAATGCTGGACCTCAGTAAACCCATCACGAGGGAAATAAATATTGTTTGCCAAGTATTTATTATTTAGAACCACGTGCCACCGTTTAGAACGTTCTTTTATTTGTTCTGATAATAACTAGGTATCATAACGATTAATTTTTTTTGTTGGTATCATGCGAAAAAATAATTCATGTTCTATTTTTAAATATAGAAAACTTCTCCTATTGACCGTCCTTCTGGAAGGGAACCGAGGATACATGAAGCATATCCTTTTATTAGATATTTACTTAATTTCCAGAAAACTGCCTGTGCTTTCTACTTCTTACCTTAGAAAAAGTCGTTATTTGTACGACCATGCCAAACTAAAGTGATTTTAAAATACCGCTTATGATGTAAATAATTATAATACCTTATTTTACGACCATCATGCCTTGCAGTGTACAAACTAAAAAGATTTGAATGTCCTCTTATGAGGTAAAATTATAAATATTTTTATTTATTTTATGAATGAGGATAAAAAAATCTTTTAAAGACACCCAGCCACCCACTCCCTGGGGTGTGGGATTAGTACCCACTGAATCCAATGAGAAGACGTAGGAGATGCCGGATCCACGTGATATGTTACTTTAACTACCTAATGAAAAGTTATAAAAAACTAATGGGTCAAAGAAATTTGAAAAAAGCTTATAGAAAAAAAACTGGAAACAGTAGAGCGAGTGAATTTTAATTCAACAAATCAGCATTGCCACTCAAGACAATGCTGGAAGCATATTATCAGTGCTTCCAATGAAAAGAGATGACACCTTGTTTTACATAATATAAATAAAAATCTATACATGAAAACGTTATTTACAAAATCTACAAGGCGCTATAAACTGTGTTTCAAATCGTTTAATGAGGACAAGGGCCAGCGTCGATGGCATGTTGAATACACCGGTTCCCTTCAGAACACCGAAGTTAAGCGACATCCAGCGAGGTTAAGACTTGGATGGGTGACCATTCAAATCCTAATTCTCGTGACGCTGGCTTTTCCCGGCCCCACTCAGGCTGGGTGAGGTCAATGTGAGTAGCAGGTTTGTGAGTTTCCTGCGAATGGAGGGTAAAACCCCCGTCGTGATATGACCATGGCAGTTGAAAGCGACGTTAAACCCCACTTTAAAAAAAAAAAAAAAAAAAATGAGGACAAGGTAATAAGGACCTGGACGTCAATGATAAATAACGTCAATTGAAAACGTTATTAATATAATGTGAGTTAATCATAAATATTATGTGTGTTGTCCCAATTACTCAACTCGGGGTACCTCGAACCCTCGACCTCCAGGTTACAAGTCCGCCGCGCCGCCTTATTGCTCCAGCCACTCCAGTCACTGTTTCAACTAATGCGTTGCCTTGGGGAAAGATTTCATTACTTCCCATCTCCTTAATAAAGTTCCTTCAATATCCGGGCCGGTACCACTTCCTTTGATACCGAGGTATTAGCTAACCCCTAAGAAACAGTCTTGTTTATACTTGCACAACCTTTGAGAGCAGCAAGGATGAAAGGAACCCTATTAGCTTGAAAATAGCCTTTTAAAATGCCAGCAGAGTAGAGGAAGTCGGATTTATATTTCATTCTTGATGTTCATGTTCAACCCATAACAATCTTCCTCAGTATACTGTTAGGAAACCTTATCTCCAGCACACACATCGCTTTCTCTACAAAGTTATTCGTAACTAAAGTGCAAGCGAGGAGAATGGAGACTATATCTAATCTCGTTTTATGTGTTTATTTCATATTCCTGTTTTGAAAGCACCCCCGTAAGGAAATTAAATCCATACTTGAATATGATAAAGACATGTTTTTGTCTGCAAGTCGTGTTCTTTATTATCTGTGGAAATGATTGTTCTAGTTTTCTTTCTATAAATAGAATTACGTGTACCTATTTGAAATAATTTCTTGAAACTGTCAACTGTATTTCTCGGGAAATTATTTTGAAATTTTTTGTCAATGCTGTGGATTAGTTTGTAGCAAGTATGACAGGAGCTTTCGAATGAATTTTTCGAACATGAAAAGATAATTATAGTCATGTAGAACTCAAATAACCTTTTTGGATTTTTATAGTCCTATTTTTTATGATTTTTTTTAAAGAAAATTTAAGCATTGACACAACTTATGAATCCAATTTGCTTTGTTAAGTTATCTTATTATCATGTTTTCTATCACAATCGTGATGTCACAATTACTCAAACTCACCTTACGAAATTCGAGACGTACTCGGAATGCGAACCACCAACCTCCAGGTAACGCCTTATCGATCAACCGTCTGAGTTCGGTCAATGTCCTCTGTTATTTCACCGTAAGAGAAGCCGTCAGCATCTCTGCTTCCCACTGGTGCGAGCACAAATGACGCCCCACTTGAAAGTTTGCAGAGTGAGCAAAAATCGCATTAGAAAATAATAGTATTTTTATATCTTGTAGGCAATAGAGAGCAGGACGCGGAGTGGGAGGAGCATAATCACATGATAAAAACGATAAAAAATCAAAATATTTTGAACGCCATCCAAAAAAACAAAAGAATACTCCCCATGGGATCTCCCCATCTCACTTCCTCGCCCAGCCTCACTGGGGAAAGATTAGATCGACAGTTCAGCCCGTCCAAGAAGAAGTCTCTCGCTGCAAGAATAATGGGCTTAAGGAATGGGAGGAATATTTCCATTATTGGAAGAAAACCAATAGGCAGAGGGGATGCTTCAGTCCTTTCTGGTCTGTAGACCGAAGACCCATGTTGCTAAGGTTGATATTACTATTAAAAATAAATTTTGGGAGAAGATCCAAGTTTCAATGGGGATTTTCCTGCTTTGTACTTTGTACTTGAATGTTCGGAGTCCTCTCATACCTCGTGAGGAAAATTATTAGGCATAAATAAGATATCAAAGATACGGAAAAGTCTCATAATTCTGCTCTACCCACTAAAATTGTGGGGGGGGGGGGGGGGGCACACACAAATAAACACATTAGTTTTTATTAAATTTCAAAATATCGCCTATACTCAGCATAAAGTTACACGTTGGATATATTGCAAAGTCAAAAGGCTTCAGGTAATCCATTTAATACAACCAACCACAAAACTATTCAAGTTTCCAGTTTACTCAAAGTTTTCAGAATGAAAATGTATTGAGGGAAAAAAACATCTCTAACGTAAGAAAAGATCGGAAACTTTGGACAAAAAGTTCAAAGCATTGTTCATGAAACATGAGGGTTGTTTTGCCCCTTTGACTCTTAACAAGGTTAATGTATGTTTGAGCAGTAGACCCTGACATAAAACTTGATACATACCTAATGTTTTCTTATCTTCTTCCTCGGCGTCTTCTTAATGGAATTAAGAAGACGCCAGCTTGGGGTCTTTACATGGGGCTTGACCCTTTAAAGTTTAATTTTGTAAATAAAAAGAATTTTTTGATCAGTACATTAGGTAAATTATCGATAAATTCGATATGTTGTATCGTCGTACTTCGTAATCTAAACTGCAAATGTTACCAAAAACACTCGCTGAAAAGAAGGCGAAGTCGATGGTTGGAGTAGATAGTTGTAGTAGGTACGGTTGGAGTTGGAGTAGGAGCGGTTGGAGTACTACAAGAGAAACTCTAATTATCACACCGACCGCGACCTCTATTAGATCTATTGATGTGAATTGTGACCATTAGTATAACCTGGTTGGAGTTTCTTTTTTGTTCTTTTTTTTAATATTTTACGGTTCTTAAACTAGACCGTACGCCTGTCGTTCACGCCGGTGGTTAGAGTTAAAATCAACGGTTCCTATCCAAAAAGTTTCAGTCTATAACTTTTCTTCTTCATTTTTCATAAATAATGTATTTTGTTATTTTACTTCTGAGAAATTTCTAATTTTAAAAATCGGAAGTATTGTGTTTGTTTTAATTTTCTGTTGTTTCTTGTTGTTCTTGAACATTTGTCTTGACCCATTAGAGAAAAAATTACAATTATTACAATAAAAAGGTGAAATCTTACGCTCCGACATTCAAAGTACAGAGCCGAAAAAATATGACCCCGCCGGGATTCGAATCCGGTCGCCTGGAGTACAAGCCGATCATGCTACCGCTAGGTCAAGGTGACTATAATATTATGTGTCCTTATTCTAGTAACGTACCTCATTAGCTTGATCGATAAGGCCGAATTGTAACTTAGAGGTCAGAGAATTGTGAGTCAGAGGTCAAAGAATTGTAAGTCAGAGGTCAGAGAATTGTAAGTCAGAGGTCAGATAATTGTAAGTCACAGATTAGAGAATTTTTAAGTCAGAGATCAGAAAATTGTAAGTCAGAGAACAGATAATTGTAAGTCAGAGATCAGATAATTGTAAGTCAGAGATCAGATAATTGTAAGTCAGAAATCAGATAATTTTATGTCAAAGATCATAGAATTGTAAGTCAGAGTCCCAAACCAAGCGAAACACAAGTAAAACGCGTTGGAATAATTGTGGCTTCACGATTGTGACCAAGCGAACATGATAACTTACTACCAGCCCTGGTGAGGTTCGGGTGGCTGGTTTCCCAACGAATGTAGAATAAAACCTCCGCAATGACCTGGAAGCTGAAGAGAAGTTAAGAAAGACAAAACATCATCTCTCTGATCTCTGCTATTATCTTTTTTCCGGGTAGTCAAAGGTGAGCGGAGTCGAGTTCAATAGATTTTCCCAAGAACAATAGCAGCTTTCTTATTGTTCAGCGCAACTAGAAACTTTGCTCCTCGCTTCAAATATAAAAGATACGGTCTCTCATCATGCGCTGCGAAGTGGCATTGTTTTAGAGCAGTGATTCTCAACGTGGGCGATGTCGCCCCCTGGGAGGCGCTGAGGGGCAAAGAGTACATTTTGGGCAGTCGGGGGCCGATGAAATTATTTTGGGCAATAAGGGGGCGATGGAATTGACTTGACAAGCTAATCATCCCAGCTTGCTTTTTAATATTTTTCTTTACCCAAACTTTTTAGTTTTTTTAGGTAATAAATATGTCAATCGTGGAAGATCAATAAATTCTTGACTTCAATTTAATATTTTCTACTTACCTAACTGGTTTTGATTTACTATGGATACTAATTCAAACCTACTTACTGATTGGGGGGGATAATATTCGCAGAGGGGCCAAATATGCTTCAAAAGGTTGAGAACCACTGTTTGAGAGCTTTTCAGTTTCGTACAAATAGAAAACTTGAGAGATTTCGAAAGTTCACAAAGGATCATATCGAGACAAAGGATCAAGCACAAAGCAGAGAGGTACCTCCGGAAAAGAAGACCTCCACTTCACAGAGATGGTTCGGATAGAGGAATCGTGGAGGCTATCAATACGTGCAACACGTATAGAGAATAAGGTGCTTTTTGTTGATATCACGAGTCAGAATAATTGACCAAACGCAGTTTCTTACTCCCTATTCTTGGAGCAATTTCTGTGTTTTGAAAACAATTTAGCGTATGGATCCCTAATCTGTGGTTCAAATTCCACTCAGTGCTCGAATTATTCCTCAATAATTTGAGTATGTGACCACATAATAATAAGGCTCAAAGTCTACAGCTCAGGTGGTAGAAATTGATTTTTTTTTTTTAAGTTTTATTAGGAGGACAAACAGGCAACAGTATAAAATTAAGAAAAGAAAAAAAAAAAAAATGATTTGAGCATTAACCTCGCCTGGTGGTTAAACTTCCACTAAAGAGAATTATTATTCTAATAAGAAGTAGACACCGTGGCCAAGTGAGTAGCGCACTAAGGTTGTCGCACGATGAACTGGGTTCGAATACCAGTGGAGTTATGGTATTGTACTTTAAATTTCACAGGGTCTACTCATACCTTGTGAGGAAAAACAAGTAGCTGCAATGTGAGCAGCGACCAGTGTGGGAATAAGGGGCAAAAATAAAGTCAGGATATTCAAAGAAAAATTCCCCATCATTCCGTGCTACCCACTAAAATTGTGATATCATAACACATTTATTGATTTAGTATTAATAAGTATAAGTATAAGTATAAGTAGTGCTTTATTTAGACTGTCAGCGCAAGACAGGTAGTCCCATTATGCCAACAGTTTAACAAAGCACCTCTTTATTTATTTGAGTATAAATACAATATATATAAAATAACAATTAGAGTAAAGACAATAGAAAACAAGAAATGGAAATAATAGTAGAAGATAGTGTAACAATAGTAGTAATAATTAAAAAAAAAAAAAAAAAAAAAAAAAAAAAAAAAAAAATCACATTCATTCACACATTCACACCAGGTACGGTAGTCATTAAGGGAGGAGGAAGGATAATAAGGATTAGAGGGGGATTGTTTTTTTGCCAACAGCTTCAATAAGGGAAGATCTAAAACGAAAGAAAGATTTACAGTTGAGGATGGGGGTCGGAATGGAGTTCCAAAGGGCAATTGAGGATGACAGGAATTCCTTGTGATATGCTTCTGTTCTACAGGATGGGATTTCAAGGAGGAGATGATGAGACCTTGTTTCTCGAGAGCTGATGTTGGAGCGGAAGCAATATTTTTCGAACAGATATGGAGGAGAATTTGAATATATAATTTTGTAGAGTAGGAATAGAGTGAGGAGTTTTCTCCTGTCCTCGACTTTAGACCATTGAAGACGGTTAAAGTAAGAATTAATGAGAAATAGAATAGAATTTTTTTAGAATAATAATGTTTATTTGTAATATTATGTTATTAATGAGAAATAGGATATGTCTGTAGATTGATGAATGAGAGCCTGATCCTCCATATTATGATTACAAGAAATCTACGGGGACAGAATTTTTATAAACGCCTAGTATTTATACTGATTATGCAATGTGTCATGCAATGAAACAAAATGTCTTTGAAAATTTTCTCATCTCCAAGGAAACAATACAAAAACAGCCAATTTTTTTGCATTGTTAGGTATATACCTCATTAAATGTTAGACATGATAGTACAGTGGCTACTAGTTGGTCATGAAGAGACCTATTTGACTTCATTATTTTACACGGAAATATAAAAAAAAGTACGGACTAAACAAAATGGAAGGTAACAACAGAAACCTGACATTAAAATTTAATGAAACGAAAATTTTCCTTCTCTTTCTAACTTACCCATCTCTCTTCCCCTCTCTTACTCACACACTTTCCCCTCCTCTCACTCTATTTTACACTCACACACACTCTCTTTCTCACTAACACACTCTACCTTTCTTTCTCTCTCTTTCCCTCTCACTCCACGCCTGAACACTAAGGTGAGGACGAGGTATTATGTCCCGTCAAAAATGATTAACTGCCAGATAAACACACCGGGGTTTTATCTGTTCCCTTTTTTTGCCTGCATCCTCTCATCCATTTCCTGATCCCCCCATCCTCTCACCCATTTCCTGACCCCCCCCCCCCATCCTCTCACCCATTTCCTTATCCTCCATCCCCCCTACGCTGCACTACCGCCCCCATCTTTTCTCGGAGTAACTTATCTTTCATCAACACATCGTCAAAACCCCGTACCGTTTTGTCTTCCTTACTTCTCACATTAACTTCTCCTTGGCTTTTCCTATAGGACTGTGAGAGTGAGGGTGTTGGGTGAATGATTTTCTTTCATCAAAGACGTTCTCTTTTGTTCTAATTTCATTTATTTTTTAATTTGAAGATAGATTTTACTGTAGGTACATTCCTGAATCGATTTCTAAACTGTTATAAGCTAAGAAGGGTCGTCGTTTGCACTTTATGGGTAGTACTACTACCCTGAAAAAATATTGCACTTGTCACTCTCGGCTTGCACTCCAGGTGACCCGGGTTTGAATCCCGACGGTGTTGAATTTTTTTCGGATCTCTCTTTCTCTCACTCACTATTTTAATAATATTTTGATTGTTATTCAATACAATTTTATGAATATTTTTTAATAATTGAATAAATCTTCAGATTTTTTGTATCTAGGTTGCTACCTATTTGTAAAAAAAAGATAAAATGGTAGATCATATAAACGCACCTTTTTTTCGTATGCACTTTAACACTGTGTTAAAACAGGTCGTTTGTGCCGACACTTTTTTAAATAGTGTTGTAATTTTTTAATGTATTCATGAGGTTCATGAATAAAGAGTTAACGTTTTCAAAAATCAGAGAGCGTAGGAGGAACAGGAGCGAATCACGGATCCGTGAGGATTATTATAAAAAAATATAGTCTAATGTACAAATCATATCATTCTCTTTTCACTGTGCCTTTTACCGAACCTTCTTGAGGTGTCTGCATTGGTCAACCTCTTACTCATGTTTGAGATTGGTTGTTCCAGGCACTCCTACTTCTACATTTTCCAGATGGATACTTTCCCTAACGCCAACCCTAGGGCGCCAACAATTTGATTTCTTGTCTTTCTGCCGTACATGTCTGGTACCATGTACCTGTGTTTAACTTCTCCTAGATAGACGTATTGTGTAGATATCTTAATTAAATAAACTTTTTTTTTGGCTTTCCTATTGTGGCAGGGTTCTCATTAATGAGCTCTTCCACCCAACCGACGGAGAAGCGGCTCTTTACTTAAGCTTCAAGTAACGAAATATTCGGTTCTATGCATAAACCAGTAGACTAAAACATCTAAATGATAACCATTGATATGAAGAAAAAAAACTCTTTTTTTTAAGCTTTTAAAAATATAATGGACACCAGTGGAAAGTGTCTTTCGCTTTCATTGTGTACGTATGTGTGGCAAATTCTATTTTAAATAAAGCACATCCGAGAGAGAGAAAGCCCATTAGAAAGCGCTCACATTGTGTATACGGCACGCCATTAGGCTGTGAGCATCAAGTTTTAATTTATTTTCCTCTATTACCCTGCCTCAACCCTGCTTGAACCCTTTCTCAACCTTACCCAACCCTGCTTCAACCTTGCCTCAACCCTGCCTGTACGGAATACATAACAGAGGACGCGGTTCCATTAATGCTGCGCTTGGAAAGCAAATACTCACTGTTTACTGACTACGCCCGTTACATCTTTACTATTTTCTCCTGTATACCACACAGGAAAGCAGAAGTAACTCGGTTTTATGTCTACAGCCTCCGCTATTACGACTAGGCATCGAGCACTTACCGACACATTACTCGAACGGCAGATAAACGAATACATTGTGTATTCATTCATTTATAGATGCACTTTAAAACTTACGTCGAACGAAAAGATAGCTGAATACTGTGAAACGTATTCAGCATTCAGGGAATAGTGCACTGCCTTTTATCTCAAGTGCTCAGAACGTATCAGATTCTGACTGCCGTGAAATTTCCCTCTCATGGACAAATAGGATTATGGAGGAGAGGTTGGAGCATTTGCACTTATTTATTACCTCTCGGTATAGCAATAAATTGCAATACGCTGGATGAGATAATGTCGTGATCGGATGTCTCCGGACATACGGGTCATCAGAATTCCTATTCTGTTCGATTAGAACCACCCGTTGTTCGCGGCTTGCAGGGCACGCTTCAAATACCTGGTTCAACTCAGCATGACGACTGGATCTTTCACTATTTCTCACACAATTTAAACCATGTACACCATTGGGTGTACATGGGGACAGCATATTTTAAAACCAAGGCTCAGGGCAATACATATTTTCAGGGTGTCATTGTCCAAGAAAGTTCCGAGGTTGGGACGAGTGATTGCTAACAACCAGGCGCCAGAGACTGAATTTTGGAGAAGGTCGAATCTCAATTTGTCAGTAGTGGAAGTGAACTGAAGAGATTTGATGATACGATCTTTATCGATTTTACTCCACTTGCTCTGTACTTTTTTATTTGAATGTTCACCCATCCAAGTCCTAACCTGGCTGGACGTTGCTCGACTCCAGTGACAGAACGAGAACTGGTGTATTCAATATGCCATCGACGTTGACTAAGGAGATGAATCAAGGGAGTGGAGATGTAGATGTGAAGAAAAATGCAGGCGATATGATGTATTGGGAGCTCTTTTTTTTAGAATTTAGATTTTTTTGTTTGTTTGACATTTACAGAAATGTATAAAACATGGTCACCCTATAATTCTATATAATTATGTATACATACTGCTCTTGCTGATAAAGCGGATTAAATGAAAGGAAAATGACCTTATTGACAAGTTATTAGACATTAACGAGCACTAGAAGGGAGCATGGCAGGTAAATTAATATAATGAAAACGCAATAAAACCTAATTCTAGAAATTCAGGCGACTTCCAACATCCAAGTTGTTTGACAAAAATAAAGAAAGGAACTGATGACATTGTTTCAATATTTTCCTTATTGGGCAGGTTTTACAATTTAATGTGTGATATTGACAGCTCTCGTCTTGATAAAAGGGTATAGTACATGTAAAAAAAACTCTCATTACACAACATGTACAATTAAACATATATATACATTCAGAGATTTAGGAGGGAATTAATAGACGTTTTTGTAATACCTCTGTGGCGCTAAGTCACGGATTGCGTACTGTGTAAGCTAGGGAAAACCGACGCTTAGCAATGACTTGTGATATTGAACTCGTCTATTAATTTCGCCCTTAGACAACAAGTCAGTTATGGCTTGTGGTAAAATACTAAAGATCGTTCCAAACAATGAATTAAAAAATATTGTTTGGATTATTCCTATCAGGTTTGTTTTAACATTTCTTTCGAAAATTAATACTTACTTAACATACGACTTAAGACTGACGAGTCGTCGCATTCTGCCGGTCAAACATCGGAAACGGTCGACTATAGAGATTATTTCTCACCCTGTGTTTTGCTGTGCTTTCCTTTCTCTTCAAAGAAAATAACTGATTTTTTTTCAAAGAACTTGTTCAATATCTTCTTAGAAGCGATTTCAGCAAATTTATTTTCCAAAAGAACCCAGTTCGATCCCGAATCTCGGGACTTTTTGTCCCTTATTATTTTTTACTTGCAAACTTACAAGTTTGATTTGTACAACCAAAATGTTTTTTAGTTACTGCAGTTAGCAAAGATACTATTAGGTACCTAGGTAAAGTACCTAGTAGGTACATAGTTATATACGTACCGTCATATTTTAATTTACGTAAATTACGTAATACTTACATAATTTACGTAAGTCTGCGGCTATTCGACTGCCTCAGGCAACTGAAATACAATGTATGTCGGCAATTCATAATGAGCACAAAATAAAACATATTTTGAACAGCTACTGAGAGACCCGACAAGTTTTAGCCAATAATTACCAAGTTATTACATTTTTGTCGACAGAGTGAAAAAAATTCTCTATAGTCGACCACTCGCGGGTTCACTATTTTTATATTATAATTAACACCAAAAAATTCCATGATATTAAATAGTTCTCTCAATTACTTCCTCACTGAGCTTTTAATTCAAACATCCGGCGCATAGCAGAAGAACTGAGTTTTTTTTATGGTAAAAAAGTAGAAACGTAAAAAAGTAAATAGCAGTCGGCAGCTCGGCAGATTGCAGACGATGCCGTCGTCGGCTCAGGGAAATAAAATTTTCAATTTCAGTTCTCTTAATAGTCCGTCGAGCGCGTCGTATCATGTTGCTATTTAATTAAAATCAAGCAGAGATAGATAGGATACACGTTCAGGAGAGCGTTTCACAAGCTGAAAAATAATTAAACGTTGTGCTGCAGAATTACCTAAGCAACGTCGGAGCGTCATTACCGGTATTAAAATTTCAGCGGAATTGAATCTTCTCCCGTGGCGTCGGCTTATCTGTTGTTAAAGTGAAGGAATTCTAGGTCATGCTGTTCTGTTGGATTTAAATTGAGGTTTTTGCCTTTGTAGGGCTTTTTTTCTTATCTTTTTAGGAAACATTTCTCATTTCACACGTTTGAGTTGGACATTATCTTTTTTCTTCTTTCAAATTCTCAAGTGGAAGTCTGTACTTAACTTGAAAATTTTAGTCTTGTTACGCTTAGCCAAAGACAGGGTGTTGTAGTTGTATACTGCATACTGTACATTATACAACGTGTCAGTTCCTTCTTATACCATGATGCGACGACTTGTAGTTTGTGCAGGGAAAAGACGATCTTGTTTGATCGCTTTATTATTGATCATAATACCTAAGAAAATTATGTAATCCTCTCTTATTCCCTTATTTTATTTGGAGCACAGGATTAGCTCAGTGGTAAGATTATCGCTTTATAAGCTAAAGCAAAGATCACGAGCGTCTACAGTAGCTGCTGTTTCATGGCTACGAAATAATAAAGTTTGTGAAACACTCATCTTTTATAAAAAAAAGAAACATCGAAAGTCTCTCTAGACGAGATTTATGAAGAGATCAAAGCGACGTCGCACAAGATAGGAATCCTTGCCTTGACCAAGTACCAATGTTGAGCTAGTTATTATAGACAGCTAATGTAACTCTCCTCAATTAGGAGTTTGGGAAACATTGAATAGCGCAAAGATCATGAAACGTTATTGAGGTTGGAAATTATACCGTGCTAACTTGCTGAAAACAGTCCATTTTTAATGGTTTGTGAATTTTTGAGATAAAACAGAGAACCTTATACATATTTTTGGAGAGATATAACAGTAAGGAAGAGAGAGAGAGAGAGAGAGATATATGTATATATAATAGTGAGGAAGAGAGAGAGAGATATATATAATAGTGAGGAAGAGAGAGAAAAATATAAGAGTAAAAAAAAGTGTGGGTGTGGCGGTTAGTAGAAGGGGTCAGACAATGTAGAACCCTGTGCTTTTACTACTATACATGGGAAACCATTAACATAAATATTCTTTAATTATAGACTTTCATTAGGACGTAAACTACAGGGTGACTCAGTATCTAGCCAAATTCGTGTTTAATTAACTGAGGGGTAGAATTACATGTACAAATATACAGGGTATTCATGATTATTCAATATGCTCCTCTTTAAAAGAAAAAAAAATTGATAACAGGGTTCACAATTAATACGTCAAAATTTTGCATGTTAAATCGTTTAATGTCTGGTAAAGAGAAATCATCTCATCACTATAATAATATAATCATTATTCCATACTGATCACGATTATAATTATGATCATTACTACCGCCATGCCTTTTAAACCATGTAAAATTATAAAATGTAGATCCAATCAGCACAATGGAATATCATGAATAGATAGTCCATTCTAGGATAAAAGAAAAAGACTTATAAATAAGAAAAATACTAGTATACTGTAAACTACTTAATCATACACAATTATCAAGACCATCACGTCATCTTCCCAAGAAAAATAACCAGTGGCCTATCTAACCTTGTATCAGCACCCCTCTTTTTTTTAATTTTGTTGTGTTGTAAATAAAAATAATAAAATATTTTAATTAATATGCTGTCAGTAGCTTCTCATTATTAATTCACGTTAGGTTTAGCATTTTTAATTTAATTTTACACAACTGCAATTTTCAGCTCGTAAAATGAAAATGTAATAAAAATATGCACACTCGATTTTTTTCTCATTGTAATGAAATCACACCCAGGGGTAACATTAAAGCAGACTCTTAATAAATACGACCGGGAACCTTAGACAGCTTCATAATAGCGGTTCCGGAAACCATATACAATAGACCTCACTTGACTCTTTAATCGAATTTATATCATATCAAGATTCTGGAAAACAGGACTTTCAATTTGATACCTCACTTGAAGTTTTTCAAAAATTGGTTATTCTAGGAAGTATGGGAAGGTCGGCTCTTGCCCCCCCTCCCCCCTCTCTCTCCTCTCTCTCTCTCTCTTTCTCTCTCTCACCCACATACACACACCCAACCCCCACCACACACCACACACACACACACACACACACACACACAAAATCCTATAAAATATACAGACCAACTAACAATATTGAGAGAAACAAAGTAGAAAACTAACCCCTCGATGAACCGGAGTTTAGAAGCAGTCTCAATTACTTTTAAAATAATTGAAAATAACCGTTCAAACTGTAAAAGACCCTGTATAGATTAGTGGAAAGATTTATTGCAAGTTTATATGCTTGTAAATAATGAGAGGTCTAGCCTGATGTATGTAACAATTATGTCGGATGATGAATGCTGTTTGTTTCCCCACAGTTCCAGCTAATATATCACCGGCGAAATACACTTGCCTTGGGTTTTACAGTTTATTTATTGTTTGGTTTCTGTGTCTGAACATTTCAAGTTGTGTGTTTTAAACAAAACGCTACTTCCTAGGTATTTTGCTTCCTGCATTCGGGTACTTTGCCCTGAAGTCAGAAGTTTCCTGGAACATATTGACTAGTTAAGAAATGTAACAAATATTACAAATAGATGTAAGATGTAAATTATTTAAATGTTTAATTGTGTTTTAGCAAGCTGACAAAAGTTAGGCAGCATCGTTTGTATTTTAAATAAACTGTAATATTATATATTTTAAGTCTAAGGATACTACTTGTGCAAAAGTATCCATTTCATTGTATACATACATGTCTTATAGGTATTATATTAAATGTATAGTGAAGTTGGTGGAGTAGACCTTATCATTCATAACAATATTATATTTTGTCATCGAACATAACCTAATGAATTGTTGAACCGTAGATCTCTTTTGTTGATTCAACTGTATGTATTTATGTGTAAAATAATTAAATAAAAGTGAATTTATTGTAAAAGTTTGGAAAAATTGAGGAGTGAAAGTTTTAGATGCTGCTTCGTTGGAAACTCCTAGCCACATCTGATGGTAAAAAATGTAGAAAATATTTTTTTCACTCCGAAAAGTCAGCTTTGATTTCAAGTCCCCTGTAATACAAGCATGCGAGTATACAATAACAAAACTACTGATAGGCCAAATACCATTGTATAACACACCTATACCCTATAAAGCGCCAGTTCTTGCCTGATACGATAGACGGACATCAAAAGATTTCTGTTTTTCATGATGAGCTGTAGACTACTAAAAAAAAAAAAAAAAACAATGTGCATTGTGCATAATTATGATAATGCTAAACCTAACGTACCTATACATATAAAACTTATAATTCAGTTAAAATACCCTAAGATGGAACATTTAAAGGATCCGTAGACAAGACATAACAGTTACACGTTACCAGTATCTCTTAAACTCACTTTTTTACTATTATTTCTCTGGTAGATGACATTGAGATACATTTTCAAGCCAAAAGAACCATCCTGAAATATATTTCACAAACAACTTGGCAGAACATCAAGAGACAAGGATTTTCTGAAACATCACAAAGCTATGGGACACCCAGATACGCTTTCTCTAAGGGACAGCAAAGGATTACTGTCAATTATAATAGCATTTCATGCGGGTAGCAACAAAACCTTCTTTCTGGGACATAGTGGGTATCTACAAAGCAGAAAAGGAAGTAGAGGTGTCTTTCGTAACTTTTCAATATTGGGTGCTAATATTCATTTGTAGGAATTGTTTTGAATTTGATGATACACACTCACTGGCCAAACTAAACTTTGAAATGAAAATGGTCTTATTATTATTTTACACTTTATTGATGGACATTTACATAAACAAACAACACACAATTTCAAATTAATGTACGAAATTGGAAACAATGTAAGAAAACACAGAAAAAAACTGCCCATTATGGACACAATGTTCATCATGATTGGTTCACATTGTAAACATGTGGCCGTTTTGAGATTTTATACTATGTATATCACTTGTATCTCCATAACCGCTTAAGCTATTTTCTTTAAATTTGTTTCATATGGTAAAATACCGTTTTTCTACATCAGTTATAAGAACGAAACGATCGTCTTATGCTGCTTGGGGGTTAAATATCACATGTATAAATTGTAGCGATGAAAAATTGGGCTAAAAATAGATTTGATTTAATATTATTATAATAATAACAGATTCAATTGTTCTTCTTTCTCTTTTTTTTCTACTTACAATAGTAAATGGTAGATGAGTAGAAGTGAAAAGCCCCCTTCTGAGGAAGAATAAAGACAGTGCTTCGACCTTCTGCAGAAAATACTAATGATACGACACATCATTGAGTTTGCAAATCATGCCAGATGCTTCTGTTCAATAGGTTTGAACAATGGAATCGACTCTTCGTTCCTCTACTTTTTCCTAGAACTGTTGGAATCGGTGTTGATTTGATGAAGTCTTGTTCTCCACTTGTTTCTGTCTAGATCTCAAAATTCGGAGAGAATCTTAAAATATTATAATGAATGTTAGGACTACGCTGACGAATTCATGAAGTTACTAATATTGTTGTATTTGTGGAACACCATCAGGGCTTAAATTTTGTACAAATATTTCCCATCTCTAAATAATGTGAAATTAGAAAAAAAAAACTCAAATGCAATTTATCTGTCTCTCTAAGACTCAGAGGTACCAGAAATATTGTATGTAGTCTACCTTATGAGGATGAGTTTGGATTGCTAGTGATCTACTGTTCATGTACCATACTTTTTTTTTTCTTTTAAATAATTGTTTTCATGTTAAAAATATCGAGAAAAAAAAAAAAAAAAAACAGAAAAAAAAGCTGTCGACGCTGGCTAAGAAATAAAATTTTGATACTACAAATACCACAGAAATAAGTTTTCGATACTAGAAATTGCACAGAAATAAAATGTTCATGTAAGAAATGGCACAGAAATAAGATTTCTGAGGAAAAATACTCCTAATTTCCCGATAAAAATAGCCCAGAAATTTAAGTTTCAAAATATCCATTTGAGAATTTCTTGTGTTTTCAACATTGATGTCAAGAACACGTGCATAAAGACAAATATCTTCAATTTTTTTTGTAAAAATGATATATTATATAACATACCTATTTGTGTAAAGAACATTTGAGAGCTCACCACACATTATAGGAAACAGATTCAGATTCTGAAGGATAAAAATTATAGATTATAGTGTGTCTGAAGAAATCCGTCATTTTTTGGACTGAACAATAGTGAACAATCGACCTTTTGTTCGTCTATTCCTTAGAATCAAAAACATAATCGAATGAATTTAATAAAAAAATAATAATAATGAAGAATCGAATAAGATTTCTTTCGACCCTGTTCAATCTGTTCGTAGTAGACTGATCAGTTCCGTCAGATACTCGGATCTTTTACCATTCCGATTAATCCTAGTGCATCACTGGTAGTCAAGTGGTTGAAGCGATAGCCTGGTGATCCAGGTAGCGTAGGGATCCGTTGGTTCAATTCCACCCAGAGCATGAGTTTTTTACTAATTAATTTAAGTTTGTGACCACATAATAATACGACTCTGAGGGTTAGGTGATAGAAAATGCTTTGAGCATTAACCTTGCCTGGTGGTTGGTTACCTTACACTAAAGGGTGTTAGTACAGGGTGCGGCGCGGTTATGTCCCCTTTTGAATATTCGATTAAAAAAAGGCTGTCAGTCTTATCTGATGCTTGTTGATAAATTATCATCTAGAAATATGTAAGGTTTGATTTTATCTAGTTTTGAAGAGTACACCATTCAAATGACGACCGTCATTGTCGATACACTGCTGAAGGCGATTTCTAAAGTTTCGCTCTACTTTTTCCAACATTGCGACAGGTATACGGCCTATTTCACGGCGAATGTTGTGTTTTAACTCTTCAAGTGTTCTTGGATGATCATTGTAAACTTTCGATTTGAGGTAACCCCACAAGAAAAAATCACAGGGAGCTAAATCCTTGGATCGCGCTGGCCAAGGAAGGTCACCTCTTAAACAAATCAAACGTCCTGGGAACTTTTCGAAAAATAACAGCTCTCCAAGCAATAAGCTTTCTGCTGCTTTGATTAAATCATTTTGACAACTGAGCTAAATTGAATCGAAAAAATTAGTAGTTTGTGCATCTTCTAACTTTGTTTGAACTTGTCTAATTAGAAGTGCGGCTTCACACTGGGCGATTCAAAATGGGACATTACCGCGCCGCACCCTGTATTATAATCCGACCGATAATTTTTTTTTTTTTTTTTTTTTTTTTTTTTTCCCTTTTTTTAACGTCTCAACAACCAGGTCATTTGAGGTGAAGTTAAACGTTTCTTGCACTGAAGAGTGAGCAGATACCTATTTTCATTAAAGATCTTCGGAGAATGAAATCCTGTGAGTCATTAAAAATAAAAGAGGATGATGATCCAATTTGAAAGGATGAAGCAGAATGGGGAAGTAGAGATAAGAGAAAAAATGTCATCATTAAAAAAATAACAATTAAAATAAAATCATTTAAAACTTTTTTTCCATTGTAAACAATTTTATTTGCAGAGATGGGATTTGCGGAGTGGGTGGGAGTGGATAAGGATTTAAACTCGAATTAAAAAACGCTTTTTTCCATGCAAATGTGAACATTGCAGTTTGTCCAATATTTTGCAAAGGGTTGTTAGCGCTGTTGGATTTTAGTACTGTCAATATTAAAATCATTAGGGAATAGATAGAAATTTTTTAGAGCGGCAGTTTGACGGTCGGAGATTTTTATTATGGCCTACAGTTGAAATATTGAAATGAGTTGGTAGGCAGATGTATGGTGGATAACAATGTTAATTTAGTTCTTTCAATGTTTTTCTTTAGGGGCTTGAACACTGCACAATTGCACATTATACACAAAAGAATAATTCTTATGATAATCTTTTATTATAATGTGTGTATATTTGTGTGTACAATGATAATCATTATACACACAAATAAACATAAAAAGAATAATAATGATCATAATTATTATGATCATGGCATCACTGTATCCTGCAAAATAGGACTTTGTATTGAGTTTTATTATTTAATAAGCTAGTCAAATTCAGTAGATTTCAGTATTATGTACATAAATAAATTGATATACTACCAATTGACCTAAAACCGAAAAAAAATTCATATCGAGGAACAAAGCCCATTATTTTCAAGTCAATGGCAAACTCTAATTAAATATACGAATATATATTCATCCATATAGCATGGTAAGTTGTTGGAAAGAATAATAAATTTCTTATCAAGCACGTGCGTTATTTTAACAAAGTGACCTCTACTTCTCATTATTAAATTTTTGTGTTTACTTTATAAAAAAAAACTAAAAAAAAAAAAAAATAAACAAACTTTCTTCACCAACCCGCTTTCCCTCCCATCTAGATGCATTAGAGAGACTGAAACCTCACCATAGATGAATTGGGGAGACTAAACCGGAACTTTGAAACAAAAGTCAAGGATGGTAATTATTAGTCCGCTAATAATAGGGTTCTTCTATTCATGTTAATTTATTATGCGCTCTGTTTCTCTTCCTGTGGCGGCCATTTTGGCCATTCATCGCGTACTGTCCGGCATGTCCCGGGAACAGTAATTATTATTATAGTATGCTTTATTAGGTAAGACAAAAATATATACAGTAAAATACAATGAAATTATAAAGGAAAAATAAATAGATTGAATAAAGAAACAAGAGTAAAAAAGAGAATGAATCTAATGTCCTACCTAAATGGCGGTTATTGTCTGTGGAAATCTCTTGCACCCAACTCTTATAATAATGTATAACAATTAATAAAGTATAGTAGTGTTAAGTTGGAGTGGAAAATCCGTAAAGTCGATTTCGGGTGTTCTTTAGGGCCAAGTTATGAAACAGGTTTAGTTAATCTAAGTGGACTCTATCCCTTAACACGACCTATAGTGGGAATTTCAAGCAATCACAGAGAACTATAGCTATAGCCTGAGTTGAGTATTAGTGTCCACTTAGATTTATCTAATCCTGTTTCACAATTAGACCCTTAGAAATAATGACCCAATTTAAAAATAAATACCCATTCAAACATTATTAATATTATTTTTTAAATATTAAAGACATTATGTAATTAATAATGTCTTTTTTCTACTCAGTATTATAATAATTATGGCTGTATAATGGCCTTGCCTACCAATGCCATGCAAAATGACAGGAAAAAAATAATACGTAGTTAATCATTATAAAAATAAATACGTATATTAATATTACTATAAATCATATAAATATATATTAAATATCATACCTAATCGCTTTCTATCTCCATTCTCTCACTCTTCACTCCTCACCTCTTTCCTCCTTCATTCTATCTCTACACTCCTTCGTATCTCTCTCCCTCTCTCCTTCTCCTCCTCACCTCTTCATCTTCCCTCCTCTCTTCCCTCTCTCCTTCTCTCCTCCCTCTCTTCTCTCCTCCCTCTCTCTCTCTCCTTCTCCCTCTCTCTCTCTCTCTCTCTCTCTCTCCCTCTCTCTTTCCCTCTCCCTCTCTTCTCCTCCTCTCCTGTCTCTCCTCCTTCCCTCTCTTCTATCTCTTCTCCTTCTCCTCTTCTCCCTCCCTCTTCTCTCTTCTTCCTTCTCCTTCTCTCCATCTCCCTCCCTTCCTTCCCTCTTCTCCATTCCTCTTCCCCTCTCACTCCTCTCTCTCGGTGGCGTCCATTATTGCTAAATGTAATATCAGAGCAAAATTATATCCGCAAAAATAATTTCGCTTATTATAATTTTCAATTTAAAATCTTTCTGCACTATCTTGCCTGGATTCTCAATAGGGCAGACGCAGACAGGATATTTTACACCGCGAAATACAGGGTGGTGTTGTAGTATACACTTATTATTTTTATCGAAAAAATAGAGAAGAACATAAATTTTAGTCTGGCTGAGAGACCACCTCGAGAAAAATCTGCGTGAGGGAGAAACAAATAGTTTATTTATAAAATAACAATAACACAAAGATGCTATCAGCATTTTTGCTGATTGCTGGAAGTACACAGCATACCAATCAGTAAAATGCATTTTACTTCCAATAAATTTCTTATATTAGAAATCGGAAATATTGTGTTCGTTTTTGTAAAAAAAAAAATATTTTTTGCTCCGATTTCAATTTTTTTCATATTTCTGGACGTTTCATATCCTCCTGAGCAAATTTGGTTTTGTGTCCGTCTGTCGGTCCGTCGGTCTATCGGTCTGTTAAAACGATTCCTTGTAATGCGCAAAACTACTTGACCGATTTTGATGAAATTTTGCACACATCTAGGAGTCATTCTGTAGATGGTTCCATTTATTCATCGAATTCGCACTAGCGGTTCTTGGTGAAAGAGACCATACGTCTGACCACTAACTTTTTACTTAAACGCTTATATCTCGTAAACGGTACACCCGATTTTGATGAAATTTCGTATTTATATGCATATTATTATTTTACATATCCTTTTTATATTTATTTTTTAATTAATTATTTGACTCTGATATATAAGAAAATCCGAAATTTTCGACAAAAAAGTGAAAAAATAAGGACCACGACTTGCCGATACAGTTTTTTGTAGAATCTAGAATGTAAAAAAAAACAATATTTTACCATATAAAAAAAAACTTGAAGAAAATCGGTTTAGTCGTTTTGGAGATACAAGTAATTTTGTATAATAACTCAACATTGGCACGTGTTTACAATGTGAAACAATCACGAGGAAGTATTGTGTCTATAATTGGCAGTGTTTTTTCATTTATTTTTGTTCTTATAAATATATATTCTTTTGAAATGAAGTGTTTAATGGTATCTATAGATAGGTATGGGTTTCATAGCACAGATGGCCTCAGGCCAAAGTCACACCCTTTGTCCATATTATTCTTCTCAATGAAGAGTTATTACCTACAATTACCGACCTCAGTAGGTTGATCGATAAGTCGGTGAACTTGCAACCTGGAGGTCGCTGGTTCAAGTCCCGGATTCATCATGTATTTATTAAAGTGAGTTTGAGTAGTTTGATATCACGAAAGTGATTGACACAAATATGTTAACTTTTTTTAACTACCCTTAGGTTGTAAAGGTGTAGAAGGATTTCAGTTCAGTAGTAGATTCATTTAATTAACTAAAAAACTTTCATCTTTCTTGGTCCATCCGGTATATTTCATTGAAGGATAATTTAAATTTTTTGATAACTTTAATAGAAATACCTCTTGCGCACTCTTCCTTTAAGATCTTTCTATGCACAGTAATTTTGAAATAACTTAACATCTCCATGCTCTCTCCTTTTTATCTCTTCCTCCCTCTCTCTTCCTACTCTCTCTCTTTATCTGTTCCTCCCTCTCTATTTACTCCTCCCTCCCTCTCTCTTCTTCCCTCTCGCTCTGTCTAATTCCTCAGAGGTTAGACTTAGTTTATAGGAGATGTATTATTTATAATAATCATTATTGTACAAATAAAAAAAAGTATTCAATTCAATTCTCTCTCTCTTCTTCTCTCTCCCTCCTCTTTCTCTCTTCCTCCCTCTCTCTCTATCCCTCTCCCGCCCTATTTCTCTCTCCTACTTCCTTTCTCTGTCTTTTTACATTTTTTGAAAGTTTAATTAAAAGAGATATTGATGCAAAATGCAGGAAAGGAGAGAGAAACGATCATAATTGAGGAAGTTATGATAAATATTAGGAATTCCTTACAAGTTTAATAGCGAGCTTTAAATTACTTGAGAAAGTTGCAACAGCTCTACGTTGCAATAATATCTGTTCCATTTTCCTAAAGCTCTTTTCGGTATGATTCATTTAAAATATGGTTGGCGAAAGGTCTTTAGTTGACAAGAACTTATAACAGAAATAATTTACTTACCTAATATATTTTACGATATAAAGATATTATATTTGTACTCATCACAACCGTGATATCACAATTACTTAGAGTCGCTTTACTAAATTGTTGCTTAACTTGGGACTTGAACCACCGACCTCTAGGTTACAAGTCCACCGAATTTTCGATCAAGCTACTGAGATCGGTATATACTCGTATACATTTTTTTATGTTCATTTTATAATATTATTCAGAATCTACGAAACTTACTTCTACACAATTTATCACTGGTACGAAGTTCTAACATAATTAACAAATAGTTAAAACTGTCAAAAGCTAACGTAAACAACCAAAGTTAACCTGAATATCAATAACAGAATTTACACCCTTATTGACATAATATATAGGACCCTTTATTTCTAGGTATAATCTCATTATTCTTTTTAAAAAAATATCATAATATACATACAGGGATCCGTTGGTTTGTTGTTTCAAATCCCACTCAATGTTTCTGAGATTTGCGCGTTAAAAAGAATGTATTTAACAGATTCACCGACAAACAGACAGACAGAGAAACAGACAAAACCAAAGTTGTTCAGAAATATGTACATTTTTTTTTTTTTTTTTACAAAAACAATTTCTAATATAAAGATAAAGAGCTAGTTATTTGTTTTATTATGTCACAATTTTCAGTAAGTAGCATCGACATTACGAGAACTAATGCTAATGCATCATATCTTCAACCTGCAACCGTCACGTCATATTCCAATATCTACGAGTACCTCGTAATGCCGTCACTGGTCGTTGCGCACTCTACAACTACCCCAATAGTCCTCATGAGGCTAGGGTAGGCCCCGACATCCAAAGTACCGAACAGAAAAAAATCCAACCCCGCCGTGAATCGAACCCGGGTCACCTGGAGTGCAAGCCGATCATGCTGTCGCTAGGCCAAGGGACTACTTCCGATTTCTAATTCTAGAAATTTCTTGGAAGTCATAAAAATAAACTTTCTGCTCAAAAGAGCCTGGGAACACTACGAAATGAAAAAAAGGAAAAAAGAAAAATTACAAGCCAAACAACGTGGGAGGCTACCTACAGTGAAAGGTCAAAAGCCGTTAATTAATATTATCATTGTTCTTCCAGGAAAGTGAAATAGCGAAGTTCTTTGTGAAAACAGTTCCGGGGATGATCTGCTACTGTCATTTAAAATGAATGGTTGTTTGAAATGAAAAGTTCTTTGCAATGACTAGTTGTGTGAAATGAATGGTTGTGTTAAATGACTAGTTGTGTGAAATGAATAGTTGTTTGAAATGACTAGTAGTTTGAAATGAATAGTTGTTTGAAATGACTAGTTATGTGAAATGAATAGATGTTCCGTGCTGGGGCTTCATCAAGACAGTCATTCAGTTGAAGAGAGAAAGCTCTAATTGTATACCGTGCTAATATTGAGAAATTTGCATGTTGATTACGGGGATTGTTTATCAGCGAATCTGAGTAATTATAAGTTATTATGAGACGTGGGGTGGGGGGTGGGAATTAGAAGAAATAAATAAGAGAGAGAGAGAGAGAGAAAGAGAGAGAGAGAGAAGGAAGGGAGAGTAAGAAAAGGAAGAGAGAGAGAAAGAAGGGAGAGGGAAGAAAATAAAAGAGGAAGAAAAGTGAGCGTAGGAGGATGAAAGAGAGAGACATGAAATTAGGAGGAGGAGATAGAGGAGGAGGAAGAAGAGAGAGAGAGAGGGAGAGAAGGACAGACGAAATTAGAAGGAGGATAAATAGGAGAGAAGAAGGCATGGGGCGTAAGGAGAAGGGGACTGAAAGAGAGAGAGAGAGACGAAATTAGGAGGAGGATGAATAGGAGAGAAGAAGGGATGGGGTGTAAGGAGAAGGGGACTGAAAGAGAGAGAGAGAGAGGAGAGAGAGAGAGAGAGAGAGAGAGAGAGAGAGAGAGAAAGAGAGAGAGAGAGAGAGAGAGATAGAGAAAAAGTATTGAGGAGTGGAGAGTGGGAGTAAATTAAATAAACTAAGATTTTGATGGAACACTTCCTTGAAAAGTAATAATTAAGGTGGGCGCATTACGATTCGGCCCAAAAAGGTTTATGAAAAAGATTTTCGATTTCAGGTAAAAAAGGTCACCGAACGATTCGGCCCAGTGCAACATTCTATGTACCGTACATATTGAGGGATTTTTTATTATTCAACATTAAATTACGGAATTACCTTCTATGTATTAGGCATGGCGTACTATGTATTTTACCTAATCCTACTATATTCTTGAGGCATGGCCTTCTATGTATTTTAACTAACCCTACTATAAACCTAAGGCATTGCCTTCTATGTATTATCCCTAACCCTACTATATTCTTGAGGCATGGCCTTCTATGTATTTTACCTAACCCTACTATACAGGGTCCACCAAAAAAAAGGAGCCACTCGAAATATCTAGAGAACGGATTTAAATTTCGAGAAACACTAAAGCAGGTGTACCATTATATCGAGGGGGAAACCTTTTCTACTAGGTTTTGATTTTTTATCATTACCAGGGACGGTCCCAGGGGGGTCAACTTTAGAATCTTAAATAGAACTACCCTATTTGTAATACATTTATGAAAAGAAGTTGACATCAAGAGTATTTTAAGACATTTTTGAGATTTTTAATCAAAACAGGGCCGGAGATATCGTACATTTCGTTTCATAGGTTTCAGTCATTTTTTTTATAAAAGAAGTTAATTTTTTTTGTAAAAATTGTTAAACACGTGTCTTTTCATTTAAAATAATTAAATTTTCGTGCCTTTTTGATACCACTACCTTTACCAGGGGAGGTTTCAAGGGGTCATCTTTTTTTTTCTTGTGGGAAAACTATTCTTTTTTTAGTATAATCTGTGCTGAATAACTGCACTGAGTGTTGTTGTTGAATCTAAATTTAAGATACCCTTGAAAACAGGCCCGGAGACTAGGACTGCACGCGGGTTTTAGAATATTTCACATAATTTTAAGTAAATCCGGCCCTGTTTTTATTTTAAACTGACCAACATGAATTATTGCATTTATTCAGCACAAGTTATAGTCGAAAAAGGATGGTTTTTACATTATTTAAAAAAAGTTGACCCCTTGAGACCTCCCCTGGTAAAGCTAATGGTATCAGAAAGTCATGAAAAATTCCATTATGTCAAACAAAAAAGCATGTATTCAACATTTTTTCACAAAAATACAATTATTTTCTTATGAAATATTACTGAAACCTGTGAAATGAAATGTATGATATCTCCGGCCCTGTTATGATAAAAAATCTCAAAATTTTCATAAAATACTTTCAATGTGAATTACTTTTCAGAAATGTATTACAAATAGGGTGTTTCTATTTGAGATTCCAAAGTTGACCCCCCCTGGGGCCGCCCCTGGTAATGATAAAAAATCAAAACCTAGTAGATTAGGCTTCCCCCTCGATATAATGGTACATGTGTTATATCATTTTTGAAGAAATTAATCCGTTCTCTAGATATTTTGAGTGGCTCCTTTTTTTTGGCGGACCCTGTATTCTTGAGGCATGGCCTTCTATGTATTTTACCTAACCCTACTATAAACCTAAGGCATTGCCTTCTATGTATTTTACCTAACCCTACTATATTCTTGAGGCATGGCCTTCTATGTATTTTACCTAACCCTACTATTTTCTTGAGGCATGGCCTTCTATGTATTTTACCTAACCCTACTATATTCTTGAGGCATGGCCTTCTATGTATATTACCTAACCCTACTGTCAAACACTCAAATAAACACTGATAACAAAGATGACTGTTACTAGTTCAGAACAATAACATCGTGAACATCGCCATTGTTCTCAGTTCTTTCAGGGCAACGTTTCCATACTATTTTATAGGGATTTTTTGGTGGAATGAAAGTGGGACTTTTTGTTAGAATGAAAATGGGACTTTTTGTGTGGGATCAAAATTTGATAGTGTGTTTTGGGACGAATCATGCTATGGAAAAGGTCTCCTCAGTTAATTTGGGCCGAATCGTGAAGTTCCCATTAAGGTATAACCAAACGGGCGCATTACGATTCGGCCCAAAAAGGTTTATGAAAAAGGTTTTCGATTTCAGGTAAAAAAGGTCACCGAACGATTCGGCCCAGTGCAACATTCTAAGTACCGTACATATTGAGGGATTTTTTATTATTCAACATTAAATTACGGAAGTACCTTCTATGTATATCAGGCTTTCTATGTATTAGGCATGGCCTACTATGTATTTTACCTAACACTACTATATTCTTGAGGCATGGCCATCTATGTATTTTAACTAACCCAACTATATTCTTAAGGCATGGCCTTCTATGCATTTTACCTAACCCTACTATAAACCTGAGGCATTGCCTTATATTATGTAGGTATTAACCCTAACCCTACTATATTCTTGAGGCATGGCCTTCTATGTATTTTACCTAACCCTACTATAAACCTAAGGCATTGCCTTCTATGTATTATCCCTAACCCTACTATATTCTTGAGGCATAGCCTTCTATGTATTATACCTAACCCTACTATATTCTTGAGGCATGGCCTTCTATGTATATTACCTAACCCTACTGTTAAACACTCAAATAAACACTGATAACAAAGATGACTGTTACTAGTTCAAAACAATAACATCGTGAACATCGCCATTGTTCTCAGTTCTTTCAGGGCAACGTTTCCATACTATTTTATTGGGATTTTTTGGTGGAATGAAAGTGGGACTTTTTGTTAGAATGAAAGTGGGACTTTTTGTGTGGGATCAAAACTTGATAGTGTGTTTTGGGACGAATCATGCTATGGAAAAGGTCTCCTCAGGTAATTTGGGCCGAATCGTGAAGTTCCCAACCAAACCTATAAATTTTCCAAGAATGAGAAGAATACCTATCTTTACTTTTTTTCGAATTTTCTGAAATTTGAAGGAAAAACACAAGTATTTACAAATAAATACAGAAGGATAAAATGAGAATTTCTTCTTCTTTCACTTTGCCTTTTCCCAAACCTACTTGGGGTCGGCATTTGTTCCATGAATCATTTCCTTCCATATCTTTCTATTTTGTGCGTCCTCTTTTCTCCAGTTTTTCTCTCTTAGGTCTTCTTCAACTTTGTCTCTCCATCTCATTTTTGGTCTTCCTCTCTTTCTTTTACCGCCTATTTGAAGTTCCTGTATTCTCTTACTCACATAGTTTTCGTCTCTTCGCTCTATATGTCCAAACCATCTCAGCCTACTCTCTTGTATTTTCTTTGCCAGAGGTCCTACTTTCACTGTACCCCTAGTGCGCTCATTTCTCACCCTATCTCTTCTTGTTATTCCACACAAAAATGGATAAAATGAGAATTTATACCAGATTATAAAACACAATAAAAATTAGAATAGGCCAGACTGTCGGTCAACTCGGACTATAGTGTGCTGTGATTGGTTGAATCTCCGACTTGAGGAAATTTCTGGCTAATCTTATCTTTCATCCTGTTGAACAATTCGCCCCTAATATTTTTATTTATTTTTTAAATGAGAAAACAGTGCTTCATCTCAGATGCTTTGAATTTCAATCACTCAAACATCTGACAGGTCACAGGAACAAGAATTCAAATGAAGACAACAGAATAAAAGAAAAGTCTGAAATGAAGAAAAACTGGAAATATTTCTTGGAGGCATTACAAAAAAAAGAAAAAAAAAAAGCTTCTTAATGCTGAACAATCCAAGCCCAGCATTTTCATTTTGTACAGCTTGGGGCAATCGGAGTCTCCGTGGAGAGAATTTTCCTTAGTACAGAAAGCAAAACCATGTTTTCCTTGCCGGACCAGAAGTGCTTGTAAATTTCACTCTCAATTAAAACATTTAGGACCGAAATTCAGGATAAACTTATGTGATATATTGTAACCCTTTTTATACTGTTGTTGTTGTTGTAGAGGCGAGTGGCGCAAAGATTGTAAGTTACGTCGGATTACTCAGCGAATGGAGGGTAAAACCCCTTTTGTGATATGAACATGAAGTTGAAAACGACATGAAGTTTAAAGCGACGTTAAATCAAATAAACAAACCCAAATTTCCTTATGATTTCGTAAATACGTCAGGTAAATTAGTATATGAAAATGTTACATTTCACTAGCAGTAGAGTGCATAGTTACTAACAGCCTAGTTAAACACGGCCGTTAGTCATTAGATTGTGTGTAAAATTGATTTACTTAATCTGTTCCTTATTATTATAAGATTTATTTCAACATTTCTTGAAACGTCTCTTTTAGTGATGAAAATTCCTTGAAGTATACTTTTGTACTTTTAGGGACCTAGGGATTAGGGATGTACCTATGTCTGTTTTATGGCAATTAATTTTATTTTTATGTTTTTAAATAACAGCCCAATTTTCTAAATTAAACTATAATTCAGTTTCTTTTATCAAACACCTCGGCCGAGGTGTGAAGAACGCCTTTAAAAAGAAACAGACATCAAAACTAGCAAGAAAATTGCAAAGACTCTTACGAGTACTTTTGGATTGTTGAGTGTACTAAATATTAAAATTGATGTAATGTGGAAACACTTTTTTCTCATTATAATAAAGTCGGTATTACGCTTCACTTTGTTTTGTATACAAGACGCATGTAAAATACTTCGCCCTATCTCTCACTAACATCAATACGCCTTTGTAATGAATTTCAAGTTTAAGAATCCGGTCTGATCCCTTCTTAATTTATTTCATAAATCTCCTCTTTCATCTTAGTCTTGATTAAAAAACCCGCTCTTCTTCAAGTAATTTTAATACAATTTTCGCAAAACGAAATAATTAGGTAATTTTTCAAACAACCTCTTATGTATCCCCCTGGTTTTTTTTTCTTTCTTCTTCTTCATTTTCGCGTTCTGAGTACAATTATTTCTACTTCTCCCAAAATACTTCAGGGGAAAAAAGAACTCAAAGTAAGTATATTGTGAGAAGTAAGTATAGAATGGGAAGTAAGTATATATGAGATTGAAAGAAAAGTACAAATTAAAACGTCAAGACTAAAAACGCTAACAATAAATCTGCCGAGAAAAGTTGGGAAGAATGAAACCCCGAAGGAAGAGAGAGAGAGAGAGAGAGAGAGAGAGAGAAGGAAGTAGACCAGATTGAGGAGTAGGTAAAGAAAAGAAAAGGCAAGTAGTACAAGTTAGTACAAGAACAGGAAGAAGGCAAAGAGGAGAATGGTATCTACAGAGAAGTTTCCTAATGAGCAGTGCCGGGTGAACTCTGCAGAAATGGTGAGACAATAATAATATCGCCTAATTTATACTGCCCGATAAGGTTGAAAGTCCTATTATTCCAACAAGAAGACCAAGCCGTATTATTATGTGGTAAAAATCCCAAATGGGAGGATAACATGTCATGTCCCGACTAGGTTTCAAACCCGCGACCTCTGGGATCTCTGGATTCACAGAGTGCCGCCTTTACCACTGAGCTACCGGGACAGACTATATTAATAATACTCTTTAGTGGAAGGTAACCACTAGGTGAGGTCAATGCTAAAAATTTTTTGATGTGGTCCCATGTTCAGCAAATGGAGGGTAAAACCCTCGTCCTGATATAACCATTATTAGCAATGCACCTGAAAGTAACGTTAAATTCAAATAGAAAAAAGCCTAATCACAGGTCAATTATTTTCATATTTCAGGTCAATTATTTTCATATAAAGGATCATAAATTCAACCCAGAGATTACCAAAAAATGTTTGAGAAAGCAATATTAAATTCCTCCTAAATTTTAGTTTGCTCCTAAAATAATTTTATAAGCAAATAATAATTCAGATGTAATGGAGAAGAAGAATCTGAGATGGAGATGCGAAAGAGAAATTCCGATTATGTAACTGGAGACTCGCTCCTTTTCCACTCCATTTATGTCTCTCCTCCTCTTCTCTCCTCCCCTATCATTTTTCTCCTTTTATGTCTCTTCTCCTTTTCTCTCATTCCCATTCCTTCATCTCAATTTATGTCTCTCCTCTTTTCTTCTCCAACTCCTTCTCCATTCCACTTCTGTTTTTCCTCTCTTCTACTCCTTCTCCTTCTCTATTTATGTCTCTCCTCCTCTCATCCTTCTCCTTCTCCATCTCTCCTCTTTTCCTCCTTCATCTCCATATCTGTCGCTCCTCTTTTCTTCTTCTTCTCGATTCCATTTCTGTTTTTCCTTTCTTCTACTTCTTCTCCATTTATGTCTCTCCTCACTTCTACTACTTCTCCATTTATGTCTCTCCTCTCCTCCTTATCCATTTATGTCTCTCCTCTCCTCCTTCTCTATTTATGTCTCTCCTCTCTTCTACTCCTTCTCTATATTTTTATCTTCTCGGAGCTCTTCTTTCTCCTCCTCCATTTCTGTCTCTCCTCTCCTCTTCTCCTTCTCCATTTTTATCTCTCCTCTCTTCTACTCCCTCTCCATATTTGTCTCTCCTCTGCTTTTCTCCTTCTCCTCTTCCTTCTCTTTTCCCTTCTCCTCTTCCTCCTCTTTTCCTTCGTCTTCCTTTTTAAAGCTTTTTCTTTTACTTTTTTTCATCGTTCTCATCAACCCTCATCTTCTCTCTCCTCCGGATATTATAATCTTCTTTGTCCTCCTTATCAAACACTATCTCCTCCTTCTCCTACTCCTCCTCCTTCTCTTACTGCTCCTCCTATTCCTCCTCCTCGTCATCCTCCTACTTCTTCTCCAATACGTGAAGGACAGGAACTGTGAGAATTTCATTTAGTAATTAACTTTGATTTCCTCCACCAGACATCTTACTTTTTTCTCAATAATGAAAATCCTCTAGGTTCTCTTTTTTCCTCTCTCCTCTTTTTTCCTCCTGCTCGCTTTTCTCCATTAACTGTCAGCCCATTTTCCGAATGACCTTCGATTTTTTCTTTACAATTCATTGCTCACACGTTTTTTGTCTGAAAATATTTGGCCTGGAATTTTCGTCTGATGTCTTTTTATGTCCCGGATACAATGGCATTGCGTGGTTACACAGTCTGGATTCCGGCGTTTCTTCTTTTTCTTTCTTTCTTTTCTCCTTTACATCTTTTGAACAACAAGTTTCAAATATAGGTCCGTATGGTACATAAGGTGATTATCGTACAGAAGGTGCTTAATATGGCTGAGGCTTCAAATTAGTATCTTAACATTTCAACACGGCGGATTTACTCCCTGTTCCTTATTTTTTTGTTTATTTATTTACACTTTAATAATTCGACATATTATACAGGGTGGGGCAAAAGTCTGGAAACCCCTGAATAACTTTCGAATGGCTTCTTCGGTAAAATTAAAATTTTGTATGGTAAATCGGGCTAATAAGACCTTCTTTTAGAGTGGGATAGATTTTTGTTACCGGCCCCCATGTCGGGACCAGGGGGGCCAACTTCATTTTTTAAAATACGAACCCCCACTTTGCGATACATTTTTGGAAAGGTCTTTAAAAAAGAAATACATTGGTGCAAATTTTATTTTTTTTCTATTAACTGTTTGCAAATGGCGTCCAAATTTGTGCATGCAGGAAAGTCTGGAAACCCCTGAATATCTTTTGAAAGGGCTCTCTCAGTAACTTTTAAAACTGTGCACGGTAAGTCGGGGTAATTAGACCTTTCCAAAAATGTATCGCAAGGTGGGGTTTTGTATTAAATAAAATGAAGTTGGCCTCCCTGGCCCCGACATGGGGGCCGGAAAAAAAAAATCGGTCCAATTCTAATATAAGGTCTAATTACCAAGGATTACCGTACATAATTTTAAATTTACTGAGAAAGCCCTTTCGAAAGATATTCAGGGGTTTCCAGACTTTACTGCATACACAAAGTTGGACGCCATTTGCAAACAATTAATATTAAAAAAATAAAATTTGCACCAATGTATTTCTAATTTAAAGACCTTTTCAAAAATGTATCGCAAGGTGGGGGTTCGTATTTAAAAAAATGAAGTTGGCCCCCCTGGCCCCGACATGGGGGCCGGTAACAAAAATCGACCCGACTCTAAAAGAAGGTCTTATTAGCCTGGTTTACCGTACAAAATTTTAATTTTACCGAAGAAGCCATTCGAAAGTTATTCAGGGGTTTCCAGACTTTTGCCCCACCCTGTATACAACACAGATAGTTACAAATTAATATACAATATAAGAGAAGAAAAAAATAAAGAAAAATAAATAAATATTTATACATAATATATGTCTTAACTAAAGGGCGGCGTTATTGCCTTTGTAAATCTCTTCCACCCAACCCTTCCTTGAAAGCTCACAAACCAGATAACCACATTAACCTCACCCAGACTGGTTTCAGTGAGGTCCAACATCACGAGGGATAAATGATCATCCATCCAAGTCCTAACCTCACCAGATGTTGCAGTGGCAGAACGATAATAATTCGCATGTATTGAACGTGCCATTGACGACGGTATAGAGCTACCTACGCGACGGTAGCTCTATACCGTCGTCAATGGCACGTTCAATACATGTAGCTCTCAAAACGGTAGCTCTATACCTTCTTTTATGTTTTTAATATAATAATATTTATATCTCGTATGGATCTTTTCTTAATTCTGCCCATCCACCTCTGTTAGGGACTCAAAAGGGTGCACCTGCTGAAATTGCGTAGCGAAGCACTGGTGTAAGAGCTAGTCCATTCATGAAATAACGAAATATGCAAGAGACATGAAATAAAAACATTTTTATCCAGTGCTAAAAATTCTGACATCTAAATTATTTTTACATAACAAACGAAACTCGGTCCTTTCTGTTTTTTCTAAAGTACAAAAAACACAAAATATAATGAAATTGTAATCCGACAATGGCTTTTACGAACTTACAACGCAAATATACTGAACTCGATTTTTTATTAAGTTATCATAAAAAGAGATGCTCCCTTCACCCCCAGCTCTCTCCCCAAAAAGAACCCCTGAATGACCTGAAGCAAAGTAAAAAAAAGAAGAAGAAGAGAAGAAGAAAAAAAAAACGAAATCTCAGAGCGAGAAAAAAATGAAATGTAAAATATTTACGTGACCCTTTCAATCTAAAATAGTCTGAGAACGACGAAATAAAGAAGTAACAAACGAATGTACTTTTCAATCCAAGCGAAGAAACCATGCTGAGGACAAATTTTTTTTAGTACAAAAAACTCCGAACAACGAAGAAAATGTTAGGGCGACAGAAAAACCTGTTATCTCTTTTTATGTCCGAAGTACTAAAAGGCATACACAAAACAACCACCCACTTCAGTGTATTCCCCAAGTGTAAATAGGTGTATAGAAAATTCATTTTCACTTTTTTTTCCCACATAAAACACGACTTTTAAAATGCTTTCGGAGATCAACAGTTAGCAATTATGGTTTTTCACGGGTTGTTTCATTGTGTTGTTTTTTCAATTAACTTGGGAATGTGCCTATGGGAAATTTGCGGGGCTTTGAAATATTCATGCAAATGCACACAGCATTTTTTTTATTTTTTTTATTGTTCATTTACATCATAGCCACAACAATCATAATAGGCTATGACGTACCATAAAGTATGGGTTGTAATAATACTTTTTTTAATTTTTTTTGCCAAACTGTAAGATATAAATACCGATACCTTTTTGCCAAAATGTGAATTGCGCCAAAATCAAATTTTTCAGGAGAGAGGTTTGAAAAAATAAAAAGTTGTTTTTTTCAAAAAAAGTTTCATTACTCAGTTGTCCTACGTACGATTTATACCAAATTTGGATATAATACTTGAAACTGTTTGCTTTAAATATTCCTGATAATTTTAACTGCGAAATGCCTTTAGTTATTGAGATAGTGTCGCTTTTCACAATTGAGAGGTTGAAAAAGAATTCGCCAAAAAGTGAAAAACTCCATCTTTCTTTGTTTAGGTATTAGCCAAAAAGTGAATTGTCCACTCTTGTTCTTCAGCCTACTAACCAGAATGTGAAAAACGCCCGATTTTTCGGGTTTTAAGTAAAGTTGGTTTAGCCAAAATGTGAAAAATCCACTCCTAAAACTCTGCCTGCTAAACCAGAATGTGAAAAACGCCCGATTTTTTGGGTTTTAAGTAAAAGTGGTTTACGTAAAATGTGAAAAGTGCCATATGGAATACAATAAATTTGTGAAAAGCGACATATAAGAAGAATAAATAGAGCATAATTTGTGCGTATAGTAACTGTAATAATGATTATTATTATTAAAGAACGCGATGGCGTTCCGCAACGCCAAGTCAAAAATTAAGAAGAGGGCACCAAGAGATATTATACGTCACAGCACAAAGTGCCAATTTCACTCCTCTGTATCGGAATAACTAACTACAAAGGATGAATGAAAACTAAAACACTACAAAGGATGAATTATTTACTGAAAAGAAGCAAGCTTTCGAATAATGAAGATTAATAAGAGAATCATCAAAAACGCTTGACTTAAACCGTTGATAATCAATGGTGAAAAAAACCATTTTTCACTTTCTGCTGCTTGATGTTCTTATTCGATCTTGACCGGGCTACAGCCTAAACCACTGGGCCAATTTTGATGTATGAATTTGATCTTGTTTTTCTCGTCTTTGGTGGCAGATGTGCCTTTGAGTACTTATATAGCCCCAAAATGGGCACTTCAGCCCCATAATTCTAAAAAACCCACTAATTGATGTAAAAATATTAATAGAAATTTTATATTTTCCAGAGAACTTTACAGATATTGACGATTGAGGTGCAATTTTAATTATAATGAAAAATAAAATTGATCAATGAGTAAAATCATACATAAAAGCAGACCGACAGACATAGTTCTTTGATGTATATAAATTTATGAGTCGCCCTTTTATTCTTAGTCAAGCACATACATCATTAAGTACAAAAAAACATATAAACAGACAGACAGACAGACCTACGGATAAACAAAAGACGGACATACAGGCAGACATAATTATTTGATGGATATAACCTTATGAGGTGTTATTTTAATTGTAAAGTGAAGCATATTTATCACTGAGTAGACATACACATAGACAAACAGACAGACATACAAACATACTTAGGTTCAGACATATGAACAGACCAGGCGCGGCTGGTGCTAAGGAGCTGCGGAGCTCCAGCACCCCCAGACGAAAAAGAAAAAAGAGAGGATTTTCTCAAGTCGTACACAATACACAATAAAAATTATCACACATTTCTAGAAAAATTAATGAATAACTATTATAAATTCTTTAGTCCGGTATGCAGTACCCCCAAAACATTTCCCCACCGGCCGCGCCTAGAACAGACACATACTTGTACGTATACGTACAGACATACAGGCAGACATTTAGATAGACATACCTGTACGAACAGACTAAAATACTTTCACGTACATCGTAGGGCGATAATGCACTCGTGTGATTGTGTGTGTATGCATTTAAAGAAGACACCTTTCTTGTCAGAAGGTGCCTGGGGGTATTTCTAATACAAACTTCAAATATTTTATCCTAAATGTCTCTATATTATTTCCTTTTGAAAACATACAAAAACGTGTGAAAATACTAACTACTTGATTACTACTAACTTATCTCTATAAGATAGCTCTAAGTGTAAGTCGAGTAGATAATAAACGATAGTACATGAGAGGATAGTAAACATGAAGCGGAGCCCAAACATTATTTCAGAATATTTTTGGGCTGATGACTGGGCGGGTAATTTTTATATTGTGAAGGGGTATTTTTTTAGGGATTATTACTTTTTCATACAGGATCCGCCAGAAAAAAGGAGCCTCTCGAAATATCTAGAGAACGGATTATTATTTATTTTTTTTAATGCTAAAAAAAAACCTGTACCATTATATCGAGGGGAAACCTTATCTATTAGGTTCTGATTTTTACTTTCCTTATCTTATAATAAGGAAAGTATTGTATTCGTCGAAAATTTGACCTACCCAGTTTTTCACATTTCTGGACGAATCATGGCCTCAGGATACCAAAAAAGTTGTTTTCAGCCATTGGTCCGTGCGTCTGTCTGTCTGTCTGTCTGTCTGTCTGTCTGTCTGTCTGTCTGTCTGTCTGTGTGTGTGTGTGTGTAAACAGGATATCTCAAGAACGGTAAGAGCTAGAGACTTGAAATTTGGTACACAAATTAATTTTATACACCAGACGAACCACGAAACTTTTGGTTGAAATCGGCCGCATTCTGCGGCCACAGGGCCGCAAATGCTAGCCGCAAGCGCCGCTTCTTTAAATTGGTTAAAGATACAAAATTTTTTAGAGAACAACATTTTCTTAGATTAAAAAAATAATAGGGGTCTATTCTGATCATTTTTTTGATATCTTGAACTTTTTGGAACTCGGCCCCAATTTACCGGTATTTGGGGGGGACCCGCTTTGACTAACTTTTTTATTATTCATCCTACATGGTGGTTGTGACATATCAAATTCAATGATTTTGAAGTGCTGATTACAAATTTGGCATTGGTTTTTAGTTATCTGTTACCGTTGAGTCACCAGTGGCGGAATTCGACTCTTTTTTGGGGGATAAGGAAAGTCGTGTGATGTTTACACCAGATTTTTTTTTTATCATTACCAGGGCTGGCCCCAAGGGAGTCAACTTTGGAATCTTAAATGAAATATCCCTATTTGAAATACATTTTTGAAAAGAAGATGACATTAAAATTATTTTAAGACAAGTTTGAGATTTTTAATCATAACAGGGTCGGAGATATCGTACATTTCATTTCACATCAGGTTTCAGTAATTTTTTTATAAGAAATAAGTTGTATTTTTTAATGTCAACTACTTTTTGGAAATGTCTTACAAATATGGTGGTTCCTTTTAAGATTCCAAAGTTGACACCCCTGGGGCCGCCCCTGGTAATGAAAAAAAACCAATACCTAGTAGAAAAGGTTTCCCCTGCTATAGAATGGTACACGTGTTTTAGCATTTTTTAAAAAAATTATCCGTTCTCTAGATATTCTGAGTGGCTCCTTTTTTTGGCGGGCCCTATTATATTAATGAATACAGAAAATTCATCATTTGTTATTTGCGGCGGAAATTGAATCCGGTCATAGATAGTTTGAAACCCTGAATCGAATGGAAGATATTTTAGCCGCACTAACGTATATAGCACTTTGAAAATCCTGTTGTTTTGTTTTTTAATAACAACCCTTTAATGTTTAAATAGTAATGAGAACATCTGATAAGAAAAACTAGGAAGAAAGGCTAATACTTAGACAAAGAAAGATGGCGTTTTCCACTTTTTGGCGAATTCTTTTTCAACCTCTCAATTGTGAAAAGCGACACTGAAATAAAGCGAAAATTGAAATTTTGGATATTTCACATTTTGGCAAAAAGGTATCGATATATTATCGGATTTTTCACATTCTCGTATAATGTAAAAGAAAAAAAACAAAAACTTTTCACGTTTTAGCTGGATAAATCTCAAATTTTGACCAAAAAAATGAAAACTTAAAATTAAAACTATACTAGATAGAAACTTGGCCGTGAGTTCATCCGAAAGAGCTTTTAAAACTGATTAAGAATCTGAAATAAAACGAAAATTGAAATTTTGGATAATTCACATTTTGGCAAAAAGGTATCGATACTCTTAACCTAACATTAATTGTCCTGTGTTGTGTCAACTTTTCACACATTTAGGGCGGAATTAATAGACGTTTTTGTTTTACATCTGTGGACTTAAGTCTAGATTTTGCGTATGGTTTTATATGGGGGAAACGAATTCTTAGGTCCAAATTTGTGATCTGGGTTTTGCCTATTAATTTCGTGTTAGTTCAAACATCTACTAAGGTTGGCCTTAAGTTCCACTTTTATAATGATAAAGATACAAAAATGCATTAAAAGCGTAATTGCCCAACCAGGAAAAATGAAAGTTCATTATTATTTCCAACTATATCAGATCGTGGACGCATTCAAAGCTTCCTCGATAACCGAAATGTGCGCGATTGTACACCCAAGGAGGTATTCAGTGGCTCAATTGATCAGGTAGTAGACACGTGAACTTGAGGTCGGTGGTTTAAGTCTTAAGTAGAGCAAAAAATTGTTATATTTAAGGCGAGATTGAGTAGGAAATTATGACATCAGGATTCTAATTAATTCTCTCGCCATACAGAGAGGAAATAGTGCGTGTATCTTGGGTACCACTCCAAGTGGTGCCAAGCTAGAGGAAATATTTTATTTGTAAAAGAAATAAAAATATATTAAAATTGAAAAAATCATTAAAATTAAAGTATCAAGATATACCTATGGTAATCCAGAGGTCGGACGGGACATAACAATTAAGTTATCCTCCCATTTATAATATTGACCACATAAGCATACGTCTTGGGGTTACTATGCTAAAATAATAGTACTCCTAACCTTAGATTAGGAGCTGGTTAGACCTAATCGGGCAGTATAAATAAGGCGATATTATTATTATGCCCAGTTGTTTTTTTATGACATAGTATTGTATGGTTCTAAAAACCTAAGACATGTGAATCAACCTCAGTCAGTATTTAACTGCAGGAATACAAAGAAGATCCACTGTCTGCATAGTATTCTATTTTCGTTCTGCCAATGTAGAGAGAATGTATTGAAAGGTTTGATTTTGGATACTTGCAATAAAAAACAACATACCCAAGTAAATTACGATTTTTTTATTCAGGTATTATTTACTTTCAAAAGCAAAATGAGACATAGTGGTTTGTCATAATAACGGTCGTCAGCAAAATGTACAGTCATAAAGTTCTCAATATTCCATCCTGTTTCCATTAGTATAAATTACAGAACGTCGGAAAAAGTATCAGCAAATAAAACATGGCTGTATAGTGTATATAGTGCATATATACTTAGTGAGGTACCATTATTATATACAATGCAAATATTTAATGATCATTCTCATTTCAAAGTTTGCCCAATATAATATTTCTCTCCCTTTACCTTCTAATAATATGTCAGCTTATTGAAAATATTTGCTTTCCATGCTAACAAGTTGTTATTTTGATTTCGAATCGCGAATTTTATAGATACATACATACATACCTAGGTATATTTGAGGTGGATTACCTTTAAATTGATATGTAATAACATGTCTGAGGGTGTAAAAATAATTATGGAAATAATAATTTTGCGTCTCTGATAAAAAATTATTCTATTTCCAGTCGATTTGATTATTTGATTTTCAGTTTTTTAAGATAAGTTACTGATGAAATTTCTAGCAAGGCGGAGTCATAACCCTTCTTTTCAAATCCACATCACGTTTCTGTTCATAATGCTTTCGGTATATAACAAGCTATCCTCCCATTTGAGATTTCGACCACCATAAAACCATAATAATATATCTAGTGGAAATATATTTATACATCTCGGACTTACTGTTGGAGTAATGGGACTCAATAATCCTAATCGGGCAGTATAAATAAGACGATATTATTATTATATGCTCATATTAGCTCTGGCACTTTTTTTTTTTTTTTTTTTTTAAGTGGGGTTTAACGTCGCTTTCAACTGCCATGGTCATATCACGACGGGGGTTTTACCCTCCATTCGCAGGAAACTCACAAACCTGCTACTCACATTGACCTCACCCAGCCTGAGTGGGGCCGGGAAAAGCCAGCGTCACGAGAATTAGAATTTGAATGGTCACCCATCCAAGTCACCTCGCTGGATGTCGCTGAACTTCGGTGTTCTGAAGGGAACCGGTGTATTCAACATGCCATCGACGCTGGCTCGCTCTGGCACTCTATAAGAGAATGCCTAAGGCAATAACCCCGCCCTTTAGTTAGGACATATACTATGTATATATTATGTCCCTGAAGTAATGCGAAAGCGGTTCCGGTTGTATTGTATTTTAATTTGTAATTATTTGTATTATATATAATATGTCCTAAAATAAAGTGTAAATAAATAAATAGTCATCTGAACCTGCAAAGAGTTTATTTATTTACACTGTATTATTTGGACATATTACATACAACACAGATAATTACAAATTAATATACAATATAAGAGAAGTATAAAGAGAAAAAATTAAAGAAAAAAATAATCAATATATACATAAAATATGTCCTAACTAAAGGGTGGGGTTTTTGCCTTTGGCGATCTCTTCCACCCAACCCAAGTCATCTGCACCTGCAAAGAGTTCCTCCAGAACATTCTATATATCTTCGCAACTCTACTCTCAGCCAACATACGAGCACATGTTCCATATCCTCGAGTTATCACGTAAACAAACTTTTAAAATATGTTTTAATATAGTTTCTATGTGTCCAAACAAGCATAAAGTGCAACGTATGAAAGTGCAGTAAATCAAGGAGTTAAACATCCGAACAACAAATAATGGAACTCTTGTGTTGTGCACATCAACCTGTGAATTATCATTCTATTTCTGCTCTCAGCACGTGTGTTTCTGCTTCTGTTCCCATTCTTTTCTTTATTTTTCATATTTTTCAAAAACCATTCTCTTTGTTGCTCAAATTAATGGTTATACTGAATTCGGTCCCATCAAATGGTTATACTAAATTCGATCCCCTCAAATGGTTATACTGAATTCGATCTCCTCAAATGGTTATACTGAATTCGATCTTCTCAAATGGTTATACTAAATTCGAGCAGATTTTTTTTATATCACGACGGCGACGGGAGAGTTACCCTTATTTGCAGGAAACTCACAAATCTGCTACTCACATTATTAAACATATTTGATCAAGTTTTATTTACAAATAACATAGAATATATACAGACATAGAAATTAAAATTAACAAAACAAAACTTGATCAAGGGCGGTGCTAATGCAAACGGCATTCTCTTCCACATTAACCTCACTCAGTCCGGAATGCTTAACATTGGTGATCTTACGAGAACCGGTGCATTAACACCCCCGTCGTGATATGACCATGCAGTAGAATGCGACGTTAAACACAAAAAATGAATAAAATTGGACATGGAAGGTGCCTAGCTAGACATTGGATCTGGGCGTCCATTAAACAATTAAACATAAATAATCCTTTCATCATTCTGAGATAGGGTTTTGGGGATATATTTGACTCCTGGGTTTTAGTTTCAGCTGGTGTGACCCTCCTAAAGCTTTCCTGGAATATCTTTCTCATATAACCAAATTTCAGTGCCTTAAAGGCAGAGTAAGATATTTATTTTTATATTAATTAAAGTTATGTATGTGTTTGTGCCTGAGTTCTGTTTATATTGCTATTGCTTTCATAGCAGCAATACCGAATGCCAATCAATGGCTTCTCTATTCCCTGAATCATCAGAACAAATTATAGCTATTTGAATTGTTTTCGAAAGAGGTCAATGACCTCTAATTAATAATCCCTTTTAATGAGGTAAGATCCAAAAAGATGAAAGAACAAAAGAAGGAAAAGCAAATACACATTTAACAAAGTTGAAATATTTTCTCCATTACTCAATTTAATTTCTCTTTTATCTTCGGGCCTGATTTTTCTCTCTCGTCTCAAATTAATTTCACCGAAGGATTATAATCTTGAAAGAAATTGTATTTAGCTCTAAGCCTTTTTAATTGACGAGCTGTGAGAGTGAGATATTGGAGTTTGGGTGTGCGCGGGCGGAGGGGGGGGGGAGAGGAGAAGGCGGGAAGCTTAACTGAGAAAGAGAGATAGAGAGGTCTAAGTAGAATGAAGGAGGCTAATGAAAGAAAGAGATAGAAGGAAGAACGAGGAGGTGCTAGAGTATAGGGGAGGAGGAGGGGGGGGAGGAGGAGGAGACAGAATGAATGGGCTAAAGGTATAGAAATAGGATAAAGGTAGTTAAAGGGAGAAAAACAAATAGAGGCGGGGCTAAGAGTAGAGGAGGAGAGAGGGGCGGAGGTAAGAAGCTTTTGTTATCATGAGTAGGCTTATTGAACTAATAGCAATTATAGCTCTCAGAGCGTCATTCCCAATGAGTGGGAGAGTGTGATAGGATAAGCTCCTTCTGCCAGGTTCTCTTTCACTCAGGTGCTGTTTCACTCGGATTCTGTTTCACTCAGGTTCTGTTTCACTCGGATTTCGTTTCTCAAAGGTTTTTTTTTCTATCAGATTCTGTTTCATTCAGGTTCTGTTTCACTCAGGTTCTGTTTCACTCAGATTATGTTTCACCTAGGTTCTGTTTCACTCAGGGATTTCAGAGAGAAGGATTGGAAGAGGGAGACAGAAATAAGTGGACATAGTACACTTTTTCCTCCCACCTCTGTAATTCTTTTGGGCGATGCCATTACTTTCCTTACTATGTGTATAAGGAAAGTAAAAACATTGGTACCTAGCACTCTCACTTTCATAATCTCCCAATCTCCCTTTCATACGTCACACAACGCAGTTGATTGGTTGATTTGAACGAAATAACCAGTCAGAGTGCGTTGTGGGACGGTTGAAACGTAGATTTGGATATTATGAGAGCATTGAGAGTGAGAGAGGTTTCTAGAACGAGGGTATAGTCTCTTATACATATATCCGACCTACTAGAAAGAAGTTCTAAAATTTCGAATTTCCCTTTGCACGATGACGGAGCTGAATCCGAAAGAACGGATTGGAGATCTGGCCTGGAAATATCGTCAGTAATCTACCATTAATGGGTGGCAGGGTTTTTTTTATTCACCTTGTATATTATTATTATTATTATTATTATTCAACACTTTATTATACAGGGTGGGGCAAAAGTCTGGAAACCCCTGAATAACTTTCGAATGGCTTCTTCGGTAAAATTAAAATTTTGTACGGTAAACCGGGCTAATAAGACCTTCTTTTAGAGTCGGGTCGATTTTTCTTACCGGCCCCCATGTCGGGGCCAGGGGGGCCAACTTCATTTTTTTAAATACGAACCCCCACCTTGCGATACAATTTTGGAAAGGTCTAATTACCCCGACTTACCGTGCACAATTTTAAATTTAATGAGAAAGCCCTTTCAAAAGATATTCAGGGGTTTCCAGACTTTACTGCATACACAAAGTTGGACGCCATTTGGAAACAGTTAATACTAAAAAAATAAAATTTTCACAAATGTATTTCTTATTTAAAGACCTTTCCAAAAATGTATCGCAAGGTGGGGGTTCGTATTTAAAAAAATGAAGTGGGCCCCCCTGGCCCCGACATGGGGACCGGTAACAAAAATCGACCCCACTCTAAAAGAAGGTCTTATTAGCCCGATTTACCGTACAAAATTTTCATTTTACCGAAGAAGCCATTCGAAAGTTATTCAGGGGTTTCCAGACTTTTGCCCCACTCTGTATACAGTATGTTTCAGAAAAGGTGGCCACCCCCTCGTAACTTTTGAACGCGACGGAATTTTTTAATTCTGTAAAGTCCTAGGTATAGGAAATGCTCTATGGCCCATCCTGTGGTCATATTTATTTTTGGCCCCGGTCGGCCCTTCCGGATTTTAGGCCATATTTTTTCATTTTTCTCGCGAATTTTAAATGGAATGCTATATTTTTTATTCCTGTTAATTAAAGTTCAAGTTAGGTTGAGTATAATGAGCTTTTAAAATTTTCAAAAACCTTATCAGGGGCGGAGCTAGTAGGGTGCAAGTTTCAAAATTGTTACATCCTGTATTTCAGCGTTAGTTAGATTTTTTAGTACTTTTTTTATGTTCATAGGTTCAAAATATTGTTTTACACCATATGAAATCAAAAAAATATTCTTGTTTACTTCTAATCAGGGTCATAGTAAGGTTTTTGTAAAAGTACTTTTTTTCTCACGTCAATTTTTCCGTAAATTAATGGTGTTCTCGAAATTGGCATTTTTAGAGGTGAAAGTCTGTAGTGACATATGTTTTTTATGCTTGAAATCGAAAGAAAACTTAATGCAGAAGCGATTAAGATCATAAAAAAAGCCATTTAACCTGCTAGTTTTTTCACGACAGTGTCCGGTAAAGTGGGTGAATTTCGTATTGGATTTTTTTTTTGTTGAGGAAACACAATTGGCATAGAAAATAAATAATACCTAATAAGGGAATAATACTTCAATTAACATAACTAAATGCGAAATTAATGAAGATTATTTCTTCTAAATCAGTGCCGGATATTTTTTTTTTTCTCTCTCCCTCTCTCTCTCTTTTCTCCTCTTTAAAATAATTGAATTGGTTTAATTTTTACCCTCAAGAGTTTGGTACTTGACCTGGTATTTTTTTCTCTTAACTTTCGAGATAATTAGATTTTTATTTAGAGACCTGGTATTCATTACTAGCAACACCAGTATGATTTTTTTTTTTTTTTAATTTGGGTTTAATATCGCGTTTCAACTGCATGGTCATATCATAACGGGGGTGTTACATTCCATTCGCAAGAAACTCACCAACCTCCTAAACACATTTATCTCACCCAGCCTGGGTTAGGCCGGAATACCAGCATCACGAAGTCTTCTCCTCGCTGCACGTTGCTTAACTTCGGTGATCCTACAAGAATCGTTGCATTCAAAGCGCCATCTCCAGAAATATTGACAATGTGTTTTCTACAGATTTTACCAACTTACCAACTAAAATTGTCTCAAGAGGGGACCCCTAGGCCGACTTTAGAAGCAGCATTATCCGATAATTATTTTTGATACAAGTTGAACTTTGAAAAGTGAAAAAAAGAGAGAGAGAAAAAAAAAAAAAATATCCGGCACTGATTTAGAAGAAATAATTTTCATTTAATTTCGCATTTAGTTATGTTAATTGAAGTATTATTCCCTTATTAGGTATTATTTATTTTCTATGCCAATTGTGTTTCCTCAACAAAAAAAAAATCCAATACGAAATTCACCCACTTTACCGGACACTGTCGTGAAAAAACTAGCAGGTTTAATGGCTTTTTTTATGATCTTAATCGCTTCTGCATTAAGTTTTCTTTCGATTTCAAGCATAAAAAACATATGTCACTGCAGACTTTCACCTCTAAAAATGCCAATTTCGAGAACACCATTAATTTACGGAAAAATTGACGTGAGAAAAAAAGTGCTTTTACAAAAACCTTACTATGACCCTGATTAGAAGTAAACAAGAATATTTTTTTGATTTCATATGGTGTAAAACAATATTTTGAACCTATGAACATAAAAAAGTACTAAAAAATCTAACTAACGCTGAAATACAGGGTGTAACAGTTTTGAAACTTGCACCCTACTAGCTCCGCCCCTAATAAGGTTTTTGAAAAATTTAAAAGCTCATTATACTCAGCCTAACTTAGACTTTAATTAACAGGAATAAAAAATATAGCATTCCATTTAAAATTCGCGAGAAAAATGAAAAAATATGGCCTAAAAGCCGGAAGGGCCGACCGGGGCCAAAAATAAATATGACCACAGGATGGGCCATAGGGCACTTCCTATACCTAGGACTTTACAGAATTGAAAAATTCCGTCGCGTTCAAAAGTTACGAGGGGGTGGCCACCTTTTCTGAAACATACTGTATAAATGGACATTAGTACAGTACAAATAATTATTTTAACGAAGAAAAAAAAAAAATGAAAACAATGTATACAATAAAAATGAAAAATAATAGAAAATATATAAAAACATATGTCCTAACTACAGGGCGGGGTTATTGCCTATGACAATCTCTTTCACCCAACACTTAGATGATATGAAAGCCTCTTAAGTGGGCGTAACTATGTACTTTATACATGATGCTATTTGTGTAATGATGGTAGCTTTAGTGTTTTAGTCAAGATACCAATACAGATACCTACTAAATAGTCTAAATACTAAATAGTCTTTTAAAATTCCAAGTGCTCAACCACGTTCTGCTCAGCTTGAAAGTTCAAAGGTATCAAAAATTCGATGCAAAGGCTCAAAAGATAGAGGAAAAGCTCCAGAATTTCTCACGTACTAAAAGAATTAGAGGAGCAGGGAGGTGTTATCAGATATTGCGCCATTTCTAGCAAAAGTCTCGGCTTTCGCTTCTTATCTCCGCTCATAATTACTTTGCTGCTCCCTCTAGCTTTAAGATGTTGGGAGGTTTGATTGTCCCATTGCGCCAATAGGTTATAAGTAAAAGGCTTTTTGCCTGTATTAATGTCAAATATTTTACTTCCGAGAAATTTCTAATATTAGAAAAATATTAAGTATATTTTATGTTTGTTCTTGTTAAAAAAAATATTTGTTTACTTCGATTTCAACTTTGGTTTACATTTCTTAGAAAGTACTGAAAGCGTTTTGACGAAATATTAAACCTATAAAAGTGTAGATGGTCCCATTTTAGTTTCACTAACTTCGCACTACCGGTTCTTGGTGATAGAGACCTAGCACCGGACCACTAACTTTTTACTTAAACGCTTATATCTCGTGAACGGTACACCTGAATTTGATGAAATTCTAAATATATAATATGCGTTATGCGTGTTAGCGTTTAATTTTTATATTTATTTTAATGGCAGGATTCTCGCATTGTGAGCTTTTCCACGCAACCAGATATCAATGTGTAAAGAATAGTATTGTTTCAAACTCAATAAATAGTAGGAAAAAGGTTAGTGGTTGGTGTTTAATATTAACAGTAATGTATATGTTGTATGAATCCAAAAAAAAAGCTTTCCGAAAGCGTCTTTTTGAGTTTTTTTTTTTACCCTAGTGCGTCCCGACTAATCAAAAAGTTATAATGTTCCATTGGGCAATGAGTTTTCCCCGCGAAATTTGTCTACCCTATGCCTAAAAAGATTCCAAACAATTAACATGTTTGTAGAGAGTATGAATGCAAAGCACGATGAATATAAATTAATTTTTATTGTATTAATTAATTAGTAATTTTATTGTGATATTCCTCTTGTAATTAGCACAAATATGCACTGGTATAGTCAAGTGGTTGACGAGGTAGTTTGGAAATTCAGGTAGCGTAGCGATCCGTTAGTTCGAATCCTATCCAGTGCATGAATTTTTCGTCAATCATTTGAATTAGTCACCACATAATAATAAGACTTTTGAGGGTTAGGTGATAGAAAATGCTTTGAGCATCAACCTCGCCTGGTGGTTATCTTCCACTAAAGAGTGTGTTTATTATTTTAAATATGAAGACCTAAGTTCAAATAACATTATTATGAATTTAATTTATTAATTTAATACCCTGTATATCTATGTTCCCAGGGGTCTCTTGCTACAGACTTCTGACAGATACAAAGAAGCCATAGAGAGCTACAAGTTGGCCATTCACTATCGATCCTCTCTAGCTGGTAAGCACGACACTTCTTTTAATATTTACATGGCCCGATTAGAATAAGTCAATCCCATCATTCCACTTGTAAGGCCAAGACGTATGGCCTCGTAACGCTCGTCAAAATACCAAATGGGAGGATAACCCATCAAATAAAAGGATCCTGGCCCGGGTGGATTTCAAACCCCTGACCCCTGGATTACCAGGTTAACGCCTTGACAGCTGAGTTAATGGGACAAAACTTTCTATAACAATTTTTTTTTTTCAGGGTTAAGGACCAGTTGGCCTAGTTACTTCAGATAAATTTCTATCATCTCTACGTATTAGAAATCGGAAATATTGTGGCCGAGGTGTTTGCAAGTTATATTTGTCAATACATCAACTCCCTCGGCCGAGGTGCGAAGAATGCTCTTTATATATAAAAAAAAACACAGATATGTTATGATAAATGTTGAAAATTTCGAAAGCTTTCGGAATAGGAGAGAAAGGAGTGAAGATAGAAAGGAAGAAAAGCGTGAGAGACATGGGACAAAATGTAATATTAAAAGTAATTATTTTTCTATTAGCTTTCCTCGTCTTGCTTTCTCTTTCCTCCGGTTGGTTGCATCCTTAAGTTCCCCTCTCTCTCTTTTCTTCTTTTTCTCTCTCTCTCCTTCTTTCTTCCTTTGTCTTCTTTCTTGTACTTGTCACTTTTTTAACCCCTTCTCTCTCTCTCCTCTTTCTCTCTCTCCTCTTTCTCTCGTCTCTCTCCTCTTTTTCTCTCTCTCTCCTCTCTCACTCTCTCTCTCTCTCTTTCTCTTCTTCTTTCTTCCTTTGTCTCTTTGTACATGTCGTCACTTTTTAACCCTTTTCTAGTGCTGGTCACAATAAATAGATCTAATAGAGGCCGGTGTGATAATTGTGGCTTCTCTTGTGGAACGAGTCACATCTTGGAAGTATGAGCTTCTAGGTCGTCCTCGCAAACGTCGCCCTGGGATTCTTCCTTAAAAAATGTTCTTCATGAAGTCACTGTGTCGAATGAGATGACCAATGATTTTAATTTTTACTTTCCTTATCCTATAATAAGGAAAGTATTGTATTCGTCGAAAATTTGACCTACACAGTTTTTCACATTTCTGGACGAATCATAGCCTCAGGATACCAAAAAAGTTGTTTTCAGCCATTGGTCCGTGCGTCTGTCTGTGTGTGTGTGTGTGTGTGTGTGTGTGTGTGTGTGTAAACAGGATATCTCGAGAACGGTAAGAGCTAGAGACTTGAAATTTGGTATGCAAATTAATTTTATACATCAGACGAACCACGAAACTTTTGGTTGAAATCGGCCGCAAGATGCGGCCACAGGGCTGCAAATATTGGCCGCAACCGCCGTTTCTCTGAATTGGTTAAAGATACAAAAAAAATAGAGAACAACATTTTCTCGAATTAAAAAAATAATAGGGGTTTACTCTGATCATTTTTTTGATATCTTGAACTTTTTGGAACCCGGCCCCAATTTACCGGTATTTTGGGGGGACCCGCTTGGACTAACTTTTTTATTATTCACCCTATATGGGGGTTGCGACATATCAAATCCAATAATTTTGAGGTGCTGATTACGAATTTGGCACTGATTTTTAACTATCTGTTACCGTTGAGTCACCAGTGGTGGATTTCGACTTCTTTTTGGGGGATAAGGAAAGTCGTGTGATGTTTACACCAGATTTTTTTTTTTAGTAGTCACTGTGGCAGAGCGAGTTAGCGCGCTAGGCATTGCACACATGGTGACCTGGGTTCGATTCCCAGCGGGGGAGGATTTTTTCTGTTCTGTACTTGGATGTTCGGGGTCCACTCATACCTCGTGAGGAAAAATGAATAGCTGCTTAAATGTGAAGCAGCGACCAGTGGCAGAATCTTAGGTAAAAAAATAATACAAGATATTGTAAATTAAAGTGGTAAAGTCCTATGATTCTGCGCTACCCACTAAAATTGTGACATAATAACACAAAGAAAAAGCATTATTATTATTATTATTTTAATTTTTTGTTTGGTGATTGCCTTCACAAGATTCCTTCGTTCACCTGCTTCTTGCAGCACTCTTTCGTTTGTTTTCTTCTCAGTCCATGATGTTCTTGTCATTTTCCTCCACTATCAAAATGCTTTGAGCATTAACCTTGCCTGTTCGTAACCTTCCACTAAAGAGTATTATTATTATTCTCTTATAACTAGGATTTTCTCAGAACTATAGTTCTCTCGTATCCAGGTACGACCATATTGATGATTATCACTTCAGTAGTATGTTTTAAATTGGTTGGACAGATTTAGGCTCATAACATTTGAATACATTTAAATACGATATTAAAAACACAGCATCATGATAGAAGAGAACATTAAGGGCGAAAGTAATAGACAAATTCCATATCACAAGTCATTGCTAAGCGTCGGTTTTCCCTATCTTACACAGTACGCAATCCGTGACTTAGCGCCACAGAGGTATTACAAAAGCATTTATTAATTCCGCTCTAAATCTGTCAAACTAATTCGTACCGGGTACTGGGTGACAGAAGTTTATAATTATCAAGCTAGTACTTTTCTTAAATTAAGTAGCATGTTGGAAAGATTCGAATTACTTTTGGCATGAATTCGCCACCTTACAATTCCAACAGCAATAAACAATTAGGAACACTGCAAACGTCTCAACAAACAAGCAAAATACACAACCATCTGAGTATGGGGCGGAGGTTCGTGCATGGGTTAGAAATTAAGATTACTCTGAGAAAGTAATTAAACTCAGGCAGAAATTTCGCAGGCGAAAAACGAGATGGTAACATCTTTTTTACCGTTCGTTTGTTAGCGATTAGAGCGTTTAAAAATTTCCGACACTCTTTCAGAAAATAATTGCATTTTTTATCCAGAGGAAGAGAAAGAAATTGTTTGTGTTATCCTACCACAAATTTATTCTCGCTCGGAAAATTTAATTTTCTTGAGGACTCTTGAATTAACCGTCTTTCTTTGTAAACCAAAACGCACTGTTATTTTATACATTGAATTTTTTTCATCATGAATAACGAATTTTATTCAATAGCGAGATCGTTTAGGCAGCGGACTCGTATCTTGGAGGTCGCTGGTTTGAGTCCAATTATTGAGAATTTTAGTTAGTGTTGTATGTAATTCTGACACGGCTCTTGTGAACAGAAATACTGATATCATATAATATGTATACAGAGTGTCCACTTTTAATGTGCGCCATAGGAAAAATACATGTAAAAACAGTTTTTCTTGTCTCAAAAGTCGCCATTGAGTACTTTAATTAAACCAAATATGTTAACTCATGTATTTTTATCTGAAGAATCCACTGGTGGTAATTTCATACACCTGGGACTTACAGTTAAAAAGTTAAGGGTTCGAAATCCAAGAAATGTGTTATGTTTAAAACTCAACATTTTTGTACAATTGGATGCTCTATTTTATGTATTTTTTCACGAGAAATTGATTGGTAATATTTTCAATTACCTGGGGTTTACAGTTAAAAAGTTCTGGGTTCGAAACCGAGTAATTGCGTTATGTTTGATCTCAATATTTTCGTACACCTGGATACCTACCTGGTTTCTGGTTTTACTAACTGTTATACCCTATTTTAGCATTCTTTAACTTTATTTGTGTATTTTTTCAATAGAAATAACGATTTCTGCTTCTTTTGTCCGAAGAAGACCTACTGAAAAAAGGCGTGTTTTAAACTTGAATTCATGACTTTGTAAAAAAGAACAACTGATAATCAGTTTATGGGTAGGTACTTACTGATATTGAAATTAGATTCGATTTTCAAAGATATCTCCAATCAGCAGCAACACAATATCCCAATCTGTCGTAAAATTCATTGCGAACATTTGCCAATTGACGTGCTGTTATGATGTTGCATGCTTGGGTGATGGCATCTTTCAATGCCTCTACATTGGGGTATGTTTTACCTTCGTGATAAAGTATTGCTTTTAGGTAACCCCAAAGAAAAAAGTCATTTGGGGATAGATCGGGTGATCTTGCTGCCCAATCAATATCACCATTGTGAGCTATTACCCTTCCTGGAAATGCTGCTTGTAAAAACTTTTTGACTAATCTTGAGTTGTGGGCTGGACAACCGTCCATTTGAAAAAAAATTTCTCTTTCACCAACTACATTTGTGATTAATGGAACTATTTCATGAACAAGGAGGTCGAGGAAGAGTTCTGAAGTTAGACTTTCGTTGTAGAATATTGGACCAATAATGTGTTGTCCTACTATTCCTGCCCAGACGTTTACTTTTTGTGGGTACTGAGTATAAGGCTGTACCAAGAGTAGAGGATTTTCTTTGGCCCACATCCGTGAGTTTTGAAAATTGGGAGCGTGTGTCAGATTTAAACTAGATTCGTCTGAAAATCGAATCTAACTTCAATATCAGTAAGTACCTACCCATAAACTGATTATCAGTTGTCCTTTTTTACAAAGTCATGAATTCAAGTTTAAAACACGCCTTTTTTCAGTAGGTCTTCTTCGGACAAAAGAAGCAGAAATCGTTATTTCTATTAAAAAAATACACAAATAAAGTTAAAGAATGCTAAAATAGGGTATAACAGTTAGTAAAACCAGAAACCAGGTAGGTATCCAGGTGTACGAAAATATTGAGTTTCAAACATAACGCAATTACTCGGTTTCGAACCCAGAACTTTTTAACTGTAAACCCCAGGTAATTGAAAATATTACCAATCAATTTCTCGTGAAAAAATACATAAAATAGAGTATCCAATTGTACAAAAATGTTGAGTTTTAAACATAACACATTTCTCGGATTTCGAACCCTTAACTTTTTAACTGTAAGTCCCAGGTGTATGAAATTACCACCAGTGGATTCTTCAGATAAAAATACATGAGTTAACATATTTGGTTTAATTAAAATACTCAATGGCGACTTTTGAGACAAGAAAAACTGTTTTTACATGTATTTTTCCTATGGCGCACATTAAAAGTGGACACTCTGTATATCATAATTACATTATATCAGATAATGTCTGACATTTTTTTTTTCATCCATGAAACAACAGCAAATTTAGACTCTAATTTCCTGTATTGTAGTTAGACTTACTTTAAAATATTATATTTTTTACTTAGCCTAACTTTTAGTATTGTTATATTTGCGTGAGGACAAGCGTATTATCGATCATTATTTTTTTTTCTCCTTAAAATCTGAGATGACTCTTGTGTATGCTATAAAATCAGCAGTGCTCAAGACATTGTCTTAATTAAAATCCTCACAGAATAGATTTTTTAAATAGATGAGTGTTTTTTTTTTTTTCTTCGTATCCATGAAACAGCAGCTACATTAGACGCTTGTGTTGCACCGGTAGTAGATTCGACCCCAGTAGCTTGATCGATAAGGCGACTGACTTGTAACATGGAGGTGGGTGGTTCAAGTCCCGGTTTCAGCGTAGATTTGTAAAGCGAGATTGAGTAGTTTTGACATCACAAAAGAAATAAATATGATTAATTTTTTGTAACTGTATTATTGACCAGCCTCCCCACTGATGGGTGACATGTGCACCGATACTTTCCATTTAATATCTTCAATTGCCCAGCAGAACAGAAAGTACACAGGGAATATGGCCCTGGCTGCTAGCTGCCAATACGGCCCTGTCTTACACAAAAGAAACGGCACCTACATAAGAAAGACTTGTCGGATTAGTAAGTACACAGGGAACTGATGCCCAGCAGTCTTGGGGTTCATGGGTCACTTAGCCTTGTCGGGCACAACGCACGAAGGCACAAAAAGCGAGGTTATTCTAAAGGTAGCAAAACTTTGCGTTTGGCTTGTTTCACCACTAGAACTTTCTGAAACCTTTTCTTGAGACTTCGAAATTAAAACCCGACGCCTTGTGTACTTTCTAACCCGACACCTCTGTCTTATGTAGGGACTGTCTTTCCTGTGGAAACCAGGGCCGTATTCCCTGTGTATTTGCAAACCCGACACCTCAGTCTTATGTAAGGGTTCTCTTTTCTGTGTAAGTCAGGGCCGTATTGGCAGCTAGCAGCCAATTTTGGCCGTTTTGCAGCTTCCTGTGAAATTTCTAACTGGATACCTCTGTCCTATGTGGGGGCTGTCTTTTCTGCATAAGTCAGGGCCGTATTACTTCTGCAGTTTCTAACCGTCTCTACTGTCTCTTCTGTTATCTTAATATGTATATTACCTAAGCTCGGTGGTAAAGTATTGCGGAAGGTCCCGTGTACGAATCCCAGAGCTGACAAAAAGTTGTACTAAAAAACAGTCGTTTGTAAGGGATACTTTCCGGTGCGCTCGTGTTGACCCAGCACCCAAATGCGAAGCATTGTGTCACTTCTCGCCCATAATAGGGGAGGCATACTACCGGATGGTCAAGCTTCAACACAGACCACAAGTGTCTTCAGTTTCATGTTTCAACTGATGTTTCATGGCTACGAATTAGAACAGGCTCTAAAACATTTTTTAAGCATCAATTAAATACTCTTGATTGATGTATTAGTCCGAAGCATGAAAACTTTAGTAAGCCGTTTGAGGCGACTTCATTATAGTGAATAACGCAAGTACGATAACCTGAAAGCCATATCAACCTGTTGCATTGTATTACTGTTTCCATTCCATAGTGGTCTCCCTGGGTATTGTGAGAAAGATACGGTACCAGTCTTGTCAGGCCAAAAAACACTAATACAAGGTTGTGTGGAACAGACAAATTGTTAGGTGAAAGAGATTACTACAGGCAATAACCCCGCCCTTTAGACATTAGCTTTCTCTTTTCTGTTCTTTGGCGCCCTTATCAGAGTTGGTTTTAGGAAGGGCTCCCAACCGTAAAATTTGGCAGAAGTAGTACCAGAACAACCAACCTCAATCATAAGGTAGAACTTGAACTATGCCGACCCTAAGTAGATTTGGGAAATGGCCAAGCGAAAGAAGAAGAATGCTATTTCTAGTTCCACACAGCTCTCAGTCAAAGGCCCTGAGATGTCTATTTTCCGTTTTGATTACCAGGTCGTCTCAGTTTGTGTTGACTTTGGAACTTCATTTCTCTTGAGGTTGGAGTTGTTCCTCTTATATATAATTATATATTTGTCTGAAATTTGAATCACCTCCTGCTTTCTTCTGTTTCTGCATTTACAAATTGCCTGGACGGTTTCTCTCTCTCTCTCTTTCTTTCTCTCTCTCTTTCTCTCTGTTTCTCTCTCTCTCTCTCTTTCTCTCCCTTTCTTTCTCTCTCCCCCCTTTCTTTCTCTCTCTCCTTGCTCCTAGTACCCGGATCATACGGATAGTTTTCATGACAATTATTTCCATTACGCCAGAGTTTCTGGGTTTTATTTGCATAGGCTTTTAAAGAGGGCCCACAACTAGTCTCGAGTACTCAGCTTTTTGTGCACACGTTCAAATATTCTCTTTGTTATATGCATCAATTTGCGGTTTATGTCTATCTACCTTTAGAGGTACCGTTTTGTTTCTCAGCTTAGCGCGCCCTTGTGTCGAAATCAGGTTCAGGAAAACTTAGGACCAAATCATAGAGTATTATTTACTTTAAGATAAGCTAGACTTTTCAATCGTGTGCAGAAACTCTTCACATCTTTTAAAACCCCCAGGGGGTTTTATGGTACCAGTCAATAAAATCAATAAAGCCCCATGTGGGTTTTCGGTACCAGCTCTAAATCTAAAAAAGATTTTAAAAATAATGGTGTACGGCGCTGAACGTGTTAAGCACAAGAGGAGCGCTTCCATTGATACATCAAATAATAATAGGTAATATACATTACCTATTATTATTATTATACCTATAATTTATTAAATCCTAATAATATAGAACATAACATATTTGTAAGAAACATTAATTTTCCTCTTCGATAAAAAAAAATAATGTTGAATCAGGGTTTTTTTCGAAATCAAAAGTTCAGAATACTCTGGTACTCGAAACCCAACCTCTGGACTACCAGTCCTGTGTCTTGTCCACGGGATTTGTGTGGGAGATATTAAAACAAAGTAAACAATGGCCCTCATCCCCCGTATCAACTGATCTTGGGTATTTGCATAACGTCCCAAGGCCCTGCTTGCTTTTAATAATAGCAATAATAGTCCTTGCCTTCGAGAGCGAGATGGAAATTTAAAATTACCATCGAAACAAATTTCATCTCGGCGTTGGGGTTTTTATCCAAGCTCAGGATTTTATCTAAATATCCCCCACCCCCCTCTCTCCTCTTTACAAATAATAATATCATCTCATTTCCTTATCTAATCTTTAAGGATAAAAATATACGAAAAGGACCTTTAACAACTTTGTACGAAAAATTTGCATAAATTTACATAAAATAAATAGATAATCAAATAAATTATTTTCGACTGATTTGCATGTTTTCATCCAGACGCTCTGGTGTGGTGTGAAGACAGAGAGAGAGAGAGAGAGAGAGAGATAGAGAGAGAGAGAGAGATAGAGAGAGAGAGAGAGAGAGAGAGATAGAGAGAGAGAGATAGAGAGAGAGAGAGAGAGAGAGTGAAAGAAATAGAGAGAGAGGAATTAGAGATTAGAGGAAATATGAAGCAAATAAAAGGGAAGATATTTTTGAAAAACGTTTCTACTCTCATTAATGCTCTTTTAACAAAGATATTATTTTTTAGGGCCACTGTCTTATGTCAAAGTAGAAATAAATAGGAATATAATAATCCTTAGCCAGCCGTTTATGACACGGTGAAAGGACCAGGCTCTCATTCCAGAAAAGCACTCTCATAATCCCCAAATCTCCTTTTCAACCGGCAAACATTACACACTGATTGGTAATATTTTTAAATTAAAATAAATAAATCTGAGTAGATCATAATCGTGATATCACAACTACTCAAACTCGCTTTGCTAAACATTTGTTATTGATTTGGAACCTTATCGATCAAGCGTCTGTTTGAGCTTCACCTTTTGAATGAACCAAAGTATATGCTAAAAACTCTTCACCATTCGCCTGGGAAGCATCCCGTTTCACCACTTTACACTTTAAATTAAGTTGGCTGGAGACCATCACTCCCTCCAGCTGTAGCAAAGCTGGTGACAACAACAACTACTACTTATGGCCACATTATGAAACAAGATTAAAGTTATGCTAAGCCTGACATGCCCTCTCGTTGAAGTTTTCAACCAATCAGAGCCCACTATAGCCCGAGTTAAGTGATAATTGTCCACTTAGATTAAATCTAATCCTGTTTTATAATTTTGCGTTTCAACACTTGAAATTAAGTTAGCTGGAGACCATCACTCCCCCAGCTGTAGAAAAACTACATACAACAAGAACCACTCAAACTAACCATGTCTTCTCTTCTCTGTTTCCAGTGGCGCACCTGAACCTGGGGCAGCTGCTGCTATCTCAGGGCCAGCCTAGGGAGGGGGAGGAGCGACTGGTGCAGTGTGCCGCCCTGGACAGCACACGGGTCAAGGACAAGCTGGCCCACCTACATGCCCAGACCTCGGCCCTGGTGCATCTGGGCAAGTTCTATGTGGAACAGGCCCGGTTTGAGAAGGCCAGGGACGTGTTCATGAAGGCCGTGCACAGTCTGCCCCAACACTATCCGCCTCAGGTAATAGAAGCCAAAATGTTCACCACTCAAATGTAATGGCCGGGTCAAGACTCGACGGCCGGAGAAGACAGTTATGATTCGTTTGCGTTTGGAGAGTCGGTGTAAAGGTATTTTTAATTCCGAGGATATTAAATAATCTCTTTACACATCGTAGTATTCTCTAACCGGAAGTATTGTGTCAATTATGTTATGAAGGACCTGATTTGTACTGTTTGTTCTTTGTAAGTTTGAAATGTATAATTAGCACAAGTGGAGTAGAATCTAGCATATCTCCACTCCGTCTTACAGGTTGAACATCTATTGCTGCGCAGCGTACAGCAAGTACGTGCATAAAAAGAGCTATGAGAAGATGGAGGAGTGGAGAGTCGTTGTTGGGGTATGAAGATGGAATTGATCATTGGAAAAGGGAGTAGTGATTGTGAAAGAAATGGTTCAATTGAATGTTTCAAATATAATATAATACTATTTTTTTTTTTTTCGTTTTTTTTTATAGTTGGTGTACATAGGTTATGTACAGTGTTCACACCGCCTCGTACCTATGATCTAATGAATAGAATAGAATAGAAATTACCTTGTTTATACTGCCGAGGTGAGACTAAAAAGTCCCTTTATTCCAGCAGTCTAAACAAGGTCTCGTTTATTTTCAAATTTAAACAGACATTTTGTACAGACATTTAATATTCTTAAGATTATATACATAAAATGAGGAAAACCTTGCTTAGGTTTGAAAAAAAAAAGGAAGAAAAAAAAAAAAAATAAAAAATAAAAAAAGAAGATAATAATAATAAAATAATAATGATAATGAATAATATAAGAAAATGTATAAAATAAAAACAAGATATATTAATAATAAATAAAAATCAAAACAAGCATACAAGCGAGCGATCAATCAATCACACGATAATTCAATCAATCATTCATACTAACAGTCATACAGTGAAAGGTGATGGTATCACCAGTAATTCTGCTAAGGATAGGATAAGGGATAGGGACAGGAAAGGAAGAAAAAAAAAAGGGATTAAAGGGTAAGGTGACCTTCGCTGACAACCAGCAGTAATGAGGTTTTGAATGAGTAAGGAGATAGAGAGCTAAGGGTTAGATATGGTACTTTGTTCCAGAGATTTATAGAGTGAATATAAAAGGAATTAGAATATGAGGCACTGTTGTGAGGAGGGACTTCAAGTAGTAGGTCATGGGATCTAGGAGTTACTCTGGATACAATTGAGGAGCGGAATTTGTATTGAGTAAAGAGATAAGAAGGACATTGTGTAGAGAGGATTTTAAACAGAAAGCAGAGAGTAAGTATTTTCCTCCTTACCTCAACCCTAAGCAATCGAGCCCTGTTGAAATATGGAGTGATATGCTCCCAGCGTTTGGCATTGTATATGTACCGCACACATGCATTCTGAGCTCGCTGTATTCTTGTAGATTGAATTTCAGTGAGCCCATTCAGCAGAGGTGCGCAGTACTCAAACATGGGTAGAGCATAACACTTGACCAGGAGTAGTCTAGTATTTTGGGAAGTAAAGTTTTTAATGCGCTTTAATGTCCAAAGGGCCCTGAATACCTTTTTTCTTATATTTGTGGCCTCACATTCCCAGCTAAGCGACTTATCAAACATTATACCCAAATTTTTTGCAGAATCAACGAGCTGAACCATATTGCCATCCACTTCAATGTTTGGAATGGGAAACGAGATGAGTCGACGAACTCCTGTACTACAGATAAGCATAACTTTGGTTTTGATAGGGTTAATTATAAGACAGTTTTTCTTGGCCCAAAGCACTAGTTGCTGAATCTCAGCGTTGACAGTAGCGATCGTCTGATGAAGAGCGACCACTTTGGAAGATAAGTATATCTGGAGATCGTCGGCGTAGAGATGATAATTGCAAGCCTTAAAACAGCTAGATATGTCGTTTATAAAAAGACTAAAAAGAAGTGGGCCTAGCACAGACCCTTGCGGTACACCGGAAAGGACGGATTTCCACTCAGATCGATTATTATCGGGTCCGAGCACGCATTGGGTACGACCAGTGAGGTAAGACTCCAGCCATTTGATGACGCTCTCACTGAAGCCAAAATATTTCAGCTTTGCCAGTAATATATTGTGAGAGACGAGGTCAAACGCTTTGCTGAAGTCAAAAAGTACAAGAATAGAGGCTTTCGTGTCGTCCATGGAGGCCTGAATGTCGCCAGAAACTTTCAGGAGTGCACTACACGTACTATGACCAGACCGAAACCCAGATTGGAAGGCATTGAAAAGGTTGTGCTGATTAAGGTGAGATACGATTTGATGACTTATGAGCCGTTCCAGGACCTTCGACAAAGAACATAAAAGACTAATAGGACGGTAATCAGAGGCACTTGTAGGGTTCTTGACTTTTGGTAAAGGTCGTATAAGGGCTTTTTTCCAGAGGTCGGGGAATACCTGCTCGTTAATTGAAAAATTGAAGATGTGAAGAATAATTGGAGCAACAATATCTAACATTCTGGTGAGAAAGTTGAGCGGAATTTGGTCATGTCCTATAGAAGAAGGATGTCCTTTTTTAAGACATTTAATTAAATCAGTTTGGGAGAATTCTTGAAAGACCAAGTTGACACCATCGGGTGCGGGGATACTAGAGTAATGTGAAGAAGTAGAGTGAACGAGAGATGGAAGGGGTTGAGGTACTGATGAAAATGACTCCACAAGTTCATCAGGACTAAGAAGAATGTCGCAATCCTTAGTTTTAGGTAAGATCTTCTTCACATTTTTATGAAATTCGTCCTGGGTCAATTGTGTAGGAAATAAAGAATGGGCGTAGCGCATTTTGGCATTTCGAATCATTTGTTTCGCTTTGTTACGTAATTCAGAGAATTTTTGAAAGTTAACAGATGATTTACTTTGCACAAATTTGCGTCTAGCCCGATCCCGACGATTAAGCATGTTGCGGATCTCTTGCGACATCCAGGGAGAAGGCCTCTGTTTAGCTAAAAATGTTTGGAGTGGAGCATGCTTATCAAACAGAAGAATGACGAAATTATTGAACTCGAGGATTTTGGAGTTTATATCGGGGAGACAGTAGATTGAGTTCCAATCGACAGACCTAGCATCTAGCATGAACTGATCTGGGTCGAAATGTTTAAAGTTGCGACATGTGATGAGTTTGGGTCGGGGCCTAGATGAATAAATGTTGTATACTAAGTAGATCAGATCATGATCGGAACTGCCGATTGATAACTTTCCATGAGTAAGTACATTCTTTTCGTCACCTACCACCATGAGGTCGAGAAGAGAATGTGAGTTGATAAAGTGACAAGTAGTGTCAGTAGGAAGAATACAGAGATTAAGAGAAGAAAAACGATTTTTTAGCTGAACACTATGTAGAGAGGTGGTAGAAAGATCCACATTAAAGTCACCTAATATGAAGCTATGATGGTATTTTGGCAAGTAATATTCAAATTCTTCTTCAAATCTATCCAAGGATCCAGATTTCACTGGTGGAGGATCATAAACAGTAGCGATAAGCAGTTTAGATGAATCGACTTGAACCTCTAAAATAATAAATTCAGTCGTGTGCAGACTGTTCGGAATAGAATGGGGCGAAGAAGATAGAACCTTGTATGAAAATGTGTCATTTAGGTAGATGGCAATTCTACCCCCACCCCTACCTACCCGATCATGTCTAATAACTCGATAGCCCGGGATTGAGATTTCTGAATCACTAATATAGGGATCGAGCCAGCTTTCTGTTACACATATGATGTCAAGACCAGTCCCCGATACGATACTTTGGAGTTCAGGAAATTTAGTTGGGGGGCGCATGGAGCGTGCGTTAATATGGGCTACTTTGAGTTTTCCCCCAGAAGGTGTAAGGATATTCTTCAGTATCGTACCGGTCGCCGGAGCCGCCAATATGTGAACATCAGCTGACTCAGAGGAGGATGAGGAGTTGAGGGAGCAGTCAGCGAATGGGTGGTCGTACCCACTTAGGTTATGTAGAGGGAATGATAGTTAGGATTTAGAAGGAGGAAGGCAGGTAGAGAGGAGAGGAAAGGATGCAGAAGTTTACAGTAGGACCACCACTTTTCCCACACACAAACACACACATAACATACACACATACGTACCGTAATACTACTACCCAACCACCCTTTATTTTCAGATTACCAGAGAGTATTTAATTATATATGCACATAAGATTCGGTATCTTTTTATTAACATGCCCATGATGCGTCCAGAAATGCGAGAAACTGGGCAAATTAAACCTACAACGTACACAGCAGCACTTTTCCCATTGTATGATAGGAAACTTAAAAAAAAAAAAAAATTGGTGTAAGCATCACACGACTTTCCTTGTCCCCCAAAGTGGAGTAAAATTCCGCCACTGGTGACTCAACGATAACAGTTAGCTAAAAATCAATGCCAAATTCGTAATAAGCACTTCAAAATCATTGAACCCGATACGTCACAACCCCCATCCAGGATGAATAATAAAAAAGTTAGTCAAAGCGGGTCAACGGTAAATACCGATAAATTGGGGCCGAGGTCCAAAAAGTTCAAGATATCAAAAAAATGAAGAGAATAGACACCTATTATTATTTATTTTTTTAATTTAAGAAAAAGTTGTTCTCCATTTTTTTTTTTTTTTTTTTTTTTGTATCTGTAACCAATTCAAAGAAGTGGTGCTTGCGGCTAATATGTACGGCACTGCGGCCGTAGAATGCGGCCCTCAAAGTCCCATTATTATTTGGTCACAAACTCAAATTAGTGAAGAAAAATTGATGCACTGGGTGGGACCCGAACCAACGGATCCACACACTACCCGGATCACCAAACTAGCGCCTTAACCACTTGACAACAAGTGCACCAATTAAAAAAAAAAATATATAAAAAAAATAATAATAATAAGAAAAGAGAGATTTAAAAAATGAGAGATTTTTTGTGCATTGTCTAGATCTAGAGGTTAAACCACAGTACACAGGTTAGAATTCCAATATTTTAATTGATCGAATCATTGTAGACAGTTTGGAGACGAGCCTACCTATAGCGTTATGTTTTGTACCTATTGTGTGCACTTACATATAGATATTTTACATATCAGCATGAGATAGTAAAATGGAGTAAATTTGAGAATGTAGTAGACAAATAAGATTAGGGAGGGCCTAATAATAGAATGGGTGTGGTTAAATTAATCGTTTAGAATCAGTTACAAAGAAAACATACCCAACACAAAATTTCAATGTTTTACCAAGTAGAAGATAGCACTTCAGACTTCAAATAGTGAATGAAAAAAGTAAATAATAAATCAAACCAAATTTAAATTGCATAATTATTATAGTCAATACTATTAGTGCCAAATCTGTCTGATGTATTCTTAGTGCACAAGGAAGAGTACCTAGCAAAAATATTTTCAACTATAACATATTATTATTGTTTCTAAATAAAGGTCATGAAATTATAAAAATATCTACTTTACTGTTTTTAGATAGTCCAGCACTGCCATGGACTTAACTTCGACAGCCTTGGACTCCGGGGTATCACCTTTTTTCAGGAATATTTTACCTCCTTTAACCCATACGTATGTGAAGTTGTAGTTCTTCTTCACCATACGGGCTTGGTAGTACAGGTGAGAGCGGTGTGATGTGAGGTGCTCACTAACATAGATATTACCCGTGGAAGTATGACCTATATCAGCAAGCTTAAACTTCTTTTTCCTTGCTAGAAGAACGAAGCTGTCGCGCAGAGGCCGCGTCTTCACCTGCACCAGGATGGAAGGAGCCCTGTTGGTGTTCACTTTCCGGGGCGGGAGTCGATGGATCGCCTCGATGTCGTTTGGGTCGATGTTCATATTTAGGGCCTGGCCCATACGGAGGAACAGTGAGCTGAGGTTTTCACCGGGGGCCGGAGGTACACCATCGATGATCAGGTTTCTGTTGCGGGCGTACTGCCGCATCTCCTCCAGCTCCTCCTTCACCAGGCTCAGCTCAGAGTCAGAACCCGCACCCGCAGGCCCCGCGGCCTTGAGCTGCTCCAGCTCTGTCCTGAGCGCCGCCACCTCCGCTGAGACGCCCGCTGCACCCGCCGGATCGGACTTCAACCCTTCAAGCTCCACCTTGAGAGCCGCCACCTCACTCCTCATTGTCTGGAACTCTTTCAGCGCATTCGCAACACTCTTCTCATGGGCCAACAGCTTTGTTTCCAGGCCCGTGAACTGAGCTTTGGTACTCTCGTCCATATTCTTGATTGTTAGGTTGACTATATTGATGTTCTCCTGGGTGCTGTTGTTCGTCTTGATTAGAGTGGTGGTCATGCGCCTCTCCATTTCTATGAGGAGCTTGGTGAGGACCTCGATGGTCAGGGGGGCCCGCTCGGCACTCTTGGATCTGGTGGTGGTGCCCTGGGCACTTAGGCCAGCGTCTGCTAATATTTGAGTGAAGGCGTCGTTGTTCCTCTCTTCGTCATTACCGGTTTTATCGCCTGGCATCTTTTCAATTTCAATTTGTAAAACAAATAAATAAATTTATAAATGTTGTTGTTAAACAAAGATAACGGACACAATGAGAATTTAAACAGAAGATGGGTGTGTCGGGGGGCGTATTAATTACTGAGACATGTCATATGACATTTTATAGAAATAGCAAACAAGTAATAATTAGTGAGCTAAGGGGAAGTAGTGTTTTTAGTTAACTTGTTGCTAAGTTTATCGTAGTTACATCAATAATAATGATTTAATAAATTTGAGATTTATTTTAAGGTTAGGAAATTGACTGTCAAATTTCTTCAATTTTCCCAATAAGTCAGCCCGAGATCGTGCACAACACGTAAAGTGAAATAAAAACAAACCTTAAAAGAATGTCTATGCAAAAAGTCACGATGTAAAAGTCACTGTTTTAATTTATAACTGAAAAATTAGAGCACTAAAATAAACCGTGCACAATCGAATCGAACGGAGGGGAAAGGGAACTGTATGTTAAAATTACTTCCTTCCTCTATATTACAGGGAGTCTTCAACTTACTGGGAGACGTCCTCATGAAACTGAACCAGACAGAACAGGCAGAAGTGTGGTTCAAGAAAGCTCTCAACACAAAACCGGACCATGTACCCGCTTACCTGACTTATGGACAGCTGCTGTCCAAAAATGTGAGTCTTACTTATACAGGTGATTTGTATGATGTACATTGTACATACTAACTAATGGCCAGGTCGAGATTCTTAATATGATGGCTACTAGCCCAAACAAAAGTATCATAAGTTTGTTCACCCAACATAGAAGCATTGGGGTCTAGCTTTAACTTGACAGCCACCAAATGGTACAAAAAATACTACCATATTTTACTAAACTCTTCAAGAAAAGTTTTCAATGTCCAAATGCCAGTAATTATATTTTGAATGAGGTAAGTAGTTAAATATTTTGTCGATGTTAATGAATGATACGATAATGTTTTTGATGGATTGTCGTCATTGGATGCTGAATGTAATGTTTTTGATGATACTCATTTACACATGCTGTATTTGATGTTGTTTAGGATAAAAATGCTAACTTTAATGTTGTTGAGGATAAAGATGCTGCAAAAAATGTTGTTGAGGATGAAGATGCTGAATATAATGTTTTTGAAGATAAAGATGCTGAATAGAATGTTGTTGAGGATAAAGATGTTGAATATAATGTTGTTGAGGATGAAGAGGCTGAATTTGGTGATGATGTTGGAGGTGTTGTTTTTGTTTATGTTGATGTTATTGTTGATAATAATAATAATTTTGTTGTTCGTAATAATAATGACGAGTAGTAGTGAACCCCTCGACAAACAAGGGATGTTGCAGCTTCGGCATCAGAGCTTAACAATGTTAATGTATGTAATGCACCACTTAACAGAAGCCCCGACAACGGCCATAGAGGAAGCACTTGATACAATGCAGGCTGCTAATTAGGTACATGGGAGCGCAATTAGAGCAGAACTAGTGCAACAAGGAAGGAATTAAAAGATGGAGCGAGAGAGAAAAAGTAGAGAGAGAGGTAAGGGAGAAAGTGTGGGTTTGAGAGAGAGAAAGGAGAGGGAGAGAGTGTGGGTGAGAGAGAGGAAAGGGAGGGAGAGTGTGTGTGTGCGAGAACGAGAAATTACTAGCAGACATGAAAAAAGTGGATGAAGAGATTAATAGGGGTAAAAACAGGAATTGTGAGAGACAAATTGGTTGGGAAATAATGAGAGAGAGAGAGAACAATGAAGTGAAAGGTTATTGAGCTTTGTCCATAATGAGAGAGAGAATATTGAAACAAATGATTAAATATTGAACAGTGTAGGTATACTTGGTCTCCAAATATCTGTACATAGCGTAATAATTTGAACCTTAAATTACAAGTTCACAATTATTTAAAAGAATCTTAAGGCGAAATCAATAGACAACATCGATAACCTAAGTCATTGCCAAGCTCGGTTTTCTCTATCTTACACAGTATGCGATCCGTGACTTTGCGCCTGAGAGGTATTAAAAAACGTCTATTAATTCCGGCCCTATTTTTTTTTTTTTTTTATTTTTTTTTTTGAAATTTCACGTCTTTATTTAATCGACCATTGATCAGAAATACTTACCATCACAAACCTATTCATCAACCTTTGACCCCTAACATTTTCCTTGTTGTCCCCCAGAGGACCCGCGTCAATGAAGCGGAGAAAGTGTTTCTGAAAGCAGAGAAGTTGGCGCCCTCAGATCCAGTCGTGCAGCATCATCTGGGTAAATATTAGTCAGCCGAAATTAACAAGAGTTGGGTGGAAGAGATTGCCACAGGCAATAACCCCGCCCTTTAGGTAGGACATTAACTTCATTGTCTTTTTTTCTTGTATATTTGCTTAATATTTTTGTTTTTCTTTATATTTCATTGTATTCTCCTGTATATATATTTTTTGTTCGACCTAATAAAGCTTAAAAAAAACAAGACCGCTAGTACTTTTTTCTTTTTTTTTTGACTTAGCAACGCCAAAGAAATAATCTAAAATGGTTAAGCAATTCCGATAAAATAGTTCGAAGGTATTTTCAGAATACCTCTTCGAACCTTTTACCCAAGCAAAGTATTTTGCATACTCAATAGATCAATGGTCAAGTGGGCATTGGTTAACACCGGCTAAGTGGTAATTATATACTGTCTTGTAACATGGGGACTGGTGGTTCTAATTATGGAGATACCATAGCGTCTAGAATTACTACACGCTATGGCCATACTTTTATAATACTAATAGTAATACCCTGTGTGTAGGGGGGGGATAATAAAAAACTCCCAAGTCATTCCGTCTTTACCTGTCGTTAAAGTAGACTAACGGCTGTCATTAGGAACAGAGATATACTATACATCCCCTCTCAGAACTGTAGACACAGTTTACAATGAGCAAAAGTGGCCATTTTGAACCATTCCAAGACCCCAAAAGTATATTCCCATCAGACGAATCACGGAACCACCATTCCAAGTCAACCAACTAATGTCCTCCCCACATTGTGAGCAGAGCAAGACCAGGAGACTTTATCATAGATCCGCTCCTAATGTAAAACCTTTTTGGGGGTACTTCACATCCGCGAAAGCTGACACAACCAAAATAATATTGCCTTATTAAATTTATACTGCAGTATAAATGAAGACTAAGGAGTCCCATTGTTTCAAAAGTAAACCCGAGACGTAATATTGTGTGATCAAAATACCAAAGGGGAAGATCACTAATGTCTCACCTGGGTTTGAAACCCGCGACCTCCGAATTATCAGGCAAACGCGTAGACCACTAAGTTACCGGGACAATAAGACGGATTTGAACAATGTGTGGCATGAGTCTTATAAAAAAGATCAAAGGCTAGTTATTTGTGTTTTTATATCACATTTTTTATGGGTTACATCGACATTACAAGAACTATTGCTAATGCACCATATCATATCTCTTTTCGACCATCATCATCCAATATCAATCTCGCAATGGCGCTACTGATCGTTGCTCACTCTGCAAATACCCCAATTGTCCTCACGAGGCTAGTAGAACCCGAAATTTAAAGTACAGAGCGGAAAAAATTTGGACTCTGCCGGGATTCAAACCATGGTGACTGTGAGTACTCCAACACAGTATAATAAGTTTTTAAACGTTTTATTTAGTCTGTCTGTCCCGGTAGCTCAGTGGTAAAGCCAGCACTCTATGAATCCAGAGATTCCAGAGGTCATGGGTTCGAAACCCAGCGGGGACATGACATGTTATCCTCCCATTTCGGATTTTTACCACATAATTATATGTATGACTTGGGCTTACTGCTGAAATAATGGGACTTTATAATAGTCCTACTCGGGACTTTATAATAGTCCTATGACGATATTATTATTATTTCCAGGTCAATTCCTGTCTGAGAACGAGAGGTACAAAGAGGCAGCAGACAGGTTCACCAGAGCCGTAGAGCTGGCGCCGGCGGAGTATCAACTGTTGGAGAAAGCCGCCACTGCCCTGCGACACGCCGGCAAAAGCATCCAGGCAGAACTCATGTACAAGCGAGCCGTGTCGCTGAGGCCCAATGTAAGAATTTGAGTCGAAACAATGAAGATAGCCGGCCATTAGGCCTCCAGATTGAAGAATGCTTTTCAAATTACACATAAAAAAAATTACACCTGTTTGACTGCTGGAGTAAAGGAACTTTTCAGTCTTACCTCGGCAGTATCAATAAGATATATTCTATTCTATTCTATAAACATGAAAAAATTATCGCTAGAAGCGTTAATTTTTTAATAATACATTACTGACTCACTGAGTAAGTGACGTTCGCGTGGTACAAATAATGATGAAAAAATGAAAACAATAAAAACAGTGAAAACGAAAAAATAAATAGATAAAGATATACACCCCTATGTCCTAACTAAAAGGCGGGGTTAGTGCCTATGGTTTGATCTTGTTTCATATTTTGGCCCTTGGTCATAGTCTCTAATCTCATCCTCCTATCTTCTCTCCCCAGGACTCCCGAAGCCACAGTAACCTGGGCGCTATGCTCCACCTGAATGGAAGATACGTGGAGGCGGCCAAAAGCTACGAGGAGGCACTGAGGATAGAACCCGGCGAGAGGACCACTCTCAGCAACTTGAAGAAGTTGCACAAGGTCATGCCCAGGTCCTAATAGAACGCGGGGAGAGGACCGCTCTCAGCAACTTGAAGAAGTTGCACAAGGTCATGCCCAGGTCCTAATAGAACGCGGGGAGAGGGACCGCTCTCAGCAACTTGAAGAAGTTGCACAAGGTCATGCCCAGGTCCTAATAGAACCCGGCAAGAGGACCGCTCTCAGCAACTTGAAGAAGTTGCACAAGGTCATGCCCAGGTCCTAATAGAACCCGGCGAGAGGACCACTCTCAGCAACTTGAAGAAGTTGCACAAGGTCATGCCCAGGTCCTAATAGAACCCGGCAAGAGAACCACTCTCAGCAACTTGAAGTTGCACAAGGTCATGCCCAGGTCCTAATAGAACCCGGCAAGAGGACCACTCTCAGCAACTTGGAGAAGTTGCACAAGGTCATGTCCTAATGGACGCATTGAAAAGCTCCACAAAATGATAAATTATATGTTATGTGAAATGGTATAAAATATGTTCTACAAAATAATATAAAATATGTTATACATAATGTTATGTAATCGACCTCAGCAGCTTGATCGATAAGCCGGCGGACTTGTAACCTGGAGATCGGTGGTTCAAGTCCCGCTTTCAGCGTAGATTTAGCGTAGATGTGTTCACACAAACCTAACGGAGGCCTATATCTTGGACCCTGGGGTAGAGCCAGTGCCACATAAAATAATTTAACCATGTTATTAAATTTAAGCGGCCACATGCTACACGGAGTCCCGAAAATCGTCTATTTCAAGCTGTAAGTAAAATCGTCTGGGGTCGTGGGTCCATGTAATGATAGTCCAAGAGTCCTCGTTGTAAGAGTCATTGTTTTGAGTCTCAAGTAGGATGAAAAAAAAGCATAGGTCAGTGGTTAAGCACTTGCTTGCCATGGGGAAGGTCCCGGATTCAAACCCCCGCGCCGACAAAAAATTGTATTCAAAATTTGGTTACAGTTGTTTGTGAGGGATACTTTTCGGTGCGCTCGGGTTGACCCAGCACATAAATGGGAAGTACTGTGTCACTTCTCGTCCATGAGAGGGGAGGCATACTACAGGATGGGCAGGCTACAACACATACCACAAGCGTCTACAGGAGCTCCTGTTTCATGGCTACGAAATAAAAAAGGCTGTGAAACACTCATCTTAAAAAAAAAAATATTATTACAATATGGTGATTAATTATTACGAGTAACTATAGATAGTATGTCAGATGAAGCAATAATAAAAGATGAAGCAATAATAATAAGTAGTATATAATATGTCTTACTGGGAAAGCGAGGCAAAGCTGACATGAGCGCTCCGCTTATGTCGGGTGTTTTTTTCCGTCGAATAATTTTGCAAGCTCTGACAGTTGGGAGCACAAAACAAAACAAAAAACCAAATTGAATCGGTTTTCATCCATTTTCTTAGAGCTTTTCAAAAGGAACCTTTTCCCAACCTCGCTTGGTGTCGATATTTTTCCACCTCTTCCTCATATTTGAGATTTTCGGGTTGGTTGTTTCTGCTACTTCATCATTCCCAAGTCTGTCCCGGTAGCTCAGTGGTAAAGGCCGGACTCAGTGAATCGAGAGATTCTAGAGGTCGTGGGTTCGAAACCCAGCCGGGACATGGCAAATTGTCCTCCCCTTTGGGATTTTTACCACATAATAATGAGTCTTGAGCTTACCGCTGGAATAATGGGGCTTAATGGTCCTAATCGGGCAGTGTAAATAAGGCGATATTATTACTATTATTATTATAATACAGCTGGATTCCTTTCCTAATAACAACCCGTATTCATAAAAGAAGCAATATTGCTCGTGAACAAAAGCAAGAAGTAAAAGCAAAAGGTATGAAGGAAAAGGTAGAAGAAAAAGCAAATCGCTCTTTTTCGTATTCATAACCATTTCCTAATGATAATAATAATAAGTTTAATTGTGAATATGTTATACAAAACGTTATATTAAAAGTTAAATAAGAGAGAGGGAATGCCCGCTAGCATTTGCTTTTGTTAGCAATCAATTGTTCCACGTTTAAGTTAGAGGAGCTTTAAAAAAAGGAAAATGTCAACTTTTTGAATATCCACGTACCATGTACTTCCAGAGAAAGAAAAGCATTTACTTTGCTTTCAAGGAAAAGCAATTGCTCTCAAAAGTCAATGGATTCCGACCAAGGCAATGCCTTCGAATTTCACAAGGAAAAGCTTTTGCTACTTGTTATGAATACGGACCAATCATTTTGTAGACTTGCTTTTTGGCTTGACAAAGCTAAATTAAATTGTATGCATTTGTCGTGGCAGAAGAGAAGGAAAATGAAAATTCAACCAGAATTGAGTGCGTTCTACTTGTAGGTATGTTATAAAATGGATTAGTGCTTACCCAAGAATTCACATGACAATTTTGTACGAATAAATTAAGAGGATTCGAAACAATATCAATGATTACAATTTAAAATTCATTAAAGCTCTTTCTTATGAATATTAGCTGTGTGTTGGAAATAAATTAACTAGGTATGTACCCGTACGTAGGTGCATCCCTGTGTACACTAATGGTAATTTGACAATATTATAAATTAAGTGTGTGCAAAGTGATCTCTTGAGTTAAATATTTATTATTAAACTTTATCTGTAATGAACTTTATAATAAAATATTCTGTAATTATTATTATCTCCACATTTTGAATAAATTCGAAATTTTATTTTCTCTTTGTAAACTTGGGTTTCTTTACTTGTACAATGTTCATTATCTATCCGAGTCCCCGTTAGTGTCGAACATAATCAATCAGAACCCCAGGTCTCTTTCATGCACAACTCTTAAGAGTCCTGGATGACGAACCAGAGAAACTAACACTACTTTTCAGGTTCCTGAAAAGAAATAGTTTCCCAAAAAAATCTATAACAGGTAAAATTAGGGATGGATTTATTGCTAAGAGTGTAGTAAAAAAAACCTAGTTGTTTGACTCTCTGGGGATTTGGAAAGGGAGCAGTCATAACGTGTATACATAATATAATATATCCCATATAATTAGCTGCCATGTAGAAATTAGCCCCAAATCGCGGGAGTTAAAAAAAAAAATTAAATGGTATCATTAAACATAGTAATCAATTCATTATTGATTATTTGTGGTGCAAACCAACGAGTGATAATATATAACTTGAGTAGCTGATTTGTGAGGTTATTAAGAATGCAGAAAAAACACCTCTCAAGTGAGCTTTATGACCAGTTCTACGGATCTGGAAAAACACATAAAAAAACACCAAACCGGGGTTGGGAACGTTAGTTCCAAAAGGATTCGTCAAATTTGTGATAGCGCTAATTTGACGGCTAAATCCTTTTAGATAGTTAACGTTCACAATTCCCAGTTTTGTGTTTTATAGGTGTTTTTCAACATCCGTAAAACCGGTATTTAATGCTACAGAGACGTTTTGTAATTAATTATTGTAGCCTCACTGGTGAATCAAATATAAAAAATGAAAATAATTAATTTAATATACCTATAGAATTGTCATCTGAAATCTTATGAACGCCTGATAAAATTCAGAAACTATGCAATGTGCCATGTATTTCACACCTAGCGCTCTCGTAGAACCAAAGTGAAACGCTACGTTTTTGCTGGGACAGAAAAATCTTTTCAACCTTCCCGCATATGCGTAATCGCTTCATGAGACTTATTGATTCTACTTTTCCGGCAAAAGACTAGAAACTTGCACTCTTTTTCAATAGATGTCGCTGTACATTTGAAATCCTGCCTTTAGAGAGCCTTGACCTTTCATGCAAAAAATTAAGAATAATAATAATCTCACCTTATTTATACTACCTGTTTACTCTGATTAGGACGATTGAGTCCCATTATTCCAGCAGTAAGCTCAAGACCAATTTCTATGCGGTCATATCCCGAATGGCAAAGTAACTTGTCATGTCCCGGCTGGGTTTTGAACCCGCGACCTCTAGAATACCAGTCAGACTGCTTGACCTCTTGGCTGCATAAGAATATGATATGATTCTACAGCAACTAATGGTTGGGTCTAGTTATTAATTCAAAGTACCACCCACCACCTCAGCTCTGCTCATAGTCTTATTATTATTATTATCCCAGTCTAGATACCCATGCTAGGTTCAAGCTCATGTAGATGTAAGGTCATATGATCAATTTCCACCAATCACAGAGCTTCAAAGTGATCACGTGACCTTACATCTACCTGAGCTTGTTGATCCTATCAAAGGCATCTCAACCCGGCCATTAGTGGTCACATACTTAAATTAATTAAGACATATCCATCTATTCAAGGGTGCGATCACGGATCCATGCGCTAGAAATCTAGCGCTGCGTATCATAACCATATCTACTACCAAAGCTTGGTCTATAAATTTCAGCCTAAGGTTCACAAAATCTAAAAAATCCAGAAAAAAACCACATGTTTTATCTTAGAGTATCTTTATATTAATTCGTCACTGGTTTTGTGGCATGCACAAAATAATTGACTGGAGGTATTATAATTGAACTGCGGTGCCAAGTCTTAGAGAGTGGATTGTAGTAGACGTGCGCTGATCTTCCAATTTTGCAGCCTTCTGAAAATGAAAAAAAATACCTAATTATTATTATTTATTATCTCATCTGGTTGCAGGGTTTTCAGTGAAACCCCAACAATTAACACTGCGACCTAATTAGATCTATTGTGACCAGTTGATTCTATTTGGCTTTAACGTCCTCATTGAGATATCGTACCAGCTACCCACATTAACCTCACCCAGCCTGGGTAGGGCCGGGAATGCCAGCCTCACGTGTTTGAAGGGAAGAGATTTTTTTTCGAAAAGTCTGCTCCAACCGGGGATTGAACCCGGGATCTCTGGACTACGGGCAGTAGTCACAACCATTACGCCACGGAGGCTGGCTAAATTATTATACTTAGGGCGAAATTATAGACAACATCCAACAACGATAACTGAAGTAATTGCTTAGAGTCATTTTCCCTATCTTACACAGTACTCAATCTGTGAGTTAGTGCCACAGAGGTATTACAAATTTGTCAATTAATATCACCCTTAGCTGTCACCTGTTTTATTAAGCATTACTATGGTTAAGATTTTTTTTTTTTTTGCCCACTAAACATAATACATACACTGTACAATTGTACATGTATGGTACATAGGTACAACAAGGATATACAAAAGAAAGAAAAAAGATCTAATAATACAATACAAGTGACAAGAGATTCCGTAGACTTAGTAACACACTTTGTTAGGGATCGACTAGGTTATAAATATGTTGTGCCTTTTCCTTATTCTATTCCTTTAAATTCAAACGCCCGCGCAATACGAACGCGCCATCGAAAACCCCTCGTGAAAGTTACATCATATGATCATGACATAATCAGCTGAGTTCCCGTGATACCAAACCAAAGAAAACCAACAGCTCAGCAGTGATAAATCTAATCTCTTATCAGTACGTTGTACTTACATTCTCTATCTGACGTGTTGAAGTGAATCTATGACTTTCATCTTTTATCCCAAACCAAAAAACCGTCGCGCTTTTCAATTGAATTTCCCTCACCGACTTACTCTTTTTTTTTTTTTTTTTTTTTTTTTTTTTTTTTTTTTAAACTTTATTTGTATTTATTGATTAAATTTTTACAAAGGTTGGTCTTACAACTATATTACTTATTCTAAGAAAATCAACATAAGTTCCTACTTAAATGTCAAAAACTAAGTAATAATATATAAATAAAAAACAACAGTTTTTATTTCATTACTAAGGTCGGTCGTCCAGCAATAACTTTCTCCTTAAATTTTAAATATTTAAATTTAAAAATACAGATTAATAACTAAAGAAAATCATAGCTTATTAGCGGGTATGTATATGAAAATTCACTAAATGGTCCACATAAAATCAATGATCTTCTATAACTCTATTGTAGTATTATTTATTATTTCTCTTACTTATCAGGCTGATTTTTTGCGATGGTATCACAACTATCACACATTATGACACATTAATCTAAACATTGGTAAAAAAAATAATAATTATAATAAAATAAAAATAAAAAAAACCTAGTTTTATTACATGTTTTACACCTTTTTTTATATATAGTGATACAGACGTTGGTTTGTCCGACCGTGATTAGTTTGTTATAAGTTTCTAAGATGCAGAACTTCTTTGATAAATCTTGCCAGAATGTATAGGTACTTCACATCATCAATTTTGAACAGGTTTCTCATTGATATGGGATTTTCTACCATACTTAAATATTTGAGTCTCAGGTCTGTATATTTAGGACAGCTCACTAATAAATGTTGACATGTTTCTTCTTCAGCCAGGTTACAATTTCTGCAGATTTCTTCGGATTTCCAAGAGAATGATTTATTGCCAAAATAGAAGTATACAAATTTACCTGACATTCTTGCTTGTGCAATTAGTCTTTGAGTTTCAATGTGAATTCTCTGTACTAGGTATTTTTCCGTACTGTTACTTATCTTTGTTTCTGCATAGTAAGGATTGTAACTTGACATAATGCACCTGCGCCAGTCCTCTTCTTTAAGGTTTTCTTTCACCATTTCCAATAAGTCACCTGTAAGATTTTCATTTCCAGACCATATTCGGTCGGGATTTATGCTCACTGATGTCATCAATTCAGTAACTTGTGATACCCAATTTCCTTTGTAACAAAATACTTTTCTTTCATTTAGGTCCAATAACTTAAGGAAACATATTTTTGGTAATCTATTTGAAGGCAATGATTTTAATTTTGAAATCCAATTTAGTATTAGTTTTATTACTTGATATTTAATCGAGGGTAGGTCAATTTCATATCTTAAGATATAATTGGGTGTTGATCTTGCCAGGTATAGCAAAGATTTGAAGAATTCATTCTGTGCTTTGTCCATGACATCTGTTTGTGTGACTCCCCATACTTCACTTCCATACATGAGAGTTGCTTTGATGATGGCATCATAGAGTTTCAATCGACCATCCCAGGAATCGACTTTTGCTTGTATAAATAAATTTCTAACACTAGCTGCTGCTACTCTTGTTTTCGCCAGAGCTTGTTCAGCTGCAATTCTGTATACACCTGACGATGAGAATGTTACACCTAGGTAAGTAAATGTGCTCGCTATCTCCAGTTGTTGGTTTTCGTAATAAAATACATCTTTTTGACTTACTTTTCCACCTCTTCTAAATATCATGATTTTTGTTTTAGCTGTGTTCATAATTAGAAAATTTTCTTTGCAATATTCTTTTAGTGTGCAGAGTTTCTTTTGTAAGTCGATTCTGGAGTCAGCAAATATGCTCAAATCATCTGCGAATAACAAGACGATTACATCATTTCTTCCATCAATATTGATACCTCTGTATCCTTTATTTCTCATATAAGATTCTAGGTCATTTATGTATGCTGCAAAGGCTCCAGGCGAATAACAATCCCCTTGCCAAAGGCCTTTGTGTACTCTTACTGCATCAGTTGATTTTGCCGGATTTATTTTAATTTTACAGGTTGTGGTCTTATACAGGGACTGGAGCACTCTTATGAACTTGGCTGTCACTCCCAAGTCATAAAGTTTCTGCCATAGTCTGTTCCTATTTATTTCGTCGAAGGCAGAGCGGAAGTCAACCATCGCAACGTAGAGTTTGTTGTCAGCAATCCGCAGGTGTAGTTGTATAAGCGCCATTAATATAAAGATGTTATCCAGACAGCTCCTTCCTCTCCTGAAACCAGCTTGACCTTCGCAAAATAAATCTTCCTTTTCCATCCAATTAGTGAATCTACTTGTCAGAATCTGAGTAAACAGTTTAGTAATTGAATTCAATAGCGCGATCCCGCGATAGTTACTAGGACTTTTTTTGTCTCCCTCACCGACTTACTCTACCAACACACTTACCGTTCTTGAGAATCCTCTTCATGCTCTTGAGAGCGATGAACTTCCCCCAATGGTGGGTCCCCTTGGGTACTTTCCTAGCCAGGTACTCCATCACCACCACATAGGAGAAGTAGGAGAGGTAAGTCTTGTGGGGGGTTGTGACGATCAGGCTGCCCCCAGGCTGGGTGACAGTGAGGGACAGAAGAGAAAGCTCATGAAATATCTGACTCAAAGTTCAAATTATTTATAAATAGACAGTCTTTCTTGTTTATTAAAATAATATAGGTATTTATCTATGACATGTATAAACAATTTCTTAAATTATAATTATATAACAATATACAATAAATAGGAAAATAATTAATTATTTAGAATTAAACGAAATGTTTCATTGAAGATCCGATTTACTGTCCAAATAAAAACATTTTTTAATACATATTAGCTTCAATTCAAAATATGTTATTGAGACAAGTACATATTTAAAAAAAAGTACGGGTATCGACATATCTCAAAAAAAAGACGGTTATTAATGTTTTTACACTGTTCGAATTATCAAGCAGATTTGAAACAAAAAAATCTTCAATGTTACGTAACGTATAATCAAGTTCTTGTGTGTTGTTTGTAATGGATGTGTTAGTACATTAACATTCAGTACTGTGGCACCGAGTTACGGCCAAAATGATGTACGGTAATGCCTCATTGTTTTTTTTTTTTTTTTTTTTTTTCATTAATATAATTATCCAGCTTCTGAGGTCAGCACTTGTTCAAGATACTTTGTATCAGTCAGGTTAAGTAGAGGTATGAATAGAATTATTAAAACTTGAAAATTAAATTGAATTAAGTTTTTCTTAGGAAGGGCGAGGAAAAATCTTTTAAAGACACACCCCAGGTCTTAGCCTGGGCTGTGGGATTTCCACCCACTAAAAAGCCACCTTTCCTGATAGCATACTCCACTTGGAACCGAAATATTTTCAATACTTCAAGTTAGTTAGAATTAAGTTAGAATTCAAGTTATGGTGACGCATGACTCATGTATTGTCCCAACAAATTTTATGGGTAGCACATTTTACTCCGTACGTTTTAACCCTTAAATGCATGATTTTTTTCTTTTACCCGAAAAAAAATTAGTAACGGAAAAAAAACTTACCTTGAAAATCACAAAATACAAACAAAAGCACCACTCACGGAATCTCAACAACGAGTGACATTAACTTTTGTTTTGGTTTGACATATTGTCAAGAAGATATTGGTTCTTGCTCACTACAAGCTAGCCATAAAACACATAAAAACAAGAAGCTCACTACAAGACAGCCAACCTAATGCAATTTCAATAATTAAGAAAAGAAAAAACCCAGATAGCACCAGAGGGACCATAAAGTTGATGTAGGAGATACGCTACATTATGCAGTTAAGCGTTAAATAATTTATGCCATTTTCTCCCTCGACCAGAACTTACCTTCAGCGCCCGCAGACATTCGGCCACAAAGCTCTCCTTGGCGTCTATGTGTTCGATAACTTCCGAGCAAACGACGCAGTCATAATAGTCGGTGAACTTCTTCGAGTGGTCATCTATGGTGTCGGCAAAATACCTGTAAAATAAAATGGCATTTGAGGAATCGCGTATAATCAGTATAAACAGAAAAGTGAGAAGTTGTACTAGATGTACCTACATGAATATCAGAACATACCTGGACAGCTGTTTCGATCTTATTTGCTCTCATCAGCAGGTAATAGTTCTGAATTTCCATGCCATCAACTAACCTCTCTATTTTAATCAGTATAAACTGAAAGGTGAGAAGTTGTACTAGATGAGAGCAAATAAGTATTATTATTCTCTTATTGAAATAATAATAACACCCCCCGATACTTATCATCTGGCTGGATTTCCCAGAAGCAAAAAAGAAGCAAGAAATATTTTTTTTTACAAATACAAACACAATACTTCCGATTTCTATTATAAGATTTTTTTGATGTAATACATCCTACTTAGCCTCCGTGACGTAATGGTTGTGACTACTGCCTGTAGTCCAGAGATCCTGAGTTCGATCCCCGTCGGAGCAGACTTTTCACAAAGAAAATTCTGTTCCCTCCGTTCATGTGAGGCTGGTATTTCCCGCGCTAACCAAGCTGGGTGAGGTTAATAAGGGTAGCTGGTACGATTCCTAGCGAATGGAGGGTAAAAGCCCTGTCCTAATCCAGGATGTTATATCAAATTGAATAGTTCTCGTTAGTAGGGGCATCCAACCGTAAAAAAAAGTGCCAAAACCAACCAACCTGAACCATGAGGTTTGTATCATGAAAGAAACAACCAGACCACATGGCTTAATAATCATGTAAAAATTTAAAATAAATGAAGAGGTGCTATATTAAACTATTAGCATAATGAGACTCCTTGTCTCGAGCCGACAGTCTAAATAAAGCACTACTATACTATGAGGTTGAACAACGTCGACCCTGCTTGAGCGGGATAAGACAGAGTAAAAGAAGAAGAGGAATACATCCTATCTAAAGTATTTTTTATGGAAAAGGAAAGTTTTATTTAAAAAAAAATAACTCTCAAGTTGAAATCGCAAATTTCCGATTGAAGTGAATGATATCTAACATGCAAAATCGAACCAGTTTTTTCTAACATTTTTTGTCGCTACTGCTACGTGCCGTGTCTAAGTGTCTATATATATTATATAACATCAAGTTATTCGACAGAAAGGTTTTTAACCTTCATTTGCAAGAGCCTTACAACCTAGTATTACTATAACCTCAGCTAGTCTTAGTTGGATCGAGAACAACCAATATCAGGAAGGTTCAAACCTCGAAGTCAACAAATTTAATAAGTCTTCACTTTCCTGAACAATGAACATTGCTTAACATTGCTTACTCGGCCACGGTGACTACTACTTCAAACCTATTTACCTGGAATGATATTTTTCTTACATCGGTTCCAACTGACCATGCAGTTACATAATATCAAACATTTTTACTTTCCTTATCTTATAATAAGGAAAGTATTGTATTCGTCGAAAATTTGACCTACCCAGTTTTTCACATTTCTGGACAAATCATAGCCTCAGGATACCAAAAAAGTTGTTTTCAGCCATTGGTCCGTGCGTCTGTCTGTGTGTGTGTCTGTGTGTGAACAGGATATCTCAAGAACGGTAAGAGCTAGAGACTTGAAATTTGGTATGGTAATTAATTTTATACACTAGACGAACCATGAAACTTATGGTGTGTGTGTCTGTGTGTGAACAGGATATCTCAAGAACGGTAAGAGCTAGAGACTTGAAATTTTGTATGGTAATTAATTTTATACACCAGACGAACCATGAATGGTTCGTCATGGTTGAAATCGGCCGCATTCTGCGACCGCAGATATTAGCCGCTGGCGCCGCTTCTTTAAATTGGTTAAAGGTACAAAAAAAGTTAGAGAACATAATTTTCTTGGATTAAAAAAATAATAGGGGTCTATTCTGATCATATTTTTGATATCTTAAACTTTTTAGACCTCGGCCCCAATTTACCGGTATTTTGGGGGGGACCCGCTTGGACTAACTTTTTTATTATTCACCCTAGATGGGGGTTGCGACATATCAAATCGAATGATTTTGAAGTGCTGATTACGAATTTGGCATTGATTTTTAGCTATCTGTTACCGTTGAGTCACCAGTGGCGGAATTCGACTTCTTTTTTGGGATAAGAAAAGTCGTGTGATGTTTACACCAGATTTTTTTTACGTCGATTCAAAGTGCATGCTTATATATATTCAATGTAAACTCACGAACCAGCTACTAAAATTAACCTCATCTAGCCTGCGTGGAGCCAGGAATTGCCAACATCACTAGGGTTACTCGCTGGACGTTGCTTCACTTCAGTGACAGAACGAGAACTGGTGAGTTCAGCGTACCAATTGGCTTAAGATGCTGGCTTAAGTGGCTTGGGATAACATTACTAGGGGCGAAATTAATATAACCTAAGTCATAGGTAAGCGTCGGTTTTCCCTATCTTACACGGTACGCAATCCGTGACTTAGCGCCACAGAGGTATTACAAAAACGTCTATTAATTCAATAATAGCTCTGGTAATGGACAGTAAATTGTTATTCCTAGTCTGTCTCGGTAGCTCAGCGGTAAAGGCGGCACTCTGTGCATCCAGAGATTCCGAGGTCGCGGGTTCGAAACCCAGCCGAGAGATGACAAGTTATCCTCCCATTTGAGATTTTTATCACATAATAATGAGTCTTGAGTTCACTGCTGGAATAATGGGTCTAAACAGTTCTAATCGGGCAGTATAAATAAAGCGATATTATAATATTTCCAGTCTCTGGTAATGGACCATAAATTGTTACTCCAGTCTCTGGCAATGGACAGTGAATTGTTACTCCAGTCTCAGAGTTCAAGATCTCCAGTAGTGATGTGTATGACCATTACATGTTGACATGCACCACTATATAATGTAATAAGAGATAGATAGAAGACTCCAGTGGAAAAAACCAGGTACAACACAAACCACTCTGTGCATTTCCAAAGATTTTTTTGTGCGGTTTAATGTCCTCGCTGAAGCAGTAGAATGGACACTATAGAAATGGCACATTGTTGCCACTTAAAAAACAAGATAATGATAAAATTTTTCAAGGTTTTTCTGGTTTTAGCAAAACTTCCAACAACAATAAAAACAAAAACAAAGGAATATTTTTTTTTTTGGTCATTGGTCTCTATATTTTCATTTACTGGAAGACCTCGTACAATACAAGGAGTTCCATAAAATACCTACCTAAAGTGTTTTTTTAGCAAGTTATTTTTTATACCAATCTCTCTCTCTCTATCTTGACACTTGTTCAGTCTTTCAACCGAACACAATTTGGGTTTTTTCCTGAACATAATTTCTCACGAGATTCATTTTTTAAGTTCCACGAAATAATATTACCTAATGTAATATTTCTTGTGATCTTTCCTCGCAAAAGTCCTTTGTCTTAAGGATCTAATATCGCTTTCTATATTTTTATGATAGCCCATTCATTTATTACCGATTTCCGGTATCCTTTTTGTAGGTATTTTACATTTGTTACTTATAATCTTTTTCTCGGTATGCGACAGAAAACGAATGCCTCAAATATTGTTCAGTGGGTGACACATACCCTCATAAATCATATTTTTTCCTCATAACCTTTTATAGTTACTATTTTTTATTGTTTTAAGAATCTTACCTAATCAATTTAGACATACCGTCTCGATCATAGAATATCAGGGACGGACTATAATAATTAGTCAATTTTTCCTCTAATTTCCCCTCATGGGAATCCCCAAGATTTGAACCTTTGGGACCTCCTCCTTGACTCTGATTGGTTTTACCGATTATGGTCTAAAGGCCGGAACAAAGTCCTGCCGATTTCCCCTTCGGAAGGAATCTTCTTAAAGGACTTGAGTTCAAATCTCAAGTCAGTTGTAAAGCCACAAACAAGTAGTGCAGTCACAAACAAGTTGTAAAGCCACAAACAAGTAGTGCAGTCACTAACAAGTCGTAAAGTCACTAACAAGCTGTGAAGTCACCAACTAGTCGTCAAGTCACTCGTAGTTGTGCTTTACACTCCAACTCACTCGCAGTTGTAAAACTAACTCCAACTCACCAGCAGTTGCTCCCCGGTTGTGCATTAACTGTCAACTCGGCTTTTGGTACAAAGTGTTATTTTGTTTACCAGTTCTTTTTTCCCTCAAGTTTTCATTCTGTGTTTTTAATTACTCTAAGTTCTCTCGCGAACAGGAACCAGTTGATACTTGAGTTTCTGACTGCCTAAAGTGCTATCACCAAGATACTTCTTCGGTGATAATTGTTGCTTGGCATAGCTCAGACCTTTTCATCATCTAAATCATACAGTCCACTTTAATAACTCATAACTTACAACTTGTATAATTTCATATTTACTAAGTTACACCTGTAAATTAATTGTGTTTTTATCAATAAACTCTACTCTCTTTAGTTGTTACTAATTTAACTTGCAGTGTTCTTAATCATCCGCCCTTATTGTTATTTATGCTCTTATTGCTACCGAAGCAAGGCGTCGCGACCAAGTTTTTCGCGTTACGTGATTCTAACACCCCAACATATGGCGATAGCCCTGCTCTATCTTGCCCCCCACACAGAGACAACACTTGTTAAAAATAAATTTTATTGTATTTTTTTGGTCTCCTATGATTTGATAATATTGAGTGTATAAATAACAAAAATGTGAATGCAGCTTTTTTTAATTTTTCTTACTTATTTTTCTGTGTTCTGGCAATTGTGTAATGTGTAGGTATGACAACTTTATTCAATCAAATAAGTCAAACTCTTCGAGAATACTGTGCAGAGTGATAAAAACTCTTTACACATACGCCAATTACATAGCCTAGTTTAGGGAAAGGAATAAATTTTACAATAACAATAATAATAACACTCTTTAGTAGAAGATAACCACCAGGCGAGGTTAATTCTCAAAGCATTTTCTACCACCTAACCCTCAGAGTCTTATTATTATGTGGTCACAAACTCAAATTAATGAGGAAAAATTCATGCGCTGGGTGGGATTCAAACCAATGGATCCCTAAGCTACCTGGATTACTAGACTAGCACGTTAACCACTTGACTAACAGTGCAATTAAAGTGCATGAGAATCGACGCAGTAGATTCCTTCGAATACTTGTTCAGAAGCTTAACACACTATGCCAGCTTCGATGGCGCGTTAAATGTACCGGTTCTTGTAGGATCAGCGAAGTAAAGCAACGTCCAGCGAGGTGAAGACTTCTAGATGGTGGTTGTCCAGCCATACCCAGGCTGGGTGAGGTTAAAGTGGGTAGCAGGTTTGAGATTTTCTTGTGAATAGAGGATCCGTCGTATATGACCGTGCAGTTAAATTCTATAGAAAAACATACTGTTCCGTCTCGCTTGGGATTCAAACCCGTAATTATCTGACTACTAGGGTACCTTTTATTATGAACTGGTTGGAGTCCCACAAGAGGAGCCTCAATTTTTCAGACCGATCTCTATTAGATCTATTGTGACCGAAATATTTGGGTATCTAACTACTTGAGTATCTAACATGGGTATTTAACTGAAAAATTGATTTCTTTATTATTATTGATTTCTTTATTTGTCCTATTAATTATGTAGAAACAAATTATGTAGAAACAAATGATTATAAAAATTAAAATACAACAGGGACAACAATATAAATAAGATCTATATTGTTTATAATATACTATGATGGTTAAAGAATTTACAGATATACATATTTATATTTATGTATGCGTTCTTGCAAGTCTGTAAATAAAATTTCCGATTTCTGTCTGTAAAATGTTTTTTTTTTTTTTTTTTTTTTTTTTACTTTTTGAGATCTTTGACCATTTTTTTTATACAGTTTTCCATAAAGTACTTGCTAACCGGGCAGTCCAAGTGTCCAAGGTCACTGCATGAATATAAACAAGGTCACATTCTGAGCCTGGTTACGTAATAGGGTTTATTTTTTTCCCCCGTTCAATTGTATAAATAAAATTATCTCAAAAAATATAATATATTAATTTCACAGAGCCAACGATTAGTTAAGTCTGTTAAGTGGTAAGATGATCGCTTGTCATGCGGAAGGTCAAGGGTTCAATACCCAGAAAAATTGTATTCAAAATTTGGTTACAGTTGTTTGTAAGGGATACCTTCTGATGTGCTTGTGTGCAACCACCACCTAAATGGGAAGTATTGTGTCACTTCTCGAAATCTTGCCCATTAGAGGGGAGGCATACTACGGGACGGGCAGGCTACAACACAAAGACCACAAGCGTTTACAGTAGCTGCTGTTTCAGAGGTACGAAATAAAAATATCTATGAGACACTCATTTTTAATAAACAAAAACTCGATTAATTTTGCACTCATTATTAGATATTATATAAATCTTTATTAGGAGGACAAAGTAATCTACAATATTTACAGTATAAAATTTAGAAAAAATAAATGAACGATAAAATAGTTTGAAAAATAAATAAACAAAGAATTATAGTAATACTCATTAGAGGAAGGTAACCACCAGGCAAGGTTAATGCTCAAAGCATTTTCGACCACCTAACACTCAGAGTCTTATAATTATGTGGTCGAAAAACTCAAATTAATGAGGAAATATTCATGCATTGGGTGGGATTCGAACCAACGGATCCCTACACTACCTGGATTACCAGACTAGCGCGTTAATCACTCGACTACCAGTGCACAAGAAGAAAATAATATTATTGCCCTATCTAAAGGGCGGGGTTATTGCCCGCGCCAATCTCTTCCACCCAATCGTTTTTCTCTTACCTTGGTTTAGGAATATGAGCTTCCAGAGATTGGGAATGCAGCTTTGCCATTCTTATTACATCTTCGCTAGGGTCAATGCCCGTCGTCTCGCCCCCTTTTTTGGCCAGGCCCTGAAAAATAAGTCAAACAATGAACATAGAAGTTAGGGGAAAATGATGTAAGGCTGGTTGGGTGAAAGAGATTGTCGTAAACAATAACGCTGCCCTTTAATTATAGGACATTTATGTGTTTATATATTTATCAATTTTTTTTTTTTTTTTTTTTTTTTGGGGTTGGATCCCCAGCGGGACAGTATTTTTACTGTTTAGTACTGGGGTGTTCGGGGTCCACTCCTACCTCGTGAGGAAAAATGAGTAGCTGCTTTAATGTTAGGAGCGACCAGTGGCGGAATTATAGGCAAAAATAAGATATATTGGAATATTAAAACGACGGAAAAGTCCTATAATTCTGCGCTGCCCACTACAATTTATTGTGATATACCTAATAATACAAAGAAATAAATTATTATTATTTTTTTTTTCCATTTTTAATTTTTTTTTCTAGGTAATTGTTATTTGCGCTGTACTAATGTCTGTTGTCTAGCAAATAATTTAATAATAAGGCTGGGTGGAAGAGGATAATAATTATCTTGGAAATTAGTCAACTCATTCAGCAGCTGAGACAATTGGATATTTGCGAACTAGGTATTTAACCATACATATATCTATGCAAGTAACGCGATAAAAAGTGTAATTTTAGTCCAATCGAACTGAGTATGTTCCATATACTCGTACATATTGGTCGTGTTTGGATCACATCATGTTAAGCAACGTCAAGGTAGGCTAGGGTCGAATCTATAAAGTATAGTAATTAAGAAGATGAATCACTCGTGTTGCCAATATTATGATGAAGCCAAATATAAATCAAGAATATGTTTCTATAACTTAGTAGGTGTGACCAGTTCATGCCAGCTTCCATGGCGTAACGGATGTGACTAATGCCCGTAGTACAGAGATCCTGAGTTCGATTCCCGATTGGAGCAGACTTTTCGCACAGAAAATTCTGTTCCCTCCGAACATTAGAGTCTAGCAATTCCGGCCCTACCCAGGCTGGATGAGGTTGATGTGGGGAACTGGTACGATTCCCAGCGAATGGAGGGTTAAACCCCGTCCTGTCTACCTCAAGTCTAGACGTTAAAACCAAATATAATTAATGGACATGAAAAAAGGCCAGACATTGAATCAGGGCGTCCATAAAATCCTCTCACCACCGTGATTTAGGTATTAATACCTATCTCACGGACACAGAATTATTAATTATTACCAGTTCATGAGAAATAATTATGTAAACAATATTACTCATAGTTCTAATAATAAACTCTACCTGCGTAGTGCTGGTGTAATGGGACTCCCTGTCTCAAGTCGACATCATATTAAGCACTACTATACTATATACTATACATATTGTGTCACTTAGTCTGCCAAAACAAATAAATCATTGTTCTCACATCATAACAAAAAATTCATTCACTTTATACAAAACTATATTCCCGTGATTATTCAAAGAGACATCATAAAAAGCTAGTGTAAACATGTACTATTGTGCCAATGTGGTTCTTTTGTGTAGGTAATTATGATCATAATAAAAAATCTATCCACATTTGGTGGATAGAAATTAGAACATCATTACGAAACACACACCCAGATAGCACAGAACCTAATTGTAAACCTTTGCCGACCTCTATGGCTCAGTGGTTAAGAGCATTGGTTACTGACCCGGAGGTTGGGGGTTCAAATCCCAGTCGGAACGAAAATTTCTGACCGAAATTTTCCGTTTCCGGAATGGCATGGATGTAAAGGTAAAGTGGCCTGAAGTAATGTGAAAGCGGTTCCGGAGAACACTTACCTTTAAAAACAGTAAACCTTTCTTTATGCCCACAAAAGAAAGCTTGATTTAGTAAGGTTAAATCCAACCTACTGTAAACATGAATTATACTTTGAAAAAGTAAACGTAAAGGAAGTTCACAAAATAAGTTTACTTCAAGGTTTTAAAAGCAAGTGAGCAAGTTACTTCTGAATAAATCAGTTATTTTCAAAAAATACTGAAAAGCAACATCCAGATATGTTAGTGGTAGGTGGGTGACTACTCAAATTCGAACATCGAATATGCTAACTATTCCTGATCCAATCCAAGCTAAGTGAGGTTAATCCTGGTAGTTGTTACTTGAGAGTAGGATTTTTTCTGCAAATTTTACTTGTGCCTTTTTTTTTTTTTTTTTTTTTCAAAGTTTCTCCAGTAGGCTTGAAGAGTTCAATTTGAAAAACTGTACGACCAATCGTGATATGACCATGTAGTTAAAAAAGACGTTAAACCAACAAAAAAATATACGTTGATATAAAAAAATTAAATTATCGCATGTCACAGAAGAAAATAATGTCCACTTAGATTAAGTCTAATCCTGTTTCATAATTCGTCACTTAGAGGTGAAATAATTAACATGATTTTAACGTCATCACTCAAATGGGACAATTGTACTATCTATTGAAATGTTGGCTTGTTTTTATTATAAATACTCGTAGATAAAAAATAACAACTTAATGGCATGTTCTCACAGGTTTTTCGACAAACCTGCCTTGTTAGCGACCCTCAACTCCTCATACCAACCTTAGCACTTAATTATTAAACCTTAACAGGATAGTCAACCCCAACACCAATGACCTTTGCAGTTTGTACTTTGTATTAATTAAATTTGAACATTGTTTGATATTCCTGAGAGGAAAAAATCTGGTGTAAACATCACACGACTTTCCTTATCTCCCAAAAAGGAGTCGAATTCCGCCACTGGTGACTGAACGGTAACAGACAACTAAAAATCAATGCCAAATTCGTGATCAGCACTTCAAAATCATTTAATTTGATATGTCACAACCCCCATCTAGGATGAATAATAAAAAAGTTAGTCCAATCGGGTCCCCCTACAATACCGGTAAATTGGGGCCGGTTTCCAAAAAGTTAAAGATATCAAAAAAATGATCAGAGTGAACCCCTATTATTTTTTTAATCTGAGAAAATGTTCTTCTCGAACTTTTTTTGTATCTTTAACCAATTCAAAGAAGCGGTGCTTGCGGCCAATATTTGCGGCCCTGCGGCCGCAGAATGCGGCCGATTTCAACCAAAAGTTTCATGGTTCGTCTGGTGTATAAAATTAATTACCATACCAAATTTCAAGTCTCTAGCTCTTACCGTTCTTGAGATATCCTGTTCACACACAGACACACAGACACACAGACAGACACACAGACAGACACACAGACAGACGCACGGACCAATGGCTGAAAACCACTTTTTTGGTATCCTGAGGCTATGATTCGTCCAGAAATGTGAAAAGCTGGGTAGGTCAAATTTTCGACGAATACAATACTTTCCTTATTATAGGATAAGGAAAGTGTTTTTCGACAAACCTGCCTTGTTAGCGACCCTCAACTCCTCATACCAACCTTAGCACTTAATTATTAAACCTTAACAGGATAGTCAACCCCAACACCAATGACCTTTGCAGTTTGTACTTTGTATTAATTAAATTTGAACATTGTTTGATATTCCTGAGAGGAAAAAAAGGGAAACTGTTTGCATTTTAATTAGCTTAAATTATGCACAGAACTCCGCCTACCTCACTCAAGATTCCTCCTCCACATCCCACATCCAGAATTCTCACCCTTCCAGGGGCATTTTCTTGTGAGGGGACATCTCCGAAATGATGTTCATGTCAATCAGGCACTTCTGTACGAATGGGATTCTGAAAGCAGGAAGAAAAGAAACGATGACCATGCAGTTGTAAGCGACGTTAAACAAACAAAAAAAAAAAAAAAAAAAAAAAAAGAAACTATGCAATACACCTGAAATGAAATTAGTCCCGGTAGCTAGGTGTTCATTTGGTCAAGGCATCGCGTGTCAGTCTGGTAATCCAGAAGTCGCGGGTTCGGAACCCAGCCGGGACATGACAAGTTATCCTCCCATTTGGAATTGACCACATAATAATACTGCTGGAATCTTGGGACTCATTAGTTCTAGTCGGTCAGTATAAATAGGGCGATATTATTATTATTATTCGCACTCATCCAGGTTTATGTTTATGTTGTTTTGAAGTTTAAAATCTCTTACAACTGCTATGCTCACAAGGAGACGCTATAACTCTCTGGATACTTCCCAACCAGCTACCCACATTAGCATCACCAAGCCTGGGTTGGGCATGGACCGCTTGGAATAGCCAACATCAGGTTTTGAATTTGAATGACCACCCAATCAAGTCCTCAACTTGGTTGATGTTACGTAACTTCAATGAGAGAACAGGGGTATTCAACGTACTATTGACGTGACGCTAAGTTTTCCAGGATTCAAACAGTGAAGTTTTTCGGTGGATTTGCGAATGGTGCTGGATCTATTATGTATATATTTTTTTTTTTTTGTAAAACTAGGATTCTGTAAAAAAAATTCTCTCACCGTCTCGACTTTCGCCTAGGCTCGTAGGCTTGATCACGATTACTACGAGCCTAGGTGAAACTCGAGTCGTTGAGTGCAAATTTTAAAGAATCCTAGTTTACATAAAAATATTACAAATAACATTACTTAGAATTTCTAATATGAACCTTCTAACAAATAATTGGTGCTTGAGTTTGAATGTACATACATAATTTTATGTAACCGTCACGTGAATGATAATATTATGATAGAAATAATACTCGGTGAGGTTAATGCTAAATGCATTTTCTACCACCTAACCCTCAGACCGGAATCCCACTGATTGCACAATTTGTTTCACAATGTTGAGAAGCGTTTCGAAAATGTGATCGAATTTTCTGATTGAAACATTGCTCCGCAACAACCGATTCTAAATTCGACACAAAATGTTGCACTCAGTCGGATCCCGGCTTCAGTTTTCTATTATTACTTATTGTGGTCACATACCTACTTAACTGAATGAGGAAATAATTGAGTATTTTAATTAAATAATCTATACAGAGTCCGCTATTGATTACGAGCCATTTTCAAATGCCTGTGCTGTGCACTGGTAGTCAAGTGGTTACCGCACTAGTCTGGTACTTCAGGTAGTGTAGGAATGCGTTGCCGTTGGTCCGAATCCCACCCAGTGCATAAATTTTTCCTCGTTAATTTGAGTTTGTAACCACATAATAATTTGACTCAGACGGTTAGGTGGTAGAAAATACTATGAGCATTAACCTCGCCTGGTGGTTACCTTCCACTAAAGAGTGTTATTATTATTATAAATGCCCTATATTTTTATAACTGTTTCACTACGATTTTACTTCCGAAAAATTTCTAAGATTAGAAATCGGAAGTATTGTGTTCGTTTTTGTAAAAAAAAATATTTTTTTGCTCCGATTTCAATTTTTTTCAAAAAAAAAGTCAAAAATAAGGACCACTACTTGCCGATACAGATTTTTTTATGGAATTTAGATTGTAGAAAAAACGATTTTCTACCATATAAAACAAATTTGAAGAAAATCGGTTCAGTCGTTTTGGAGATACAAGTAATTTTGTATAAAATCTCAAAATTGGCACGTGTTAACAATGTGATACAACCACGAGGAAGTATTGTGTCCATAATTGGCAGTGTTTTTTCTTTTATAGAATGTTAGAAAACAAAATGCCATTTAATTCACCAATTAAAAAAAAAAAAAAAAAAACAATCCCCAATTCACCTTTTGAAGATCACATCAATCACCATGGAGATCTTGAGCCTTGATGCAGAATTCATTCATTCAATTCATCGCGTGTACTAAATTGTATCAGAGATAGCATTGCTTTCTTGTTTTGAGTAAAAACCAGAAACACAACAAGAACTGGGAAGGTGCTCTTCGACTTGAATATCAATGCTATCCCAGTATACATAACTTGAGAGAATATGTGAACTCTGAACTCATGCTCTCTGCATTAAGGTCAACATCTCCGATTCTCCGTGATGTGATTTTAAAAAGTAAAGAGTGAATTTTACAGTAAATAGCATTCTGTTTTTTTTTTTTTTTTTTTTTTTTTAAATATCAAAATGAATCTTCAGTTTTGAAAATATCGGCATTTCAAAATGGTTCATGATCCATGGCAGACCCTATATGAGTCGTAATCCACCACATGCACCAGATAGATAACCGGTATGTATATTGAACCACTTCAAGTAAACAATAAGAATGTATGTGTATCCAATGTCCATTGGTGGTCAAGTGGTCAATACGCCTGGTAAAATAATGCAACAAGCATGAGAAGAGAGCTCAGATACAAACTCGTGCATTTTCTTATTTCTATAAACAGGGCCGGAGTTATGACTTGTTAGGGGTGGAGATTTTGATTTATTTATTTCTTACAATAGGGCAGTTTTAATTACTAGTACACAGAACGATATTCCTAATTAGAAACAGTGCCGGATTACCCATATGGCGGATTTGGCAGATGCCAAGGGCCCCGCGCTTTAGGGGGCCCCGCGCTTGAGCAGCTTACACTTGATATTATGAGTCGTTTTAAAAGCTTACACTAGGTATTATGGATTTTTTAAAAGCTTACACTAGGTACTTTTGAATAATGAGTAAGAAGAAGAAGAAATAAAAGTGAGAAAAAAAAACACACTGACAACAAAGTACATGAATTGAAAGAAAAGCGCGGGGCTCCCTATTATTATCTATTCCTTGAATAAACAATGATCAACCACATAGAAATTAGCGGATTACCTACCAATATGTCAGATTTGTTAGATGCCAAGTTCCCCGCGATTTTGGGGGCCCCGCCTTTCGGGTAGCTTACATAAATTATAAGTGTTTTTGAATGACCTTTAACTCGGTTTTTCTGGATTATAATATTAAATAAAATCACAGCCAGTTGAGCAAAAATATGTTGAAAGAAAAACCACGGGACCCCTTAAAATGGACCACATATTTGAAAATAGGTGAATATTTAGATACCTATTACCTGCGGCTCTTTATATAATATAATATAATTACTCGTATTTGAAAAGAATAATAATAACAAAGGACGTGATTATCGCCTTAGGTAATCTCTGCCATCAAACTTTTGATCGGCTTTATCGACATCTTAACCAATGATCTTCATTATAGCCGCCTGCGGCGCTTTTAATGAATTTTTCAAGATATCTTTTTCTATCTATTTTCCAAGTACTTTACCCCATAACTTTGCAAAAATTTCGCCTGCGGCATCGTCAAATTTACTTATCTTGATGGTTTGAATTGTTTTTCAAGACATGCAACTCTAGTACCATTAAAAGAAAAAAAAAATCTTTGGGCATTTTAAAGTGCCTTTTGATTGTTTGGAATTAATTTGGAAAGTAACCTTTAAAAAAATTAGCATTCAATACTAGCGATAAAATCTTCATAGTAATCGATGATCTACTTTCTACACATCTTACCTTATAACATCTTTCTACACATATTCTTTTCATAATACATATTTAGATATTTCTACTATTCTTCGGAAAAAATGTTGCCTTTGGTGTTATAAACGTCGTTTTGGATACTATTATGGATTATAATTTGGTGCTCAGGACACTTTGCTTCGATTTCAAGGTTCTAAAAATAGTATTTTAGAATAAACTCAGTACAATTTTGGGGCCCCGCGCCTTGAAATTGCCAAGGGCCCCGCGCAGCCTTAATCCAGCACTGATTAGAAATAGACAAAATAATAATAATGATCATAGTCTGGGTAGGGCTGGAAATGCGTATTCGGAGGTAACATACTGTGAGAAAAATATGCTCCAACCAGGATTCGAACCACGAATCTTTGGACTACGAGCAGTAGTAACAATCGCTTCGCCAAGGAGGCTGACAGATAGACGGAATACAATTTAAAAAGGTAATAATAATATACAGTATGTCTCAGAAGTCCTGGCAATGGCCTCATAACTTTTGAATGGGTACGAATTTTTGGATTCTGTTTGTTTCTAAGGATAGGAAGTGCCCTATGGCCGATTCACTGGTGATGTCAAAATCCAGGTTCGAACCCGGAAGTGGCACTTTTTTGATAAAAATGGCCATTTCTTGAGAAATTTAAATGAGAAGGTATTTTTTTAATTTCATATTATTAATTAACAGGTAAAAATACTGCATTCCTCAAAAAATAAATTTTCTATCACTATCAGTGGCGGAGCTATGGTGGTTTCAAACTTAAAAATCTGGTTTTTTGAGACTCTGGTAGCTTTGGTACCGCGGGACTCAATACAGTTCTTAATGATTTAAAATGACGAAAAAAGTGTCTTGGAAGTACTGAAATGGTAGAAACTCCGATATATCACCTCCATCAGTGCCGGAGGGTTGGATAACAATGACCTATTTTCATGACAGTAATCAATTTTTATTAGTTGCATTGTCTTGAAGTGAAATAGGGTTCGATAACAACTTTAGTTTGTGAACAATTGTTAGAATGACGACAACAACAACAACAAATAGATATTGATTAGTTGAATAAAATGTGTAGGTACCTACCTACTACATTATTGTTTTCAAACTTCAACTCTTAGTTTAGTGAAGAGAAACAGATTTATTTATCTATTAACTAGATATCTAACTATCCACATTCATATTAGTTACCTACCTGTTTATTTCCTAATAACCTATGTATCATGGATTTGAGTCAACCTGATTCAGGACAATGCAGGTTCAAAATTAGTTCACTCCTGAACCTAGGTAGGTACCTACTTAAATATTTATTTGATTTAAAAGTTTACTCTCTTCGATCCTCATGGCATTGCAATGAGTTTTTTCTCCAATGTGTCCCTTTCTAGACTCAGTAATGAGACTGCGGAATCCCCGGGTTCGATTCTCGGTGGGAAATATTATACCTCGACTATGTGGTTGGGTGTGTTGGCGGTTCACTCAACCTCATCAAGACAAATGAGTAAATACTTTAATTGAGAATAGCAATCAGTGGTGGCATTACAAATTAAATGAAATTCGAAAGAATGAGGGATACTTACTTATACTAGACTTGTAATGCTGTGATACCCACTAAAATTGAGATTTGGTGAAGGTTGTGTGTTTGTATGGTGGATAATTGAAGCTTAGGTAAATAATAGGTAAAATGTGATCTTATAAGAATTATTGACTTTAAACACTTTGCTCTCCGGCACTGATGGAGGTGATATATCGGAGTTTTTACCATTTCAGTACTTCCAAGACACTTTTTTCGTCATTTTAAATCATTGAGGACTGTATTGAGTCCCGCGGTACCAAAGCTACAGGGTGTCTCAAAAAACCAGATTTCTAAGTTTGAAACCACCATAGCTCCGCCACTGATAGTGATAGAAAATTTATTTTTTGAGGAATGCAGTATTTTTACTTGTTAATTAATAATATGAAATTAAAAAAATACCTTCTCATTTAAATTTTTCAAGAAATGGCCATTTTTATCAAAAAAGTGCCACTTCCGGGGTTCGAACCTGGATTTTGACATCACCAGTGAATCGGCCATAGGGCACTTCCTATCCTTAGAAACAAACAGAATCCAAAAATTCGTACCCATTCAAAAGTTATGAGGCCATTGCCAGGACTTCTGAGACATACTGTATAAATCATGGGATCTAAGAGGCACGTATTTTTTTTTATTTTTTTTTTTTTTGAAGGTAGGAAATTTTTTTTTAAAGACACCCAGGTCCTAATCTGGGGAGTGGGATTTCCACCCACTAAAAACCCACCTTCTCAAAGAGCTAACCGCACCTGGAACCGAAAAATATCATTACTTCAAGTACCGTATCTAGGTCAGTCAATTATAAATTACACACGTTCTAACTTAATCTAAGGTCCTCTTCAAAAAGGAAATCAAATTATGACACAGAATAGAGGAAAGTACTCAATTTGAAGATATCATTACCCTGACCCTAATAGATATATAAAAAAAACTGGGTAGGTCAAATTTTCGACGAATAAAAATGTATGACCTTTAAAATGCACCGTAATATGGGTAGTTCTGTTTAAAGTTTTAAAAATGAACTCTTTGGTGTCGTTCATGCTTATATAAAAAAATTAAAACCCCTGAAAATAAATAAGGGTTGGTTAGGACATATTATATTTATGTATATTTTTTTTTTTTTTTTTTTTTTTTCTTCTATTGTATTGTATTTTAATTTGGAATTATTTTTATTTTATATAATATGTCCTAAAAATAAAGTGTAAATAAATAATAAATAAAAAAATAAAAAAACCGTTCTTACGTAATCTCAAAATGTATACGGCTTACTAGAAATGTCTAATGAATGGTTAAACAATCTGTATAATATCATTCTACTGTTTCTTCCGTGTTCATCTGCATGCAAATCTAATACATAGATTATTACTATTCATTATTTTAATCTTTATTTAGACGACAAAGTACAATATTTACAGTAGAAAATTAAGAAAAAATAAATATATGATAAAATAGTATGAAAAATAAATAAATAAAAGGATATTATACCTACTAACATAATCACTAAATAATAAGCTGTTCACAAGAATAGATTCTAGTGAGACCTACCTCAATATAGCGAATCTGTAAAATGTTTAAAAAACCGTTCCTGCCAAACACTAACCTTGGTCAATGCAACATGGTGTTGGGTATCGACAAAGAATTGATTTGTAATGCATTAATGCAATGCATGTCTTAACGGGTTTTCCATTTTTAACTACTATAATAAAATATATGCATATATGAACATAAAAGTGGTACCCGTGATCGAGGGTGCCGCGGACTTTCATGCACGTGACCCGGGTTTGATTCCAGGCGAGGTTGAATTATTTTGCCTCTGAGCTTGGATATTACGCAACCACTCAAATCTCTTGAGAAAAAATGAGCATTAAGTACCTAGAAATGTTGGCTATAAGTATAAGTGGTGCTTTTTTTAGACTGTCAGCGCAAGACATCTAGTTAAGTGTAATTATAAATAATATCTTTGGCAGTCGAAAGCACCCTAAACAATAAATATAATATAATATCGCCTTATTTATACTGCCCGATTAGGACTAATGAGTCCCATTATTCCAGCAGTAAGCCCAAGACGTATTATTATGTGGTAAAAATCACAAATGGGAGAATATCTTGTCAGGTTCCGGCTGGGTTTGGATCTCGCGATTTCTGGAACCTCTGGATTCACAGAGTGCCGCCTTTACCACTGAGCTACCGAGACAGATAAATTTGGGTAATTGGTTCACTAACCTGAGTTCATTCAAAGGCTGCAGAGGGTATACCCAGCTCTTTTTACTCCACCAGTGTTCTGCATATTGTCCGAAATCTTCAATAGTCTCCGTACTCTCCGTCATATTCCTGGTTATGAGAGGTATTCTTGGGTTGGTCTGGATCTGGACCTATTGCAAGAGCAGCGTCTGGTTCAATAAACATAAAAAAGGAAATGAGAAGAATAATCAGTCATGATAATAATAATATTAATAATAATACTCTTTAATGGGAGGTTACTGAGAACAGTTAATGGGAGAAAAAAAAATATTCTGGACATTCATCCTTGAAAAAATGTTAAAATATAAGGATGATAAATACTTAAATTAGTGTATTACTCACTTCATTATTACAATGTAACATTTATCCTTGTATCGTTGTCTTAGTTTACAAGGACAAATAATCTTTTCTTAAAGTAATCCCGATTCCATCCTCGTTTAAGGATAACTTACTAGCTAACAAGGATGATTTTTTTCTCAGTGCACCAGGCGAGGTTAATGCTCCAAGCATTTTCTACTACCTAACCCTCAGAGTCTTATTATTATGTGGTCACAAACTTAAATTACTGAGGAAAAATTCATGCACTGGGTGGGATTCGAACCAACGGATCCCTACGCTACCTGGATTACCAGAGTGGCGCCTTAACCACTTGACTACCAGTCAAACCAGTCATAGTATGTATAATAACATTGTACACTGGTAGTCAAGTGATTAACGCGCTAGTTTGGTAATCCAGGTAGCGTAGGGATCCGTTGGTTCGAATCCCATCCAGTGCATGATTTTTTCCTCATTAATTTGAGTTTGTGACCACGCATATTAATAAGACTCTTGAGGTTTAGGTGGTAGAATATGCTTTGAGCATGTACCTCGCCTAGTGGTTACCTTCCACTTCTTTATTTATTATTATATTATTATGTACCTAATATGACCTATACCCTGAAGTAATGCTACATGGTGGTCCCAGGGCAACATATAATAAAAACACAACCAAGAATAGGTTTTTAGACGGAAAAAAAACCTTCTCGCCGGCTAACAGGAATTAACCTACGCTGGTGTTTCATGCAAATTTTCCTCATCTACCTATACAGAAAAAAAACTGTGACCTTTAGAAATAATACATCGACGTCTTGTAAAGCTATAGTTTTGGTAGTTCACGCCGTCTTGCAGCTTGCACATCCTATAGTGAGTTTAAGTTAAGTTATCATATATGTGTTAAACACTTTCGTGTTATCACAACTACTCAGAATCGCTTTACTAAATCTACGCTGAAATCGGGACTTGAACCACCGGAACTCCAGGTTACAAATTGGCCTCCTTATTGATCAAGCTGCGAAAGTACATAATAAATTAACAAGCAATTATACCAGTAGTAGGTACTAACTCATAGAATAACCACTAGCAAAGATGATCACCACATAATATGAAGGTGGTCCAGCAGTAAATGTTAACTATACTTTATAGTCCTTATAATTGAGCTGCATCTTGAGTAAACACCACTCATTGTTCTTACGAGTATGTCCTTGTGATTGGCCATTAAATTAATATTAGCGAAAAATCTATTGACTTCTCTTCTAATGCATTCAATTAAAATTGTTTTCGAGACGTCACAGATTCTCGCAGGATCTGGAAATACCTCACCTCCTGCAGCTGGAATTTCTTATGGGTAAACATTACGAATGTATGCGATCATTGTAGAAGATACTTTTTCGATGTAGTAGCAAAAAAAAACTCCCCGTATATTTAATGTATGTAGATGTACATACGATTGTCCACACAAGGACACGATTCTGTGGAATTTTTAGCTTCATATCTGTAAAATATTTATTTAACTGACATCTCAGTGATGCTTGCCAGGCGACACAGTAATATTTTAAAACAATAATAATATCGCCTTATTTATACTGCCCGATTAGGTCTGTTAAAGTCCCATTATTCCAGCAGTAATCCCAAGACATATTATTATGTGGTGAAAATCCCAAATGGGAGAATGACTTGATGTCATGACCCGGCTGGGTTTCGAACCCACAACCTCCGGAATCTCTGGATTGTCAGAGTGCCGCCTTTACCACTGAGGTACCGGGACAATCTACCTACCTAAGTAGCTGGATTAAAACCTTACAATCCATACAACCGACGATCCTTCAAAAGCAAATGGTACGCAGTCAGCGGCGATACCACGTTAAGCAACGTGCAGCAAGGTTGGATGCGTGAGCATTCAATCAATCAATTTATTGTATATTTATACATTATTGTATGTTTACAATTAAGATTTTTGTTTACATTCAAATATGTTTACATTCACATTCGATCCCTCGTGATGCTGGCTAATTCAGTCCCAACCTAGGCTGAGTGAGGTTAATGTGGGTAGCTGGTCTGTTAGTTTCCACAGCAAATGGAGGGTATACCCCCTTCTCGAATGACCTTGATGTTAAAGAGACGTGAAGCAAAGAAAAAAAAAAAACGAAAAAAATGGTACGTGCTGATATGGGGACTCTTTTTAACTCTCAAGTAAGTACCGCATTATGAAACAGGATTAGACTAACCAAATACAAAACAGCATTCATTCAATCCTGTTTTGCCCTAAACGCGCCCTCTAGTGGAAATTTACACCAATCATAGCGCATTTTAATATAGTACTCTTTAGTGAATGGTAAACACCAGGCGAGGTTAATGCTCAAAGCATTTTCAACCACCTAACCCTCAGAGTCTTATTAGTATGTGGTCACAAACTCAGATTAATGAGAAAAAATTCGTGCACTGGGTGGGATTCGAACCAACGGATCCTTAAGCTACCTGGATTACCAGACTAGCGCGTTAACCACTTGACTACTAGTGCACATTTTATCAGCTGTTAAGTAATAGTGGCTAGTGGGTAGGATTAACAAATCCTATATATTTAAACCTGTTTCATAATACAACCCGTTGGTGGTTCAACCATATTGTGAACTAAAGTCTCCTTCCAACTTGAATGTGGCTTTTTCCCATAAAAATTTCGTGCAGTTTCGTTTCAGAAAAACCTTTCTTATATGTAGAACACTTAGGGTGGATTTAATAGCCGTTTTTCAAATACCTCTGTACTAAGTCTACCTCTGTGCTTTTATTAATTTCTAGGAAAGAAATTTTCGGAATGTTTTACTAAAAATAAAAATCGAACCACGCTTTTGAAATATAATTTCTTTGATTTACATTTAGGTCGAACTTCATTTAACAGACGAGAAATAATCAAGAAACTACCTATTATTAAACACATTATTAATACTGAAGTTTGGTATATTGATTATGATTAATTAATTTATTAAATACCTGTAATCAAGTTTTAGGTAGGTACATCAGGAAAAAATCTGAATTGGAAGAAATTTGAACTTTGCACGCTGTTGAAATGTTCGTAAATGTATGTATTATTTCAAATAAATGTTTATTTATTTACCTGATATCACCAAGCTTTGACTGTGAATTGAAAAATCTGCAGAATTACTTAATATTACACTTTCGAGATTGCTTCTGGTGGTCTGTTTGTTGGCAGAGTCCAGATCAATGAATTCTCCAGGCTCCAGAACCAAGCTCTACCTTCAGCAAACATCAGCTCCACAACTATTTGACCTGAGGCTATGGTTTCTCCGTAAGAGTACAGAAAACTCAGGAAATCAAGTTCAAATGGAGTGAGAACCAGTGGGGTAGCTAGGATTTCATTTCAGGGGGGTGGGTCCAAAAATCTGGAGCAAGTAAAAGTCAAACATGGCTCTACGATTACTCAAGGGACAGGCTTTTTTCTCTTATAAAGAGGTTGTTAGTTTCCCTTATAGAGAAGTGTATTTGATCTGGAAATCGTTCTTTTAAAACTAGGTTTGTCTTATATCCAGTTCTACTATATCCAGGTTTCTCTTATATCCAGTGTAGAGGGTAGTGAGTTGGAATGAGAAGGCACTGTTTAGATTGATTTAGAAATATATTTGTATACAGACTTTAGTTTCAGATTAAGATTAAATGATAGCAATTTGGTTTGGGTACTCATTACAATGTAGATAAATGTGAAAGTGAGAAGTTCATTTAACAAACATGCAAAGATAATAGTACTGCACTTAGTATGACACGGCGATCACGGCGCACGCTACACACTCCCCTGCCAGTGATGTAATCACGATTCATCGGTGTGGGGATTAGTTCTGGAATCTTTTGGGGAAGTGGACTCTGCGGCCGGATCGTGTCGTTATACTGGTTGGTTGAAGCGGGGGGCTGCGGCTGGTGCAATCTGCCTGGTGCTGTGGTGGGTCGGCAGTGTCGGTCATGGTGTAGGCTGGCTTCAGTCGATCAATGGTGACTGTGGTGTATTTTCCATTGATGTCAATCACGAACGTTCGGGAACTTCTCTTGACGACTGGGTAAGGTCCGTCGTATGGCATCTGGAGGCAGCGTTTGGAAAACTCTCGGCGGATGAAAACTTGGTCTGCGGTGTAGAGGTCCTTGAATATGAAGTGGGACTTGTCACCGTGCTGTGTTCCGCTGACTGGTTGGAGCTGGCGCATGTGGCTGCGAAGATCTTTGACGAACTCTGTTGTGGGGTCTGGATCATCTGTCTTGGATGTGAGGAACTCGCCGGGAAGTCTGAGTGGTTCACCGTAGACGAGTTCTGCGCTGGATGCCTTGAGATCGTCTCGCCATGCTGCTCGGGTTCCAAGTAGGACAGTAGGGAGGATGTCTGTCCAGCGGTCGTTGTGGTGGCATTTGATTGCGGCCTTAAGCTGTCTGTGGAGTCGCTCGACCATTCCATTGGCTGCAGGATGATATGCCGTGGTGCGGAGGTGCTGTGAGCCGGTGAGTGTGCTGAGCTCTTTGAACAGGTTGGACTCGAACTGTCTGCCTTGGTCGGTGGTGATGCGGAGTGGAGTGCCGAACCGTGCGATCCAGTGAGTGTAGAATGCCTTGGCGACGGTGGAGGCTTCTTGGTCTGGGAGCGGGATCACTTCTGGCCATCGTGTGAAGCGATCAACCATAGTGAGACAGTACCGGAATCCGTCTGAGTGTGGCATGATGATGAGGTCCATGTGCACATGTTCGAATCTCTGCGTTGGTGGAGAGAAGGAACCGAGTGGGGCCTTGACGTGGCGAGTGACCTTGGATCGTTGGCAATCAGTGCAGGCTTGGGTCCAGCTGCGGCAGTCCTTGGAAATGAAGGGCTAAACGAATCTCTGCTGTGCGAGTTTGACTGTAGTGTTAGTGCCGGGGTGCGATAGCTGGTGTACCATGTTGAACACAGTGCGTCGGAAAGGTCGGGTGATGTAGGGCCTTGCAGTTGGTGTGGACACATCACAGTAGAGCTTGACACCGGAACCGGGGATCTCTAGTAGTTTGAGTTGAAGTGTGGAGTCGGTTCTTTTGAGTGCTGCTTGTAGTTCGACATCAGTTTTCTGTGAGGCTGCTAGGGACTTGTAGTCGAGAGTCGCATGGATGAGCTCTATCCTTGACAGGGCATCAGCTACGACGTTTTGATCGCCTGGGACGTACTGGATGTCGGTGGTGTACTGTGAGATAAGGTCTAGGTGGCGGAACTGGCGAGGCGAGCATTTGTCTGGCTTTTGGCAGAAAGCGAAGGTGAGCGGCTTGTGGTCCGTGAAGATGGTGAATTGGCGTCCTTCTACCATGTGTCGGAAGTTTTTGACAGCAAGATAGATGGCGAGGAGCTCACGGTCATAGGCACCGTACTTCTGCTCGGCACTGGAAAGTTTCTTGGAGAAGAAACCGAGTGGCTGCCATTCACTGTTGACCAGTTGTTGAAGTGTTGCGCCTACTGCGGTGTCAGAGGCATCCGTGACAAGCGAGAGTGGGGCATTATCGAGAGGGTGAGCGAGGAGGGTGGCTGCTGCGAGTCGCTCTTTGCACTGATCGAATGATTTGATTGCTTCGGGCGTCCATTGAATCTCTGCCTTGCCTTTGATGTTGTCAGTCAGGAGATCGTTGACTGGTGCGAAGGTGTGGGATGCTCTGGGTATGAAGCGGCGGTAGAAGTTGAGCATCCCCATGAATTGTCGTACACCTTTGGCTGTAGTTGGTCGCGGGAACTGCAGGATATCCTTGACTCTGTCGGGAAGCGGGCTTGTCCCATCCTTGGAAATGAAGTATCCTAGGAATCGGACTTGTTGCTGGCCAAACACACATTTGCTGGGATTCAGGACAAGAGAGTGGTCTTGGAATCGCTTGAAGATGATTGAGAGGTGTGCCAGGTGTTCTTCCTCTGAGTTGGAAGCTACGAGGACATCGTCGATGTAGGGGAAACAGAAGTCTAAGCCTCGAAGAACTTCATTCATGAAGCGTTGGAATGTCTGGGCTGCGTTGCATAGGCCAAATGACATGTAGGGAACTCAAACAGGCCAAATGGGGTGGTGATTGCAGTCTTGCAGATGTCTTCCTCGGCTACTGGGATCTGATTGTAGGCTCGGACGAGGTCTAGTGTGGTGAAGATTGTTTTGCCTTGGAGAATGTGGGCGAAGTCTTGTATATGTCTCACCGGATACTGATCTGGAATGGTGCGGGCATTGAGTCCTCGATAGTCTCCGCAGGGTCGCCAGGTGTCGGCTTGCGGCTTCTCGACCATGTGGAGGGGTGCAGACCATGGACTGTTGGAAGGTCGAGCAATGCCTAGTTGTAACATTGCGTCGAACTCCTTCTTGGCGGCCTTGAGCTTGGCTGGTGCGAGACGCCTTGGTTTGCTGGCAACTGGAGGACCGGGAGTTGTCTCAATGAAGTGCTTAGTGTTGTGACGGATGATGCCTGGAGTACCATCGGGGCGTGTGATGTCCTTGAACTGCTGGAGGAGCTGGTGATACGGAGAGGCTTTGGAGACTGTCTTGACTGACGGGATATTGGATTCAGCAACATGTCCTTGGGCAGTGAGGTGAGTGGTCCCATCAAGTAGTCTGTGGTTCCGTAGGTCCACTAGCAAATTAAAATGGTGGAGGAAATCTGCGCCGATGATTGGCTTCGAAACATCTGCTACTACGAACCGCCAGGTGAAGTCGCGCCGGAGTCCAAAGTTCAGTGACAAGGTGATGGTGCCGTAGGTGTTGATGTCCGTGGAATTGGCTGCGGACAGGATGTAGTCGGTCTTCTCACGTCTACCAGGTGCTGCAGAACGTGGGAAAACGCATAAGTCGGCGCCAGTGTCAATGAGGAACTGCAACTTGGTTGAATGCTCTGTGACGAAGAGACGGCGGGGCGTAGGACTCGACTGAGAAACCGTCATGATCAGCGGTCCGTGGCGTTTCCCTGAAACTTGCATGGCTGCTCACATTTCTTTGCTTGGGGTCCGAAGCGCCAGTGGTACCAGCAAGTGTCTGTGCGTGGCCTGGAACTGCTGCGGCCTCGGAACTGGGAACGGCTCTGGTATCTGTCACGGGCTGGGGATTGACTTCTGCTCTGATGGTTAAATCGTAGTGATGCAACTTCTTGACGGAGACTGGCAATTTCTTGACTGAAGATGGCGGCAAGTTGGTTGAATTTGAGGGTAAGTATGTCATCAGCCCTTGGTATTGAAGTTTCTGAGTGAGTTGCGAGCTCTGTGAGGTTCTTCTCCTCAGGCATGGTTGAAGCTTGATAAGGGCCAGGAACTGCTTGGCTAGGGCTGGGAGCTGCTGGAGGTTGGCTGGTTGCTGGGGTTGAGCTGCTGGAGGTTGGCTGGTTGCTGGGGTTGTTGTTCAGGTCGGGGTCACCACTTGTAGAGGGTAGTGAGTTGGAATGAGAAGGCACTGTTTAGATTGATTTAGAAATATATTTGTATACAGATTTTAGTTTCAGATTAAGATTAAATGATAGTTTTTTTTTTTTTTTTTTTTTTTTTAAATTTTGTTTTGCCTTGTTCATGTATATATTTGTCCATTTTTATATTCCTGTGGCGCCTATCCCAAACGGATTTTATCCACCATTTAATTTATTCATGCTTATTTTTCTTTGAATCCTGCATTTTGTTGCGCCTAAATTTTCAAAAGGCGGCGCGTGAGTTTTATAGGGGGGGAGGGGGTTTTGGAACATTGTTAATGTTCCCAAAATAACGAGTAGGAATATCTGGTAGATGTTTTCTACCGAGATATTGTTATAGTTTTATTATTTTAATGTTTTTGTTTATATTTTCAGATGTCCTTACGGTTGCGGAGCCGGTTCCATGCTGCAGTGTGGTGGCTGGATGACTCACACTTCCATGTTCTGGTGTGACTGGCTGGAGCGGTGGCTGCCGTCGGTGATGAGGTAAGTTTCCTTCATCAGGTTGATTCCTTCTTCTTGGCTTAGTTGAAGTCGGGTTACTGTAATTATAGCAGGTTGTCGATATCTGTGCAGGTTTAATCAATTTACAAGTGTGTAAGTAGGTACAGTATGTTATTTACATTGAGATCTTATGGATAGGTAGGTTTTGGGATGGCGAGTAGTTTTTCCCTACAACGTTTTCCTGATGTTTGGTAGTAGGAAAAGGAGCCGATGTTCTTGATTAGCGGGTTCGGGTTGGTTACTACTCTGTCATGGAATTTTTGCAGGATTTGATCTGTTTTCGTCCTCAAACGCTCGATGTTTGAGCGTTTGTGCAGATCCTTCACAGTGTACTTATTGTACTCGTCATTGTGGATTATCCTCAGGTATTGGTTTTGTATCCTTTGGATTCGCTTGTGGTGGCAGTTGGCAGCACTGTACCAGACTGGAGTGGCGTATGTGATCACTGGAGAGATGATGGTTTTGAAGAGCAGGGTTTTGAGTTCAGGTTTTAACCTGCTCTTCTTGTTGATGAGTGGATACAGTGTGCGGATGCCAGCTCGTGCTTTGTTGGATACAGCGGTTATGTGCTTTTGCCATGTGAGATTGGAATCAAGTTGACATCCCAAGTATTTTACGTCATTCCTCCAGTTGATGTGTCTGCCCTGGAACGTGATGCTCTGTATATGGTCGTGCTTGAGTGTCTTCTTTGTCTTTTTAAATACAATTCCCTGTGTCTTCTCTGTGTTTATTTTGTGGTTTGGGTACTCATTACAATGTAGATAAATGTGAAAGTGAGAAGTTCATTTAACAAACATGCAAAGATAATAGTACTGCACTTAGTATGACACGGCGATCACGGCGCACGCTACACCAGTTCTTTTATATCCAGATTTCTCTTATATCCAGTTCTTTTATATCCAGATTTCTCTTATATCCAGTTCTTTTATATCCAGGTTTGGCTGTACTTATAATAATCCTATCAATTCTTTCTCAAAGTTCTTTCTCAAATACACTAAACACGTGAGGCTGGCATTTCCGGCCCTATACCCAGGTTGGGTGAAGTTAATGTTGGTAGCTGGTACGGTTCCCAGCAAATGGAGGGTGAAACCCCCGTCCTGACTATGTATTTCAATCAGGACGTTAATACCAAGTGGAATCAACAGGTCACAATAGATCTAATTAGGTTGCAGTGTTAATTGTAAGGGTTTCACTGAAAACCCTGCAACCAGGTCAGATAATACGAATAGTAAATAATTCTTACATAATAGGAACCAGATGAGGGAGTGTTGATGTTAAATGTTAAAAAATAACACTTTTTAAGACACGTTAAAAGTGGCTAGAAAGCCTATACAAAATACGAGATAAATAATAATAATAAGTTGTCCGGTAAATGACTAATGCTATAACAACAATAAAAATAAAAAAACTAGAACAAATAGAATCAAACACAGCAATGTGGTGTAAAAAATAAATAAATAGAAATGTCAAATTAAATAACTTTAAAAATTAATTTGAATAATTAAGAATCAAGCTCGCCGGGAGGCGAGCGCTCGTCAAGCAGCGCCAGTCTACCGGCCTATATTAACACGAAACAGAGTTTATATGTATTTTGTTTTATTGTTTTCGCACACTTCCCGCAAACTTTTATCAATTTTTAATTCAAATTCGTAATGAGACGCGAAAATAGATTGTGTTTCACGAAAGCGCGAGGTTCCTACGTACAGTTAAAGTCGTTTTCTAGCCACGCCGAAAATCTTGAATTTCATGAAATTTTTCATACGGGTTTTTTTTTTTTTTTTTCAGACCAATTTTCTGTCAAGGGTACAGCAACGTGTGCTTATCGTGGAAAGACATGAGCTACGTTTTTGAATAGGGAATTTTTATCTCTGCATACCTTTTATAGTTTCAAGTATTTATTTTTTATAGGATAGGAGATATAGCCTTCTAAAATAAAACCAGAAAGTTGCACAGAGCCGCCCCTGGTTATCTTGGAGCTGCGATTGTGGTATTTTTCGAAAGGTCTTACCATAGGAAAAAATATAAAAATATAACTAAAGTATTGCACTGGACCGAACTTGAGTTATAGCCTTTGAAAGGAATACTTATTATGGAGCCCAGAGCCGTCTATTGTTATCCTAGAGATGTATTTCTGGTGTTTTTAGAAAGGTCTAGTCAAAGGGAATGAGATCAATTAATTTCAGATGGTTGAAACAAGTAGAAAAGTATTTAAAGTCCTCTAAAGGAATATCTATAATAAACCCTGGAGCCACGCCTAGTTATCCCACGTGCATGACTGAAGGTTCTTTCTAAAGGTCTAATTACGGAAAATTATAATATGATGTAAATAAAATTTTAGAAAAATCAACGACAGTGTGAGACACAAAAAGAAAAAACTGAATTAAGATTAATGAGAGTAACAAAAAAATCTTCGCCTCACATAGAACTTAAAATATGGGTGGGACCTAATCGTCTTTGATACATCCAAGCTGCCAACAGACCGCTTAATTAGAGTGGGAATAATAACGTTCTATAAATTCATTAAAAGGTTTCTACATCAAGAGGTAAACTAGGTCTATATTATTATTATGAGCAGTGTATAAAATATTGGCCAGTAAGAAGCAGAAATATTGATTTGCAGATCAAATGATAAATTTAATATAATAAAATATTATGTATTGAGCAGTCTCTGTGGTGGTCGTCGACTAGTGTAGGTAAATTACAAAGTTTGCAAGGTGACCTGGGTTCGAATCCCGGCTAGGTAGATTTTTTTTACTCTGTACTTTGGATGTCCGGTATTCTCGTGAGAAAAAAAAACAGTAGTTGCTAGTTTGGGTCAACCTCCTATGACCGTTTAATTTCGAACGAAGTGAGTATGGTTTAACTCGATCAACATTTATTTGTCACAATCTAATTATCCATCTACCTATGTATGAAACGTGATATAAGTTGCATTTTTGTCCAATCGAGCTGAAATTTTCAGGGTATATTCCATGGATATATGCTTGCCTATTAATTCATAATTATTAAATGTATATCTAGTACAATTTCTCACTTCTTCTGTTTATATCTACCGATTATGCTGAAATGACACCATGTTTAGCAACTCGAAGTTAGGCAAATATATGGGTCAACATTTCTGAACACATAATAATACTCAGCACTTTCATTTCTCTCTTTATTTTACCAAGATCGAATTGGTCATGTACGTAGGTACATAATATAATTAAAATTGTATTGTAATATTGTAAACAAAACCACGAAACAGAATTGTCCGTTTTTTAACGAGTTCATTACTAATTTTTCAATACAAGGTTAAAACACTAGTTGATTATTAATGAATTAGTTAATGGATTTTAAGATTAAATAGGTATGTTTTTTTCTTCATTATTATAAACTGGTTTAAGTCCCACAAAAGAAGCACCAATTATCACACCAACCTCATTTTAAAACGATTGTGACCAGTTGATTGTATTTTGGTTTTAACGTCCTGATTTGAACTAGTCAGGACGGGGGGTTTTACCCTCCATTCGCTGGTAATCGTTCCAGCTACCTACATTTTCCTCACCCAGCCTGGAGGGCTGTGATTCTAGACTCACGTGTTTAGAGGGGAAAAAAATATTAGAAAAGTCTGCAACAACCGGTAATGGAACTCGAAATGTCTGGACTACGGGCAGTAGTTACAACCATTACGCCACGGAGGCTGGCCACTGACAGTCTAAATAAAGCATTTATTTGGATCAATACTTTTGTATTTTGAATCGTAAATTACGTAGATCTCATTCAAAATTTACAAGTAACTACCTACAAATACAGGGCATCCATAAAGTCTCACCCAAGCCTGGGTTTCTCGAAAACGACTCAAAATATCAAAAAACGCTGAAACCCGTATATCTACACAGCCCCAGTCAGGCTGGAAATGGACCAACTTCAAAATCTTAAATAGAATGGTGTGTCTTGTGGAATATTGTCTAAAGGTGTCATTGAGAGAATTTCATTACAGCAAATTTCAGTGAGTTACGACTTGCCGTTCTTGAGATGCAGGGTCGGACGTGTCCATATATTTTGACGTATAACTTGTTAACCGTAAATGATAGAAAAATGAAATTTGTCGATAAGAACTCCTTATGGCAAGACCTGTCGAACAAGTTATAACTCGACATACACTCTTGATGTTAGTTTCTGGTCGGTTTCGTCAGCCAGCCGGACGAACAAAAAAAAAAAAAAAATATCGAAAAAACAAATCAAGTTTTAACTTGTTCGTAAGGTTTTACCACAAGGAGTTATTATCAACAGACTTCATTTTTCTGGAATTTACGGTTAACGAGTTATACGTCAAAATATATGGATATTAGGCAGGACGTCCGACCCTGTATCTCAAGAACGGCACTAGTTCAATATAAATTACCCAACATTTTATATGATAGTCTTATAATATTACTGCGTATCATAACAACCTTAAAATAAAAGTCTTTTTTCTTTTATCTGTTGATTACTTTTTATTTCATCTATCAGAGCATTTCATCTAAATCAAAAAGTAGTGATATCCCCCAAAAAACACTACGTGTAAAAATAGTCGTCAAGTGTTGGAATGATTAAAAAGAACTGATATCAAAAACGTCAATTTTCTATGTGTTGAAGGAATTATTTTCCACGTAATAAGTCTCTTGATAATTCAACCAAAATAATAGCCTCACAACAACAATACACCTTTGAGCAAACTTCGATTTGGTAATTTGAGAATCTAACCAAAAAATAGCCACACAACAAAACAATGCTCTTGTAAGAACAATGGTTCTGTAATTATGCAACATTGTTCTTACAAGAGCATTGTTTTGTTGTGTAGCTATTTTTTGGTTAGATTCTCAAATTACCAAATCGAAGTTTGCTCAAAGGTGTATTGTTGTTGTGAGGCTATTATTTTGGTTGAATTATCAAGAGACTTATTACGTGGAAAATAATTCCTTCAACACATAGAAAATTGACGTTTTTGATATCAGTTCTTTTTAATCATTCCAACACTTGACGACTATTTTTACACGTAGTGTTTTTTGGGGGATACAGGGTGTCCCGAATACAGATGCAAATAGTTTGAGGGTAGGTTCAGCCCACCGTGGACTATCATAATAATGCGAAACTTGCAGTGGGACATTTTGCTTTGTAAAAGAGTTATGGTCAAATCCCTGTTTTTCCCACAGGTCTAGAAGTCACTTGGATCGATACACGTTTTTGAAGAAATAATAGCCAGTAGGTGAGTTTTAACTTCATGTATGGAAACTTGGATAGTCATGTATATTTCCCTTCAAATGCAGTTGATTGCATCAAAAAATATTGAAAGACCAGCGAAATATTATTTTAATCACAAGTTCAATTTTTTTTTTTTTTTCTCAAAAATTTGATTTTTCCCTTTTTTCCCTTTCGTGAATTTAGAGTACTTCTACAATTGCAATAATGCGTATCACTAACAAAATACCCTATTATGTTTTGTTTTAGAAAAAAGAAAGCTCATTTATATTCTGGGGGTCCCGACCCCAGAACCACGCCGTGTCTACGCCACTGGCGGCGTATCCGAGACATGCTTTCAAATCAATGCAGTAAATGTTTATTGTGATTTTTTTGCGTTGACTTGGAGTGTTCTCTATAACAAGTTCCGAAGATAGGAACTTGGACTTGGTCGACAGGTCAGAAAAAGTTATAAGTGTCTCTTTGGTATCGAGTGATGGTAAAAAAGTCTCTTTGGTTAAAAAAGTCCATAAATTAGAGTGATTAAATCGATTAGTATTAACACTTTGTGCGCCAAGCCCAAAATCGTGATTTTTCCCTGGGGCCACGATACAAAGGATTGTCTCTCAATATGCTTCAAAACTAGATAGGTGAAAACCAAGCACACTCTGATCATCCTCAGGAGGCCAAGCTTCAAATTCTCCATACAAAATACACAGTAGTGTGGCCCATACTGAGACACAATGCTTCAAAGAGAGGTCTAGTGTCTCTCAAAATGAGAGACGTGGCCCCAGCGGGAAGTCGCTGTCGCTCATATTGAGCGACGTGGCGCACAAAGTGTTAAACATATAAACTCGCTTGCCATGCGGAAGGTCCCGGGTTCGATTCCCCGTGGTGATAAATAATTGTATTCTTAATTTAGTTACAATTGTTTGTAAGGGATACCTTCCGGTGCGCTCGTGTTGACTCAGCACCTAAATGGGAAGTATTGTGTAACTTCTCGCCCATCAGAGGGGAGGCATACAGCACAGACCACAAGCGTCTACATCAGTAGCTCCATCCTGTTTCATGGCTACGAAAAAAAAAGAAGAAAAATATTAGATCAAGTTTCATTTACATATAATATAATAATAATAATAATATTATACATACATGGAATTTGACATTAAGTTAAAAAGTTATCATACCTATTTGTGTTAATCACTTTCGTGATTACACAACTAATCAAACTCGCTCTACTATATCTACGCTGAAACCGGGACTTGAACCACCAACCTCCGGGTTACAAGTACGCCGCCTTATCGATCAAGCTATTGAGGTCGGTAATTGACATTAATGAAAAAATTAGTAATATATTTATTGATAGTATGAAATTTAATTTAACCTTTTTATAAATAAGTGGGTAGGTAAAATAGGGTACTTTTAGAAAGTTAATGATTAGTGAATCTTTTAGTAAGACAATTATAATTTGTATAGTATCATTTTTTCTTCTTCACATGTAAATAATCAAATTCGTGGTTCATAATTATATTCTCATCTGGGAAACAAGACCTTTAATTTAATATACCCCAGTCGATGGTTTTTCAAATCAAAAGTATGAAACTCACTTTTTGGGCCTTTTAAGAGGTATTTTCAGTTTATGGCCAAAAAGTCTTCTCTGCACATTTCAAACTTTAATATTCAGGTTCATGAATTTAAAAAGTTAGAAAAAAAACTCTGTGAAAAAAATTCTAAGACACTAAACTTACTGTGTTCGATCAAAACTGATTAATTTATTTGACGAAATAACTTGAGAATGACGAGAATCACAAATCCGATTGTTCTAAAAATTCGACTGTTTGCGTGAATATCAGTAATCTCGAACATGTTGTATTGCTATGGTTTGATGAGTTGCATTAGTAAATTTTCATTATTATGGGTTGCATTAATTGAGTTCAGCCTAATGGCCAAAGCACTTACCGCCGATAATGTCGGTCATTAAATATTGAGTCAAGGACTCTGAAGTCTGAATGTTACAGACCTCTCTTTAAATAAAATAAATAGTCATTAAAGAAAAATATTGAGTAGGTCCAAGAAATTTAATAACCATAAATATTCACCAGATAAAAATTAAAAGTGGAAAGTGTATCGGCTTCTCTTGAATTGAATTGGATGGTTGAAAACCAACCATTGAGTGATTTGCCGGGTCGGTATTGTTCAACCTCTTCCTCATGGTTGTCCACTAATTCGTCTTCCACTAATTCGTCTGTTTTAGCCAATGCCCTTCCAGGAGCTACCGTAGACGCTTGTGGTCTGTGTTGCAGCCTGCCCAGCCCATCCCGTAGTATGCCTCCCCTCTGATGGGCGAGAAGTGACACAATACTTCCCATTTAGGTGCTGGGTCACACGAGCGCACCGGAAGGTATCCCTTACAAAGAACTGTAACCAAATTATTAATACAAATTTTTGTCGGCGCGGGGGTTCGAACACGGGACCTTCCGCATGGTAAGCGAGTGCTTAATCACTTAACTATTCGTGCGCTGTATAAAAAAGGTTAAATAAATAAAAACTAGAAACGTCCCGTCCCCAGCGAGATATGGATTATTTATTATGATCAACTAAAGGTAAAGGTTCTTGTTCTGTCACTGAAGGCAACGTCCAGCGAGGCTAGGACTTGGAAGGGTGATAATTTTTTTTCTTTCTTCTTCTTCGTTTTACCATGAAACAGGAACTACTGTAGACGCTTGTGGTCTGTGCTGTAGCTTGTAGCCTGCCCGTCCCGTAGTATACCTCCCCTCTGATGGTCGTGAAGTGACACAATACTTCCCATTTAGGTGATGGGTCAACATGAGCGCTCTGGAAGGTATCCCTTACAATACAATTTTTTAGAATACAATTTTTTGACAAATTTAAACCTTCGTGATGCTGGCTATTCGCAACCCCACTTAGGCTGAGTGAGGATAATTGAGTAGCTAGGGTAAAACCCCCATTGTGATATGACCAACTGCCTAATTCAAAGCAACGTTAAACCAAAAAGAGATGATCATTTCCAAAATATCAATGATACATAGATAACTATTATGTATAGATCCAGAATGAATAATGATAAATGCCCAACATTAATTGATTATAATGGTATCCATAACTCCTGGAAGCGACTACTAAAAGGCACAAAGACCATTATCAGATGGAGGAATGAACTATAAATATAGATCAGACAACAGCAAAGAAAATAATAATTTGAAAAATATGGACAAGACCTTTGTTGAATATTACAGTATACTATTGTTTCTTTGTAAGTGATGATGCTGATAACACATTAATTTTCATTGATCTAGTTCAGATGATACTGATAACAGCTAAATTAGGAAACAGCATCATCATTTATCTCCACAGTGAAATACACCTGTAATAAACAGCTGGGTAAAAAAGATAGATAAATAGTCACCTAATTAAACACTGCAGATGTAGATTCAGTGGGTATAAATGCAAACCCATAAACCATTGCCAGGCAGTGCAATAAAATGAAAGTCAATATTCGTTCTGATGATTATGAAAAACAGAAAAATATGTATACACTATACACAGAAAAGAAAAATATGTTTCATTTTATTTTATGCTTATTGTCACAATTATCATCATCGCCACAATAAAATGGGTCGTATTCATAGAAAAGGAAAAACATAACCATTCAAAATGCGATCAGCGTGCGATTAGCGCAGTGCTTAAGCACTCGCTTGCCATGCGGAAGGTCCCGGGCTCGATCCCCCGTGCCGACACAAATTTGTATTGTTAATATGGTTTGTAAGGGATACCTTCCGGTGCGCTCGTGTTGACCCAGCACTTAACTGGGAAGTATTGTGTCACTTCTCACCCATCAGAGGGGAAGCATTCTACGGGATGGCCAGGCTACAATACAGACCACAAGCGTCTACAGTAGCTCCTGTTTCATGGCTTACTTACTTACTTACTGCAGTGGCATTTCAGACCGGTACCGGTCCATTGCCTCGTCGATTTTTTGCCTCCAAATATTTCTGTTCTGCCATTCTCCTTCTTGTAATCCCATAATTTCCATGTCATCTTTGACGTTGTCTAACCATCTCATCCTAGGTCTGGAGGGGAGTCTTCTGCCCTCTACTTGTCCTGTTAGGATTTCTTGTGTGAGGTTATTGCTTCCCCTCATAATATGGCCATACCATTGTAAACGCCTCTTTTTAATGATGGATACTATGTTTGGGTCTTTGTAAAGTTGTCTTAGTTCGCGATTTTTTCTACTTCTCCAGTGGTTGTTTTCTTAGATGGGCCCAAATATCTGTCCTAATACACTATTTGCAAATACCAATAGTCTGCCCTCTGTCTTTTTGGTCAGCGTCCATAATTCTGCTCCATAGAGTAATACTGGTAGTATTGGGGACTTGTATATTCTTACTTTGCTTGTCCTTGATATTTGCTTGTCCTTGAATGAGAAAAAATTCATACACTGGGTGGAATTCGAACCAACCAAAGGGTTGGGTGGAAGAGATTGCCACAGGCAATAACCCCGCCCTTTAGGTAGGACATTATTGTTATTTTCTTTTTCTTTTTTACTTATTTATTTTGTCATTTTGTTTGTTTTTTTTTCCTTTCTTTTCTTAATTTTATACTGTTGCCTGTTTGTCCTCCTAATAAAGCTTAAAAAAAAAGAAGAAAAAAAAAAACGAATCCCTACCCTACCTGGATTACCAGACTAGCGTGTTAACCACTTGACTACTAGTGCACATGTACCATTTACTTACTTGAATACGGCCCAATATGGTCATCATGCTAATTAGCAGTGTCATCAATGTGTTCATTCTCATCATCAATATTTGACTTTCATTTCTCATATATTGTCGTGTTGTTCTGAAAGATAAATCTTCACTTGATAAATGTGCTGTTTTTCCTGTATAATATATGCTGATTTTGTATTTGTTTCCGCGGATTTGTTCCAGTTATTTGCTCACATAGGGATGGAAAAAATATTTTTAATACCAGGAATAAAATAATGCAGATATAGTACACAAATCATTCTGCCAAGAGAGAGATAGAGATGCTGTGAAAACCGCCAAGATGACAAACTGTATAGATGAAAATGAGAACAACAAGTTTAAAAAAAGTTAGCGTTGTCAGCTTCCTGGCCACAGCACACTTTGATTTTTTTTTGTATTTATACTGCTTGAACGCAATTAAATTTAATTGCAAATATATAAGCAGGGTTCTTTTTGTTTATACACTTGTTCTAATTTACCTGATATTTACCATCGCATTTATAAATTTCTATATAATCTAAGATTTCTCTACATATTTTTTTTTTTTGTATTCTTTTGTAATCATCGTAGTAATAATATTCTCTAGAGTGGAAGGTAACCACCAGTTCTCAATGTGTCCCATAAGGACTAAGAAAAGGACACACTAAGTTTACACATAGTTCAGGTATTACGAGATTAATACACTCATCTCAGGCATATGGTCTAGACTTGAACCAAGTCTTTTTTCTGGGTACTTCTAGTCTCCATTTACATTTGATCATAATTATAAACACATTTAAATAGTTACACTCATCTCAAGCATATGGTCTAAATTTGAACCAAGTCTTTTTTCTGGGTGTTTCTAGTCTCCATTTACTCTTGACCATAATTATAGCACTTTTAAATTGTGTATGATAAGAATTATAATTATGGCAGTGGGATCATCTTTAAATACCCACATAAATTCTCCACTGTCTCAGAGATTTTCAGTCACTTTTTTTCTTTCAAGAACAAACAACAAAATATTATTTAATGTGAGAACTGTGCGTAAAACACTTTGTGTTGACACATGATTATGTCAATAATGAAAAAGGAAAAACAATTCTATCATTCTTGTCGCCTCGATCATTATTCTATTTCACACTTGTATGAATATTGCATATGTTGTTGGGGAATATTTAGTCCAGGGACATTTTAGGCTGGCGAGGCCACGGTTGACAGAGATGCATTTGACGAAATGATCTGAACTAGACTTTACACTTTGTTTCATCTTGAGCAACGCAAGTCAGTTTGCTAATTTGTATAGATTTCTATCGAAATTCGAAAGAGAAAGATTTTGGTTTTGAGTCACAAGTTCAGTATAAAAAAAGCACTGGCAATAATGGACACAATAGTTCTTCATCATTGGTTCACATTGTATACACGTGGCAATTTTGATATTTTATACTAAATCACTTATATCTCCTAAACCGTTTAACAACTTTTCTTCCAATTTGTTTTATTATAAATATGGTAAAGTACCTACCATTTTTTCCAAATTTTAGACTTTAAAAAAAATTGTATCGACAAGTCGTAGACCTTGTTTTTTTACTTTTTTGTCCAAATTTTCAGATTTTCTTAATATTAGAGCTAAATCAAAATAAAAAATAAATAAAAATGGATTAGGTATGTAAAACGTTAATACCCATGTACATACAGAATTTCATCAAAATCGGATATACCACTTACGAGATATAAGCGTTTAAGTAAAAAGTTAGTTGTCAAGCACATAGTCTCTATCACCAAGAACCGCTAGTGTGAAGTTGATGAATTTAATATGGTACCATCTACACCGTCTACAAAATGTCTCCTATGTGTATACAAAATTTCGCTGAATCCGTTCAGTAGTTTCAGAGGCGTTACAAGGAATATTGGAATATTTTTAACAGACCGACGGACAGACACCAAACCAAAATTGATCAGGAGGTTATGAAGCGTCCAGAAATATGAAAAAATTGAAAAAATATGATAAAAAACAAACACAATACTTCCGATTTCTAATATTAGAAATTTGTCGGAAGTAATTAGCAGTATGAGTTTGAGTAATTGTGACAACACGACAAGTAATTAACAAAAATTAATGACTTGAAATAATCACCCCATGAGATACGACCCTGATATCCATGAGAGTACACTCCGTGGCATCAAAAATATTTACCAGGGTAAATTGTAAGTACATTTTTGTATAAAAGGAGAAAATATCCACCAATCCACCACTCTTCACTCAGCGCTTCACTAGATCCCTTCACTTCAACAATTCATCATGATAGGCTCAAGTATTCTCTTGCTAGTCCTGTCATACGTCCACGTGTCCCTTAGTGCTTTTACCACGCTTGATAACTTCGGAGAAACAAAGTTCGGTGAATGGACGGTGAGAAACGACAACTGGGGCCCGGGGGCTCCCCCCCAGACTATGACGGCCCAGAGCGGCACCTCCTGGTGTGTGGACTCTTCGGCGGGCTCACAATGTAACGGGGTCAAGTCGTATCCCCACTCTGCCAAATTAATCAAGAAACCTCTTTGCCAGCTGAAAAAAGTCGACTCCACCTTTAAGGGCCATGCCACGATAGTAGAACAAGGGACGACCGCCTATTCTTTCTCCTATGACATTTGGATGCAGAACAAAAAGTGAGTATTTGCCATCGTACCTGATTATGACTATGACCACCTAAAATTTTTTAGTTTTTAGTAATCATATTTGTGTTAATTACAACCACTCAATCTCGCTTTACTAAATCTACGTTGAAACCGGGAATTAAAACACCAACCAGTTTTTCAATTTACCAGTCCGCCACCAAATCGATCAATCGTTTTTGGCCACCTAAATGTTAGATATTAATAACTTATTTTTTTGAAATTATCCTACTTTTTATTTTGGAACGCTAGAACCCTGGATATAGTGAAGAAAAGCCTATGAAGAGACAGGCTTTTCTGGTCGTTCCTGCTTATCATAGGTCAAAGAACAAAGTGCCAAAGTTTTACGCCTTTGTACCTGCATAGATTTCCCTTACTGGAAAGAGGCAAGCTATTAATGGAGACCAAGAAAAGATGAAAAGTTCTTGTTTAGACTGCTGCAATAAAGGGACTTTTTAGTCTCACCTCGGCAGTATAAACAAGGTAATTTCTATTCTTTTTTTTTAAGTGGGGTTTAACGTCGCTTTCAACTGCCATGGTCATATCACGACCTGTATTCTACTTTTTCTATTTCTATTCTATTCTACTTTCTATTTTTTTTTTTTTTTTTTTTAAACATTTCGATCAAGCTTTATTTACATATTTTATATACAATGTACATGGTAACAATTTAGAAATAAAAATAAACAAAGCCTGATCAAGGGTGGTGATAATGCCTACGGCATTCTCTTCCACACCACCCTTGATTACAGGAAACAAAAACAGTTGGAAAAAACAAAAAGAAAATATTTACAATTAAAATAGGGGAAAGAAGGAAGGGGGGGGGGGGGGAGAAACTAGCAACTTATAATAATAATAATAAAACAAAATTACTGATCCATACCAAACATATATTCTTTTAGTTTCATCTTAAACGACATACGACTTTCCGAGACTCTGAGTTCCTCTGGAAGTCGATTCCACAACCTTGCAGCATTAACAGAGAAACTCTTACTCATGAAATCTGTATAATGCATGGGAATGGTGAGGATATGACGTGATCGTGTATTATGTGAGTGGAAACTTTGTAATGGATGAAATGAAGAATGAAGATATGAAGGTGATGATTCTTCGTTCATTGTTTTCCACAAAAGACATAATGTCCGATGCTCCAGTCTTCTCGTAATAGTCAACCACGTCAGCGATCTTCTGAGGTCAGAAACATGATCATATTTCTTTAAACCGAAGATATAACGTACGCAAGCATTTTGGTAAATCTGAAGTTTTTTCATGAGAAGTCCACTAATATTGCTGAAAAACTACTCCTCCGTATTCAATAGTTGGGAAAATGAGAGATGTACATAGGAGCTTTTTTGTCTTTAAAGGTAAAAACCTTTTAAGACGATTTAATTAATGAAATTTTCTGAAGACTTTTTTCCCAACATTGATGACTTGTAAGTTCCAAGATAGATTTGAATCAAATAGGAGGCCCAAGTTTTTGACTGAATTAGAAAGAGGAATAATATTAGAGTTGAAGATAATGGGATGGACTATAAGTTTCGATAACCTATCAAGAAGGGGCGATGATCCTATTATAATACTTTGGAATTTCTTGGGATATACAAATATGTATCATCTTAGATACTTAGATCATCTTAGATCTATTTCTATTCTATTCTACTTTCTATTTCTATTCTATTCTACTCAATCTGTCTCAGGTACGAGGTCATGCTGTGGATGCACACGGAAGGCGCAATCCAGCCCTGCGGTGCGTCTGTCGTTAACCAGACCATTGCCGGCTACTCCTGGGACGTGTGGAACGGAACCAATGGGCAGAACCTCGTCTTCTCCTTCGTCAACAAGAAGTCCTGCTTCGATGGACGAGTGGACTTGAAGGTCATTTTGGACTGGATAGTGGAGAGGAAGTGGATAACCGAAGGTACTAACGTTGTGCTGGACGAGGTGGAGTTTGGATACGAAATCACGGCCTCTCCTCCCAAGTCGAAGTTTTGTCTGACCGGTTTCACCTGTCAGGTGGAGTGAAAAGAACTTTTTTATAACGGATAAAAAAGTTTTTTTTCTCAGTTGACTCATTTGTTATTTTCAATTTTTTTTTCTTCTCTTTTTTACTCGTTAATTTGAGGTAGGATGTAGGTATAAAAAAAATTCACTCGTTAATTTGAGGTAGGACGTAGGTATATAAAAATACATAGGTTTACTAACCAATATGTACAAACTTTAGTAGATATATTTTTCTCTTGTACACGGGTCCTCAGTTCGATCTTTTATTTTTTTTATTTTTTTTTTTTTTCACTCGTTAATATTTTGAGGTAAGACGTAGGTATATAAAAATACATAGGTTACAAACCTTTTTACATATTTTTATGGACATACTTTTCTCTTGTAAACGAGTATTACGGCTGTATTTAGGCGTACTCGTTTGTTTTATTATTGTTGTTATTTCATTTATTTGTTTTTCTTGTTAAAATTATGACATAAAATTGTTAAATTTTATGTTATGGATAGGTTTATACTTCAGTTAGGTTTATTGTAATTTTAAATTACTTAAAATAAAGCCATAGAGTCATCGTCCATGTGCAGTGTGCACTCTCTTGACCAAATTTAATTTTTGTCGCAAATATGTATCATCTTAGATACTTTAATTAAGGTACAGTAGGCACTAGAGTTTTCTAGTTTTCTCATGTTTGGTTTATGTAGTTTATGGAGGAGTTTAAATCTGTTTCATAACAGGTATCTATCATGTTTGTGTTACAAACACTCAAACTAGCTTTCGTAAATTTTTGCCTAACTTGGGATTTGAACCGCCGACTTCAAATTTACAAGTCCGTCCGTGAAGTTGGTCAAAAATTTCATCAATATTTTTAAAAATACAAAATATGTTTAAGACCTTGTAACTTATCACACTTAACATGCATCACACAAAACACTTAACTTATCACACAAAACATGCATCACAACCCAACTACTAGCTACTCAAATTAACCTCACTAAGCTTGTGAGGGACCGGCATTGCCAGCATCACGAGGGTTCCAATTTGGACACAAGAATTCAATATCAGAACGATCTCCAATCCATGACGTTTCGTCCTGGTAGCTCAGAGGTCAAGGCGTCTTACCGGTATTCTAGAGGGCGCGGATTCGAAACCCAGCCGGGAAATAACATGTTATCCTCCCATTCTGGGATTTTGACGACATAATATTATATCTTGGACTTACTGCTGGAATAAGGGGACTCATTAGGCCCAATCGGGCAGTGTGTAAATAAGGCAATAATATTGTTATTGATAAACTTCAGTTTATTGAATGAGAACTTTTGTTTTCAACGTGTCATTTCCACTGACTTTATTAATCTATGTACCATCTCACTTCTAATGAAAATTTTGTCATGTTTGTCTTGACTTTTGCTCCCAATGTCTTCGCTTCAAACTTTATTCTGTCTATCTCTTCCTCTCTCTCTCTCTGTATCTATCTCTCTCTCTCTCTCTCTCTCTCTCTCTCTCTCTCTCTCTCTCTCTCTCTCTCCCTCTCTCTCTCACTATTTGCGAACAAAATGTCAACAGACGACTTCTTGGAATACACAAGAGTATAAATTATTCGCAAGTTTTGAACATAATCTGTATTTCAGTGGCGTATAGTGCAGTGCCAAGTAATGTTCAAAACGACGCGGGACATCAAGGTATGACGAGGTCAAAGTGTTCAAATTTAAGTGGTCACCAACCAAGTCCTGACTTTGCTGGACGTTGCTAAACTTCAAGAATCTGACGAGAACTTCTGTATTTGATGTACCCACATTCCCACATCGCTTAGACAGCAGTTTTTTTGAGTCAAATCGCTGAAGTTAAGTCCAGCGAACCTAGTACGTGGATGAGTGACCATTTAAAATGGAATACTAGGGTGATGTTTGCTCTTACCTGCACCACTGAGGCTGGCTGAGGGGCTTTTTTAAGTAGCTGATTTGTGATTTTCATCATTATTAGGGGAATTTTCATCATTAGACCTCCGCGATTACTGATTTGTCCTTGTTGTAATTTAAGTAAATACCATGTATTAGAGAGAGATAATAATATTATTACTATCGCCTTATTTATAATGCCGTCTTGGATTATTCAATCCCTTTATTCCAGCAGTAAGCCCCAGGCCGTAGGTAACAGTATGGTGGTCAAACCCACGACCTTTAGATTACCAGATCGATATTCGAACAAATGACCACAGAGCTACCGGGACAATAATATTATGTAATCCGTGTGACAACTGCTCTATGATTACAGGTCGCGAGTTCTATTAGCTTGTGCCAATTTTTCCTTGAAAACTTTAACATGAGAGTTCCCCTTCGATCCTGCCGTCGAACCAATAACCTATTTATAATACATTCTTCCAAGTTAAATACGTGGCACTTTCCATTAACTTTAGTCTTTAGTAAAAAAAAACTTTTCCTGAAACCGATCTATTTCATCCAAACATCTCTAAATTCCTTGAGTACCTTGAAAAATACCCCGTATACTTTGGTAAAATAAAACCTTTTTCTTTTTTTACTCCACTGTCTGGCTACCATCGTTCACGATGACGCCAGCCTATGATGATGATGTATTCAAATAAATAAATATGTATATTCTTCGTTGAACAAACATCTGTTTCCGACCCAGACTGAGGGAGGTCATGGCAATGTGAATTAAATATCCTTGTGTTCCAAGAACCGTGTTTCGCCACTGGCAGTGAGTTTAACTCCCACTCAGCATTTATCATGTCCTCTCTCTCTTCCTCCCCAATCGTTTTCAATTTCCTCTCTCCCTCCCTCCCCTGCATCTCCGCTAAACAATGTAAGTAATAGAGTACTGGAATTTGTTCTATCCGCTCCATTCTTGACTGGGTTCTTCTCAATATGGATGTATAGTTAATTTGGCAATGTTCAAAGGGTCTGATTTATGAAGTTTTGACTCCGAATGAGAGTGGATATTGTACATAGATATGTATATCGTCAAATATTAAATTCATGTATTATACACTAGCGGGCTGTCGCCCACTTTGCGGTCCGAGGCATGGCCGTGAAAGCAAAAAGTCCTTTTTCGCAAATGGCAGGTGTTGTAGTGGGAAAAATCCCGTCTTATTGCACATCTAGACTATAAGACAAAGCTACCTACCAAATTTCAGCTTCCTAGGACTTACGGTTTGGGCTGTAGAGCGATGATCAGTCAGTGGTCAGTCAGTGACTTTGACATTTATATATTAAGATATTATGTATAAATGATGTTCTAATATAAGAGTGTATATTGTATCCCCCAAAAAATATCACTTCGTGACATAAAAAAAATCCCGCCAAGTCGTTCCCCAAAAATATTTCAGTTCCCAAATTCATCCCTCCCTCCCTTCCCAAAAAATATATTAGTTATTTGTGACCTCCCCCAAAAAAAATATTGAAATCAATTTATGGCCCCGCCTTTTATTCATTCACCTAAGTGCAACAGTATACTTATTAATAGCCTCCCCTCTCTCTTTCTTCTAATGTCCTCTTTCTTTTGTTCCTTATTGCATGTTGGAATGTTTCCTTTACAAACTCAGAACTTAAGTCTTATTTCCTTGCTCCTTTCACCGACTTGGGCTCTTGGCGGAGTACCACCAAGCAGGTCCGTTCTTATCCAATGGAACTGATGTCTTGGTTTTTTTCTAAGATTATATATAAATGTAGACATATGTAAACATGTGTTCCTTGGAAATGAGCCGGAATCGTGACTTGTTCTGATGGTCCAATTCTCGTTGGTGGCAGATATTTTGCGACTTAGATACAGATAATGCATCCTTGGGTCGCGGTCGGCTAGACTTCTCATTTCTTGTTCTCCATAAGAACCACTATGTTAAATTATCTCTTTTTAATTCTTTAAAAATAGCACTGTCTATTAGATTCATATATCTATCATTCCCAGTTAGTGGTACTCCGCCAAGAGCCCAAGTCGGTGAAAGGAGCAAGGAAATAAGACTTAAGTTCTGAGTTTGTAAAGGAAACATTCCAACATGCAATAAGGAACAAAAGAAAGAGGACATTAGAAGAAAGAGAGAGGGGAGGCTATTAATAAGTATACTGTTGCACTTAGGTGAATGAATAAAAGGCGGGGCCATAAATTGATTTCAATATTTTTTTTGGGGGAGGTCACAAATAACTAATATATTTTTTGGGAAGGGAGGGAGGGATGAATTTGGGAACTGAAATATTTTTGGGGAACGACTTGGCGGGATTTTTTTATGTCACGAAGTGATATTTTTTGGGGGATCTTATAACTTTTTGTAGTGGCCCTGTATAGGTGTGGGGTGAATGATACATGTTGTTTCAATATAAAACTATTTAACATATTAAATAATGACTTTAAAGGAACAAGTGTTGATAAATGAAACAGTTTGAATGTGAAGATAAAGATTTTAGTTTGATATTCATACCTAAGCACAGTATCCTTCTCCAAATTATTCTTTCACCTAAAAAGTAGATATGCCACTTTTGACTGATCTGGGAGAGTGATAATATACCTACTTGATACTGAATATCTATACACCAACTTTGTTCTGAGCTCTGAAAATGATCCTTTTCCCAATTAAGGGCCAAATGTCCATTTTAGGATAAAAGAACAATAAAAAATCACACCTACCACTCACGAGAAAAAAATTTGCCATCGTTTGTGAAAATCGGTCTAGTAGTTTTGGCTGTAGAGCGGTCAACGTGAAAGAAGAATCAGAAAATGATGAAAAAAAGTGACGTTTTTAAAGTTTGGTTTTCTCCAACTTAACTCAAACGATTTTGATGGTTCTTCTTTCAAAGCTTGTCTTTATCGTGCCCCAATCTATATTTATTTATAGTCCGAGTTCCTTCATCACTTGTACTTTTTTTCCTACAACTACAAGAATTGTGCTAATTTTGCTCTGGCGTATAATATCACTTGGTAACGCGCGAATTACCGACTTTAAGGTTCGGAGGGCTACCGCGCTCCTAAATTATAAATTTTTATTATTATTATAATGATAGCATTTTATTATTATAATAATGATCTCGCCTTATTTATGAGACAGACAAACGAAAGCCAAATCGTCCAGTATGCAAGTTAAAACAGAACCCTTTAGTGAGGTTGCTTCGCTCCCTCACTGTGTTCGGTAGGTAATAGTATTTCCTACATTGTGTAACGTCAATATTATTATTTTTTGGCTTTCTTTTACATGGCAGGGTTCTTTTTAAAGAAGCTCTTCCATCCAACAATAACTAGTGTTTCTTTTTCTTTGAACAGTAAACCTCAAACAGATTCAGCTATAGCAATATAAATGATCAATCGAGCATGAGGACATCGAGACCTTTTATTTAATACCCCACTCGATAAGTTTTATATAAAACATATCAACCGGCCTTTTTTATTTTTTTGGCCCTATATCGATTTTTTACCATATATTTCATATATTTTTCAACGACTCAAGAGTATTACTTGTTTTTTTTTTTTTTTTAATCGTTTTCATTTTTCACCAAGACGGCCCCCATTTGGCCTCGAGTGGTCTACTTAAAGTATAAGTAAAATTTTACGATTAGAAAATAAACATGTATACAAAATTTCAACAATTTTGAAGAATCCGTTCGGGAGTTATCGCAGAACAGACAAACAGACAGACAGACAAACGAAAGCCAATTCGTCCAGTACCCAAGTTAAAACAGAACCTCACTTAGTGAGTTCGTTCTCACTGTGTTCGGTTAATTGTGTTTAAAAGAAGGTAAGATAACAAGCGAGACCCTCCCTCAAGTCGAAGAACGATTAGAGAGATAGTCCGGGTTATTCTAAAATTAATCCCGTTTCATAAATTGGCACTGTGTCACAGATTACAAGGATGCTGTGTGGTGCCATTCATTTTATCCAGATGGGCCCCTCAACTGGTTCAAATAGTGGGTACACCCTGAACATATTTCCTTAATTTATGTCAGATATAATAATTAGGACTTTTAAGTCCTATTATTTCAGCAGTATGCCAAAGATGTATTATTATGTGGTAAAAATCCCAAATGGGAGGATAACTATGTATTTTTACAATTAATTTCTGTGAAAGAATACTGAGAACGAAGCTTATTGTGTTGAGTAATAAATGTATAAATATATTTTTTTTAACTGTTAATTTTTTTATTTTATATTATAAATGAGGTACAACACAATCCACAACAAAAAGGTTAATAGTACCTTATAAACTCACTAAATTTAATGTAAATTATGTAAAACTGAAATATGTAGAGAAAATATTGTTTAAAAAAAAAAAAAATTGTATGTCCCAGCTCGAACCCGCGGACCTCTGGAATCTCCAACTTGACACTGTGCCGCCTAAACCACTGAGCTAACTGGCCTATTGATGAACAATCGTGGTGTTTGCAACACATAAAAGCTTCAATTTATTTTACTTTGTATAATAAAAATTTTAGCGGCCAGTGAAAGAAATATTTACTTGAGAGAATTGGATAGGGAGGAAAAAGGCTTTCACTTCCTATGTACCTAACATTCCTAATTAGGAATAGGTATTAGGTAGTGTAGGGGCTTTTACAAAGTTTTCTATGAAACTTCTACATTTCCTACTTAGAAAGGTCCCCAAACATTTATGACATTCATGTCGCACATACATATGTAACATTGGGTACTAGAGATTTTTTTTATATTTTTGAACCTAATATACCTAACCAACATTTTAGAAGAAAAAAAATCTTGTCTTTTTCACTCCTTTGAGCATTACAGGTTTATTATAGCTATGTATGTATGAAATTATTAGTGGTCAAGCACAAGGCCTCTTCACAAATTTTGTGGGTAGTGCAGCATTACTAAGAGCCTCCTTTACTTTTCAAATTCTATTACATTAATTTATTTTAACTCTGGTAATGCCGTCACTGGTCGTTACTTATTCGGTAACTACTCATTTTTCCTCACTAGGTATGAGTGGACCCCAAACACCCAAGTAAAGTGCAGAAAAATTCCTGCCCAGCTGGGGATCGAATACAGGTCACCATGTGTGGTAAGCTTAGCGCGCTAACTCACTCAGCACCGGCGACTATTTATGGGTTAGTATACCATTACACAATTTCACATCGGGACATGTGGATTGAAAGGTTTGTGAGTGAATAGGTATATACATAATAAACTAGATTAAATATCTATACTCCAATGTTATTCTGTTCTCTGAAAATGATCCTTTTCCTAATTAACGGCCAAATGGTAGCTTTTGGGATAATGAAACCATAAAAAGGCACACCTACCACCCAGAAGAAAAAAAATGAGCCATCGTTCATGAAAATCGGTCCAGTAGTTTTGGCTGTAGAGCGGTCAACGTCAAAGAAGAAGCAGAATTTTTTGAAAAAAAATGACGTTTTTACAGTGTGGTTTTGACCAACTTAACTCGAACGATTTCGATGTTTCTTTTTTAAAAGCTTGTCTATTATCGTGCCCCAATCTGTATATGTAGTTTAATTTCCTCCATCACTTGTACTTTTCCTCCTACAACTACACGAAATGTGCTACTTATGCTGTCGCGTATAGTATACTCTTGGTAGCGCGCGAACTATTTCGATTGACTTGGCGGGTCGGAGCGCTACCGCGCTCCTTAATAATGTATACATATATACCCAATTCTCACATTTAAATATTACCTACGTATAAAATGTATAATATGATTTTGTAATGGGAAGTCAATCAGTATAATCAGAAAGTGAGAAGTTGTACTAAAGAGATAATTCATTGTACCGTACCTACTCATTTATTTCATAGCGATATTTTTACTTTCCTTATCCTATAATAAGGAAAGTATTGTATTCGTCGAAAATTTGACCTACCCAGCTTTTCACATTTCTGGACGAATCATAGCCTCAGGATACCAAAAAAGTGGTTTTCAGCCATTGGTCCGTGCGTCTGTCTGTCTGTCTGTCTGTCTGTCTGTCCGTCTGTCTGTCTGTCTGTCTGTGTGTGTGTGAACAGGATAACTCAAGAACGGTAAGAGCTAGAGACTTGAAATTTGGTATGGTAACTAATTTTATACACCAGACGAACCACGAAACTTTTGGTTGAAATCAGCCGCATTCTGCGGCCGCAGGGCCGCAAATATTAGCCGCAAGCGCCACTTCTTTAAATTGGTTAAAGATACAAAAAAAGTTAGAGAACAACATTTTCTTAGAATAAAAAAATAAAAGGAGTCTATTCTGATCATTTTTTTGATATCTTGAACTTTTTGGACCTCGGCCCCAATTTACCGGTATTTGGGGAGGACCCGGTTTGACTAACTTTTTTATTATTCATCCTAGAAGGGGGTTGTGACATATCAAATTCAATGATTTTGAAGTGCTGATTATGAATTTTGCATTGTTTTTTAGCTATCTGTTACTGTTGAGTCACCAGTGGTGGAATTTGACTTCTTTTTGGGGGATAAGGAAAGTCGTGTGATGTTTACACCAGATTTTTTTATTTAAAGATGAGTGTTTCACAGTCTTTTTTATTTCGTAGCCATGAAACAGGAGCTACTGTAGACGCTTCTGGTCTGTGTTGTAGCCTGTCCATTCCGTAGTATGCCTCCCCTCTGATGGGCGAGAGGTGACACAATACTTCCCATTTAGGTACTAAGTCAACACGAGCGCACCGGAATGTATTCCCTACAAACAACTTTAACCAAATTTTTAATACAAATTTTGTCGGCGCGGGAGTTCGAACCCGAGACCTTCCGCATAGCAAGCGAGTGATTAACCACTGATATCTTCTAAAGTTCTGCGAAAAATATAATATTGATTATTGAAAAAAAAAAATAATAATAATATTGATTTAATATGTTTCAAAAATATTTTTTGTCATGATTGTTTTATTCGTATCTTTTTGTAAAACTTGCTTAGATTTTATAGCTAGTTCATCACTAAAGTGATACGTAATGTCACAAATTAATTCTCAAAACCACCTTACCAAATAGTCAATGTACCTGAACTTGAAAGTCGAACTATCGACATTCAAGTTGCGAATCTGTCACTTTAAATGTATATTGCGCTAGTGAGGTTGATATGTAATATAGGCACGAAGTTAAGATATATTATTATAGCTACTACAACCCAATCTAGATATAACAGAACAATTTAAAGGTAATACACATCTGCCAAATTAGCATTCCCGCGCTATATTTTATAGGGTAAAATAACCTCTTTATAAGAAACCATAGATGTAAGAGAAAAAAATCCGGTCCCTTGAGTTCTCCTATATCCAGGTTTGAATATATAACAGAAAGAAAAGCTGTTCTATCAAGACCTCTCTCTATTCTGTTCATTTCAAAAGCTTTTCAAACTGTCAACTGACACATAATTTCATTGTTATCTCAAAGGCATAACGGAATTCCAAAACAATAATCCACACCAACATCATAATCATACGGCCTAATGTCTTTTGAAATTGTTATTTCAAACATGTCTCGCGCCAGAACGTCAATTTTCATCAAAATTTAAAGCAGGCAGGATGTGGGAGTTCCCGAAACTGTTTCCATATTTTGCCAAATATAACTTTTGGCCTGCTCTCAATGTAAGCTCAAGTCAATGAGCTCCGGCAGACTAATTTATCGACGTCTGGGTAATTAATGATTAGCTTCCAGGGGTGGAGTATGGGGTGTGATAGTGGGTACTTGGGGAAAACCGGAATAAGGAAGAAAATCTTGATCCATTTTTTTTTCTTTTTTTTTCCAATAACTATATTTTATTTTCCTTTACTAGGTACATACTTCATGTAATATATAAAAGGTCTTGAAGTACAATGTACTTTTCAGTATGTGGTGGATTGCAGCAAATAGTAGGTACTATCTTATTATTATTATTATTTTATTTTTTTAAGTCACCGTTGCAGAGCGAGTTAGTGTGCTAGGCATTGCACGCATGGTGACTTGGGTTCAAACCCCAGCGAGGCAAGAATTTTTCTGCTTTGCACTTGGTCCACTCATGCCTCGTGAGAAAAAATGATTTTTTTTTTTTTAAGTGGGGTTTAACGTCGCTTTCAACTGACATGGTCATATCACGACGGGGGTTTTACCCTCCATTCGCAGGAAACTCACAAACCTGCTACTCACATTGACCTCACCCAACCTGAGTGGGGCCGGGAAAAGCCAGCGTCACGAGAATTAGAATTTGAATGGTCACCCATCCAAGTCTTAACCTCGCTGGATGTCGCTTAACTTCGGTGTTCTGAAGGGAACCGGTGTATTCAACATGCCATCGACGCTGGCTAAAAATGATTAGTTACTTGTATGGGTAACAACCAGTAACGGCATTACCAGAGTAAGAAGTAATAATTAATTATTAATGTAATGGAATAATTTGAAAAGTAAAGGAGGTTTTGTGCTTCACCAAAAATAAAACCATACATAATAACTAAAAAAATCTTATTTTTTACTGTCTTAGTTTTATTATGAAGATAAGACAATGTAATAATAAAACTATAAACAGTGGTGCTCTTTACACATCCACTAACTGACCTGAAGCCCATTGGAAAGGCAATTAATTTTTGTAATCCTATTGAAAAAACATTTTATTTTATTGTACAATGCAAAATGTAGGTATATCTTGCCTTATCCCATATAAGATTATGTTACTATTGGGTTCAGTATTGTTCAACATCATGGTTGAGGTTGGTAGGATGGAGCACGTTTTTTTATGGCTGGATGCCCTTCCTAATGTCATTGCTTCTATTTGGTTTTAACATGATCAGGACAGGGTGTTACGCGCCATTCGCTGGGAATCGTAACAGCTACCCACATTAACCTCACCCATCCTAGGTTGGGCAAAAAATTACAGACTCACGCGTTTGGAGGGAACAGATTTTTCTTCGAGTCGGGATCTTTGGACTACAGGCAGTAGTCACAACCGGTACGCCTCGGAGGCTGTACAATTGTACATTGTACAATGCAAAATAATAATTTCTACAGTATTAATTGCTTAGTTACTTTTTATGTACCTAAGTAAGATAAAAATGGTAGTTTTTTTAGTTATTATGTCACATTTTTTAGTGGGTAACATAGACCTTAAGAGAACTAATGCTAATTCATCATATTATCTGCAACCATCACACCACCTTCCTCCTACAGTTTCCTCTCCACTCCCGTGTCTCCTCCACTGATCCTCACATCCACTAGTCTGCACCATCTCCCTCTCCCAATCCTCCTCCACTCCCTGTCTCCTCCACTGGTCCTCACATCCACTAGTCTGCACCACCTCCCTCTCCCAATCCTCCTCCACTCCCTGTCTCCTCCACTGATCCTCACATCCACTAGTCTGCACCATCTCCCTCTCCCAATCCTCCTCCACTCCCTGTCTCCTCCACTGGTCCTCACATCCACTAGTCTGCACCATCTCCCTCTCCCAATCCTCCTCCACTCCCTGTCTCCTCCACTGGTCCTCACATCCACTAGTCTGCACCATCTCCCTCTCCTAATGCTCCTCCACTCTCCTTCTCCTCCACTGGTCCTCACATCCACTAGTCTGCACCATCTCCCTCTCCCAATCCTCCTCCACTCCCTGTCTCCTCCTCTGGTCCTCACATCCACTAGTCTGCACCACCTCCCTCTCCCAATTCTCCTCCACTCCCTGTCTCCTCCACTGGTAATCACATCCACTAGTCTGCACCATTTCCCTTCCACAGTCCTCCTCCACTGTTTTCAACAATAATTAATATCTATTATGATCTAGAGCACGGATCATTATTAAAAACGAGTTGCTAGGTGACACTTGAGAAAGCGTAAACCCCTCTCAAGTTCGGAGTACCTAATGTGTTCTTATTCTCGCTAGCCGTTACCATGGTAACACCAGGGTTTTTCCGACAAAAGTTCTATTTATACCGGAGACTTTCGAGCTTCCGTCAGAGTAGGAAGTGAGTTTCTTTGAAATCTAGAGACAGAAGAGCAATGATCATCTGCAGCGTTGCTTACCATACAGAAGAAACTGAGTTCGATACCCAGACAGGGTTGTGAATTTATTCTCAAAATTGGTTTACAAAAATATATTTATGAGATGGAGTTTGGGTCTCTTAAGTTGACTTTGTAATTGAATAGGAAATTGTATGTTTCTTCTTGACCATCTTCCTCACATTATACTGCCAAAGTACCCGAGAGTGCAATGATAATAATATGTATATGATATTTTAGAAAGGTGTAATTTAGGCCGGAACTCAAACCAAGTGCTCTGTCGTCCGCCTATTCTTGTAATCGCTCAAATTAAGCACCATCCATTAACGTTGGAACTTATGGTCGAACTTTGAAACAAGATCACAGTAAAGATGAGTGAAGACTATCCCTCAAAATTTCACTCATCCGGAGCGTAATTGTGAGTTACAAATTTGAAACTTTTGAGAGTTCCCAGCAACTGTAGGGTACAACGCCCGTCCCGAACAAGTTCTGATGTGAAAGCAGCGAAAGATATGTTGAAGCAATAATAAAGCCCCCCCCCCCCCCCCCTTCACAAATTCTCTGAACTCTCTTATGACTTTCCCTATACGTCTATTTTTAGAGAAACAATTTTTTAGTTTGAAACATTAATTTGACTTCCGAGGGATCGGAGAAACTCGAGAAGTATGTAGAGCAGAATGTGCGAGGAGAACTCCCCGTCATGACGTCAACAAATGTTCCTCCCTCTCTGCCTCCTCCTGATGGAGAATTGCTTCCCATTTCCTCACCCCAACCTATCCTAACCTCTCACCAACCTCCTCTTACCTCCCCCAAACCTACCCTAACCTCCCATTACCTCCCGCCAAACCTCCCCCGCATAGAGCTCCTTATTGTCTGAGTGGAATTACAAAATGAGAAAATTTTCATATCGCACTTTTTCTCCTATAGGGACTTTTCTGAGACTTTTTGGAGCCCTTTCTGATCGAACAGGAAAAACTGAATTTGGCTTTCTATACGAGCGTGTATCTGTATATTTTGACTTTTTTTGGTTGGACGTTTCAGCGCTCATTCATGTAATGGTGCAGATTTTACAATGAGTTACCACAAATCAACGCAGACATTTGTTGAATAGGCGGCGAGAGTCTGACAATTTGTCAAGTTCTTGTTGACTTTCTAAAGATTAGAAACATTGGTGAGATTAGAATTTACCGGCTATTCCTAGCCCAAATGTAAATTCTAATCTTTATATTACAAAACACTTGTCCCGGCTGTGTGTGTTATTTTTCATATTTTTTCACGATTTTTCATTTTTAAGTTAATCACAATGGTGAAATCCACAGTTCCTCAAACTCGTCTTACTAAATCTTTGCCCCACCAGGAACTCAAACCACCGCCCTCCAAGGTAACAGTCCGCCGCCTTTACGATCAAGTGACTCAAGTCAGTCTCAATAAGAAGAGACGAGATTCTTTTTCGTACAAATTTGGAAGGCGAGGAATGAAAGGGTAGTGTCGCGGTGGGTGACAGGGTGACACTGGTATCAGAATCTCTGGCGCTATGCTATCCAGTGGAAACTGACTTCTTCCTGAGTCTATACAGTATCTTCTCAAGTGAACCAGATATTTCTAAATGAAAAAAAAAACCATTGAACATGTGATATTTTCTCCATGCAGCATCTCTTGTCATCAACTAGATAGTTCCAAGTGAAACAAATATGGAAAAAATAAATTATACAACTATATTTACCTACCTATTTACCATACTATAAATCATAAGTAGGAAAAACTGCAAACCCGATTGAATCTAATTTTAGTTTGTATAATCTGTCCTAAAGTTGGTTTTGAGCCATTATCACTTTAAAGTACATAATCATAAAGGGATCAAATTTACAATAGCGCGATGAAAAATCATTGCACTGAGCTAAATCAATTAAACGATTTACTGAAAATTTCGGGCAGTAGTCACAACAGTTACGCCACGGAGTCTGGCTTTAAGATGTAAACTCAACGTCACCCATTGTTACTTCAAAACAATGCGTCACCTTGGTATGTCCATTGACGAGACTTGTGAAAGAGCACATAGCTTATTTTTCCAAGTTATGTTTTTTCCTTTATTTCCTTAATTTTCCGCCATTTACATATTTGTTTTCCGTCCGAAAAATCATTCATTTATTTTTGAAATTTATTAACAAGAGGACAAAATTTTCAAACCCAAGTTTCAAAAAAGATACAGGAGAGAAGATTACAATAGAGGAGAATAGAGTTGAGAGGCAGAAGAAGGAGAGATAGACCAAAAATGGGATGGAAGGATTGTGTGAATAGTGATATAAGAGAGAAGGGTGACGAGTGGCTCGATCCAAGTGGAAGGATCTCTCGAGAAACGCCGAACGCGGACTCCTTCTAAATGGGAAGAGGTATGGGATATGATGGTTAACAAGAGGACAAAGTGTTTCTAGATTTCGGCGTTTTCTGAAATCAGTCCTATATTTACTTTTCTTTCTTCTATGCACTCAAGACCAGACACGAACGGTGCTAAGGAGCTGCTCTAGTACCCCCAGACGAAAAATAAAAGAGACAGAATTTTCTCAAGTTGTAGCTCGTACACTATTTAGACTAATGACATCACGGTCCTCACTTTTTGATAGAAGTTTTCTCTAGGATCTGCACATTCAGGCCCGTTTTACCGGATAGACACAGTAGGCACGTGCCTAGGGCGCTAGGCAAGTGGCATTTTATAAAGTTGCTGTATAGGCTTATTTTTTGCCCACTGCCAATCTTCTATAAAAAAGTGGCATTTTTTTGAGGGGAGGGGGCGCAGAAAAATGGAAAAACAAAATTGCCATGATTATATCTGCTAGCGATTGTAGTCCATGCTAGGCGGGTCCATAAGTAGTATAATATGTATAATGGGATGGCTCTCGCAAAGAATCAGGATAAATTGTATATGTATAAAGGAAAGTTAAGGGACAATAAGGGCGAAATTAAGACACAAATTCTGTATCACAAGTAACTGCCAACCTACGCTTTTCCCTATCTTACACAGTACGCAATCGTCACAGAGGTATTACAAAAAAGTCTATTAATTCCGCTCTAAGTCTAAATTCCCTCTCGAACCAAAACTGACACTTCAGACTATTTATAAATTTTCGGGGTATAGGCGTTATGGTGATTGAGGAGTAATGAGCTGGCAGGGGTTTAAAAAGGTACGCTACTCTTCATTGTGCCTAGGGCTCTGACAGGGTGTATAACGGGCCTGTGCACATCGCTCTATTGTCTCAAGGACCAAAAAGTCGGATTACCGAATTCAAGCATCCCAAGTATTTTGTTGGACTCAAGGTTTCTATCTTTGGTGGTAAAAAATTGTTTATAATACTCAAAAGAAACTCATCAATAAGAGATATGCATGCCAATAATCTGGAAGGAGTTTTCTGTCATTTTCAATACTCTGTTTTGCCTTTGGTGGACAAAGAGTTTTTTATTTTTGTATTTTACCTTGTTTAATAAACGTAGCACGATATATTATATTTTTCCCTTTGACCGGGGAGTATTTTATTTATAGACTTTGCCCCTTTTGTAAGAGATTTTTCCTATTTTGTTTTGAGTTCGTGATAATAAATAAAACCAGAGGTATTTTTTATTTTAAAAAATTGACTTGTTTTAATTTTCAAAACTTAATAAAAGTTTAAAAAGGAAAATAAAATATGGTTAAATTGTTATTATTTATCTATACTTAAGAATATTCATATAGTAAAAATATAATACAACAAATGAAGATTACCTTATTAAATTGAGAAAAGGAGTTTTATGAGAGAGAATATAAAATATTAGGTAGGCTGACAGTAGTCAATTAAACTTAAATGAAAAACTTTGTATCCGTGTAGTTAAAAAAGAGTCCTAGAAACCCAGGAGGGGGTATGGGAGTTTAGAGCCTTGTTTGAGGAAGAGAGAGTACAAAAAAAATATTCCTTTCCATCAAGGAAACTATCACGGTCACTATTGACATTAAGTTTAGAAACTATTTATAAATAAGTAAACATGGCTACGAAATAAAAAAAGACTGTGAAACACTCATCTTTTAAAAATAAATAATAATAAAATGATACTGCTTATTGTATTGCAAAAAAATCTGGTGTGAACCTCACGATTTTCCTTATCCTCGAATTCCGCCAGTGGTGACTCAACGGTAACAGACAGAAAAAAATTAATGCCAAATTCGAAATCATAACATCAAAATCATTGGATTTGATATGTCACAACCCCAATCTAGGATGAATAGTATAAGTTAGGCCCCGGTAAATTGGGGCCGAGGTCCAAAAAGTTTAAGATATCAAAACAAAAAAAAAGATCTGAGCAGACCCCTATTATTTTTTTATTGTTAGAAAAAGTTGTTGTTATATTTTTTTCGTATCTCATATCGTTTAGCAAGAACCTACATGCGCCGCCAGGTGGCGACGGCACCGATTTCATCATTGGCGGCACCGATTTCATCGAAAAGTTTCGTGTCTACATACCAAGTCTCTAGCTCTTACCGTTCTTGAGATAACTTGTTCACAAACGCACGGACACACACACACACACGGACCAATGGCTGAAACTTTGGATTTAGGCTCTGGGGACCCTAAAAAACGTGTTTTGGCACTACAAGCTGACTATCGAAAATTTTGGGTGATTATTGAATTCCAAGAAATATCAAGAATCAAGACAACACACTACTAAGGCTGATTCTTGAATTCTTGTACTTTTGAACACAGGAGAATTTTTATCGTTTAACGTTCTATCGGACAGATGGTAATAATAATAAACTAGCATTTTCATAAAATAAATAAGTGTTATTTGTGTTATTATATCACATTTTTAGTAGGTAGCGCAGAATTAAAATTCTTTTCCTTTTTATATCCATGTACATTATTTTCTCAAAATTACGCCACTAGTCGCTCATATCGAAGCAGCTACTCATTTTTCCTCACGAGTCTTGAGTGAACCTTGAACATGCGAAGTGTAGAGCTGAAAAATTCCAAGTCTGGGATTTGAACCCAGGTCTCTGTGCTTGTGAGCCTAGTGACCTAAACCACTCGGCCATGGTGACTACATTTTCATAAAATAAAAAGAGATTGCTAATTTTCGAAGAAAAACGTAATTAAAATGTCAAAACTGAGAACTGAAAGCGGTGAAGGAGGTTATTTTTTTTTTTAGAAAAATAATTATAAGGAAAGAGAAAAAATCAGGACATCAATCAGGCTGTACAGATTAATTTATGAAAATATCAACTACCAAGAAGTGAACTAGCTCATTGAATATGGCTAAACCTATTGAATATGGCACCTATTCAACATACCAGGAGGCGATGAACTAATTCATAGATACTCATTATACATTTCAAAACCTGTTGAATATAGCAAAAGAGGTTCAAACCCCTTTCTACACAACATACATCATTAGATCAGACAAACTTATTGCTGTTAGTTGATATTCTTTTTATACTAGAAAGAAAATCTTGAAATACAAAAGAAAAATTAACTATTAGTCCTACCCAGATATTTTATCTGTCGTTAACTTTGTACTGCGATTCCTATGAAAATATATGCTGACCCCAATGTCAAATTATTCTTTTATTTACATAATACAAATAAAATAACATTTAAAAAGACAACAAAAACATAAAGAATGAAAATATATTTTATTGAATAATAATCTTACCTAATGAATTATTTTTGATGAGTCAAAACTTATAACTATAAAATAAATTAATATCCGAAGTCTTTACAAGAGTTTATATATCACAATGATTAACAAAAATAGGTAGGTGTAGGTATAATTAAAATATTATCATCTATTGATCAACGACAAAAATGGACAAAATGAAGGAATGTGAGTCAGTCCGGACTTATGACTTCCTAAGCGCACCTAGCTCCTTCGTCAACTCATCTTCAGTTGAAATGAAGGACCTCTTCTGCTTGTTAATATCAATGCCTCCATGCTGAAACAAAGAAATATCAAACATTGAATGTCTATTTAGAAGAAAAAAAAAAAAATATATTATTGTACAATATTGAAATAAATATATAATTGGCAAATTAAATTGTATGCGCGCCTGAAATATATTGAGTATGCAATGCGCAATAATGTAATTTCGTATGTCACATTGTCACAAAGAAACACTGTAAGCTGATATATTATTGGTATTTCAAATGCCACAACTCCTGGTTGCATAGTTAATATTGGATGAATTTAATCAAAAAATTAATGCTCAATTTTAATCATACTGAAATTGATAATTGCCAATTATTTAGTTATTATGTAGGTACCCATTTATTAAGGACTTTGAAGAAGTATTCAACTAGGACACAGAGTTATTAAATTTCTCTCTCTCTCTACAATTTGTTTTAGCTTAGCAGTCCGTACGAACTCATCAAGTAACAAGTAAGGTTTCGTTTGTATTTAATACTAAAGTACTTATCATACAAACATGTACTTATGAAATCCTATGGTATATTGGTATACAACTATAAACGTACTCCATTCACTCAAGATACTGAACTGAAGTCTTAACATCATAGCTGTTCAAAAAGTATAATATATGTTGGAAAATTGTCTCATAAATTTGATAGATATGCTGTGCGGAATGGCAACCAGTCAAAGACTGGCAGCTCATGTTATAATTTAATAAATATTATAAGTTGTTTCTCTCTACTGTGAATGTGAATGTAATTAATCGCCAAAGGTCACTGACAAGTTAAAGATCATGGAGCTTCTTTGGATCTCTTAAAACTGATCACGACTTTTGGTTTTCCATTCAAGGATATTTTTTAATAAAAAACACTTATAATTCAAATTATGTATTAACGATTACCATTATTTCAGCAGTTGCTGAGGTGCCATTTTTATTACATGTGGTCAAATTCTTAAATAAATAAAAAGAAATCCATGCATTGAGAGGTTCGAACCAACGGATTGTCAATAACCAATGCATTTTAATTTTAATATTCAGTTAAAAAAATTATCATATTTGTGTTCATCACTTTCGTGATATCACAACTACACAGACTCGCTCTATTAAACTAACGCTGAAACCGGGACTTGAACCACCGACCTCCTGGTTACAAGTCCGCCGCCTTATCGATCAAGCTACTGAGGTCGGTTTACTTTTAATATTACTGGAGATATGACTATAGTTAGTCATTGCCGACCTCAGTAGCTTGAACGGTAAGGCGATGGACTTGTAACCTGGAGGTCGGTGGTTCAAGTGACGGTTTCAGCGTGGATTTGGTAAAGCGAGTTTGAGTAGTTCTGATATATCACGTAAGTGATTAACACAAATATGATAAATTTAAACTTTTTACTTTAGTCATTACTATTAATACTATATCAGTACTAAATTTGTAAATAATAAATAGCTAGCAACAGGATGATATTTGAAAGGGAATATTCGACAAGTGCCGGAGTAAGGATCAAGCTGTCCGAGCACGAAGGAAATTTTTCAACACGAAAAGACTCAAATAGCGAGAATACGCTCGCGTGCGGGCAGGTAAACTCCATCCTGATTACCTGTGTCCATTAAGAGGTTATTTTTAGGATGTCTTAATTGAAAATATCGTTCGTGTTGAATGACATGGAAAGCTGAAATTGCTCGGTGGAGCTGTTACACGTCAGGGTGCAGCTAATTTTCCAAGAATTCCAATTTTTTCTTCTCTTTGTGGAACGGTAATTTTCCACCGGGTTGAGTTTTCCAAGCTAAACGTAACATTTTGCAATGTAGACGTATGTGAACAATTGTTCCCCATACATTGTTATGAAACTCAACGGGGTTTGGTGGTTAAAGGCTTTAACCATTGACCTTGTTTGCTTGGTAACCAATAAAGTTAATCTTAAAATAAGCAATGGAAAACTCATATAATAATAATAATACTCTTTAGTGGAAGGTAATCACGAGGTGAGGTTAATGTCTGCACTCTGATTGGTTAATTTGAACGCTATAACCAATCAGACTGCGTTGAGTGACGGTTGAAACGGAGATTCGAGGATTTAGAGAGTGGAGAGTGTTTCTGGAACGGGCTACTGTTAACCTTCTTTGTTTTCGACATCTCAAAAGTAATAAATTGATTGTTCTTCTTTATTTTACATGCTTTAGAAGGTATATATTGGTGGCCATACTGGATAGCTGTTATCAGTTTGTTTATGTGAATCGTCTGAGGCATTACGAGTTCTCCATCACTTATTCCTCGATGTTAATACTTAAGAAAATCAAGTTTACATAATATAAGACACAGGTATTTACGACCTAGGAATAGTCGATTCTTGTCAGTTTTTCGCTACCTGATGGTATTGTAATTTCGCGACGATTAGACCAGACCCGACGATTGGACCAGAGATAATAATAATAATAATAACAGACAAACATTTCCATCACTCTTATGTCATAAAAACATCATTTGAATCACTCACTCATGACTAACACATCTCTGTTAGACAGTCATAATCCTTTGTAAGAAGGTTTCTCCTTTAAGGAAATAGTAGATATTTACGTATTGTTTTCTCAAAATACAGTTAAAAAACATCCTAATTAATTTATCAATAAATTTAATATTACCTTTCTTGTTCATTAATATTCATCTATATATATCATTTCCACAATAATAATGGGTCCTATCCCAATTTATAATGTTCAAATATTCATCGAATTTTTAAACATCAATATTTTTTTTGTCCTTTAAATTGAGGTTATTTTGCCCATCCGAGGATAGCTAGAATTTTCAATCACTTCTGAAAAATTTATTATTCTGTTGACGCAATAAACTACTAGGAAAAAAAATTGGAAGAAAAACCAAAAATAGGGGGAAAAAAAACTTTACATGTATTCCGAGTGATAAAAGCTTTACGAAAATAAAGCTCAGACGTTTGCCAGCTATGACGTCACAAGGTATCGATCGATAGAGCGAGTTTTATGAATGGAGAGCTGCTTTGCTCCTACTCTCCTCCCCTGTGGGACTCCACAGCGTATATGTAATGCTTTTTTCGAATGGGCACTATGCCAAAAGATTCCTCTTTTATTATCGCCCGAGCGAAGTTATGAATGAAAATGAAGCTATTGGCTTCATGCACTGTGCTAATGCTCATTCCATTGGAGAGAATATTCTGCAACTGCATCCCACGCAGTCCGTAAATCACGACATGTCCGGAGCTTATTGTTTATGCAGAGGAAGCATGATAGAACACAGCTTCTGGCCTTTGCACTGCTGTCCTATATGGGGGCGACTGATTGTCTGGCAGGATTTCAGGTTATCCTCAACTGTTTACTCATCGCTACCGCTGGCTAGAGTTTCATTTAGCCAACTTCCCACTCACAACACTCGAGCTTAAGGAAGTAAATGAAATCTTAAAACAAATATTTATCCTACACTACACGTCATTCAATCGGATGATGAAGAAAATGTTATATTTAGAAAGTTTAAGAAAACTTGATTTCTTTCTATTGTGCTTTTTTGTAGTTTAAACTTTTCACTATATTGAGCTAAACAGGAAAGTAGGCGATTCTTCTATTTCAAACTTAGGGTGCAGAAATCTGTTTAAAATTATATATTTTCTAAAAAAATATGTGGGTTAGGTTAGATAATTATGTACTCTACATGTAGGTAACCTATAAATTATGAACAATGCATCTTTATAATTATTTATACGTTTGACCTCGATAACATTAATCTTTAGGGTCAAGCTACAAAGGCGGACTTATTCAAATGAACATTTTATCATACAATAAATAAATTCTTATACAAAATGGGTACATTTTTATGTTTACGCTACAAAAGTAGGACATAACACTGTTAGCAAGCTGAAAAAATTCAGTTTCTTTCCCAGTCTAAGTAATTTCTTCTGTTCCCAGACATAACTAATAAATTATTTGAATCACATTCTAGAGGAGACTATTTTTTATATTACTCTAAGAGGAAAACCATTCTTCTAAGACAAATTTATTTCGTTTTTAACATTTAGGCCGTTGTAATAGTTTATACCAACATTGGTAGCCAACTGGTTGGTGTAGTGTTTGCTTCAGGAGCTTCAGGTTTGATTCTCAGTCATGTCGAAAAAAATTACTACAGTATATTTTCATTAACATGTATGTAATTGAAGAAGGTCGAAGGATCTCTGTGACAAATATTCTTGTAGATTTAATTACAGAACTTCATAAGTAATCCTTTGTACGGCATAGCAAATAGCTACTACATGTTGTTTATTCACAATCGAAATTGTGCTACTTGTACATAAGGGTTGGGTGGAAGAGATTGCCATAGGCAATAAACATGTGATATATATTTTTTTTTTCTTTCTTTCTTGTTTATATTATTAATATTGTCAATTTTATATTTCCCACTATTTGTCTGTACAATGTACATACTCGTATGTTTTACTAATAAAGAGTTTCTAAATAAATAAATAATCGAAATCCTTTTTATTTCCGTATCTTAAGATATCCGAAATATTAATGACACTTTGGCTAATAATAATATTTTTTTCTCTCAAATTAAAAACAAATCAAATATTTGGTATTTTTCACCCTTTAGGCAAGCGGCATTCAATCTCGACTAATATTGAATTTATCATAATTTCTCGATCACAATCATCATACCTCAACTACTCAAAATCGCTTTACTAAAATATTTACTTAACTTAGAACTGGAACAACCGACCTCCAACTACCGCCGCCTTATCGATCAAGCTACTGAGGTCGGTCGGTATTGAACCTATACTGGTTTGTGTGGGTGCATTTTCCAAGTTGGAGCAAATAAAAGATGGCGAGCACGAACGGAGCACAAATCCACACTGCCAAGGTTTATGATTAATGACGAGGGTGCTCGGAATGAAAATGAAGAAAGAATAATAACTCAAAAGCGTGGGCCAGATGTATGTGCAGTACAAAATGGGTGCAAAAAAATTAAATGGTGTCTATTTTTGTCTGTCCCGGTAGCTCAGTGGTAAAGGCGGCACTCTGTGAATCTAGAGGTTCCAGAGGTCGTGGGGTTGAAACGCAGCCGGGACATAACAAGTTATCCTCCCATTTGGGATTTTTACCACATAATAATAAGTCTTGGGCTTACTGTGGAATAATGGGACCTTAATAGTCCTTATCGGGCAGTATAAATAAGGCGATATTATTATTTAATAGTAGGTAGGTATTCGAACAAAAATTATAGATTTATTCCAATAATAGTTGTATCATTAATGATAATGAATATACAAATTTAGCACACGATTAGTCAGTGGTAAAATACTCGCTTGTCTTGTGTGAGGTTTCGGGTTCAAGCCACAGAGCCGGTTTTTTTTTGCATTTGTTGTAAGGAACACCTTCTAATGCACTTTCCTAGTTTTAAAGGCGGAAATGGCTCTTTCTGATATGTACACCTATTATAGAATGAGTTACTCAAAAAAATTCCATTTGCAATTGACCCATTCCACCATCTCTCAGTTTAGAAATTAAATTGGAAGCTGTAGATGTGTATTATGGATGTGTATTCACACAGAGTGGATGTGAGGACGAGGCGGAGGAGATAATGAAGTTATTCTGTTAGGAGATGAACTTCTTGTGAGTAAATTGAATTTCACGCAGATGTAACGTTTTCATCCCCATAAACAAGCCAGCTATTTTAATTCTCGCTTTATTTGCCTTTCTTCCTGTTTCCACCGTCCATGAGAGGTATTTCATAAAATGGTTTTTCAGTTACCTATTTTGAGAACTTATTTTCGATGGGTTCCCGAAATTTAAGGCGGAATGAATTGATGTTTTTGTAATACCTCTGTGGCGCTTTAGACTCAATTTGCGTAGTGTCTTAGATGGGAAAACCAGCATTGAGTCATGACTTAAGAACTCGATTTTTTCTATTCATTTCACCCTCAGTCACCTTTAGCTATCTGAATCAGATCAGGAACATACATATAAGTACCATAACACTGACTCGTTCATTGACAGTTGTATCTCTAGAACGGTACACACTATAAAGCTGAAATTTTGAACGTTTTTGGTCTAGAGATGAAGATAGAATAGAACGCCAGGAAAAAGACTGCAATATTTTACCTATAATAGACGCTAGCAGCTGTAAGGTATACCTGATGCTTCTGGGTTCAGAACTTTTGTGCTACGAGCTGCAAATACACAAAGACATGAGAACCATTTCACTTATTTTGGACAACAAGTTTATTTTTCAGATTTTTTTCGTTTTTGAAAAATTACCCAAGATTAATTTAGTCCTAAAATGTCTCCTGGAGTTGGTTCTGAAATTTTCTAAAAATAAAACTTGAATTTCAGTTTCAGGCAAACCAATATTTTTGTTGCTAGAAATACATGTGTCCCTAAATTTCATGTAAGATTCTCTTAAAATACCTACTTTGAAGCCCACACACAAAAAAGGCTTACATTAGACGGCAGCACTTAGTGAAAAATCTGGACACAAAAAACGCTCTCAGAGGACAAGAAAAAACATCTTTGAACAAAACATTTCAGAAAAAATATCATCATTCTCACAGAAAACGACAGTTTAGGCTAAATTTTACGAGTAAATTCTGCAGCAGGGAACAAAACGCCTTCAAATTTTCGAAGGATATTTCATGGGAGAGTCGAAAAATGAACTCATCCCATATTCAACAAGACGAGTACTTAGTTTGAAGTAATGTAAAAAGTTTTCTCTTGCAGGAATTCCCAGGGGGGGCGGGAGGTCATGTCAGGGGCGGGGGGTCATGTCAGGGGCGGGGGGCCATGTCAGGGCAGGGCAGGGGGGTCATGTCAAGGCAGGGGGGTCAGGTCAGGGCAGGGGGGTCATGTCAGGACCAGGCAATCCGGTCACTCTGGCAGAATAATATTATTACTACTTTTATTGTTGTTTATTCGAGAAATTACTGTAGGTCTTCACAAAACAAGCTGATATTCTCAGAAGTAATAGTGACAATGGAAAATAATAATTAAAAAATCTTTGCACACTCTATTAAAAAAAAAAATTGAAAATTTAGAAATAAGTACGAAAGAAAAAGAAAATTAGATAATTTAAGGACTGATTTATTAAGTTGATAGTTATCCTTTTTTATTAGCTGTCTTTTCCCTATGTCTTTTCCCTATTTTTATTAGCTGTCTTTTCCCTAGATCAGAGCCGTTATTTGGTTTGAATGATCCATTGAAGAAGGGAAAAATAATGGATTTTTGTTGAGGAACCTAAACTAAAAAAAAAATCTGGAAGACTTTCAACAAATTTAGATCACACGGTGTTCATAAATAAGAGAAGCTGATGAAATTTATTATAATAGATACATACATGTATCTTTTTTATACAAATAGAAAGATAGAATAGAATAATAAATAATTGCAGTGAAAAAAAAGAAAAAGATACATATAAATAGATGTATAATATATTGTAGGTAAGTAAAATTTATTCAAATTGCAATGGAAGAGATAAAAACAATGTTGCATTAGCGAGTGACCTAGCCACAGAACTCATCGATCCTGACACGGGGACAAAGGGACTCAACTGGATTTTCAATTTTTCTCGGGAAACGCAAAAAGTTCATTGTTATCATCTCCCTGCTTCTGTTTTAAAGGTCAGAGTTCAAACTCCGCCCGGATGATTTTCAAAATCTAATTGTTCGCTGCGTCACTTTTATTTTAGAATTTCTGGACGAAATTTTCGGATGTGATATTTTGTCAGAGTAACTAAAGCCGTATTTTTCTTTCTAACCAAAGTGGATGCAACTGGAATAAAATAAACCAAGCCATTTTTCTTTTGGAAGAGGAAATTTTTCCTCTTCCTTCTTCCAGTTTGGTTAACCAAAATGGAAGTAGAAAATTATTGCTTCGAGTTCTTTTATTGGTTAAGTCTTTAACCTATAAAAGTCAGTCATTGTTTATCTTCTAAAGTACCGAAACGCATTTTTCTTTCACGAATGTGGTGAAGTTCACCTTGGAATAAAATGGAAATATTTGGAAATATCGAACCTGGAAAAAAATTATCCAAAAGAAAAATACCCCTTAATTTTTCAGCTCTCGTCAATTGAAAGGCAGAGCTTATTGATGGACGTTTTGTATTATAATGTCTCTTTGTAAAATTTCTAAGGAGGACAATTGAGTAATTTCTGAATAAGATATTACGCCATACAAGAAGTAGGGCTCTGCTGGAAGAGATAACCCAGCTCTTTAGTTGGCACACTTGTTATAATATTTAATGTACGTATTTTCTGTTTAATATTATTTTCAACTTTGTATTTTCATTTTGTCATTACTTGTGTGTACATACTTCTGTCCTTGACAAGAGGGTACATTATTATTAACTCTATCTAAACAACAAAAAAATACTTGACAAAACAACGCTGATAACATCGTGAAGACGGTATGGCTCATAGTAGCAACAAAAAAGGGGGCAGATAAAACCATTTGCCAAATAAAATAAAAAAGACAATCGTCATGAAAGATCTCTTGATTAAAACTGTTTACGCCATACGACACATAAAAAAATGAATTTACGACAAAAAAGAGTATCCAGGAAAAATACTCTCACATAGATACTAGACTAGATTATCTATTTAACTGAAAGCAATGGAATCTGACAGACCACTAGAGAGGATAGTGAACTCTCCGAGCAATAGCAAACAGCTCTTGAAAATCATGTTTGATCTGATTGTGGAAATGGAGAGAGCAGGACGTAGGAAAAAGAGAGAAGGAAAATAGTGAGGTATGGAAAAGAGAGAGAGAATATGGGAACGACAAGGAATTAAAGTGGGACAGAGAATGGAGATGATGGTTCGTTACATTTCACAACAGAACAGTAATGACAGTGTGTAGCAATATTACCCCGGCTGGAAACTCAAGGGAAATTAAACTTAATGACGAAGATGAAAGAGGAAGGAAGATACAAAGCTACATGGGGAGAGAAAGAGATGAAAATACTTGAAGGAAGAGCAATAAATAACAGAAGAGATGGAATTTATACAGATAGCAATGAATTTTAATGTGTCCCTCCCAGAGCTTAATCTTTCGACAAGTCAAAGTCTTCATTCGCTAGAAACATAACAATAATGTATTTACGAGGATTGAGGACTTGGGTATTGCAAGAAACATCATCTTCCCGGGTTTTACATTACATTATCACATCCTATATAATATTATTATACATAAATATAGGATGTGATGTGTGCTCAAATATGTTATGAGAGTTTTTTTAATTATCTTATTCTAGAAACAATGGATACGTCATACAAAATCAGCAGCATATTCTCCATAGACAGAAGATAATTTAGTTATAACTGACGAAGTTATAGTCATTTACAAAGCTGTGTTAGATTTACACTACAGAATGTGCAGGAAGCCTTGCACATAGTTTCTGTAAGTCCACTTGTCCAGGGGGCCTAAACCTCCCTGACGTCTTGATGAAAAATAGCCTTAAACAAATGGCCTTTGTCTAATGTCTATTCAAACGGAAAATGAACTGAATATGAAATACATTCAACAAAAATTAATGGTAAAGGTGTAAAAGTTTACCATTACCAGAGAGACAAGGATTCTGTCCCGAGACAGGGAAATACCTAATCTTAAAGCTGAGAGTTTAATATTACACCTCAATAATGACAATAATGAAAATTTACAAAAAAAAAAATACAATAAATGGTTTACAAAAATAAATAAACCAAGATATAAAAAATAAACCAAGATATGTAAAAGAAATGTTGTGTTCTGCTTTCATGTTATTAAAACTTCCATTGTCTAGTTTTCTAAGCTCTAAGGGTATGATACCTCTGTGGACTTAAGTCTACATGTTAAGTATTGTAGTAATAAAAGGGAAAACTAATGTTTAAGTCCGAACTTGTGCTCTAGATATTTTCTATTAATTTCACCCTAGGTTTCAGTCCTTCGGTTTTTTTAATTTTGGTCCTTTGGTTCTCTGAATTTTGGTCCTTCGCTTCTCTGATAAACTAACAAACATCATCATGCGGAAAGTTCTCACCTGATGAAACTTGTCCTCCTCGTTCAGCAGCTCCTTGATAGTCTCATACACATCTCGCGCATGCTTCTTCTCCGTGCTCTCACTACTGCTATTACTACTAGAAGTCTTGTCCTCCACTCCCCTGTCCAGCTCCGCAGTCCTCACAGTGGTGGCGATGGGCTGGGGCTCCTCGTTGGGATTTACTTTGCTCTCACTAATGATATTGCTGGATTGTGCCTCCACTGAAGAGGCGACGGATGCCGCCACTGATATTGAGGGCGCTCGTTTGTAGAGGCTGGAGATCCAACTTCGGTCGTCTTGCTTCCACAGAGGTTTGTCGTTGATTTGGACGTTCTCGTCCATGTTGTCTTTGCTCACAAGATCTTTGATGCTCTTGCCTGGAAACAGAGAGGAAGATAATCGTTGAACTTCTGGCAAGTTTCGTACAATTTCGTACATTATAAATTATTATACATCCCCCCTTTCGTATTTCATTGGTATAAATTTTCTACCATGCAGGATAGGATTGATATAGATGACTTTTCATTGAAAATGCACTTTCTATTTGACTAGTTTTACAAACACATTTTCCGCTAAATTTCCCATTAATATGTTGGTTAGGGCAGATATGTCAGGGTTGCAGGTCACATGCAATTTTGTATCAGATTAAAGTTCAAACAATAGGGCATTTGATACAAACAATAGAGGAAGTTGACCTATTTTTGGTACGGAGATATGTTATCATCAAAGGCAATTGTTATATTGGATGAACGTTTATTCATGTCAGTAGGCAGTACAAACATAGTACATGGGACATACAAATAAATGTGTATGTGTGTTTAAGTATTATAGTAAAATTTATTATAGTACCATTGGTATACAAGAACTTTCCGTACGTGAATGGTAGGTGAGTTTTTGAATTTTAGTTTCAGAGAAAACTTAACAATCAGAATCCTTGATTTTTTTAATAAAATCAATCATGAACTTGCTCTGAATATTGAAACATCTGCTACTATAGATAATGTTGTTTCAACATCTGAAAGGTAGTTACATAATTATGTAATGAAGGAGTCCAGAAATATAACACGGTAGGAGGACAATAATATATCAGTGTCAGTCTAATCAGAAAAGTGAGACGTTGTATTAGATGTACCTGCATTTTCCGCTTGTAAAATTTATACTTTTTCTGCATATAGAATATTTTAAACAGTCTAAGTCTGTGCAAAATATTACAGTTCTATTTTCTGCCAAATAAATTTTAGATTCACAGTTTAAAGAAAGAGCTATTTATGTGTGGTATTATGTCACAATTTTTAGTGACTAGCGTCGACATTACGAGATTCACAGCTGAACTCACCAAAACTGGAAGGACTGTACTCGTCGTCCGCGTCGTCCTGGTACACGGAAGCCCCGGCGGATCCCAGAGGATAGTTGGAGATGATGTCCTGCAGGTTGCTCCTCTGACTCTCCAGCTCCTTCACCTCCACGTCCTCCTCCTTCGCCTTCACTCGGTTCTTCTCCTTGTTCACCTCGAACGGGTTCTCCTTCCTCAGGTCCTGCGTGGTGTACACCTTCGGTTTCGCCACCTTGGGCAGTTCGTCGGACTCGCTGTACTTGGGGATGCCGTACACGTAGGTCCTGTTGTTGTGGTCTCGCTCCTCGTTCCCGTTCAGGTCGCTCCAGTAGGAAGACTGGTAGTTGCTCACTCCTGTTCCTGGGAACCGAACGAGAAATTTGGAGATTGAAGTGGGCTGTAAGATTGCGTTTACATTCTGCGGAAGAGAGCTCGGAACTCTCGAATGAATGAGTTGTAGAGTGCTTGAAAAGAAACGCATAAACGCAGCTAATTCCTTCAGAAAATTGTATCGGAAGGTGATAAAGTAAACACAGTTACTAAAAGTACTGACGTTTCCGAAGAAATTGGCTGCGTCGCGTCGCCTAAATGTAAACCCGCTACAAGAGTAGGTAAGCAGTTATTATTAGGTGGAAGTGTATAATCAAATGATGGGTTGGGTGGAATAGATTGCCACAGGCAATAACCCCGCCTTTTAGGTAGGACATTAGCTTTATTTTTCTTATTCCTTTATTCAATCTATTTTTTTTTCTTTATAATTTCATTGTCTTGTTCTGTAAATATTGTACTTTGTCCTTACTTAATAAAGCGTAATATTAATATAATAATAATGGTGAAGGTATTTGTTTTCATCGTAAAATAAATTAAGCTATCCGAGTTAATGCAAGTGAAACAGCTTTGAGAGCATTTGACGAGATTATGAATACACCGGATAATATACTCTCGTAAAAGCCTTGAGAATCCTACTTGACAATAAAAGAGGTGAAAGAAATAAACGCAGAGAGATAAAACCAACAAGCTTTACAAAAAAAAAAAAAAAATTACAACAAGAAGATAAATAAAGAACACGATTGTAAAAGGAAATGCGAAGCTCGTAGAAATTATAGTTCTTGGAATTGTGTTCCCAGACACATTAAATGGAAGAGGCGAGAGGTGAAGAAGTGTTCCCAATGCAAAAGAGAGATAGGCAATTGAATAAAGTCCTGAAAGAGAAGGCACGTGGAGATGGAGAATAAAGGTCACCTGGTGTAGGAAAACCTTTTCCTAGAGTAGGAAAAGGTCAGTGGGAAATTCTCCTGTTTCATTTTATTGTCATCAAAGCGACGAGGCTTCAAGATGAAAGTGGCGAGATTTCCATTTCAAAGTGTTAAAAACAACTGATAAAGCTACTCCGTAATTGGAGTAATTGTATTGGCTCCATGGGCTCTCCAACAACCTCTTGTAATCTCGGGGAAACAATTGTGCTGGCAAGTAATTGAATTAGGCTGCACAACAAACGTAATATTATATCTCACGGATAAAATAATATCTTGCAGCGGTGGTAAATGAATGAACAATGTCTGAGAGGAAACTAGTTGCGAAGATTACGAAGAAGAAAACCTCGGGCGAAATATTAAATTAATTTCACAAACCTAACTTGGTGTAAAATTAAGTTTCGATCCAGCCTTTTCTTGTTGCTGAACGTCTACAATTCTACATCTAGGCAATTTTTTTTTCTTCTGTTTTTTACTCTTCTCAGTATTCATATTCAGCCTTATTATTATAGACTGGTTGGAGTTCCACAAGGGAAGCACCAATTATCACACCGACCTCTATTTAGATCAGCCTTAAGAAGAATCATAAATATTTTTTCAAGGCAGATCTTAATATATAAATGTCAAAGTCACTGACTGACCACTGACTGATCATCGCTCTACAGCCCAAACCGTAAGTCCTAGGAAGCTGAAATTTGGTACGTAGCTTTGTCTTATAGTCTAGATGTGCAATAAGACGGGATTTTTTGAAATTCCCACTACAACACCTGTCATTGGCGAAAAAGGATTTTTTGCTTACACGGCCATGCCTCGGCCCGCAAAGCGGGCGACACCCCCCTAGTATCTTATAAAATTGTTGCATACTGAATGCTATTATAACCTTTTCAAATGAAATTTAATTCCTTTGTTATGGAATGATAAGTACTTGCACTACAATTAAACAATAAAATTCAATATTTTTTTGTTCTAAACATAGAGCCAAAACAGATTTTTCCCAAAGACATTGCAGCGTATTCTGGGAAGAAGAATAAAGTCTTGTAAAGAACCTCAAGCGCATAAGCAGGCTTTTACAATAAGGTTTTTGTTCAAATTGTAGTGTTTTCTATCAAAGTCTTCAGGTGCGTTAAGCTGATACATACATAAGTTCAAACTCAAAAGAATCAAAGCAACACTTACCCTGATAGAACATGTTAGTGTTGCTGTTGCTGTTATAATTGTAGTCAGGATGTCCTATCAATGGCTTTGGGTACGTGTTGGTTGCCCGGTACATGTATTTCATCTTCTTGTGGTCTTTGTACATGTTGGGACCCTGTCGGATGAGGAAGTCTATGAAGTTCTGTCGCATGAGGGCTTGCTGGTAGTCACTGAGGGGGAGGGGCCCCGGAGGGCTCTCCTCCGTGTAGTAGTCCGGGACGTACGCTTTCGAATTGTCTGAGTAGTCCTTGTAGTCGTAGGAATCGGAGCTTTCGTCATCCGACTGAGCGCCGTAGTAATAGGGCCTGGAACAGATTATTAAGAAAATTATTTTAAAGGTATCACATAGAAAACTCTCAAGAGCCCTAAATTCAGGGCACAGTTATCAAGAAACCAAACTATAAATCTACCTTGCTTTATTCTACATCAGTGGTTTACACTGTTAGGGTCAGCTCTATCAAGAAACCAAAACTGAATCGTTGAAATGATTAAATGCACTTTTTTCAGTAAAAAAAATGGAGCCAATAAATAAATAAAATCTCAACTCCACAATAATCGCTTTCAACACTCTCATTTTAAACCCATTTATTGTTTTCCATTTGGACTTTTGGGAACTTCTCCTAAATATGTATGAACTTGTATTTCCAATGCCAATATTGTAAATAAAATTCTAATAAGTCCAAAACTGATGTCAAGAAAACAAATATATTACTCCTGGGGGGTTTCTAGAAATTCCTATGTGCTGCGTCCATTATTTAGAACTATTGTGCCCAGAAAACAAATAAATAAAGGCATACATTTTGTGACGTCATGCTTCGAGTGTGCCATTCCATTCACCCACCTGTAGATGTACTTGTACGGGCTGAGGTCAGGATGATAGTCCTCTTGGTAAGGGGCGTAGCCTCCGGTGATCATGAGAGGGTGCCCTTGCCACCTGGGTTTGTGCCTTCGAGCCCCGATGTAGAAAGCATTATTTGCGGAAACCAGGCAAGTGGAGAGGCAGAGAGTGCAGACGATGGTGAATTGAGAAAACATTTTGAGGATTCTGGAATCAGAAGATACATAAATGTGAAACCAATAAATTGAAGAAAAAAATGTTTCACACAAACTAATCCTGAGTTTTGTGAAACAATACAACAATATTACCTTTGGGAAAGTATCATAAATATGAAAACATTGCATACACTATTTACATAAAACAATAATAGGTACGAGGAGGGTCAAACACACAAAGACATAATTACCAAATTTCTAGGATCTTTTTGAAATGTACCGTTACATGAAGAAACATTTAAGAAATCTTTTACAGTTTTGAAGAAAAAAAAAACAATGATAAGAAAACAACCAAGGAGGCTCTTGCAATGAATGATAAGGAAGCAACCAAGGAGTCTCTTGCAATGACAAGGAAGCAGCCAAGGAGTCTCTTGCAATGATAAGGAAGCAGTCAAGGAGTCTCTTGCAATGATAAGGAAGCAGCCAAGGAGTCTCTTGCAATGATAAAGAAGCAGTCAAGGAGTCTCTTGCAATGATAAGAAAGTAGCCAAGGAGTCTCTTGCAATGACAAGGAAGCAGCCAAGGAGTCTCTTGCAATGATAAGGAAGCAGCCAAGGAGTCTCTTGCAATGATAAGGAAGCAGCCAAGGAGTCTCTTGCAATGATAAGGAAGCAGCCAAGGAGTCTCTTGCAATGATAAAGAAGCAGTCAAGGAGTCTCTTGCAATGATAAGAAAGTAGCCAAGGAGTCTCTTGCAATGACAAGGAAGCAGCCAAGGAGTCTCTTGCAATGATAAGGAAGCAGCCAAGGAGTCTCTTCCAATGATAAGAAAGCAGCTAAGGAGTCTCTTGCAATGATAAGGAAGCAGTCAAGGAGTCTCTTGCAATGATAAGGAAGCAGCCAAGAAGTCTCTTGCAATGATAAGGAAGCAGTTAAGGAGTCTCTTGCAATGATAAGGAAGCAGCCAAGGAGTCTCTTGCAATGATAAGGAAGCAGCTAAGGAGTCTCTTGCAATGATAAGGAAGCAACTAAGGAGTCTCTTGCAATGATAAGGAAACACACGAAGCACAAAGGTAAACAGAATGCGAAAAAGAAAACAATTTTCTCTCTTTCATGTACCTGTTGAAATTGGGTCATTGCGCAGGAGTCAAAATAAATACATAAAATACTTGCGATACATAGAAATATTATATGCTATGTATTTAATTTTTTATATGAACGGTAGATAGGTACATAGAAAGTACATGAGCTCAAATGTTGAAGCCACTGTTCGGTAGGGATAGGACACGACACTCAGGTGCATTGATGCTTCCACCTATTGTTTTAACGGGAGCGTTTATTTTTTTATTTAGATAATTGTGTTTACGGCTATGTGGGATTTTTTTTAAAAATTAGAATAAGGGTTTTTTCAGTGCCTAGAGTATTAAAGTCCTCACAATTACTTTTCAGAACAGTAACGGTCACTTGAACTTTTTTATGAACAATAAAACTCTTATACAGTAGAACCCCGTTATTATGAACTAATTGGGACCAGGGGTAGTTCATAATAGGGGGCTTAATGTAAAAGTTCATAATATCGGGGTTCCATATATTTACGTAATGTACATATAGGTAAAATAAGGCAAATTTTGGCCATACGAACGGGAGTACATTTATTTGAATGCTATTTTAAGTACAGATTAGGTACATATGTAAATACTACATAGACCTATTGTGAGGATACAAAAAGGTCACTAATACTTTTTTGCTTTGTTTGTTTTCTCCTCTTCTCTAAAGCAAGATCTTTCATTTGTTTAAGTTGTAATAATAATAATAATAAATTTATTCGGTTTTCAAAATAATAATCATTGCTAAAAGTTCCGCTAAGTACATTATTTGTACTTTTCGCTAGCTTCGATTTTCATATTCTTGTTAACACTTTTGATTTTCATTTTGATCTTAAATTTCGTTGTTGTTCAATAAAAACTTTTTTATTTCTCTTTTCACTTTGTTTTCATCTTCTATTTTTTTCATCTCGTTTGGTAAGTTGTTTAAACTTGTTGTTACTTGATATGCTATGGTTGATTTTCCGTAGTTGTTTTTAATGCCAGGTAGCTTGGAAACTGTGTGTCGTGTACTGTATGATGTTTCATGTATTTCTCTGTATTGATCTTCATAATAATGTTGTGTCAGTAATATATTTTTGTGTAGGTTTTGAATATTTAGTATGCTGTAATCTATACTTATAATTTTTCATAATTTCATTTCGTTGTATTTTGTTAGTGTATGGATAAAGTGTTGCTTTTAAAAAATTCTTGTGCTGATTTTACAGTTTTTGAACTTTCTTCTGTGGCAAAACCATAAGAACCAATACCATATCTTAGAACTTGTTCACATACGGCTTTGTAAATCAAACATTTTATATTTAACGGTATTATTTTTTTAATGAAATGCATTTAATAGGATATCATATTTAAATTATTTTTAATTTGTTTGGGATTTCCACTTAATATCTGTATCAAAATGAATTCTAAGATATTTCATTGATTTTTGATTTTTCATTCTTAATTTTCGTACACGAACAGTTATTGAAATTTGAATCAATGCATTTTTTCATGCATTATAAGATTAATTCTTGGGAGTATATCGACTTCTGGTTGTTATTCCAACCATCTATCGGCAACATCAAAAGATTTCTTAGATATGATATTGTCTTAAAATTTTAGCAAGATTTTTTTGGGAATTTCTTGAAATCGAAAGGATTTTTTCATTTAAAATTACACATGGTTTAATATTTTCTTTTTTTTTGGCATTAGTAGACAAGGCCATTCCATACAGCCATGGTTTAATATAATATGTACATTGTATAATCTATTGAAGTAGCACAGGTAATCTCATCACATCAACAGTTTACTGTTGAGGTTTAGCTGGTCCACTCCCAGTACACTCCCTCGTGCAGAACTCTCTCCTCTTCTCTCTCTCCTCCTCCCCCCTCTCTCATCGCACTAATTAAATTCCAACTCCTAATGAAATCATCAGGGACTTTGCCATTCAGTCAAAATGTTGGGAAACTGAAAACTTTTCTATTTTCCTCCAAACAAAATGAAAATCGCTGTCCTTGCTTGTTTTCTATTTGTAAAAACGGATTTGAAAAGTGGGAAAATTTTCATTAGCAAGACAAACAGAGTGGGGGAAAAGTTGTGGCTGACTTTGTTTAAAACTAGCTCTATCCGGTACTTGTCTCAGAGAATATCTTGCGAGAGGGGGGGGAGTTATCTTGAGGATTTTGAAAGAAAAAATAATAACAATAAAAATATTATAATAAATAGTTAATTATGTTCGAGTATAGGTACTTGTAAACAAAGAATATTTTGAAGATGCGCAGAATCAGTCATTGAAATTTATTTATGTATTTAGCATTTAGAAAACCAGACCATTTTTTAATATTTTCTAGGCCCTTTTAAAACAATACACAAAATCAAGACTCAAGTACCACAAAACTACAAAAATCCGAAGTCTCAACCTCGCTGGACGTTGCTTAACACCAATGGCCTAACAAGAACTACTAATTTACTAAACTTGTAAAATTGAAATTTCTAGCATTCAAATTAGTCAGCTATTCAAATTCAGCCATTGAATCAATTATTATTTGTGTAACATTTCAAAGCATTGTTCTAAACAGCTTAAAGGGAAAAGGGTGTTTCATAAACATCGAATACTTATTTTCTAACTCGTATTTAGGTGATTTTAAACATTTATTTCCCTATTTAGTTGTTTCCAAACATTAATTTCTACGTCTAGGTAATTTCAAATAACATTTTCTATTTCCCTATTTAGTTGTTTCCAAACATTCATTTCGCTGTCTAGGTAATATCAAATAACCTTTTAGGTGTTTTAAAACACAGTAAAGGAAGCCTTAAAATCATTTCATCTAAAAGAAACATGACGGAAATTATCATAATCACTGTCAACAGTACGACTTGGTGTATTTTACTTCTGAAGACATGCTCCAGACAACAGATGTTGCATCTATGGAATTCTGCCTCAGAAGTGCCTAATTTATTATTTTGTATCATGCAACATTTTCACACCCTGTACAAGAACATTCAAACCTTCATCCCATCCTGGAAAACTGAATGAATATTTTGCTCTCTTCTTGATTTCTCTTTCTATTTTCTCAGAAATTATTTGAATTCTAGTCTTTAGCCACAAATTGTTTGTTTTACGTATGAACTGATATTGCTTATTTATTCATATTTACTATGAAAAGGTGCTTCAACGTAATAGAGCTATTATTGAAGACCTTTTGAACTATTAACTGTTCAGTTAGTCGTTGAAAATTCAAAGTCTTTGAATTCAAAGTCTTAATGATATTTTCAATACATGGAAATTTTCGATTTTATTCATTTACATATTAGAGCAGCAACAACAAAAATCAAATAAGACAACAAAATATGTATAAATTTTGATAATTATTGATACGAATATTGAAATCTTTCTGATCAATATTAACAAACCAATCTGACATTCCAATATGTATCCTTATGTATTATAATGACACACCTTCAACCCAAAGATCTTTTAAAACTACAATCACAATCAGTTTTCCTAAATCAATGCAAACAAACCATCTATAGGTATAACACTCATTATGTCAACAGAACCATTAACCAAAATATTTCGACAATTTCAAGACAGTATTGCACCATTTAAGAAAAGACAATGCTATCTTCTAATTTAATTTTAATATTAATGGTGTTAACCTAGATTTGTATGTTATGGTAGTATTATCCATATTCGTATTCATCACAGACGATTTAACAAGGGTTGGGTGGAAAAGATTGCCACAGGCAATAATCCCGCTCTTTAGGTAGGACATTAACTTCATTCTCATTTTTTTCTTGTATCGTTGCTCAATCTTTTTGTTGTTTCTTTATAATTTCATTGTATTTTACTGTCTATATTTTTGTTCTATCTAATAAAGCTTACTATAATAATAATAACATTCTCAATGTAAAAATAGATGTAGATTCCTATGCCTACACCATTATCATTTAAATTATAAGAGAGAAAAAAAACCACATGACGATGTGAAAACTTTTACCATTTAATTTGACCTTTTATTAAGAGGGCTAAAAAAGGAAGAAATTTAATCAACGACTAACTACTTTTACTTAATACTCTTAAACATAACAAGAATAATATAAGTCCACATACTAATAATCATACGTGTAACATTAAAATCCTCAATTGAGAAAATGAAAAAATTGAGAAAAAAAAACACGCATGCAACCTGTATAGTTAGTATTAGAAGCTTGGAGTTTTTTGCTCTCCTTATCGCATAAAGGATTTAATTTTCCTAAAAAGAATACATAACATGATGTTATTGTTTTATAATGTACGGGTTATGAATTTTCTAATTTAGAATTAGTTATTTGAAATTAATTTAATTGGAAAAAAAAACTTCTAGTTCAAATTCAATAATATCTACAAGCAACCCAAAAAATTCAATTTCTTACCTTTGATGACAAAATTGAAACAACGATAACAATCAAAAACTAAATCAGGAAAAGGTTCAACACAATACACTAATAATTGATAGTATAACTAGATCTAATTAATTAAAAAATAATAGACAAAAGAATTGAGAGAGATGATCACACACGGTTTTTTTTGGGGGATTCTTGTGGAAACTGGAAAGTGCGAGTGACGAAAGTTCAACTTGGAGTGGCGCGGAGGAGAGGATGGCCGCGGGTTTTATACCCGACACCTACGCGAAAACATGAATGAAAAACACCGCGCATTCCAAAAAAGAGGGGAAATGGACTTTTCCCAAGAAAAAGAAAAGAAAGGGGGGAGCGCGGGGAGGGTGGGGATTTCTCAGGAACTCCTGGAGGGGGCGGAGGGGAGGTTTTTCATTTATTTCTCCGAAGAGCAGCACACTGAGAAGGGACGTTTATTAATACCGATTATACCGGTGTGGGTATTGTGCCCCGTCTGTATGACACGGAGGTGATATAATGTGACACCTCCACGCCTCCACCGCTTGCTTGCACCTCCGGGGAGGCGCTATTGTGTACGATATGTAAGATTATGTACGTCTTCCTGGTACACTCCCTGTTAGATACTGATTTCATTATCTGATACTCTCCAGTTTTCACCCACTTGAAATTTAGCTATGAAGAGAAAATCTTTTCAATGAAAATGAATTTTGTGATTCATTGTTGCCTATTTATATAACAAGTCCAGATAGTTTATAGGTAACTTTTTTAGTATGTATAATAACTTAATAACTCATTAAGTCATTATTGACAGAGATCGGGATGATTGTTTGAGGTGGGCTCTGCCATTTAACCTAATCGTAGTTCTCTACAATTATAACCTTCCTATCATTAAAAGTTTGCATAAATAGTGTCACTCAGTCGCTACAATATAATATTATTATGTATTCTCTCAATAAATTTACATTTTCCCCCCCCCCCCCCCCCCTTCTTTTTCTGGCATTGGTAGGCAAGGCCATTCCATACAGCCCAAATTTACATTTAACATTAAGCTAGATAGCGATATTTAGGGCATGAGAGCAAATCTCCATCAAAAGTTAGACTTAGCTTAGGAGATTCTTTTTATTGTAAAAATCTTTAAACCAAATAAATGTAAAATTCAATTCAATTCACTTACATTTGTTAACAATAATTCATGTAAAAATCTATTTTTTTCTCACTTTTGTTTAGAGACAAATGGCCAGAAATACGAATATCTTATCTAGGTATTTTCTGTAAGTTCAATCACCCCTCTTGTCCTTTCAAAGTCAATTATCATTTTCTGTAACAAGCAATTGCACAGTACAATTAATTGAAACTTTTTTTATAGGTACGAATAGAAATCCTGGAAATTTTAGGATCTATACTAGTTAGCGATGATGACTCGGAAAACTTTGCTTTTCTTCATTGATGAGCAATTTTTTTTAAGAAATAGCTTTAATATCGTCCTGAAACGAAAAATAAGTGATTACAAGATAAAAACAGGCTGGGAAAAAATATTTTCTTAACAACCTTCACCCCGACTAACATTATAATAACATAATAACACTCTTTAGTGGAAGATAACCACTAGGCGAGGTTAATGCTCAAAGCATTTTCTACCACCTAACCCTCAGAGTCTTATTATTATGTGGTCACAAACTCAAATTAATGAGGATAAATTCATGCACTGGGTGGAATTCGAACCAACGGATCCCTGCGCTATACCTAGATTACCAGACTAGCGCGTAACCTCATTCAGCCTGAGTTGGGTCATAATGCACTAAGGCCTGAGTCAAGGAAGAGTCTAGCTTATCTTAACTTTAATCCTCTTTTATAATTTGGCCCTTTGAAATGTTGAGCTACTCACAAAAAATGTGAAGAGACCTTGTGTTTTACCACAAATAAATCATATTTACCTTACATTTCCTTTTATAGTTATTACATATAACAAGAATATTAATATTGTTAATAGTAAACTCTTTTTTGTAATATCCATGATGGTCGCTATCCATACGAATAGCCAATCAATTTTCCTCGTGAGGTGCACACCGTAACATCCAAGTTCAGATTATAAATTTTCTACACTTCCAGGAATCAAACCCAGGTCACCGTGCGTGCAAGCCTGGTGCGCTAGTCCAATTATTGTCCACGGTGATCCCTAAATATTTGCCTCTGCTGATTTCAAAATCCTGTAAATTCTGATTTGAAAATAGCAAATTCGCAATGCAAAGTTGTCATAAATTCTATTATTCCGAGAAATTCCCTTGCAGTATGAGTAAACCCCCAAAAAACACTTCGTGTAAAAATAGTCGTCAAGTGTTGGAATGATTAAAAAGAACTGATATCAAAAACGTCAATTTTCTATGTTTGAAGGAAATATTTTTCACGTAATAAGTCTCTTGATAATTCAACCAAAATAATAGCCTCACAACAACAGCAAACTTCGATTTGGTATTTTGAGAATTTAACCAAAAAATAGCCACACAACAAAACAATGCTCTTGTAAGAACAATCTTGCATAATTACATAACCACGTCCTTGACTACTGCACACTGTTTTGTTAGCAACGTACTTCACATAAATTTCAGAACAAAACAGTGTGCAGTCAAGGACGTGGTTCTGTAATTATGCAAGATTGTTCTTACAAGAGCATTGTTTTGTTGTGTGGCTATTTTTTGGTTAAATTCTCAAAATACCAAATCGAAGTTTGCTGTTGTTGTGAGGCTATTATTTTGGTTGAATTATCAAGGGACTTATTACGTGAAAAATATTTCCTTCAAACATAGAAAATTGACGTTTTTGATATCAGTTCTTTTTAATCATTCCAACACTTGACGACTATTTTTACACGAAGTGTTTTTTGGGGGATATCACTACTTTTTGATTTAATTGATTTTCATATGATAGATGAAATAAAAACTGGTCAACAATCAACAGATAAAAGAAAAAAGACTTTTAATTAAAGGATGTTGATCTTTTAATTCAAGGAGAAAAAAAAAAATGATAGAAAAAAAACTTTGAAAAGACGCTGAAAGAATATTTCACGGTAGTTGCTGGAGAGAGGAGAAAGTTTCAGTATTGTTGGCAATAATTAGAGATGGGTGATACCGAGTATTTCATAGAACCGGGACTTCAGTAATCGATTACATAAAAGTACCGAGTATTTACCGAGGTTCTTTTGTACTTGGTTTTTGAGATTCTGCGAGCGGATGTAAATGGAATAGTGGATTCGAGTAATCACTCAAGAACCAAGTACAAAAGCACCGTACACTAACTAAATCTCACAATTTTGCATTCAGAATGTTTACAGGAGACGAATCTCGATTCACAAAATTTGTTGGGTGTTTTAGTTTCAAGTGTTTCAATAGATTAGAAGCTCCACCTCCTATTTTATAACCTGAATTAAATAATGTACATTTCCCTAAACCGTCCAATTGTTTGACAAAGAAGTTTCAAATAGAAGACTTGTTTCTACGAGACAAAAAGAAAAATATTAGGACACCGACAGCCTGAATATTATTCATAGATAATATCGGAATAATGAAGTACCTCTCTCTGCTGTACCCAGTTCTAGAGATGGGTATTTGGGTAGTATTGTAATTGTAATACCGATTATTTCATAGAATCGGTACCCGGTATGGTACCCGGCCCCAGTGTGTAATACCAAGTATTTAATAAAAACGGTACCCGCCTACTACGTACGATACGTCGGTACTCGGTCCCAGTGTGTAATACCGAGTATTTCATAAAATCGGTACCCAGTACGGTATGCGGATCCAGTGTGTTATACCGTCGCCAGTGTTGTACCCGGTACGGGTACAGGTACCTAGCAAAATTTTGTACCCGGTATGGGTACGGGTACCTAATTTTATTATGTACCCGGTGCGGGTACTTTTGTAAATGTACCCGGTATTTTTTGGGGTACTTTTCGGGTACGTTATCCTTATCTATAGTAAGTATAGTAATAAGATTTGTCTAAATTATTTTAACTGTGGAGGACAAAGTCTTGTCATTAGAATATCACCTAACAACCAAACTAAATAAAATACCAAATTGATGGTTAGCCTTTAATGAGGTCTTGAACTCCAAGTTCCAGGTTAAAAGTCTAGTAAGCTAGATTTTATTTTTATTTAAAATTACTATTAATGTTAATGTATTATTATTATTATCATCAAGAAATAAAAAGATACATTTATTAAAAATAAGGCTTGCGCCTTTTTAATTTAAGTATAAATTTGTGAACAAAATTTATACTATCATATAAAACAAATTTGAAGAAAATCGGTTAAGCGGTTTTGAAGATACAAGTGATTTAGTCGAAAAAATCAAAAATGCCAGGTGTATACAATGTGAAACAATCACGAGGAAGTATTGTGACCATAATTAGCAGTGTTTTTTTATTTATATTTATAATGTAGGTACATATTTGTAAATTTTGAATGAGATCTATGTAATTTACGATTCATAATACAAAAACATTGATCAAAATAAATGCTTTATTTAGACTGTCAGTTGTTAGTGGCAAGCCTCCGTGGCGTAATGGTTGTAACTACTGCCCGTAGTTCAGACATTTCGAGTTCGATTCCCAGTTGTTGCAGACTTTTCTAATATTTTTTTCCCCTCTAAACACGTGAGTCTGGAATCTACCCAGGCTGGGCGAGTTAAATGTAGGTAGCTGGAACGATTTCCAGCGAATGGAGGGTAAAACCCCCCGTCCTGACTAGTTCAAATCAGAACGTTAAAACCAAATACAATCAACTGGTCAAAATCGTTTTAAAATGAGGTTGGTGTTGGTGTGATAATTGGTGCTCCTTTTGTGGAACTTCAACCAGTAATAATGAAGAAAAAAACATACCTATTTAATCTTAAAATCCATTAACAATAATTCATTAATAATCAACTAGTGTTTTAACCTTGTATTGAAAAAATAGTTATGAACTCGTTAAATAACGGACAACTTTGTTTGGTGGTTTTGTTTACAATACAATTTTAATTATAATATGTACCTAAGTACATGGTAGGTATTTGATCTTGGTAAAATAAAGAGGGAAATGAAAGTGCCGAGTACTATTGTATGATCCGAAATTGCCTCTTACTATGGCTCTAAGAAATGTTGACCCATATATTTGCCTAACTTCGAGTTACTAAACATGGTGTCAATTCAGCATAATCAGTTGGTAGGTATAAACAGAAGAAGTGAGACATTATACTAGATAATACATTTAATAATTATAAATTAATAAGCAAGCATATATCCATGGAATATACCCTGAAAATTTCAGCTCGATTGCACAAAAAATGCAACTTATATCATGTTACAATGTTACATACATGGGTAGATGGATAATTGGATTGTGACAGATCAATGTTGATCGAGTTAAACCATACTCACTTCGTTCGAAATTAAACGGTCATAGGAGGTTGACTCAAACTACCAACTACTGTTTTTTTTCTCACGAGAAAACCGGACATCCAAAGTACAGAGTAAAAAAAAATTATACCTAGCCGGGATTCGAACCCAGGTCACCTTGCAAACTTTGTGTTTTACTTACACCAGTCGACGACCACAGAGACTGCTCAATACATAATATTTTATTATAATTTATCATTGTTTTGATCTATATTAATCAATATTTTTCCTCTTACTGGCCAATATTTTATACACTTCTCATAATATAGACCTAGTTACCTCTTGATGTAGAAATCTCTGAATGAAGTTATAAAACGTTATTATTCCCTGGCTGATAACTTAGCCTGCTGGCAGCTTGGGTGAAGCAAAGATGGTTGGATCCCACCCATATTTTAAGTTCTATGTGAGGCGAAGATTTTTTGTTACTCTCATAAATCTTATTTCAGTTTTTTATTTTTATGTCTCACACTGTCGCTGATTTTTCTAACATTTTATTTACATCGTAGTATATTTCTGCGTGATTAGACCTTTAGAAAGAACCTTCAGTCATCAACTTGGGATAAATAGGCGTGGCTCCAGGGTTCATTTTAGATATTACTTTAGATGGCTTTAAATACTTTTCTACTTGTTTCAACCATCTGAAATTAAGTGATCTCATTTCCTTTAACTAGACCTTTCTAAAAACACCAGAAATACAACTCTAGGATAATAATAGACGGCTCTGGGCTCCATAATAAGTATTCCTTTCAAAGGGTATAACTCAAGTTTGGTCCAGTGTAATACTTTAGTTATATTTTTTCCTATAATAAGGCCTTTCGAAAAATACCACAATCGCAGCTCCAAGATAACCAGGGCCGGCTCTATGCAACTTTCCCGTTTTAATTTAGAAGGCTATATCTCCTATCCTATAAAAAATAAATACTTGAAACTATAAAAGGTATGCAGAGATGAAAATTCCCTTTTCAAAAACGTATCTCACGTCTTTCTACGATAAGCACACGTTGCTGTACCCTTGACAGAAAATTGGTCTGAAAAAAAAAAAAAAAAAAAAAAACCCGTATGAATAATTTCATGAAATTCAAGATTTTCGGCGTGGCCAGTAAACGACTTTAACTGTACGTAGGAACCTCGCGCTTTCGTGAAACACAATCTATTTTCGCGTCTCATTACGAATTTGAAATAAAAATTGATAAAAGTTAGCGTTAAGTGGGCGAAAACAATAAAACAAAATACATATAAACTCTGTTTCGTGTTAATATAGGCCGGGTGGCTGGCGCTACTTGACGAGCGCTCGCCTCCCGGCGAGCTTGATATTAAAAATTATTACTTCTAAGTATTCATGTAGTTTATCCATCCACTTTTCCTGGAACTTATGTCAAAGAGTCATTTTTGTTCATTATTTAAAGTAGTTCATGTTTATGATTCAGAGTACAGTTTAGACGTGAATTTTTTAAAGTTGTCAACCACAAAATATATGACTCATTTTTTTTCATAGACAGGACTTTCCAAGCTCTCCATGTTAACCCCTAATTATTCTGGTTTTCTTATCATCAAGGGCTTTCCCGATGACAAAGATACGTCAATTGTGCTTGTCCAAAATTGAAATTTCAAACGTAAAGAACGTAAACTCTTATGTCAAATTTTTGGGATTGAAAATATGTAGTTTTTTTATTTTGATATAATGCTTTTAAACAAGGAGTAGACCAGCAGTCTGACTGGGGGACTATAGACAGGATGTAGACCAGCAGTCTGGCTGGGGGACTATAAATAGGGAGTAGACCAGCATTGGCTTGGTTCTGGGGGCCCTTGTCAATTATTAGCCTCCTTGTATACTGTATAGACAGTGGTAGAAGTGCTGAGTCATTACTCCACTGTCTGGCTATCATCGTTCACGATGACGCCACCCTATGATGATGAAAATATGTAGTTTTTTATTTTGATATAATGCTTCCAAATTTTGTTAACAAATTTTATCTTTTTTTCTATAATTATAATATTTTTATTATATCTTTTATCTATTTCCTATGGTCTATACAGGGTGTCCCACCAAACTTGGACACCTCAAATTACTCGGCCCCTGAAAGAGTTTTTGAAAAATAAAAAAATCTAGGGTACATGTGCTGATTATGCGGTTTCAGTGATGAAATTTTTTTTATACAGGGTGGTTCAAAAGTCAGAAATTGAGGTGTCAACTTTCGATTTTTAAATGGATCGACCTGAATTTTATTTGATAATTTTACTTCTAAATGATTCCTGAGTACTTTTTTAAGCAAAAATATTACATACAGGGTGGTTTTTTTTCGACCAATTTTTTTTCTAAATCTTGAATAACTCAAGTTCGGTTAATTTTTTCGATAACAAGAATAGAATGTGTTTGTGTAATGAATACACGCACTTTCAATTGGCATCAAATTTTTTTATACAGGGTGGTTCACAAGTGAAATAATGACTTGATTTTTTTTAAAACCGAGTTTTTTTAATTTTTTATTTAGGATTAATAATTCTCGTCTAATTTTACACATTTTTTGTTAGTCATATTGAAAAACAAAACTAAAGTGTTGTACAGGGTGAGACATAATTTTTTTGTAACACCCTGTATATGGGCAGTCAAAGAGACGCAAAATTAAATATAAAGACTAAATATGCAAGAAAAACTTTGATTTTTAATTAAACTAAAAAGTTATGGTTTTTTTAACTAATATTGTCGCATGGACCACCCTGTAGATATTTTCTTAAACTATCATGTAGGTACTCTAAGTTGTATAAAATTCAACGAACACTTCGAATCATGTGGAAAAAACAAGTAAAAAACACGAATTTGAAGCCATTTTCAATTTGGTGTCCACACTGAATGATTTTAAAACTTGAAATAAAAAGTAGGTAGGTGTAGACACAAAATTGAGCATGGCGTTTTGAATTCATTTTTTTTCTTTCAGATTTGGACTCCTCGTTGAATTTTAGACAGTTTCGACTACACATATGATGGTTTAAGAAAATATCTACAGGGTGGTCTATGCGACAATATTAGTTAAAACACCATAACTTTTTAGTTTAATTAAAAATCAAAATTTTTCTTGCATATTTAGTCTTTATATTTAATTTTGCGTCTCTTTGACTGCCCATATACAGGGTGTTACAAAAAAATTATGTCTCACCTTGTACAACACTTTAGTTTTGTTTTTCGATATGACTAACGAAAAATGTGTAAAATTAGACGAGAATTATTAATCCTAAATAAAAAATTAAAAAAACTCGGTTTTAAAAAAAATCAAGTCATTATTTCACTTGTGAACCACCCTGTATAAAAAAATTTGATGCCAATTGAAAGTGCGTGTATTCATTACACAAACACATTCTATTCTTGTTATCGAAAAAATTAACCGAACTTGAGTTATTCAAGATTTAGAAAAAAAAATGGTCGAAAAAAAACCACCCTGTATGTAATATTTTTGTTTAAAAAAATACTCAGGAATCATTTAGAAGTAAAATTATCAAATAAAATTCAGGTCGATCCATTTAAAAATCGAAAGTTGACACCTCAATTTCTGACTTTTGAACCACCCTGTATAAAAAAAATTTCATCACTGAAACCGCATAATCAGCACATGTACCCTAAATTTTTTTATTTTTCAAAAACTCTTTCAGGGGCCGAGTAATTTGAGGTGTCCAAGTTTGGTGGGACACCCTGTATATTGTAATACAGTAACAATAAACTTGTTATGTAAACCTTGTAAAAATAAATAAATAAAATTCGCTCGGAACACACAAACCAGCTACTCAATTTAAACTCACCTAGCCTGTGTGGGACCGGGAATGTATGTACGAATTTCTTTGTGGTGAAGCACAAGGCCTCTTCAAAATTTTTGTGGGTAGCGCAGCGTTACTAAGAGCCTCCTTTACATTTCGAATTATTCTATTACATTAATTTCTTTTTACTCTGGTAATGCCGCCACTGGTCGTTACTCATACAAGTAACTACTCATTTTTCCTCACGAGGTATGAGTGGACCCCGAACATCCAAGTACAGAGCAGAAAAATTCCTGCCCCGCTGGGAATTGAACCCAGGTCACCGTGCGTGCAATGCCCAGCGCGCTAACTCACTCTGCCACGGTGACTACTCTCTGCCACGGTGACTACTGGGACCGGGAATGGCAAGAATCACGAGGATTTGAATTTTAATGGTCACCCATCTAAGTTCTAATCTCACTCGATGGACGTTGCTAAACTTCAGTAACAGAACGATAATAATTGGTGATAAATCAACGTAATATCGACGCTGACTTAACCGAATGAAGTAGTGCCATAATTCAACTTACTCAGGATTACTACGATTAGCTCAGTGGTTAAGCAGAAGCACTCGATTGACATGTGGAAGGTCCCTGGGTCGATCCCCCGTGCCGACAAAAAATTGTATTCTTAATTTGGTTACAACCTACCGGTACGCTCGTGTTGACCCAGCACCTAATTGGGAAGTATTGTCACTTCTCGACCATCAGAGGGAAGGCAAAGTACGGGATAGGCCGGCTACAACATGGACCACAAGCGTCTACAGTAGCTCCTGTTTCATGGCTACGAAATAAAAACGGCTGTGAAACACTCATCTTTTTTTTAATTACTATTTATTCCATTTGCCGTAGACTCCATGGGGCCCTGGTATGAGGCAGCGAAAAAAAATCACGAAAGTACTGGGTGACTGCCTCACATCAGTGACCGCAGACAAGAAGGGTCTTTCTGGAACAAAGAATTTCCATCGCTATCCAGAAAGTCAACGCAGCTTGTGTCATGGGCCCCTTGTCCAGCTGCTTAAGAATGGAGGAGATTTTATACTTGCAATCTTTTAGAAAATATACAGGGTGTTTCAGAAAAGTGTCCGTTTATATTAACAGAAAAGTGTGCCTTTATTTTAACCACGTGTTATATGTACCATTGTAGGTGGGGGTCAAGTCTATAAAAAAAAAGAGTGAAAGTGCTGCATAAGGGAGATACACGCTTCTAAAGCTTCTAAAATCTAAGATTTTGAAATATGCCTTACCTGTTAGATTTATGACAGGTTCTACCAAAAAACACTTTTCGCGAACCCTTCTTTGTTTACAAAACTCGGGGATTCACGTGAATTCGAGTTTTGTACACAAAGAAGGTTTCGCGGAAAGTGTTTTTTGGTGGTAGAACTAGTCATTATTGACACGCGGAAAAAAATTGACTCTCAATACAAGATTACGCCGTTATATTGATGTTGAAGTCAAGGTCATTGCACTCTCGGGAACGGTCACAGGAGGGTCAACTGATAGAAAATAGGCCATTTGCTATAGACTTGACCGTCCCATGGTCCATAAAACACGTGGTTAAAATAAAGGCACACTTTTCTGAAACACCCTGTATTTAATTACTAGAAAAGTTCATTTAAGCAAGTAACTTAGTCAGGTGTATATTTACTCTATGCTTGGTGGTAAACCAAGCATTAGACCACTACACCATGGAGATTAGGAAAGTACATTATATTTGTTGACTGGTTAAAAAATTCCATAAAATTTGGTGAAATTCTATAGGTGTTTTTGTAGCCACTTAACATAGATAAAATGAGATACTGTTCAAGTTCATAAAAAAAAAGAATCCAATTTACAAACATCTAAATTTGTTAGTAGTTCTAAATTCAAGTTAAAAGTCACCAAATTCTGAAAATAACAACGCATGCCTAACGCCGCCATGGAGTTCAATCGGATCCCTGAAGTTCAGCAACGCCGAGCATGGACTGCCAATTCAATGGTCCTCATTTTGCCAAATTTCGAAGCTCTACATGAATCTCTCGCTTCTGATATTCCGGACCCACTCAGGCTGGGCGAAGGTCACGGAGTGACTGGATAGTTCGTCGTACTTGTATCATCTCTTCCACCTTTGGTCCGAAAAGTGTTGGAAATGTGTACGTAAGTCTACCTGGTGGCTATAAGAAGAAAAGCGTTCCCTAACCGATCAAACTAGCTGGTAGGGTTTTACTTCCGATGAATTTTAATATTAGAATTTTATTGGGAAATATTGTGTTCGTTTTTTGTAAAAAAAAAAAAAATATATATATATATATATTTTTTTTTTTTTTTTTTGCTCCGATTTCAATTTTTTTACTTTCCTTATCTTATAATAAGGAAAGTATTGTATTCGTCGAAAATTTGACCTACCCAGTTTTTCACATTTCTGGACGAATCATAGCCTCAGGATACCAAAAAAGTTGTTTTCAGCCATTGGTCCGTGCGTCTGTGTGTGTGTCTGTGAACAGGATATCTCGAGAACGGTAGGAGCTGGAGACTTGAAATTTGGTGTATAAATTAATTTTGTACACCACACGAACCACGAAACTTTTGGTTAAAATCGGCCGCATCCCACGGCCGCAGGGCCGCAAATATTAGCCGCAAGGGCCGCTTCTTTGAATTGGTTAAAGATATAAAAAAAGTTGAAGAACAACATTTTATTAGACTAAAAAAATAATAGAGGTATATTCTGATCATTTTTTTGATATCTTGAACTTTTTGGGCCTCGACTCCAATTTACCGGTATTTTGGGGAGACCCGCTTTGACTAACTTTTTTATTATTCATTTTAGATGGGGTTTGTGACATATCAAATTCAATGATTCTAAAGTGCTTATTACGAATTTGGTATTGGTTTTTAGCTATCTGTTACCGTTGAGTCACCAGTGGCGGAATTCGACTCCTTTTTGGGGGGTAAGGAAAGTCGTGTGATGTTTACACCAGATTTTTTCCTATTAGAAACTTTAACTATTATTTATTACTGTACGGTCAATCGTGCCAAAGCAGGGTTATTATTATTATTATTATTAAACACTCGTAGATATAATGACATCAAGGGAAACGGTCGTTTTGCGGGAAAACGTCTCCCATAAAGTACAGTGCTTGTATATTTATGTGCAGTACAAATAGTTCTTATAAAATTAAAAAAAAAAAAATGAAAACAAACAATATAAACAATAATAAGGAAAAAAAATATGTAGATGCCCTAACTAAAGGACCGGGTTATTGCCTATGGCAATCTCTTCCACCCAAAGCTCCTTCATGTTTCCAATCGGAGGCATGCTGAACTTAATCAACAAAATTATCAGTCTCAGGAATCAGTTGGTGGGATAGGACAGTGATAGTCGAATATTCTGGTAAGGGTGGGATTACATATCTTGTAAGACAAAGGGAAACAGAACAGAGTATGAATAAGAAATGAGAATAGACGGTTGGACAGTGAGTCCATTCTCATTACTGCCTGTAGGTTTTTGTTGTTGTTGTTATTGTTGTTGTAGATCAAATTTAAATAGAAATGATGTGAGCAATTTTTTAGTCAAAATGGCTGTATGGGTTGTTTTTGCCCAATGCCACAAAAAATTGGGTCTTCTATGTGTTTAGAAATATTGAGAAAAAAAATTGACTCCTGTCCAACCTGGGCTTTTTTAGATTCCATCTGACCGTTTATTCTACTTTTAGTTTTCAGATATGTCATGATAAAAAATAACAATTCATACCAGTTCCTTTGTCTCCAGAAGAATTAGGATTGTCTGAAGCCCAATTCGGCCAAACTATATGAAGAAGAAACACTCAGTCATGTCCTATGATGAATTGCTGAATATTCCAGGAGAACTACAACAAGAAGAGAGAGACAAATAAAGAAAGAGAGAGGGAGAGAAGAGCGAGAGACGGAGGGGGGTTTTTTAAAAAATTCTTGAAATTTAACATTATTACTGAATGACTTTTTTGAATATTTCAAAACATTTTGATTTTTGCTAATCGCGTACTCAAATCACCATAAAGTCTGTGCTTACCTTAATCTAAATTTGCAGAGAGGACATTATCAATAGGTGAGTTCTGTATACACTCATTTCTGATTTTTTGCACAATAGTTTCATGTATTAGATATTTGAAATACGTATTCTTACAGTTTGGGTGAGATTAATGTGGGTAGCTGTCTGTGTGAAAGCAGGTTACAACCCAGTCTCGAATGGCCTAGAAAGAGACGTTCATCATCAACAACAAAAAAAAATCCTTTCAATCAAAATCTTTAAAAAGAATATTTCATTCACATTATTTATTAAGTCACAAGTTGAAAGTTTTTTGTTTATACAAATAATGGCTGGTGGACGGAGAAACTGAAGCAAAGTAATTTTTGAGGTAACTAATATCTTTTATTCTGGAAACCTTTTCAGATTACAAATTCCAAAGTATCAGATCTACAATGCAGTCGAAATTCCAAAAGTAAAACCACAGACGAAATTCTACGGTACCTATCTAAAAAGTCAAAATTCTACAAGTATCGCCAAATTCAAAGTATTGATGATAAAGCTCAAAATTCTACAAGTACCGCCAAATTCAAAGTGTTGATGATAAAGCTCAAAATTCCACAAGTACCGCCAAATTCAAAGTGTTGATGATAAAGCTCAAAATTCTACAAGTACTGCCAAATTCAAAGTGTTGATGATAAAGCTCAAAATTCTACAAGTACCGCCAAATTCAAAGTGTTGATGATAAAGCTCAAAATTCTACAAGTACCGCCAAATTCAAAGTGTTGATGATAAAGCTCAAAATTCTTCATGTATCGCCAAATTCAACGGTGTTGATGATAAAGCTCAAAATTCTACAAGTACCGCCAAATTCAAAGTGTTGATGATAAAGCTCAAAATTCTACAAGTACCGCCAAATTCAAAGTGTTGATGATAAAGCTCAAAATTCTTCATGTATCGCCAAATTCAAAGTGTTGATGATAAAATCAAAATTCTACAAGTACCGTCAAATTCAAAGTGTTGATGATAAAGCTCAAAATTCCACAAGTACCGCCAAATTCAAAGTGTTGATGATAAAGCTCAAAATTCTACAAGTACCGCCAAATTCAAAGTGTTGATGATAAAGCTCAAAATTCTACAAGTACCGCCAAATTCAAAGTGTTGATAATAAAGCTCAAAATTCTTCAAGTACCGCCAAATTCAAAGTGTTGATGATAAAGCTCAAAATTCCACAAGTACCGCCAAATTCAAAGTGTTGATGATAAAGCTCAAAATTCTACAAGTACCGCCAAATTCAAAGTGTTGATGATAAAGCTCAAAATTCTACAAGTACCGCCAAATTCAAAGTGTTGATGATAAAGCTCAAAATTCTACAAGTACCGCCAAATTCAAAGTGTTGATGATAAAGCTCAAAATTCTTCATGTATCGCCAAATTCAACGTGTTGATGATAAAAGTCAAAATTCTACAAGTACCGCCAAATTCAAAGTGTTGATGATAAAGCTCAAAATTCTACAAGTACCGCCAAATTCAAAGTGTTGATGATAAAGCTCAAAATTCTTCATGTATCGCCAAATTCAAAGTGTTGATGATAAAGCTGATGATAAAATTCTAAATTCTACAAGTACCGCCAAATTTAAAGTGTTGATGATAAAGCTCAAAATTCTACAAGTAAAGCCAAATTCAAAGTGTTGATAATAAAGCTCAAAATTCTTCAAGTACCGCCAAATTCAAAGTGTTGATGATAAAATCAAAATTCTACAAGTACCGCTAAATTCAAAGTGTTGATGTTAAAGCTCAAAATTCTTCATGTATCGCCAAATTCAAAGTGTTGATGATAAAAGTCAAAATTCTACAAGTACCGCCAAATTCAAAGTGTTGATGATAAAGCTCAAAATTCTTCATGTATCGCCAAATTCAAAGTGTTGATGATAAAATTCAAAATTCTACAAGGACCGCCAAATTTAAAGTGTTGTGATAAAGCTCAAAATTCTACAAGTACAGCCAAATTCAAAGTGTTGATGATAAAGCTCAAAATTCTTCATGTACCGCCAAATTCAAAGTGTTGATGATAAAGCTCAAAATTCTACAAGTACCGCCAAATTCAAAGTGTTGATGATAAAGCTCAAAATTCTTCATGTATCGCCAAATTCAAAGTGTTGATGATAAAGCTGATGATAAAATTCAAAATTCTACAAGGACCGCCAAATTCAAAGTGTTGATGATATTGATAAAGCTCAAAATTCTACAAGTACCGCCAAATTCAAAGTGTTGATGATAAAGCTCAAAATTCTTCATGTATCGCCAAATTCAAAGTGTTGATGATAAAGCTCAAAAATTTTCATGTATCGCCAAATTCAAAATTCTACAGTAACCCAAGGTAAGAAAAACAATATTATATCAAGAAAACTGAGATTTTTGGTGATTTGATTACTGCAAAAAAAATAATATGCATTCTCTTAAATTCCCTTTATAATTAGTAAAAGTCATTCAGTAATACAAATCATCCCCCAAAAATACATACACTAAGTGTGTGGATTTCAAAAGATTTCGTATGGATTTCTACAATGATTTGTGTGTAAGAATTACAATTAAAATTAGAGATATTTTAAACTCAAATCTGTGTTATTTATCTACCAATGTACCTTTGAGAGATTGTGTGTTAGATGTTACCAATACCAAAGCCCAAACGGTAACAGATATCAAAATTTTCATGGGGACCAACGAGCACCTCATAGCCTGAAAAAATGAATAAAAGTAGAAAAAAGCATGGCCATCCCCTAATACATCTATTCCTCAGCATTTTTTTCTGAATATATAGAAAATGTTTATTTCTCTTTCACCATATTTTATAACTTCAGTCTCTTCAGTTCATTTCTATTCCTGAGTTTGAGTGTAATATTATGTTCGGCTCAGTGTTTGAGTATATAATATGTGTGTTAATTGAGTCGATTTTTGTTGCGAAGAACTGGCGAACAGCTAGTATAGACATCAAATTATTTTTAAAATCTCTATCAGAGTGACTATTACTAACCAACTGGGGACTGTTTTCATATTCCTCAGTGCTCTGAGCTTTGGTTTAGTTTTAATTATGAATGAGACAAACTTCTTATTAAAACCTAATTTCAAAGTCAATAGGATTTATCCTACTGTAATCAGCACGCTAGCCATTGCACGTATGGTGACATGAGCTCGATGCCCAACAGGGCAGGATTTTTCTACTCTGTACTTGGATGTTTGGGATCCACTCATACCTCGTGAGGAAAAATGAGTAGTGTGAGTACTTTAATGTGAGCAGCAAAGAGTTGCGGAATTGCAGGCAAAAATGACCTATTGAGATGTTACAGATACGACAAAGTCCTAAAATTCTACACTACCCACTAAAATTTTGATATAATAACACAAAGAATCACATTTATTTATTAATATCCATGTTTCGGGTTATGAACTCACGCCCTCCCTTCAGCTCACCGATTGAGCAGTTGAGCACCTCTGAACCACCACCACCCAGTGACTTGCATAGTTCTCAACTCTAGGATGTGCAATGTTTACTCAAGTTTTCCTGAAATTATTCATTACTTATGCACATTTATTTAAACAGAAATCCTCACACCCCCTCTGAGCGTGAAATGTTGAAATTTCTTCGCTTCAAATTGTGCGCGCTTTTGAAGCATAGTTTAATGCAGTGGCGGCTACTAAGGTTTTTTTTTATCAAGTAATTTTCAAATACAGTTTGAATTTTAATCGAAATTCCGATAGGTTGAAAATCCCGTTCACTCAAAATAATTCTTCGGCTCTTGTCGAATTTCGCGGTTTATTTTATATCCCGATAACTCGAAACTCTCCATAACTCAAAATAACACTACTTTTTGAATTTTGAGTTTTTTTTGCCGATCGAATAATACTTTTTTGATTTGAACTTCCCTCCGAAAGATCACTCGCGATGGTGTTTGCCATCATAGTTGAGCTCGGATGAAAGGAGGAAACACCCCGGAACTACCAGGGGCATGACTTCAGGGTGTCATCTCCAGCGGCTTTATTATGATTATTCTACATTACAAAATGTATTACTAAATCTTAATTTCCGGCCCTACCCAGGCTGTGTTATAGCTTGCCCATCTGGTAGTAATGTAGCCTCCCCTCAGTTGGGCGAGAAGTGGCACAATAATTACCTTTTTAGGTGTTGGGGCAACATAAGCGTACCAGGAGGTGTCCTTTACAAACAACTGTGAGCAAATTTAGAATACAATTTTTCTGCTAGCTCAGGGGTTCAAACCCGGTATCTTACGTGAGGTAAGCGAGGATCTTACTCACTTTTACTTGCTCTGTTAGTCAAGTGGTCAACGCGCTAGTCTGGTAATCCAGGTAGCGTAGGGATCCGTTGGTTCGAATCCCACCCAGTGCATGAGTTTTTTTCTCAATAATTTGAGTTTGTGACCACATAATAATAAGACTCTGAGGGTTAGGTGGTAGAAAATGCTTTGAGCATTAGCCTCGCCTGGTGATTACCTTCCACTAAAGAGTGTTATTCTTATCTTGCCACAGTAATTAGGTACCTATTTATTCATAAGCACGATATGTTCGATGACCGCTTGAAACTGACTTAAAGGAGGTCAAATTGTAAAGTAGGGTTACATCGAAGATTTAAAGTCCCTCAAGTCAGATTATAGTGCGCTGTGATTGGTCGAAACTTTAGCCTCAGCTACATCTCCGCTATATGAGAATGACGATGATTTGTGAGAATTGTGTACACTACCTTCTTGTCTCAAAGTAATAATACTCCTGACAATGGTAGTCCTGGCAAGAATATTGGGTAACATTTAGGTCGAATAGCCGCCCCTAGAAATGTAACATTTATTTTACATCCAGCATCCCACACAAAAATGCCTCTCTCTCTATATTTTTCCCTCCTCTTTTCCCCTTAAATTTTCCCCCTCTATCCTGTCTCTTTCCTTCTCTTTTCTTCCATTTTATCTCTTCTATTACCTCTTTCTCTCCGTCTCTCTCTCTCTCTCTCTCTCTCTCGCTCCCCCTCTTTTCCCTATATTTTCCTACCTCTTCTCTCTTTATCTCTCTATCTCTACTCTTCCATTTTCTCTTTCCCATTTCTTTTTCTCTTGTTGGTAAGAAAAAGGTCCAACAAAAATTATTTATTATTAAAAAATAAGGAATATTACCCTACATAACTGTTAAACAACTATGTCATTATTATATAATTTTCATACACATATTTAGATAAGAGTTAACTTAGAGAGAATGAGCAATATCTCCTCAGAAGATTGCATAAGCTTGGGAAATAATAATGATAAATATTAGGTATTACTGTACAAATAAAAAGTACCATTTTATTCAAAATTCAAAAATTCGGTTCTTTTATACTTTTGCTCTCTCTCTCTTTACTTCCCTTTTCTCTTCTCTCCTCTTACCTTTTCTCTCATCTTTTTCCTCCCATTCTCCCTCTCTCTCTCTCTCTTTCTCTCTCTCTCTCTCTCTCTCTCTCTCGCACTCTCTCTCTCTCTCTCTCTCTCTCGCACTCTCTCTCTATCTCCCTCTCTATTCTCTTTCACCATAGTGGGTTTGAAATTTTTCGTTCTGTAGCTGGATCGATGTAGTGGAAATGTCAAAGGTAGATATGAGATAAAAATGGGAGAGTGGGACTTGTGTTGGGTTCTACATGGATACTATTAAAATTGAAATTTCTTTCCTTAAAAAGGCTGCCGCTGTCTGGAAATAAATTTATGTCAACCCACTTTCTTGTGTTTTGTAATTCAATGTATGTGTTGTCTCTTTCTCTTTCATTATATTTCCCCGTTCAAAACTGGGTCGCCATTTTTCATCATCCGTTAGAACCGACATAACTATATCGCGTTGGTTTCTTTCCCCTTCTCTTTTTAATTCATCATCTTTTTCTTCTTCTTTTTACTATGAAATCTAGTGAAGTAATGGAAATATTGTTTGCATTATTTTGCACTAAAATTAATTAGTAATTCTTATGAGCGCCTAACAATCATTTTAGTTATGCAATGTGCAATGCTGTTATTATGCAATTTTTGTATTATCCTTCTTTAACTTCCATTCGCTGTAAACTCACGAAGCAGCTACCCAGATAAACCTTACCCGGCCTAGTTTGGGCCAGAATGCCAGCATCATGAAGTCTTCACCTCGCTGGATGTTGCTGAACTTCGGTAATCCTACGAGAACTGATGCATTCAACGTGCGCCATCGACGCTTGACACTGGCTTAATTAAATTTAACATCAAGCATCCGCGGACAGCTAGACTTTTCAAAAATCTATTACAAATAGGGTGGTTCAATTTAAAATTCCAAAGTGGACCCGCCTGGGGCCGCCCCTGTTAATGATTGAATATAAAAACCTAGTAGAAAAGGTTTCCCCTTTGATATAAATGGTACACGTGTACCATTTTTATCGACTGGCAGATATTTCGACTGGCTCCTTTATTTGGCGGGCCCTGTATGTAAATAAATTTCAATAAAAATCCAGTAAGCCCAAAACGTTTCGTTCCGTAGGGTTCCGTTAGTTCCAATTACAACCGTGCATGAATTTTTCGTGATTAATTTGAGTTTCTGACCACATAAAAGACTCGTATGTGGTCAAAATTTCAAAGTAAAGTTTAACTTGTAAGGTCTCACAACCTCTGGGTTACCACTATCAAACCGATGCCTTGACCACTATACCTATACCGGGACATGAAAAAACATAATGTTTATGAAAGTCTAACGACATAAACTGGTAGAAGTAAACAGTCTGGCAATCCAGGTAGCGTAGGGATCCGTTAGTTCGAATCCCACCCAGTTCATGAATTTTTCCGCATGAATTTGAGTTTGTGACCACATAATTATAAGAGTCTGAGTGTTAGGTGGTAGAAAATGCTTTGAGCATCAACCTCGCCTGGTGGTCGACTTCCACTAAAAAGTATTATGATAAAAGTTGTCTCTGGGAATCATTAGAGTGAACGACGCTAAAGCGGATACTGTTACTGTAGTGTTGGTATTACCAACCTGATACCAAAACATCAGATAATATAGTAACCGACCTCAGAAGCTTGATCGATAAGGTGGCGGACTTGCAAGCTGGAGGTCCGTGTTTCAAGTCCCGGTTTCATTTAATACACATAGCGAGTCTGAATAGTTGTGATATCACGAAAGTGATTAACACAAATATATGATAACTTTGAAAACTTCTACTTTAATACTCATAGTAAAAAGTAAAAATTCCAAAGGTGACCTTGAAATAACCTTGAAGGGGTCATCCGAGAAACTTCTAGAGGTCAACATTAAATGACCCCTTGAAATGACACCACAGCATTCATTGATTCGGGCCTTAATAATATTCCCGATGCTTGGAACTCGAACCTGCAAGTAACGAGTTCATTGTCCTATTGATCTAGCTACTGAGGTTACTGTAATAACAAGAATATGTAGATACTGATAAATATATTGATTATTGAAAAGTTAATAGCTCATCTTAACTGGTGCATTAAATTTCAACAATAATAAGGCTGACCAACAAAAAAATCAATGACTAAACATTAATCAAACTTGTTTTTTTCCAATAACCTGTCTAATTGGTCAATAGAATACTGAGAATACATCATTTTAATGAAGTAGGTTTTATCCTAGTTAATATTTTGATATGTTTTATTTGCATGAATCAATTTTAAAGATACGAATCGTGTTTGCTTGTACCAATTGTAATGTTGCAATCTAATAGCTTGATTTGGTTTGACCAATACCATTGCGAAATCCATGATTTGGTTGAATAACCTAGTTACCTACGCATAAAATCGTAAAACTCGATTATCAATGAAGAAGATCACCCAATTTTTTTTTAATTCTATATGAGTAAGGTACACATTTTCAGGGGCAATCCATTACCAATTCAATAGATACCACTGCGTGCAACATTATCTTGCGCACTGAGTGCAACAATATGTTGCACAACGTTTCATGCTCCACTCTTTCTTAAGAATCGAATGAGATTCAACCCCACTGACTTCGCAACACTTGAATTTAAAATTCGAGGCAAAACGTTGCGCAACAAAATGTTGCACTCAGTGGTATCCCGGCTTTCTAGTATACAGGGTGGACCAAAAAAACGTTTACACCCGTTAATGGTAGATTACTGACGACATTTCCAGCCCGGATCTGCAATCCTTTTTTTCCAATTCGCCTTTATAACTGCACAAAGTGATTTTTTGCAACTTTCTGAAAAAGTCCGACTTTGGCTTATTCTTCAGGTCAGAACTTTTTTCCTGTTTAAGATGAGTTGATTCTGAACAATTCTGCAGAAACCCAACAAAATTTCGAAGTTTCTAGGTACACTACTTTGTTTTTTACGATTTGGTTTGTCATATTTTTTTACACCTGAACAGAAAAAAACACACGAAAAAACTTTTTCACTAAATAAAACACTCGACATTTGCCCGAACAAATTTTGGCACAGACATGGGCAAGTTTGATAAAAGTTGGCGGCCGCCCCGAGGATGCTAAAAAATAATTTTATGATTTTTTATCACGTGATCTTCTGAGAAAAATTATTAGATGTTTGCCAAAAACTCTTCAAAAATCCTAAGAGTTTTCTAGCTGTAGACTGTGTAAAGGCGTCTTGTATTGTTTACAAAAATTGTTTACATTGCTTTTTTGAATACCGCGGTCTTGTATGCTCTTCATCAGCCAGTTTAGGAAAATTCAAATGATAATTTTCGTGCTTTTCAGATTGTCAGTGGTGTTAGCTAGATGTGGTAGTGCTAGGACTGTTGTTCGCTTAGCTGAGGTTCAATTCTCGGCGGTCAATTTTATTTTAATTATCAAAAAATCTGATGGAATATTTTATTCATACCTGTTGTAACACCAACAACTTACGGTTTTTTTGGTGGTAATACCATCTGTAAATTGAGTTATATCAGATACTATTGGTATCATAATACACATAATTATTATTCATGTAAGCCCCTGAGAGTCTGCCTTGATAATGTAGGGATGGTTTTTCTTATGCTTCCCTACGAGAAAAAAAAAACTAGCGAATTTTCCTAACGAAAATAGAGTTTATAAAATAAAGCCAGGTACCTAAATATGCAGGTAGGTTCTTCTATCATAAACAATACTAATTAAATAACAAATATTTACCGATTGCCAAACTCTTAATAGAAATCTTGAAAAAAAAACAAGATAATATTTTGTAAAATGAAAAAATTGCAGTTTTTATTATGTTTTCTACTATTTTGGTATAAACAAAAAGGTATTAAAAAAACATTTTGTGTTAGTATGTTCAATAAGAAACGATTAGAAGCGCACGATTAGCTCAGTGGTAAGCTAGTCACTTGTCATGCGGAAGATCCCATACGGGTCCGAACGCCAGAGCCAGCAAAAAATTCATGACTACAAAATAAAAAAGACTGTTGCCATTTTTTATTTAGCCATAGTACACACTATGGATTCCCCTTACACAAATTTTTGTAACCAATGGTGACTTTTGTAACTTAGTTATACCTCAGAAATGTGGAGTGGAGTTATTAATAGCTTTGCAGAGATAGTAAATTTGTCCGTTATCTGCTGTTTTTGGCATTGGGATGCCACTGTGTTTTGATTAGTAAGCACTTATTGTGAGCCAAGCCTTCTTACCTACGAGCTAATATTTCTCACATCCTCATTCTTCTCTCTTTCGCTCTCTCCCTCTATCTATCTCTCTCTTTCTCTCTCTCTCTCTCTCTCTCTCTCTCTCTCTCTCTCCCCCTTCTCAATTCCCTCATAGGAACTGTTGGAAGTGGCGTCCACCTTCCTAGATGCGCAAAGGTTGAAACCCTTCATCATGTTCCGTCGAATGTTACGAAAGATTCCAGGTTTTTCTGTCAGGTCATGGAATGCTAACAGGATTCTTGCTACTAGATCCTGCTACTCTTGCGTCTCCACTGGTATTTCGTAAACTATGTTTTTCACGTGATCCCAAATGTTCCTGTTTGCAGCTCCATATGCTAAATGCACATATGCTTTTCACGTGATCCCAAATGTTCCTGTTTGCAGCTCCATATGCTAAATGCACATATGCCATTTCAGCATCCAAATAATAATAATAATAATTATGTAAATTGTACTTAAAAACTCAAGACGTTAAATGATAATATTTCACAGAATGCAGAAAAATATGCTTGAAAACTATCATCGAGAAACAAACAATCATTAATTTGACTGGCCTTTAATTATTTCCAAGCAAACTAATTATCAGACATAAATAGCTAATTACTCTTTGAGTACAAGACGACCCTACACGGTCAACACTTTTAAGATTTTGAACATCATTTTTTGAGACTTACCTGGTTCGTTTTCCCAGAAGATCACGTGATAAAAAATCGTAAAATTATTTTTTAGCATCCTTGGGTTGGCCGCCAACTTTTATCAAACTTGCCCATGTCTGTGCCAAAATTTGTTCGGGCAAATCTTGAGTGTTTCAAAGTGTAAAAAACTTACATGAGAATTTTTTTTCTATTCAGGTGTCAAAAAAGATGCCAAACCAAACCGTGAAAAACAAAGTAGTGTAGCTAGAAACATCGAAATTTTGTTGGCTTTCTGCAGAAATGTTCAGAATCAACTCATCTTAAACAGGAAGAAAGTTCTGACCTAAAGAATAAGCCAAAGTCGGACTTTTTCAGAAAGTTGCAAAAAATCACTTTGTGCAGTTACAAAGGCGAATCCGAAAAAACGGATTGCACATCCGGGCTGGAAATGTCGTCAGTAATCTACCATTAACGGGTGTAAACGTTTTTTTGGTCCACCCTGTATATTTATGTATACAGGTGTAAGGTGTCCAAAAAAGTAGAATCTGTTTGTCCCGGTAGCTCAGTGGTCAAGGCGTCTGATTGGCAATCCATATGTCACACGTTCAAAACCCAGCAGGGACATGACAAGTTATGCTCCCATTTGGGATAATAATATGGCTTACTGCTGGAAAAATGGGACTCATTAGTCCTAATCGAGCAGTATTCCCGGCGACACTCAGGCTGGGTGAGGTTAACTTGACCAACTGGTTTGTGAGTCTCCAGCCAATGGAGGGTAAAACCCCCATCGTGATATGAACACGCAGTTGAAAGCTACTTTTAATTTTTTTTGCAGTTCTTGGGACTCCATCCAACGACCTCCAGGTTACGAGTCCACCTTCTTATCGGTTGAGCTACTGAAATCTGTAGCAGGTACTAGGGTCGAGCTACTGAGATCTGTAGCAGGTACTAGGGTCGAGCTAGTGAGATCTGTAGCTTTTACTAGGGTCGAGCTATTGAGCTCTACAGCAGGTACTATGGTCAACAATTCTTTCAATTCAATTTATTTATTGTGAAAAATAATTCAATACAAAAAGTATGTGTTTCACATTAAAGAGATTACAGAAATACAGAAATTATATAAACTAGAGAGAAATTATTAAAAGAAAGAAATACTTAAAACAAAAAAGTTTAATATACACACATAAATCACGTAATTATGTTCTAACAAAAAGACGGAGTTATTGCCTATGTCATTTTTTTTTTTTTTTTTTTTTTTTTTTTTTTTTTTTTTAAGATGGGTGTTTCACAGCCTTTTTTATTTCGTAGCCACATGAAACAGGAGCTATTGTGGACGCTTGTGGTCTTTGTTGTAGCTTGTCCATCCCGTAGTATGCCTCCCCTCTGATGGGCGAGAAGCGAGAAGTGACACAATACTTCCCATTTAGGTGCTGGGTCAACACGAGCGCACCGGAAGGTATCCCTTATAAAGAACTGTAACCAAATTTTTAATACAATTTTTTGTCGGCGTGGGGGTTCGAACCCGGGACATTCTGCATGGCAAGCGAGTGCCTGACCACTGAGCTATTCGTGCGCTTTTTTCAATCTCTTCCACTCAACTTTTTTTTTTTTTTTTTCAACAAATACTTGAAATATATTTATTTACATTTAATCATCTTCTTCTCTTATAATCACAAAGTTTCAGTAGGATCCTGAGTGCGTTAGCATGTGTTGGACCCTACCGTACAAAAAAGTCATATTTGTATATAACTCTCTTTTGGGTCTCGATCAAATTCGAACCCCTACTCCTCTCTCCCTAGATCCTAGATACTACTGTTGAGAACTTACCTCCGCACACTGATACCTCAGTTCCTGATAGCAACCCAGTCATGAAAACAACCTATCAGTCTGAGTATCTGAGTACCGATACTCAACATCAATAGTTAAGTTGGCTAAACCACACTCTAAACCAGACGTCCATGCGATCAACTTTAGTTGCATGCTTACATTAATTTTAACTTCAAAGCTAGTTAGAGAAAATTTTATTTCAATTTATTTTAAACATTTTTTTAATTGACATCAACGGTGGAACATTTGTTTTTTTTTTTTTTAAGTTTCATGATGTGACATCGCATTATAATGCAGTGACTTGGTTTTTAAGATCATTATTTTAAAGTGTTTTATGTGACATTATGTAGTTTAATATCTTAGTTTATGTGATTTTTTTAGTGTAATCAAGGATGACTTAACATCGCTTCCACTTGAGGGTAAGTCATAAGATTATTTCTTTTTGTATTTTTTGTCAATTTAATAGCGTTTATAGGTAGATGGTTCATTTAAAGATCTATGTATTGTAATACAGACATTTGATATATTATTATTATAGTATACTTTATTAGGTAAGACAAAAATATATACAGTAAAATACAATAAAATTATAAAGAAAAAATAAATAGATTGAGCAAAGAAACAAGAACAAAAAAGAGAATGAGGCTAATGTCCTACCTAAAGAGTGGGATAATTGCCTGTGGCAATCTCTTTGATAGGTGCCTTTGGGTGCAAGATGCATTACAATTTTAAAAACTTTACTGGCGGGTAGAGGACTAAAGAGTTCCTTTTAGCTAGCAGAACAAAGTCTCATTTATTGGTTAATGAGATGTCGAAAGTTAAAAATATAAAGGTGGTTAAATTTTAGAGAATGGGGTATTTGAGTCATTGAGTCTACAATGTCTACATGTTATTTGTGATACTTCAAACTTTCAAAAATTCTAATGTTTTATTTAGGTGCCTAGATTATTACTTCCGAGAATTTTCTATTATTATAAATCAGAAGTATTGTGTTCGTTTTTTTCTGTCACCTAGGGCGGAATTAATAATATAATGTCTATATCACAATTCATTGCTATCCGTCGGTTTTCCCTAGCTTACACAGTACGCAATCCGTGACTTAGCGCCACAGGGTATTCCAAAAACGTCTATTACTTACACCCTTGATGACGGCCTGACAGGTCATCCATTTTACAATGTCAAGGACCACGATGTGAAATACATATTAATTTACTTAGACCTATTAGGCTCCTCCGAACACTCCAATTTTGTAACCCTTGACCAAAGTACACTTGTATTTGTATAATTTTATTTGTGGTGAAGCACACTTCGCAAATTTGTGGGTAGCGCAGCATTACTAAGAGCCTCCTTCACATTTCGAATTATTCTATTAAATTGATTTCTTTTTTTACTTTCCTTATCTTATAATAAGGAAAGTATTGTATTCGTCGAAAATTTGACCTACCCAGTTTTTCACATTTCTGGACGAATCATGGCCTCAGGATACAAAAAAAATTGTTTTCAGCCATTGGTCCGTGCGTCTGTCTGTGTGTGTGTGTGTAAACAGGATATCTCAAGAACGGTAAAAGCTAGAAACTTGAAATTTGGTACACAAATTACTTTTATACACCAGACGAACCACGAAACTTTTTGTTGAAATCGGCCGCATTCTGCGGTCACAGGGCCGCAAATGCTAGCCGCAAGCGCCGCTTCTTTAAATTGGTTAAAGATACAAAAATTTTTAAAGAACAACATTTTCTTAGATTAAAAAAATAATAGGGGTCTATTCTGATCATTTTTTTGATATCTTGAACTTTTTGGAACTCGGCCCCAATTTACCGGTATTTGGGGGGGACCCGCTTTGACTAACTTTTTTATTATTCATCCTACATGGGGGTTGTGACATATCAAATTCAATGATTTTGAAGTGCTGATTACGAATTTGGCATTGGTTTTTAGTTATCTGTTACCGTTGAGTCACCAGTGGCGGAATTCGACTCTTTTTTGGGGGATAAGGAAAGTCGTGTGATGTTTACACCAGATTTTTTTTCTTTTTAACACCACTGGTCGACTTAGATCACCATGCGTGCAATGCCTATCGCGCTAACTAACTCTGCCACGGTGACTACTTGTAACCCTTGACCATATTCAATTATATTTTGAACATTATATTCTTGCGAATGGAGGGTAACATACCCGTCATGATATGACCATGTCATTGAAAGCAACGTTAAACAAAAATTAAAAAGAGCTTCTGGATACTCGGTCGGAATCAAGCTGGGTGAGGTTTTAATATAAATAGCTAAGTAGAATTGCCCAGAGAATGGTGGGTAAAACCTCCGACGAGAACAGAAACAGTATCACTTCACCAGTTCTCGTATGCCGGTATGATCAATGAAGCCAAGCAACTTCTAGCGAAGTTAATACTTGGTAGGTGACTATACATAGAGGATACACCGATTGAAGGTAAAACCTAGGTCTTTAATAACCTTCAATGCTTAAAAAACCTTTAATAAATAATATGACATATCGCTTTGTTTGTACGGCACGTTTTGGACTCATAAGTCCCATTATTCTAGCAGTAAGCCCACAAGACAAATTATTACTTATAGGCTTACTTACGGCAATTTCTCCCACCCAACAATAACAATAATGGTTGGGTGGCAGAGATTGCAACAGGCAATAACCCCGCCCTTTAGTAAAGACATTAGTATTATTTTCTTCTCTAGTTATTACTTTCCTTATCCTATAATAAGGAAAGTATTGTATTCGTCGAAAATTTGACCTACCCAGTTTTTTCACATTTCTGGACGAATCATAGCCTCAGGATACCAAAAAAGTTGTTTTTAGCCATTGGTCCGTGCGTCTGTCTGTCTGTCTGTCTGTCTGTCTGTCTGTCTGTCTGTCTGTCTGTCTGTGAACAGGATATCTCAAGAACGGTAAGAGCTAGAGACTTGAAATTTGGTATGCAAATCAATTTTATACACCAGACGAACCACGAAACTTTTGGTTGAAATCGGCCGCAAAATGCGGCCGCAGGGCCGCAAATATTGGCCGCAAGCGCCGCTTCTATGAATTGGTTAATGATACAAAAAAAGTTACAGAACAACATTTTCTTAGATTAAAAAAATAATAGGGGTCTCTTCTTATCATTTTTTTGATATCTTGAACTTTTTGGACCTCGGCCCCAATTTACCGGTATTTTGGGGGGGACCCGCTCAGACTAACTTTTTTATTATTCATCCTAGATGGGGATTGTGACATATCAAATCCAATGATTTTGAGGTGCTGATTACGAATTTGGCTTTGATTTTTAGCTGACTGTTACCTTTGAGTCACCAGTGGCTTTTGGTCCTGTTCCCATTCCTAATATGATAAGGAAAGTCGTGTGATGTTTACACCAGATTTTTTTTTAAACTATAGTTATAGGTGATAAATTATATCACCTATAGGTAACTATATTTTTCTGAATTTTATACTAAAAATATTCTACATTACTTTGTCCTCCTCAGAAAGATTTATAAATTAATAATAGTGCTCAAAATCACAAATTGGGGGATAACATGTCATGTCCCAACTGGGTTTTTCGAACCAGCGACCTCTAGATTACCAGACTGAAATCTTGACCACTGAGCTACCAGGACTAAAATAGGTTCTGTTTTCTTCTAGTTTCTGATGTGTGGAAATTATTAAGTATATCTTACATAAGTAACCACATGATTTTGAACTTGATGGTTGAATAGCATGACTACACATTTCATATATTGTATATTATATAGGTTTTTATCAGAATATCTACGATTCTTACCCATAAGAATCTACTAAAAATAGGTTTTATCTACGATTCTTATCCATAAGAAGCTACTAAAACTAGTGCATGTACTAATTGTATATTTCGCCAGCCAGAACCGATGCGTCTTTGAAATCAATGCTTGTTAAGTGAAGGTTAAATACAAACAAATATTTGGGATGCTTAAACGCCAAATTATAAAACTAGATAAGGGTTTTTTGTTCCTCATCCGAGATGAAACAGCTTGGCCGTGATGTGAAGAACGACCTATACAGAAAGCGACAAACAGTGATCTGTGATTGGTGGAGAGTCTGATTGAAGGCAGGTGGACGGCCATACATTCATACAATCTCTTCCACCCAAGCCAAGGGTTGGGTGGAAGAGATTGCCATAGGCAATAACCCCGCCCTTTAGTTAGGACATATGTTTTTATATATTTTCTATTCTTTTTCATTTGTATTGTATATATTGTTTCCATTTTTTTTCAATGTTAGTATAATTATTTGTATGTACATAACGTCCATTTATATCTGATAAACAGTTGTACTATAATAATTAATAATAATACCTACATGGCAACGATTAATCGGTATTAAAAAAATGTCTATTAATTCCGCCCTTGATGACGGGTCATCCATTGTTATAATAATAATACTCAGGGGGTGCCGTCCATGCATGTATTGCATGCACTGCATGTTCATATCACCAAGGGGTTTATACCCTCCATTCACTGGAAACTTGCAAACCAGAGAAAGGCCGGGAATAACCAGTATCACGAGGGTTCGAATTCGAATAGTCACCCATCCAAGTCTTCGCTGGACGTTGCTTAACTTCAGTGACAAAATGAGAACTGGTGTATTCCAAGTGCCATCGACGCTGGGCTCCGTCGAATTTATTCACACAGATCTGGCCAAACCGAAACTAAAAGGTATATAAAATACTGTAATCGGTCACCTTTGAAAATGAATTTGCTCCGCTCGCCACGATTAACAAAGATGAAACAGGTGTCTCGCTAGAGGACAGTAAAAAGGTAATGGACTAGCAACGCAACTACTAGACAACCCTAAGAAGCAAGGCTACCTTGCAGTCATCCAAGGGTTTATTGGCTTAAAAAGAGAAATGGACTTTTCCTGACGATGGTTGATCGCACATATAGATACTAGTATATGTATGTGGTTCAGAAAAAATCCAACTTTCAACTTAAGTTGATTGGCTGGCGCGGCCGATGCTGAGGAACTGCAACAACTCCAGACCCCAAAAAAAATGAGAGGATTTTTTTAAAAGTGTTAGCTCTCACACGATGAAAACAGGAGGTTACGAAACGTCCAGAAAAATGGAAAAATTAAAAACGGAGCAAGTGGGTATTTTTTTTTTACAAAAACATACACAATACTTCCGATTTATAATATTAGAAATTTATCGGAAGTACTGAGAACACATTTATAAAATAATTCATGCAGAATTATCATCATTAGAATGGTAAACAAACGCTTTATAGATACTGAAAGAGCGACTCTACAAACCCCATTTTAGAGCGTTTTTTGAGTCAGTACCCCAAAACAGTTTCCCACCGGCCGCACCTACTGGAGAACATTACTCCTCCGGTTGTGGCCAAGCTGGTTACAATAACATCACGCTACAAGACATTAACGGCTGCGCTCCTATTGATATTTTTTTTTTTTTTTTTTTTTTTAAGATGAGTGCACAGCCTTTTTTATTTCGTAGCCATGAAACAGGAGCTACTGTAGACGCTTGTGGTCTGTGTTGTAGCCTGCCCATCCCGTAGTATGCCTCCCCTGTGATGGGCGAGAAGTGACACAATACTTCCCATTTAGGTGCTGGGTCAACACGAGCGCACCGGAAGGTATCCCTTACAAACAACTGTAGCCAAATTTTGAATACAAATTTTTGTCGGCGCGGGGGTTCGAACCCGGGACCTTCCGCATGGAAAGCGAGTGCTTAACCACTGAGCTATTTGTGCGCTCAGTGGTTAAGCATTTGGAAGTATTGTGTCACTTCTCGCCCATCAGATGGTAGGCATACTACGGAATGGCTACTAAATAAAAAACGGCTGTGAAACACACATCCTTAAATAAATAAAAACCAAGTGATGGTGTATGGCTATATCTGCCATCAGGACCTTAATTTTAGTGAATCAATCAAAGCAGAAAATCAGGAGTAGTAGGTACTTGCACCAACATTCCTAAACACATGTTTCTAGCTCATCTTCAGTAGGTCAATTAACTTGGTTGATTTTACAATTAGTACGGTCTAGTAAAAAATACACTGCCAATTATTGACACAATACTTCCTCGTGATTGGTTCACAATGTATACTCAGGCCAATTTGAGGTTTTATGTTTTTTATATATATAAAGGTAGTTGTACCCCAGAACCGCTTTCGCATTACTTCAGGGCACTTGAACTTAAATCCATGCCATTCCGGAAACGGAAAAACTCGGTCAGAATTTTCCGCTCCGGACGGGATTCGAACCCGCAACCTCCGGGTCAGCAACCAATACTCTTACTTAACCTCTGAGCTACGGAGGTCGGCACGAGATTTTATATTAAATCACTTCTCGTATCTCCAAAACCGCTTAACCGATTTTCTTCAAATTTGTAGAGTACTGTTTTTTCTACATTCAAGATTCTACAAAAAATACTGTTTCGGTAAGTCGTAGACCTTATTTTTTCACTTTTTTGTTAATTTTTTTGGATTTTCTTAAATATCAGAGCTAAATTAATTTTTATTAAAAATAATTACAAATATACTATGTAAAACACTAAAATTTACAAGCATGCACATTGCACAGATGCACAGTTACCGTTCACGAGTTATAAGCGTATTATAAGTAAAATTTTAGTGGTCAGGCGCATGGTCTCTATCACCAAGAACCGCTAGTGCGAATGATTTGAGAAATAACATTGTGAAATCTTTCACGATTAATTAAACATTTTTTATATACATTATTATTATTATTTTAGTATTACATCACACTCTAGACTAATCACATACGAAAATATCGATCAAGTGGTAACCTAATTACAAAAGTGGCTATAAAAAACACTTCTTAGTCGTAATTAAAATTGCTTTGTTTTGCTCATAAGGAAATCCAGTTTGGTGTAGGTTACTGTGTCGGAACTGGTGATCCCTGGGTGAACGAGTAAACAACTAAATGTAGTTATGGATTTTGTTTATTTTGGTTTATAGTCACATCTTGAAATAAATATTATGTATAAAGGTCATACATACATAACTCATGGCATTTATTAAATGATCGCTATATTTCTAAATCAGTAACTACAAGGTAGTTAGAATCAGCAATTTTTCCTCTCACAATCAGTCTACAAAGTAGAAGAAAGTTTAATTTTTTAACCCCAACCAGCAAAAGCCCTCAAACGCAACTGAACATAGGTAATTTTCTAATTTCGACAACAACAAAAAAAATCGCTGACTTTTTTGGCGCGTTGAATGCGTCGGTTCTCGTAAGATCAACAAAGTGAAGCGACATCCAGCAAAGTGAAAACTTCTTGATGCTGGCATTCCGGCCCGACCCAGGGTGGTTGAAGTTAATGTGGGTAGAGCAGGTTTGTGAGTTTCCTGCGAATGGCGAGTAACACTCCCGTTGTGATATGACCGTGTAGTTAAAAGGTACGTTAAACCCAAAAAAAAAGTCTGTGCCAAAGTTAAATCAATTTCTTATTTCTAGTTTTTCATTACATACATTATTGTACAGGAAAGTCATTTCAACTTTCATGATATCGTATTGTTAGCTTCTATATAAAAATTCCGATATTTGCGGATTCACTTACCCTATCAATTTTACAACAATAGTAGGTATAGTCCATTTCAAACTTTGAAATTGTCTGCAAAGTTAACACTACACGTATTTTAAAAAACAATATTACCGTTTTTCTTGATATTTGCTATAACATTTGTTTTCAACGTTTGCAAAAGAACAAATTTCTCTCTAGTTCAAATGATACATTTTTTCGTTTGACCCCTAGTAAGTGGGACTTACACACAAAAGGCTTTAAATTGAAAGCCATCTACTTTGAAATTGTCTGAAACCCATCTACTTTAAAACCTATGATACATTGATACCCCCTTTCTGTGGGCATATTAATAAAATACTCAATACAATACTCTGTTTGTCCTGCAAGAATGAGACTAAAGAGTCCGTTTACTCACACAGTCTAAACAAAGTCTTATCAATTGGTGTAAATATCATGGTGGGCATTTTTTTTTTACATATTATTATCACAAGTATGACGTCACAAACACTAAAAACCGTCTTACTAAAACTTACCATTCTTGGACTTGAACCATTAAACTTCAGGTTACGGTGTCCGTTCAAGTAGTTCTGATCAGTTCAAAAAAGATCCAACCAGTCCTTTGAACGCTTCCAGGTATTTCATCCTGAGAGGATGCCACACGCAAAAACTAAAAGGTCAAATCACACGCGCCAGAAACAGATATCTCACTTCACATTAAACGTAGAGGTCGCTGACCTGCCTTTGGGAACATTTGGTAAGTTGATACTTTAAGCCGTACCGCCAGGACATGAGTTTCTTTGTATTCCCCGGAGCAAAATGTGTCCTCTTAAGATAATGGTGAGAGACAGAGAGAATAAGAGAGGAAAAAGAGAGAAGTAGAGAAGAAGATAGAGACAAGGAAAAAAGAGAAGAGATAAGAGATAAGGAAGTAGATATAAGAGAGAAGGAGAGAAGAGGACAGGGAGAAGAGAGAAAGAGAGAAGGAGAGAAAAAGACAGGGAGACGAGAGAAGAGAAAAGAGATAAGGAAGTAGAGATAAAAGAGAAGGAGAGAAGAGGACAGGGAGAAGAGAGAAAGAGAGAAGGAGAGAAAAAGACAGGGAGACGAGAGAAGAGAAAAGAGATAAGGAAGTAGAGATAAGGAAGTAGAGATAATATTCCTTATTTTTTATGTAAATAATTTTTATTTGACCTTTTTCTTAACAACAAGAAAAAGGGAAGAATAGTAAAGAGACAATGGAAGGGAAGAGAGAGAGAGAGAGAGAGAGAGAAGAGGACAGGGAGAAGAGAGAAAGAGAGAAGATAGGAGAGGCAAGAGAGAAGAAGGAAGGAGAGAAGAGGAGAGGGGGAAGAGAGAAAGAGAAAAAAGAGGAGAGAGAAGAGAAAAGAAGGAAGGAGAGAAAAGGAGAGGGAGAAGGGAGGAGAAAAAACAGGAAGGGAGAGAAAGAATAATGTAATAATAGAGGTATACTTAATGTTACCATTCCTTATATCAATGAAGAATAATTGGAAGACGTTTGGAAGACTTCGGAATAATTGGAAGACGAGTTAGTAGATTATATTTAATTTATCTTTTGACTTTTGAATTTACAGTATGTACCTAAGTACTTAATAAAATCAGTTATTGTGTATATCTCAAGTCTGTTTGATGTATTGTCAAATTCAAAAACTAATGTAAATTAAAATAAAAGAAAAAAAATTATCAAAAAATTTAGGGAGCATTTTCTCTGTTGTTAATCATGGCTTTCGTTCTTAATATGTTTTAGGTTGTGCAACTTCCACATCACCAGGATAACAGCTCCGAGGGAAAACCTGTGTCTCTTCTTGTAAATCCTTTCCGTGCCATCAAAGTTTTATTTCTGTTTTCCTCTTTATAGGGTTAAAATTTCTAAAAAATACTCTAATATGGATAAAACTCCTATAAAAGTGTATGAGGACAGAGAACTTTTAAAAACACCTCAATCAGGTATAAAAAGAGTTCTTAACATTACTCCTGCAAACCCGCTGTCTCCAAAAGATGTCAATGTTCAGACACCTCTAATTTTTAAACCAAAAAAACTACAGATCCCTGACATTTTTAGTCCTATTTCAAAAATAAAAAGTCTTCCCGTTCGACAGAAATATACAACAGGTAATAACGAGAATTGGGAGGACTTGGAAACAGATGATGAGGCACCTTGTAAAGATGCAGTAACGTCGACACCAATAGTACCCAAGAGGAACCGAAACTACTACAACTGTCTGAAGATAACACCAAAGCATGACAAAAGTAATGTTAAAATAATTGAGAAAAAAAGTTCTAACGACAAATTTTATAATGTGAAATATAATGCTAGAAAAGCCAGTACAAACACCAATGATATTTACAGTCTTCGACGTAGAAAAATGAAAGAAAACTTGGCAAATGAGCTAAAAGCAGTCTTGCATAAAAAGCAGTTGAAACATGAGATTGACAAAAAAGTAAGCCCAAACTTACTACCTGACAATAAAGAACGTAATAGTTCAAATAAACCAACAACATCCGACAGTTTTGAAGAACTGAAGGCGAGGTTTGAAAGGGTAAAAAGTAAAGCTACCAAGACAGATGACAAATCTCCATCATATAACACTGAGAGTGCACAAAAAGATACAAAAAAGACAAGTGCATATAATTTTAAGGAAATTTTAAGGAGACAAGCAGGGAACGAAATTAATAATATTCCAGCGACTGACAAAAACATCGAAGAAGTCAAAACTAACAAACCAACTCCTGTTGAGAAAAGTGAACTTTCTGAATTAGAAGTCTCAAAACAAGAATCTGGATCAAATCTGAATTACTACACAGCTTTCCCAGATACTACAAATCCAGAATCCTCAAAAAAAGCAGTACCTCCCGTTTTTAATGGTGCACATTTCAAATACCAAGGACACAAACAATTTGATCAGAATGATATTAGCGGAGTACAAATTATACCGAACAGTTTAAATGTAACTCCATCCGAGAATAACGGCGAGGGAAAACTGTCTAAGAACAATAATTCCAGGAGCAACAAAAAACCTCTCACATCAAAGACAAACTCTCTGAAAGAAAGGAATGAGTCCAAAATTCCAAAATTGAACATGGAGAAATCAAGCAATAAAAAATCCTCTTCAATTCTAATAAGAGATGAAGATATAGACAGAATAACCTATAAATTAAATCTAGGTCCAGTTAGAACTTTAAACTCAACCAGCAACGAAAAAGCAAAATTGACTGGTAGAATTGCTGCTAAAGTCCTTTCACAGCCTAAAAAGTTAGTTGAAAAAAACGTCGAGCATGAAATTGTTGAACATTGTGAACATGATCCTAAATTAAAGTTGGCATTTCAGAGCCCGGTAGAAAGAAAAACACAGGAGCCAAATGAAGGTTTGAAAATCAATGATGCAGTAACGGAAATAATAGATCATCTTAAGTCCATCAACTCCTGTAAAAAGGTTCCAACAGACAGTAAAACTAAGTCTGAACCTAAAAAAAAGCCATGTTCTTTTAAGATTACAAGACAGAACAAAACGGAAACTGAAACATATACGAGATCAACTTCGAGCGAAGAGGTTAGTTTAAGTTATAATGCCAGAAAACGAAAAATAAGTTTCACTGGTAAAAATACACATTCTGAAGTTCATAATAGTAAAATAAGAGTGACATCTCAATACAAAGTTACAACATGTGATAGAAAAATATCCCTCCAAGAATCTGTGAACTTTTCTAGAAACCAATTCATTCAAAAACATAGCACACACAATTTTTCAGAGAGTGTTAAAGAATTTTCAGAGTTATACAACTCTCAGAATGAAAAGTCAAGCAACTACAAAGACAATACAAAACCAACATTTCCTCAGAATGAGAACCGACAAGTTAATTCAACTTTTGTCATACAGAATCCAAGCTCTTGTTATGATTGCCACAACTCGCTGCCAATAATATTAGACCATTCCTCTCCAAATAGTATAGGTTCTTCTTGTAGTTCGAAAGTCGTTTCTGAAACTAAAACTAAATCGATGAAAACTTCTTTAGGAACATTTGGCGATTGCTTTAAGTTCCGCAAAAAAAGCACAACATATTCTAGAGAAACAAAATCAAATCTTAAGCGATCATATTCTTTCGTTCACATTAGTGTAAAAGACAAAAAATTAGACCCGAAATCCATCCTAGACCTTCACTCCTTGTCCCAATCTTTTCCAAAAAATTCATTTTATTTTTCAGATACAGAATCCTCTCCTCTACTTCCTCATGAAAATTTCCCTAAACATTCACAAAAGAAGAGAAAACAGTTGAAAACCTTGACAAAAGATCATTTCCAAAAAAAGAGTCTCAGAGAAGAGAGAGAAGCAGTCAAGGAAAACGAAGAAATTTATGATAAAATTGACAAAAATAATGTTAAAAGTGTCGATTTTGATATACACAAAGAAGACCAAATAGAGGAAACTGATGTGATTTATGATGAAATTAAGAACAAAAATATTGTTAGTGTTGATGTTCATGAGCCCAAAGGACAACTACATATCACTAAGAATGAAGCACCACATCAAATTAGTACAAAAAGAGATGAACAGCGTGATAGGATTGAATCTTTTCGTGTGAGCACTGATAAATATGATATACCCATCTTTCACAACAGCCCATCAAGTCAAGCAGAGTCAAAAGTTTTCCAGAAATTCATGAAAATAAAATCAGTTGATATTGAGAGAGATTCTCTTTCGGATGAAAGCGAAAACTGTGTCGTTTTAAACGATGAATTCTTCAAGAAGACGCAGAAGCTGGTTAACAATGAAAAAGAGCTGATTGACATAACCAAAGGTGTCGCCAAAGTAGAAGATGAGCTCAATGACCTTTCTAGATTGCATTCTGAGATCAAGGAGGACCTGGTGATCAAGTGGGCGTGTCCAACGACATTAAAATCTTCATCTTCATCTGACAACATTTCTGAAGGAAATGACTCAGTCAAGCATGATGGTGAAGTTGACGACCGCATTCCGATGAGAAATGCCGCGAGTGCAGACAAAAGCGTGAACATAAATGTAAGTACTTAGATATAAATAATATGAATACGGGCATGATTGTATATTTGTATAATTAAGGTTAAAGTCAAAATTAATGTAAATTATTTAAGAAGATATGGATAAGCTTTAAATATAAATGATAACTTCTCATTTTTCTGTTTATACTGACTGACACTGATACTTACTGACATTCATTATAAGTAATGTTGTGAAATTAAATTAAACATATCTTATCTTCTATTTACATACTGATGGAATTTTTACTTTCCTTATCCTATAATAAGGAAAGTATTGTATTCGTCGAAAATTTGACCTACCCAGCTTTTCACATTTCTGGACGAATCATAGCCTCAGGATACCAAAAAAGTGGTTTTCAGCCATTGGTCCGTGCGTCTGTCTGTGTGTCTGTCTGTGTGTCTGTCTGTGTGTCTGTGTGTGAACAGGATATCTCAAGAACGGTAAGAGCTAGAGACTTGAAATTTGGTATGGTAATTAATTTTATACACCAGACGAACCATGAAACTTTTGGTTGAAATCGGCCGCATTCTGCGGCCGCAGGGCCGCAAATATTGGCCGCAAGCACCGCTTCTTTGAATTGGTTAAAGATACAAAAAAAGTTCGAGAACAACATTTTCTCAGATTAAAAAAATAATAGGGGTTCACTCTGATCATTTTTTTGATATCTTTAACTTTTTGGAAACCGGCCCCAATTTACCGGTATTGTAGGGGGACCCGATTGGACTAACTTTTTTATTATTCATCCTAGATGGGGGTTGTGACATATCAAATTAAATGATTTTGAAGTGCTGATCACGAATTTGGCATTGATTTTTAGTTATCTGTTACCGTTCAGTCACCAGTGGCGGAATTTGACTCCTTTTTGGGAGATAAGGAAAGTCGTGTGATGTTTACACCAGATTTTTTCAATCTTGTTTGGATCTTACAATGGTTTACATTGTAAGGGGTAGCTGGGTTGTGTTAAGTAACGTAACGTTTTTGGACCACGTAATAACAAAAAAAAGGCTTTTACTGACTTACAAACTCAAATACTTACTTACTGACTTCATTATGATATTATAAACCTCAAAACAATTTTAGGGTGAAAAGAAAGAAAAAAGAATCCTAGAAAGAATCTCGAGCAAAGGAATATTGTCATAGGGACAGTAACACTGCCATCCGCGAATAACATCAGTGTAAGAAATTCCATAGGCTTCAGATAAAGACTATGGAAGATAACAGTGACACCTTGCCAAAACATGACACATGAACCACTTAATCTGAAGATAACTCATATGATCTGATAATACAATAATCAGATCATAGGAGCAAGTCTATCAAGGAATGTGGAATGTACCATCGATAAACACTCGTATATAAACCTAAGAAAAGAGGGACAAGTCAGTTAGTACTCCCGAGTCACACCATCGCTCTCAGGAGTCTCGCTCATCGATCTCTAGTGAACACCTCTTGACGTCAGCCCGCCCCTGGTCGCCCTCTCTCACAAGTTCAGTCGAAACAAAGCCTATTGCGTCTATCCATTATTCCGATTACAGAACCCAGAATCCTTCATCTATTAGGTAAGTACACGTTAGTTTTCATAGTGATTTTATAGACAAACTAGATTTTTGTTGACATAACGTTGTGACCCCTGCCTATAGACTAGAAGACTGAATTTGTTGACCTTTCGTTTTATTAACAGTAATTTAAAATGGCTAAACTAATTTTCGATATTTATACACTAACCATGGAAGAGGTACAATACGAGCTAGCTTTAAGAGGGGAAACCCTAAAAGGCACAGAAAAACTCGACGACCTTCGTCGAATGCTCAGTAAAAATAAAAACAAAGAGGTCGCCCAGTTGGCCCCAGAACAACTACCAAATTTGGAGGCGGAGTTAGAAAGAATAGAAAGGGGACTAGATAATTTGAATACACTCTTTGAAGGACTCGCTGACGGATCAACAAATTACAGACAAATCGAGACGAGATACTTACATTACAAATCTCGAATAAGTAAATTTCCGGAATGTTCGCAAGAACAGAAGATATTGCTTAAATCACTTTCAGACAGATTCAAAGAACTTTTACAAAAATACATAAGCTACCGAGAAACCCTAAATACAAAAAGTTTTTTAAACATAACATCTACTCCCACATCAACGACCACCACTGCACAGTCATCAAACACAGCACCACTAGTGAGCCTGGATAACACTCGCCACCTAACAGAACAGAGTACGTCATGTTCAGGTCCAGCAAGTATAACATGCCCAGTAACACAAAACGTAGTACACCAAGACCCAATTTTAAAACCGAAAACTCCCACGTTAAAACCAATTACATTTTCAGCTAAATTCGGTGAAAATATTAGCGATTTTCTTGAAAAATACAGGTTAGCGTGTCAAGTAAACGGGTGGGTTGGAAACATTAGAAAAACAGTTCTTCCATGTTACCTCGAGGGACCTGCGTCGGACTGGTACAATTATAACATTAAAGAACACCATACTTGGGAAGACGTAGTAACATTGATCAAAACAGCTTTCGAAGAAGATATAGAAAAACGGATTTTATTAATAAAACTTAAAAGTAGGAAATTCAAAACAGACGATGAACCAACAATGGCATATATCCAGGACATTTTAACCTTATGTTCAAAAATAGATCCGCTTATGCCGTCCGATAGAATTAAAGAATTTCTACTGGATGGCTTACCCCTAGATATGCTGAAAACAGTCATGTTAAGAGGTGACGACACTTTAGTTCAAGTGATAGACAATATCAAGAAAATAAACGGGGTAAACCGAATGGTCGACATTCGAAATACAGAGGTAGAACTTAATCAATGTAACTTCATAAATCATAATAAACAAAATAACTATGACAAAAACCGACAGGACGAAATCCTAGAGAGACTTAGAAATTTAGAATCGAATTATTCACAGAAACGCCCATTTCAACCCAGGTACAGGGATAATGGTCGAACTGGAGACGGTCGACCTACATGTTTTAACTGTCATAAAATAGGACACTTAGCAAGATTTTGTAGAACTAGAAAAAACTTTGGTCAAACAACAAAACGTTCGGGAAACGGGGTCGTGGCTCATCAAGGAGGGGTAAACGAGCCACGAAGTACCTTAAATCCCCCAGCTACAGCCTGGTCGGACCAAAACCAACAGGCTTAACTACCATTAAAATATTCGAAGGCGACAACACTCACAGGGCTATTCTAGACTCTGGGAGTGCAATTTCAATCATCGATCAAAGTTTGGTTAACCCCAAAAATGTTCGAAACTGTAATATAAGGAAAGTCATTGCAGCAAACAACGAAAAAATGACCGTGTCAGGTATCGCGAGATTAAAGTTTTTCATTGATAAAAATTCAGACTATCTTATTCAAGATTTCTACGTAATCAGAAATTTCACACCTTGCATTGTCCTTGGCACAGACTTTCTAGTAAAATACAAAGTCAGCATTATTTATCATAACAATAAAATAGTATACACTCAGGATTATCGCAAGGTTACCGCCGATATCTATACTCAGAACAATAAGATATACAGTAATACTTTGTTAGTATCATCTGAACTAGACCATAATACAAGTGTAAACAATAAGGTGAATAGCACAATCAAGTTCAACATAGCAGATAACCTTAATAAGACACAAAGATTACAACTTAAGAAATTATTAACCGAGTATGTAGATATTTTTTCCGCAGAACATGAAATTCCAGCGGGGAACGCCAGAGTACCCCCGGCCAGAATTTTACTCGAGGACGACATACCAGTGGCGCGTCCTCCATATAGAACAGCACATAAAGAAAGGGAATTAATCGAGAGCCATGTCAACAAAATGTTAACAGCTGGAGTCATAAGAGAATCTCAATCCCCATATTCAGCACCCGTAGTATTGGTTAAAAAGTCTAACAAGGATCCCAGATTTTGCGTTGATTACAGATTGCTGAACAAAAAGGTAACCGACTACAAATTTCCGATGCCGAGAACAGACGACTTCTTAAACCACCTGAATGGAGCTAAATTTTTCACGTGTTTAGATTTGAAAAATTGTTTCTGGCAAATTCCATTAGCAGAGGAAGACAAACATAAGACAGCTTTTGCCACCAGTAACGCGCTGCACGAATATAACGTACTCCCTTTCGGCCTGAAATCTAGCCCTAGTATATGTCAAAAGGCGATGTACGACGCAGTCAAAGGACTCTTATGGAACACCGTGTTAGTGTACGTAGACGACTGGCTAGTGGCAGATTCAGATTTTGAATCTCACCTAATTAGCCTAAGAAAAGTGTTTCAGAGATTAAGAGAGGTAAATCTAAAAGTTAAACCAGAAAAATGTATGTTCGGAAAGAACTTAATCAAAGTATTGGGACATATGGTCTCAGCAGAAGGCATAGCTCCCGACGAAGAAAAGCTAAGAAGCGTTAAGCTCTTCCCCAGACCAAAAACAGTCAAACAAGTTCGAAGTTGGTTAGGACTATCTAATTATTACCGAATGTTTATTCCACAGTACGCACAACTAACCAAAAACCTACAGGAACTCACGAAGAAGAATGCTAAGTTCCAGTGGAAAACGGAGCACGAAAAAGAATTCCAACTCATAAAGGAAAAGCTCCTCACAGCACCAGTTCTACGCCACTTCAATCCTGCCCTGGAAACAGAATTGGTCATCGACGCATCAGACTATGGTGTTGGAGCTATTATTCAACAAAGAGGCCCCAACGACAAGGCAGGCACAGGGAACGTCGTGGCATATGCATCACGGAATTTAAGGGGAGCAGAACTGAAATATTTCACAACAGAGAAAGAAATGCTCGCACTAGTTTTCGGAACCACAGTATTCAGAAATTACCTGTGGGGAACCAAGTTCACAGTAATCACGGACCATGCCAGTCTACGGTATTGGAACAATATCAAGAACCCATCATCAAGACTCATGAGATTCGTACTTAGATTAAGCGAATTTGACTTCGACGTAGTGCACAAGGCAGGAAAGCTGAACACGGCAGCGGATGCCCTAAGCAGAACACCAACAGACAGCCTGTTGTACAACATAGAAGAGGAGGAAATTCCATGTTTTAACATCAGATTAGAAAATATGGATAACCTGCAGATGCAAGACCCAGAACTAGCAGAAATTATAAAAGCCTTTAATAATCCAGAAGCAAAAAGAAACATCAGAAGAAAGGTCAGAAGGTACATCCTAGAAAAAGGCATTCTATATAAAAATATAAACCATAACGGTCAAAGTTACAAAGTGACAGTAATACCGCGCAACCTTAGACCCGAAATTCTGAATAGCGTCCACGACTCCCCACTCACAGGAGCACACCTAGGAAGAGATAAATGCATGCTGAAATTAAAAACACGTTATTTCTGGGAAAACATGTATAACGACATAGAAGAATACGTCAGGTCATGTCCCGACTGTCAGCATATGAAACGAGGATCAAGCAAACACCCCAATGGTCTCTTGCAGCCCATCAAAGCCCCAAGTCAACCATTCGAACACATATGCATAGACATAGTCGGACCATTCGTAAGAGCCTTCGACAAAAGTAAGTACATAATCACATGTGTAGATTTCGCGACCAGATACGCAGAAGCAAAGGCTGTACAAGCCGCCACAGCCGAAGAAGTAGCCACCTTTTTATACGAAATAATAACAAGACACGGAGCATTCAAGAAATTAAGCTGCGACAGAGGAAGTCAATTCCGATCGAAAGTTATCTCCAATCTAATGGAACAGATAGGCGCATTTCAATCATTTTCTACAGCCTATCACCCAGCTTCACAAGGCGTAGTGGAAAGATTCCACGCAAGCCTAACCAACATGCTCGCAGCCTACACTTCCAGCGATCAGAAGGACGGGAACCAGAGCTTACCATCAGTTTTGTTCGCGTACAACACCAGCACGAACAAAAGCACGAAATACTCACCCTTCGAACTAGTGTACGGACGACAGGCCACACTTCCCTTAGACGTAGCACTGTCCAACACTGACCCAGAAACACAAGATAAAAGAATCACTAAGATAAAAGAATGGCGAGAAAAAGCCGCGAGTAATCTAGAATCAGCACAAAAAACGATTAAACAATATTTCGACAAGAAAAGATCCGACACCAAGTTCAAAGTACATGACAAGGTTATGTTGTACAACCCGGCAAGAAAAGTAGGCCGAACGGACAAGTTAGACCCGAAATACTACGGGCCACTGACAATCACAAGAGTGGTATCAGATGTGAACTACGAAGTTGAAGGCAAACTTAGTAGTAAGAAAAACTTTAAAGATGTAGTTCACATAGAAAGATTAAAGCCATTCTACGAAGACAACTCTAGAGAATAACGGTAAGTATATATACAGGTTCATAATCGGGGTTGGTCCCCGATACCGGGCTAACAGCCCTGGCGCCCGAAACAACAAACAAACACTGGGAACCCTAACCCATACCTTAGGCTCATGGGATATAGATCTGAACTTTTCTTGTCCGAAAGAAACTCTAAAACTGGTCAACGTTTGAACGCAGTAACGACTTCCCCCATTTTAAACCTTCCTTCAGACACCCTTCCAAAAGTATGAATGTATCCTTATTAACTAGAATGAATGGTTTCAGTAAATTCTCCAGTGCTTCCCAGGGCCCGGGAACACAAGGTATGCATGTGACAGAACGAATGTGTGAATACGAATGAACGAAAGGATTGAATGCATGGACCAGCGAATAAAGTAAATCGCGAGACAAGAAGAGCTTTTACAAAAAAGATAATTGTCAGACAATCCCTAAGAAAAAAAAAAAAAAAAAAAAAAAAAAAAAAAAAAAACGTATTAAGAAGTATCTAATTTAAATCAGGTACAGTGAGATAGTAAAAATATATTTATGTAACCTTGAATATTATACTTGAATCTTATGTTATACGTTATCTAAACCCGAATGTTATATTATAGATAGAGTTTGCAGTACATAGTACGTAATTGATACAATTTTTAAAATACCGTATAGCTAATAATGTTTTTCAATACCTTATTTATAAAAATTATGGATATATATATACCAGGTAAACACTAATTAAGATTTATAATATTATGCACCACAGCTAAGATTTATAATATTTATAATAATTAAGATTTATAATATCTAAGATTTACAATATATTATGCACCACAGTTAAGATTTATATTATTTATAATAGTTTATAATAGTTAAGATCTATAATACCTAAGATTTACAATATATTATGACCACAAAAGATATCTATAAAATAATACATTGTTCACAATTTATAATATGCCTATACTGCTTATATTTAGTTGAGTAAAACAATATAATTTTTGTTCTCATGTTATCTTCATAATTGTTGATTATACAGAAAAGGGAAGCCCTAGTCCAAATACTACAAAGCAACAACAATCCCCAGCCCCACCACCGCCTGTACGAGTCACGGAAAAGCAATTACAACTCATACAGTAAGAACAAGAAGGACAGCAGAGCACATGAACGGATGGAGGTAGTGTGTAAGATGGTCACCCTACTCAGGAAAAACACTAGTGAAGGAACGAGAAGACCAACTCCCATCCGGCACCATACAGCACAAGCAACAACGACAATAACAACCCGTTGCGGCGAAACAACACCAACACCACCAACCGGCCCGGCAGTCAAAACCCCACTTCCACCCATTGGCCACATCAACTATAACATCTGACTCCGGCTCAACAACATTTAGCCTAAAATCCACCGGAACACCCAACCAATTCCAGACAAAAGCCATGACTCATAGGGAAGAAACACCGAGAAATACAAAAAAGAACACGGGAGGGAACAACGGAACCCCTCGCCTGCAGAATTTCAGGCGAATCCCAACAGAATAACCGCACCGCAATGGACACAGCCCACCAGAAGTTAAGACAAAAACACCGAGAAAACGTCACAGAAAATTACAAGCAAGGGTGACCCTCCGAGAAACACACACGCACACACCTCCAGACGAAACAAGCTGCTCCGACACAGCACCAGCGGCAGCAACAACACGACAGACACCGACAAGCAGAGAAAGGACGGACTAGGGCCCACCTGCACCTATAAAATTTAAATTACCATGTATAATAATGTTCATTATATTAAACCCATGTATGTAGATTAACTAAAATGTAAACAATAAATATAGAGACAAAGTGAGGAGGTCGGTCAGGTCGCTTTAGGGGCAAAGCTCGCACTACTCATACATAATATAATAATGGCAGCAAACAACTGCTGGAATAAAGGGACTCTTCAGTCCTAATTCAGCAGCATAAACAAGTGCTTTGACTTGACCAACAAATCAGTCTCTCTTCCAACCATCTGTCACTGTATCATAATTAACAATATAACAACTTCACATATGTTAATATTTTCATAATTACAGGGTACATATACCTACACTTACCTACTTATTAATTAGTTACAATAAGATGGCTAGCAACAAGAATTTTATTATAATTATAATCTATCTAAACATACAGGGTGACCAAGATTTATATCTCTTGAATTTATCATCCAAGTCAGAAGGTTAAATTAACTCCAAAATTTTAGAATTAGTTGCTGGCAAATGCTTAATACACGAAATAATTAGGTACCTACATTAAAAAATTAATTAGATATCATTCAAAAACGAGTATGTACGTACTTCTATAATGAGCATTTCTTTTGGATCCACCAAAGTAGTACAGTTAGTAAGCATTATTTTCTTTACTAGTCTTTTCTCTAAAGTCTTCTTTTGACATTTTGAATCGATGAAAATTTGAACATAACTTATGATGACACACTGTTTTTTTTCGGAGGCGGGGAGTTTACTGTCGCTTTCAACTGCGTGGTCATCACGACGGGAGCTTTACCCTCCATTTTCTGGAAACTCACAAACTAGCTCCTCAAATTAAACTCACCCATCCTGAGTAGGGCCGGGAATAGCCAACATCACGAGAGTTCGAATTTGAATGGTCAACCATCGAAGTCCTAATCTCGCTTGATGTTGCTCAACTTAAGTGACTGAATGAGAACTGGCGTGTTGTACGTGCCATCTATACGCTGACTAATGGCTGGGTTGAGACTCGACTACTGGGTCCCAGCTCATGTAGATTTAGCGTCACGTGATAAATTTCCATCAATCACAGAGCTCTAAATTAATCACGTGACGCTGAATCGCCATGAGCTGGACCCAGCAATCGAGTCTTGACCCGGCCATAAGTTTTCTGTTGACCTTATGAATCGATGAAATTTTGAACATAACTTCTGACCACACTGTTTCCTCATAATTTTACTCTCAGTGGTTAGTACATGGTTGTGCTGAAATCTCATACCAAAATATCAAGAAATCACCATTCATATCCGACGGATTTAATTATGGTCGAAGTTTTTAATTAGAATCCTAGTTTTCGAAAGACCTAAGGTACGAGTTGGATTACAAGACACTATTCCAAGATGGTCACATACCTAATTATAATCGCCCGCATGCCATGTCTTCGCTATTTGTTCAGCGTACCTACCTGGTAGTTACCTGGGTATGAACTAAACGTTCGTGTCATGCATGGCAAGTTTACATGGATAAATAGCCATACTTACTTATATAGTACCTATTGGAAGAGAGGTATCAACTTCGTATTTTTAGAACATTGTACAAACACATCAATCGAATTACATTTGCTAGCTACAATTCTAAAAGTACAAAGAGATGACTGAATGGAACACTTAACACGGCATGATATTCAAATTTCAAATTCATATCTAATCTATTTTTATCACTACTCAAATACCTAATAGACGGGTTGAAAAGTTCATGTTACTTGTTACCCCACGGAAGCCAGCCTCCGAGGCGCAATAGTTGATGTGACTACTACTGTAGTCTAGAGATCACGAGTTCGATACCCGGTCGGAGTAGATTTTTCGAAGAAAATTCTGTTCCGTCCAAACACGTGCGGCTGGCATTTTCGGTCCTACCCAGGCTGGGTGAGGTTAATGTGGGTAGCTGGTACGATTCCCAGCGAATGGAGGGTAAAACCTCTCTACTGGCTATCTATCTCATTCAGGATAGAATCAACTGGTCACAATAGATCTAATATTAAGGTCGCAGTGTTAATTGTTAGGGTTTCACTGAAAACCCTGCAATCAGGTCAGATGATGATACCTCAAAGCTGGATGGTCACCCATCCAAGTCCTAGCCTTACTGAAAGTTGCTTAACTTCAGTGACAGAACGAGAACTGTTTCATCATGCCATTGACCATCGACGCTGCTTAATCAAAGTATTAATCTTCACAGAAAATCAAAACTCAACTGCTGACCTCCAAAGTCATCGGATCATCTTTCGACAAACAAACAGACAGGGACAATTTCACACCGCCGCCGTCCCCCCAACCAGAAGAGGTTTCGAAAGCTTTCGGCGCGGTGCCCAAAAAGTCCCGCATCTCTTCTCCTCTGAAAAGCCGCACGGACCGCTTCCAAAGGGATGAATACAGGCTGTTCCTGGAGGAGCAGAACTACAGGGCGATTCAAATGATAGAGAGCCGTATGACCAGAGTTGAAGAGAAGCTGAGTAGCCTGCAGTCTGTGACGCTAGACATTCGGAACTTACTTCAGGCGAAATTTGACAGCCCTGCAGGAGGTGAGTATATATTTTTTAGCTGACATTCGAACCTCGATATGAAAGAACTGAATATAGGAGAAACCTCGATAGAAGGTAAATAACCTCTTTATAACCGAGTTCTCTTATATCCAGGTTCGACTGTATGTAGTTAAAGACACATTTTATGTATCAAGTTTTATCTTTCCCGTAAAGTTCCTAGTCAGTGTAAAAAGTCAAGAGTAAATACGAGTAACTCATAGATGGTCAAGAGTAAATACTAGTAACTCATAGATAATAATATACCCCAATGTCACCCAATTTGGGCAAGGGCGTTTATTTGCAGTAAAAATGTATGAACAACAGATGTCAGTCTGTTGATTTAATATAAATTATATATTTCTTATATATTATTCCTAATATCCAAATGAACATTATATCGAGTCAGCTCATGATTACCTAAGAAATCGATAAATACCTATTCACTGGAACGGAAGCAATGTAAATCTCCAAAAACCCAATGAACATTAACGAAAATTTTATTTAATTTTAAAGTATCCGTTCGGGAGATAGCGTAGAACAGACATAGAAACAAACAGACAGAGAAATGCCATTGAGGCGAGTACCTACTCCTCACACGCCAGTTCTCGTTCTGTCACTGAGATTAAGTAACGTCCAGCGAGGTATGGACTTGGATGGGTGACCATTCAAATTCGGACCCCCGTGATTATGGCAATTTCCGGCCCCCCTCAGGCTGAGTCAGATGGGTGAGGTTAATTTGAGTAGCTGGTTTGTGAGTAGAAGCTGGTAGAAGGGTAAAACCCACTTCGTAAAATGACCTTGCAGTTGAAAGCGACATCAAGCCCCCAAATAGAAAAAAAAAATACAATATGTACCTTATTATAGGATAAGGAAAGTAAAAGCACCATCAACTAATTTGGCCCTCTCCCCCTCCAGACAGCAAGGCGCAGTCCTCCCCTGTGCCGCCGGTGCCGCCTCCTCCGCCGCCGCCTCTCCCTCCTCCTCCCCCTCCCGCCTCCACGGAGGTCTTCTTCTTCCCCCTCCGCTCCTCCACCTCCTACAACTCCTCCCTGGCGGGCACCAGAAGGAAGAGCAGCCCCAGGAACAAGAGTCTGAGACCCGCCATCACAGTGGACGATCTGAGGAGTGTCACTCTCAGGAAAGTTTCCAAGGTGAGAAGATCTTCAGGGCTGAATTGTAAAACGGGATTACAACCAGGGGCAACGGGTATATTTCCACAGCACTGCCAAACGACAAAGAGAGGATTTTCTCAAGCCCCAACTCGTATACAATGAAAATCATCACACATTTCTAGAACAATTAATCCATAAAATTATTATCATTGGCATGGTAGACAAATTCAAACTCTTTAGATACTGAAAGAGCTACTCTATAAATCCTATTTTAGTTCGGTTTATTTGACAGCACCCCCAAAACATTTTTTTATCGGCCGCGTCTGATTACAACAAAAACAAAGATAAGCCCATGGAGGAAGCAATGAAGGACTCATAACCTACCTCTATCCTATATTATATCTTCAGGGCGGTGATCCTATCACAGAAAATCGTCCAACTTGGATAGCTGCAGCCCATTCCAGAAACACTCTCCACTCTCAAATTCCCCGAATCTCCGTTTCAACTGTCACACAACATACTCTGATTGGTTATTGCGTTCAAATAACCCAATCGGAGTGACAGTTGAAAGGAAGATTTGGAGATTATGAGAGTGGAGACAGTTTCTGGAAAGGACTACTGGAACACAGAACACATGCTTTTGAAGGTCCTAAGGGTAGCTATATTGGATAGTTTGGTCATGTGACAGGTTTGAAGCATTACGAGTTGTCCATTACTCATTCCTCCATGGTCAAAACATGGATCCGTGATCCATAGATCGGATCCCACCCAATAATTGTATTTATTCTCATTTATTTGAGTACATGACCACTTAATAATAAGACTAGAAAATGCATCGAGCATTATCCTCACCTGGTGATTAGGTACCTTTAACTAAAGAGTAGTATTGTTTTTTGGGCAGTAAATGTCTTTTAGCCAGCGTCGATGGCACGTTGAATACAACAGTTCGCGTTCTGTCACTGATGTTAAGCAACGCCCAGCGAAGTCAGGACAAAGTTGAATGAGTGACCATCTGACTATTTAACTTTGAACTCTCGTGATGCTGGCTATTCTTGACCCCACGCAGGCTGGGCAAAGTTAATTTCAGTACTCGGTTTGTGAGTTTCCAGCGAATGGAGCGTAAAACCCCCATCGTAATATGACCATGCAGTTGAAAGCAACGTTATAACCCAAATTAAAAAGTCTACTGTTATGATTTTTTATCCCACCAGCCTGACCAAGTGAAAGCTCTGGCAAGGTTGCTTGTCTTGCATGTTAGTACTCGCTTTTCACCTCTCTCCCTAATAATAGCTCCGGCGTTGCACGCTGTCGCTACGTACCGTATGACTATAATTATGTTCAATTTCACAAAAATAGAACAAAATTGTGATACTGAAAGAAAACTTTTGAAAACTATTTTTTGATTTGTTTTCCTTATTGTTTTGCCCTAGAATAATTCTATGGTAGTTTTCTTTTTTTTCTCCCTCCAGAGTTTTCAAGTTGAGAACAGAAACTAGTTACCTACCTACTTATCTATTTTTAAACAAAATTCTATTATTCTCTTTGATTTTCTTGTGCGCGTGATTAGCTCAGTGGTTAAGCACTCACTTGCTATGCGGGTTCGATCCCCCGAGTCGACATTTTTTTTAAATATAAATACAGATTGTTTGTAAGGGATGCCTTCCCAGCACCTAAACAACCTGATTTCGCCCTTAGTCTTTCATTAAATGTTCATATCAAGCAAGACCTGAGGCACAAGTCATTAACGGGCGGGTCGAAGGGACCTGCCAGGTCCCTTCTTATTGGTGGATAGTGATCACGTGTCCACATGAGCCGGAAACTTAAATCCCGGTAGCTCAGTGGTAAAGGCGGCACTCTATGAATCCAGAGGTTTCCAGAAGTCGCGGGTTCGAAACCCAGCCTGGATATGACAAGTTATCCTCCCATTTGGAATTTTTACCACATAATAATATGTCTTGGGCTTACTGCTGGAATAATGGGACCTAATAGTCCTAATCAAGCAGTATAAATAAGGCGATATTATTATTATTATTGAAGTCGGGACCTGGCATGCGCATCGCGACCCGGCCATAAGTCAGTGTGATGCGAATTCAACTGTAGCCCTTCATGGCTCTGTAGTTCAGAGCATTGCTTGCCAACCTGGATGTTGCGGGATCGAATCCCGGCCGGGGCAGAAAATTCTGACCGAGACCGAAAAACTGAAGCCCTATGACCTTGACACTGTAGCGTTTTCTTATTATTTTTTGTTTCAGGAACAAAAAACAAAATTGAAACAGACAGCGATGTAATATTTTCATGCCAGTTCCGGAAGTTGAACCAAGGACACCGCGCTATGACAGCAAGAGTGGTAACCACTAAAAACTATATTGATGATACGCACTATCAACTAATTTTTCTGTGCGAGTATTTTGTTACTCATATTGCGATTGTAAAATCTTTTTCTTGCTTTCTGGAGGTTTTCCTCTTTCTCATGCTTCCTGGTGGATTTCCAGTACATTTATTATCTTCTTTCATTAATAATAATGATAACACTCTTTAGTGGAAGGTAACCACCAGGCGAGGTTAAAGCTCAAAGCATTTTCCTACACCTAACCCTCACAGGTTTATTACCTGTAATATTATAACTTATAACCAGACATTTCAAATCGCATTTGTCTGTCATTTATTTACAAGTTTAGTATTGTTCCAAACTAAATAGGTAGTGTGTAGTAAAGTTACTAGCGAGCTATCTAAGAAAATCAGTTACCAATATCTATTTAGATTCCTTAGAAAAAATTAACCTTTAGGTTCAAGGCCGTATTCAGGATTTTTTAGGGGGGGGTCCAAAAATTAAAATTAGTTGTTAATGAAATAAAGAAGTTTTCGCGGGTTTTTTTCACCTTTTTTAAAAAGGTAACTGTGTCCCGAAATTCGCATTAGTTCAGGATACTAAACTTAGCAGTAACTTTTTTTAAGTTTTTTTATGATTTTTTTTGGGGAGAGATTACTTTCTATTATCCCCCCCTGAATACAGCCTTGTCTAGGTTACCTACTGTATACTGTATAGTTCTTATATAAAAGACCATCTTTGTTTAAATAACATAATATTATAAGTAGTTATTCTTATAAAAAAAACTAACTCGAAAAATTATTTCTCTGAGAAATGAATTTGTTGACAGTACCCTCAGAGTGTGTTCTTATACCTAATAATATTTTTTGACTTTTTGTATACATATTAGATCTACTGTATTGTGTTGTGTGATGTACTATAATTATGTTGCTCTCCTTAATGTGACGCAGAAAATATAAAATATTTTGTATCAATTTTTACGTTTTGAACAGTAAATATTTTGTAGTACTTACAAAATTTTGTAGTTTTGTTTGTGTTGTTTTTTTTTTTTTTTTTTTTTTAACCGTTATTCCTACATTCTACAAAAATTCTGTATGGGCAAGTCATAAGCCTTCTTTTTTAACATTCTTGTTCAAAATTTTGGATTTTTTTTAAATATCAGAGCTACGAGTAAATCATATTTAATATAATTACAAAGCCACTATGTAAAACACTAATACTTATAGTATACATACAAATTTTCATTAAAATCAGGTGTCCGTTCACGAGATACATATAAGCGTTTAAGTAAAAATTTAGTAGTCAGGCGCATGGTCTCTATCACCAAGAACCGCAATACTTCCAATTTCTAATATTAGAAATTTATAGGAAGTTAAATGACTATATGAGAGGAGCCGGCCTCGATGGCGCAATGAATGCACAGGTTCTCTTAGGATCACCGAAGTTAAGCAATGTCCAGCGAGGTGAAGACTTCCTGAAGCTGGCATTCTGGCCCAACCCCGGCTGAGTAAGGTTAATGTGGGTGGCAGATTTGTCAGTTTCCTGCGAATGGAGGGTAACACCCCCGTCGTGATGTGACCATGCAGTTTGAAAGCAACGTAAAAACCAAAGAAAAAAGACTAATAGATGAGAGGACAGAGAAAGGAGGCGATGAAGGAGGAAGCACCGCGTCAAATTAGAGCACAAAGCTCTCCCTTTCTACTGCCCCGCGTCGCTACCTCAGAACAAAACACAAATAAGTGAAAACCAATGTCGACACTTGAAAATCTCATCACGCCAGTGGAGAAAACAAAGACACAAACTCTTAAGTAGTTCATATAAGGCACAATGAACAAGTATATACCAGGAAGAGTCATCGTATTTCTTTATTTTATTTTATCATAGACTAGCCGTTTGCCCGTGCTTTGCAACGGGACTAAATTTCAAATTTACTAAGGCATGGCCGTACTGCTGGACAGCAATGCCTTTTTGAACTTTTTATAATTTTACTGGACAAAGCGATAATGGTTTTGAGGGGGTCAATTCTGAGACATTTTTCGCTATCTCTTACCGTTTTGGCTAAACAACTCCGGACAAACAAACAAACAAACATAGTTGTCCTTTTTTCTGTTTTATATATAGAGATAGAGATATTATTTATATTTATTTATTAGTAGCATATTCTTCTTTCTCAGTGACCTTGATCGGTAAGGCGGCGGACTTGTAACCTGGAGGTCGGTGGTTCCAGTTCCGGTTTGAGTGTGGATTTAGTAAAGCGAGTTTGAGTAGTTGTGACATCACGAAAGTGATTAAAACAAATATGATAACTTTATAAAAAATTAAACTTTAACCTTCAATAGAAAAAAGCACATGGAAAGTTTTCAAGGATATTTTTTTAAAATGGTTGATCAGGGCTCATGAAAAGTACAAAAAGTATCATTTGTACTTTTCTAGAAGTACCGACCGACTTCTGTAGCTGGATCGATAAGGCGGCGGACTCGTAACTTAGAGGTCGGTGGTTCGAGCTCCAGGGGGGGGATTGACAGGAATGCCACTAACTAAGAAGGTGAAATAATGAACAACCATAATATTTATGAACGAGAACCGCCGTCTGAGCAATGTCTCAAGCATGATTTCTTTAAATATTATTGGCCAATACCTTGCTTGAGACATTACTCGGACAAAATTCTCTGTTCATAAATACGGCTGTAAGATACCTCGGAAGTTTTAGAATGTAGGTGTACACTAATGAAGGACTTTTTTTAAACTTCTCACGGGACTCGTTAACCGTAAGTTGCAGGAGGATAAAATTTAATGATATGAAGCCGCGGAGAAAACAAAAAATGTGGAATTTCGAATCTAAGAAAAAGCGAATAATTTTACTTCCTAGAATATTTCTGATTTTATTTCGGACATCTATGAATATTTACGGAAGTAATGATATGAAGATTTTTTTTTTTGTTGTTGTGATTCCATTACTTTCCTTTATATATGACAAGGAAAGAAAGAAAATCATTGTAATTAATTGCAAGAGCTTTCCAACTCGTAATGAATGAAGGAAAAGGCGTCAGCCAGCGTCGATGACGCGTTGAATGCACCGGTTCTCGTAGGATCACCGAAGATGAGCAGCGTCCAGCGAGGTGAAGACTTCGTGATGCCGGCATTCTAGCCCAACCCAGGCTGGGTGAGGTTAATGTGGGTGGCAGTTTTGTGACTTTCCTGCAAGTGAAAGTTAACACCCCCGTCGTCATATGACGATGCAGTTGAAAGCGACGTTAAACCCAAAGTTAGAAAAAGCATTCTTAGAAGCTTTAGTTAGCTTAGGAAAAATACCTTTGTATATGTATATTCATGTACATTGTACATCTAGTACAACTTCTCACTTTTCTGTTTATACTGATACTGATATGTTATCCTGTTAATAAATAACTTAAAAAAAGAGAGAGAGAAAGAGAGAGAGAGAAAGAGAGAGAGAGAAAGAGAGAGAGAGAAAGAGAGAGAGAGAAAGAGAGAGAGAGAAAGAGAGAGAGAGAGAGAGAGAGAGAGAGAGAGAGAAAGAGAGAGAAAAAAACGCTTGCATACGAGTCTGCAACCATTGGGACATTTTCATCTTTACTATTCAAGGTCTAAAACTTAACTGACCAAATTTCGTATTGTGCGCATGACACATACTTTTTCTCTTCTCTCTTTTTATAATTTAATATTTCGTTACATAATTTCGTTACATATATTTGGTTATGTGCCAGAGCAAAGACATGAAAATGTCAATTTAATATTTCGTTACATAATTTCGTCACATAATTTCGTTACATAATTTCGTCACATAATTTCGTTACATAATTTTGGTTATGTGCCAGAGCAAAGACATGAAAATGTCAAAAAGCCATCTCTACATGTATAAGTTCTCTGAGGCCACACGAGTTACTTATCACCACAGCAGAGATCTACGCCCACGTGTCTCAGGAAACCTTTAGAGCTTTTCTTTTTCAACGGGAAATTTTCAAAGGAAAAAGTGGGATCTCGTCTGAAAAGACAGAAGCACAAAGGCCAATGTGGAGGGTGGCACGTAGCAAACACAGAACGTGTGTGTGATCATTGTTCTTGTTGTTTTTTTTTTTTTTTTTTTGGGTGGGGATGCCCGGGAGGTAAAATCCTCTCTTACTCCCAACATTAAAACTCCCACTCTTATTGGAGTGTGAGTGTCAATGCTGAGATTAGGACGAATATTGTCGTAGTGACAATAGACAGTGTGGGGATGATGTACACCACTCGGAAAGGGTAGAGGACCCTCTCAGGATGATGCAAACCGACCCACTAAAAACCCCCCTCATCATCCATCATACACACGAAAGAGGCTGCCCCGGCACCATACAAGATATTACTTCAGGGCAGCTCTTTATTAGATGCATCCTTCCTCAGACAGAGTCTTACAATATATGGCCCCTTCATCAATTACAATATACTACAATACAATACAATACAATACAATACAATATACAATACAATACAATACATTACAATACAATACAATACAATACAATACAATACAATACAATACAATACAATACAATACAATACAATACAATACAATACAATACAATACAATTGTTCTTGTTGTTGTGGTAGCTTGTGTGATCATTGTTCTTGTTGTTGTGGTAGCTTGTGTGATCATTGTTCTTGTTGTTGTGGTAGTGTGTGTGATCATTGTTCTTGTTGTTGTGGTAGCTTGTGTGATCATTGTTCTTGTTGTTGTGGTAGTGTGTGTGATCATTGTTCTTGTTGTTGTGGTAGTGTGTGTGATCATTGTTCTTGTTGTTGTGGTAGCTTGTGTGATCATTGTTCTTGTTGTTGTGGTAGCTTGTGTGATCATTGTTCTTGTTGTTGTGGTAGCTTGTGTGATCATTGTTCTTGTTGTTGTGGTAGTGTGTGTGATCATTGTTCTTGTTGTTGTGGTAGTGTGTGTGATCATTGTTCTTGTTGTTGTGGTAGCTTGTGTGATCATTGTTCTTGTTGTTGTGGTAGCTTGTGTGATCATTGTTCTTGTTGTTGTGGTAGCTTGTGTGATCATTGTTCTTGTTGTTGTGGTAGTGTGTGTGATCATTGTTCTTGTTGTTGTGGTAGCTTGTGTGATCATTGTTCTTGTTGTTGTGGTAGCTTGTGTGATCATTGTTCTTGTTTTGGTAGAGATTGATCACTGTTCTTGTGATTGTCTCTACTAATTTTTTCTTCCCGGTAGCTCAGTGGTCAAAGTGCTGGTCTGCTAATTCAGAGTCGCGGTTCGTAAACTAGCCGGCACATGTTTCTGCTTAGTGCGTTTCCAGCGAATAGAGGATACATCTCTCGTTTCAAATGATCTAAATATTAAAGAGATGGGAAACAAAACTAAGCACTTGTCCAGGGGAGAACCAGCGTCCAGGAGAGAGAACAAAATAATAACTGACGTAGCTGATTGATATGTTCTATGATTGTTTCTACGACAGTGACGTTTTTTGTATCAGAATAAGCTGCTTTCCCCCCGCGCAGGACCCATGGGTAGAACATAATATCAAGCCTGGGGTACTACACCACTCAGGCACCAAGCCTGGGGTACTACACCACTCGGGCACCAAGCCTGGGGTACTACACCACTCGGGCACCAAGCCTGCGGTACTACACCACTCAGGCACCAAGCCTGGGGTACTACACCACTCAGGCACCAAGCCTGGGGTACTATGCACCAAGCCTGGGGTACACACCACTCAGCACCAAGCCTGGGGTACTACACCAATCCGGGACACCAAGCCTGGGGTACTACACCAAGCTGGGGTACTACACCACTCAGGCCCAAGCCTGGGGTACTACACCACTCAGGCACCAGCCTGGGTGTACTATCATCTGGTCTCATAGCCTGGGGTACTACACCACTCAGGCACCAAGCCTGGGGTACTACACTCACTGCTGGGTCACCCAAGCTGGGGTACTACACCAGCCTCTGGGTTCACCAAGCCTGGGGTATACACCACTAGGTCACCAAGCCTGGGGTACTTACACCACTCGGGCACCTAAGCCTGGTACTACACCAAGCCTGGGGTACTACAATCAGCAAGCTGGGGTACTACACCACTCGGGCACCAAGCCTGGGGTACTAACCACTCAGGCCTAGCCTGGGGTACTCACCACCAGGACCAGCCTGGGTATACACCACTCAGGCACCTAGCCTGGGGTACTACACCACTCAGGCACCAAGCCTGGGGTATCTACACCAGCTGGGGTACTACACCAAGCCTGGGGTACTACACCACTCGGCACCAAGCCTGGGGTACTACACCACTCAGGCACCAAGCTGGGGTACTACACTACACCAAGCCTGGGGTACTACACAAGCTGGGGTACTACACCACTCAGGCACCAAGCCTGGGGTACTACACCACTCGGCACCAAGCCGGGGTACTACACCAAGCCTGGGGTACTACACCACTCAGGCACCAGCCTGGGGTACTACACCACTCAGGCACCAAGCCTGGGTACTACACCACTCAGGCACCAAGCCTGGGGTACTACACCAAGCTGGGGTACTACACCACTCAAGCGATACACCAGCCTGGGGTACTACACCAAGCCTGGGGTACTACACCATCAGGCACCAAGCCTGGGGTACTACACCACTCGGCACCAAGCCTGGGGTACTACACCACTCAGGCACCAAGCCTGGGGTACTACACCACTCAGGCACCTAGCCTGGGTACTACACACTCGGGCACCAAGCCTGGGGTACTACACCACTCAGGCACCAAGCCTGGGGTACTACACCATAGGCACCAAGCCTGGGGTACTACACCACTCAGGCACCAAGCCTGGGGTACTACACCACTCAGCACCAAGCCTGGGGTACTACACCACTCGGCACCAAGCCTGGGTACTACACCACTCGGGCACCAAGCCTGGGATACTCACCAAGCCTGGGGTACTACACCACTCAGGCACCAAGCCTGGGTACTACACCACTCGGCACCAAGCCTGGGGGGTACTACCCCACTCAGCACCAAGCCTGGGGTACTACACCACTCAGGGCACCAAGCCTGGGGTACTACACCACTCAGGCACCAAGCCTGGGGTACTACACCACTCAGGCACCAAGCCTGGGGTACTACACACTCGGCACCAAGCCTGGGGTACTACACCACTCGGGCACCAAGCCTGGGTACTACACACTACACCAAGCCTGGGGTACTACACCACTCAGGCACCAAGCCTGGGGTACTACACCACTCGGCACCAAGCCTGGGGTACTACACCACTCGGGCACCAAGCCTGGGGTACTACACCACTCAGGCACCAAGCCTGGGGTACTACACCACTCAGGCACCAAGCCTGGGGTACTACACCACTCGGCACCAAGCCTGGGGTACTACACCACTCGGCACCAAGCCTGGGGTATAACATAGGCACCAAGCCTGGGGTACTACACACTGGTACACTCAGGCACAAGCCTGGGGTACTACACCTCACTCAGGCACCAAGCCTGGGGTACTACACCACTCAGGCACCAAGCCTGGGTACTACACCAAGCCTGGGGTACTACACCACTCAGGCACCAAGCCTGGGGTACTACACCACTCGGGCACCAAGCCTGGGTACTACACCACTCAGGCACCAAGCCTGGGGTACTACACCACTCAGGCACCAAGCCTGGGGTACTACACCACTCAGGCACCAAGCCTGGGGTACTACACCAATCGGGCACCACAGCCAGGGGTACTACACCACTCGGGCACCAAGCCTGGGTACTACACCAAGCCTGGGGTACTACACCACTCAGGCACCAAGCCTGGGGTACTACACCACTCAGGCACCAAGCCTGGGGTACTACACCACTCGGCACCAGCCTGGGGTACTACACCACTCAGGCACCAAGCCTGGGGTACTACACCACTCAGGCACCAAGCCTGGGGTACTACACCACTCAGGCACCAAGCCTGGGGTACTACACCACTCAGGGCACCAAGCCTGAGGTACTACACCACTCGGGCACCAAGCCTGAGGTACTACACCAAGCCTGGGGTACTACACCACTCAGGCACCAAGCCTGGGGTACTACACCACTCGGGCACCAAGCCTGGGGTACTACACCACTCGGGCACCAAGCCTGGGGTACTACACCACTCAGGCACCAAGCCTGGGGTACTACACCACTCAGGCACCAAGCCTGGGGTACTACACCACTCGGGCACCAAGCCTGGGGTACTACACCACTCGGGCACCAAGCCTGAGGTACTACACCAAGCCTGGGGTACTACACCACTCAGGCACCAAGCCTGGGGTACTACACCACTCGGGCACCAAGCCTGAGGTACTACACCACTCGGGCACCAAGCCTGAGGTACTACACCAAGCCTGGGGTACTACACCACTCAGGCACCAAGCCTGGGGTACTACACCACTCGGGCACCAAGCCTGGGGTACTACACCACTCAGGCACCTAGCCTGGGGTACTACACCACTCAGGCACCTAGCCTGGGGTACTACACCACTCAGGCACCAAGCCTGGGGTACTACACCACTCGGGCACCAAGCCTGGGGTACTACACCACTCAGGCACCTAGCCTGGGGTACTACACCACTCAGGCACCAAGCCTGGGGTACTACACCACTCGGGCACCAAGCCTGAGGTACTACACCACTCGGGCACCAAGCCTGGGGTACTACACCACTCAGGCACCTAGCCTGGGGTACTACACCACTCAGGCACCTAGCCTGGGGTACTACACCACTCAGGCACCTAGCCTGGGGTACTACACCACTCAGGCACCAAGCCTGGGGTACTACACCACTCGGGCACCAAGCCTGGGGTACTACACCACTCAGGCACCTAGCCTGGGGTACTACACCACTCAGGCACCTAGCCTGGGGTACTACACCACTCAGGCACCAAGCCTGGGGTACTACACCACTCGGGCACCAAGCCTGAGGTACTACACCACTCAGGCACCAAGCCTGGGGTACTACACCACTCGGGCAAGGTGACAACACATAATGAAGAAAAAAATGAATACATTCAACTTGTTTGGCATCCAATATGTAACAATTATACATTCATAATATGAGACTAAAATTCATTGTCATCTGGACTAATTCATAGTCACATGATTAAAAGCTTGACTTGTCTATATCATAGATTTTAAAAGATTTCAAGGGCAGTCTAAGACTAGTTACTCTCAAATCATGAATAACTGTTAAAAAAATGAGAAAAAGAAAAAAGAATTAATAATTCAAATGAATATTTTTATTTTGTTTATATAAAAAAACATTGAATAGCTCCTTTTAGGAGAAAAACAGAATTTTTCAAAATAAATTAAGTGAAAAATAAACTTTTATTAGATCACAGACCTTGTAAAGTAAAGATAGGGGTAGAAGGAAGTTTATTAACATGAGTAGACATGTTTGGTAGCAACAAAGTAATGAGAGACCTTACTTTTTATCAGGTAATACTATACAGCCATGAAATAATGATTAATTTCGATGGACGTACTTTCAAGCATTAGGAATCTAGAAGAGAATAATTTGGAGAGGTAAATAAGTTATGAAAATAAGGTATTAAAATAATAAATTAAATCAATCTTCAAATTGTGAGTAAGTTAACTGTACAAAAAATAGTCCATAACAACGAAGGATAAATAATATACAAAACTGGATATTCTTACCCTTTTTATTTTTTTATTCTATTTTTTATTCATTTTTTTTATGAAACAGGGAAATGTTATGAAAAAATCTAACATTGTTAAAAAGTTTTTTGCACCAATTTGGTGTGATTTCACTGGATCTACTTCAGTAAAACTACTAAAGTACGATTTTACTTAAACCTCATGCATGAGCACATGAATAATTTAAAAACCACAAAAATATTTATAAGTTTCATAGTTCCAGTTTTATAAGTTTTCCATTATTTCATATTTTCCATAGTTCCTTTAATTAAAGTAGAATCTTGTTTGACCAAGAAATCTACATAACAAAGACAAAAATACCAGATCAAGCCATCTTGGGCTGAAGAAGGTAAATCTGATTTAAAAAAAAAGAAATCTTTACAAAATACTAATATTTACAGTATCCTCATGAGATAATTTACAACTTCCTCTAGAAGGCACTGGTGGGTTCAAATTAGACAGGGCGGGGCGACTTTCTCGTCCAATCAGACTTTGACAAAGGTTCTTACCACTTATCTCTCCTCCCCCCTCCGCCTCCCCCTCCTCTTCTGCCTCCGCGCCCCCCACCCCCACCGAAACCACCATAGCCCCCTCCGAAATCGCCGCCAAAGCCGCCACCGAAATCTCCCCCGAATCCCCCGCCGCCACCGCGGCCGCCCCTCCCTCTCCCTCCTCCTCCTCCTCTGCCTCCCCGCCCGCCCCCAAACTCTCGAGGGGGGCGGTTCTTGAACCTCTCGGCCATGTCGTACAGCTCCTGTGGGATCTACAACACACGAAAACAATAATAATATAACAAACATACAAGCATGGGTTTTTTTGGAGAGGTATATAATATAATATTTGATTCATTTGTATCAACAACAAAGTGTTATTACACAAACAATTGGCAATTACATATAGAACAGTTAAAAAGGAAAATGTATAATAAAGGAAGGGATTTAATTCTCTCCTCTTTCCTATTTTTTTTTTTTTTTTTTTTTTTTACTACAGAGAGGTTTTTTGGAGAGGAGGTAAATCACTAGAGAAGGTTAATACTGAAAGCATTTTCTATCACCTAATGCTACCTAAAGAGCTTTATTAGTATGTGATAACTCAAATAAATGAAGCATACAGTGGAACCTGGATATATCAGAATCCAAGAGAAAAAGCAAAAAGTCTACTATAAAGAGATTTCTAATTAGTCAGTTTCCTAAAGGACATAAAAAGGTGACCTAAGATTTTCTCTTGTAAAAGAGTTTTCTGTTATATCCAGGTTCGACAGTACGAATGATCTAAATGGATTTTTTACAGGTATATTTAATCAAACGCGGCCGGTGATAAGGAGCTGCGGAACTGCAGCACCTCCCAGACAAAAAAGACGAAAGATAAGAAGAAAAAAAAAGTCTCGTGTCCTGGCTCGTACACAATTAATATTGTCATACATTTTTAGAATAATTAATGCATAATTATTATGATTGGCATGGACCTTGCTCGTACACAATGAAAATTATCATAGATTTCTAGAATAATTAATGCATAATTATTATGATTGGCATGGACCTAGCTCGTACACAATTAAAATTATCACAAAATTCTAGAATAGTTAATGCATAGTTATTATGATTGGCATGGACCTTGCTCGCACACAATGAAAGGTATCACACATTTCTAGAAAAATTAATGCATAATATTATTATGATTAGCATGGTTAACAAACTCCAACTCTTTAGATACCAAAAGAGCGACTCTATACATCCCATTTTATTCGGGTTTATGTGGCAGCACTCGTCAAACATTTTCCCACCCAGCGAATGGATGGTAAAACCCTCGTCCTGTCTGCCTCAAGTCAGGACGTTAAAACCAAATAGAATCAATGGACATGAAAGGAGCCTATTAAACGTTGGATCTGGGCGTCCATATAATCCTATCATCACCGTAATTATCAATACCTATCGCACGGACACGGAATTATTATTATACCCCTCAAACATTTTCCCACCGGCCGCGCCTGATTTTAATCGTCCTAAAGGTGAGCTTACCTCGTGTCCCCCCTCCTTTAATCCTCCTAAAGCTGAGCTTACCTCGTGTCCCCCCTCCTTTAATCCTCCTAAAGCTGAGCTTACCTCGTGTCCCCCCTCCTTTAATCCTCCTAAAGCTGAGCTTACCTCGTGTGTCCCCTCATTTAATCCTCTTAAAGCTGAGCTTACCTCGTGTCCCTCCTCCTTTGATCCTCCTAAAGCTGAGCTTACCTCGTGTCCCCCCTCCTTTAATCCTCCTAAAGCTGAGCTTACCTCGTGTCCCCCCTCCTTTAATCCTCCTAAAGCTGAGCTTACCTCGTGTCCCCCCCTCCTTTAATCCTCCTATAGCTGAGCTTACCTCGTGTGTCCCCCCTCCTTTAATCCTCCTAAAGCTGAGCTTACCTCGTGTCCCCCCTCCTTTAATCCTCCTAAAGCTAAGCTTACCTCGTGTCCCCCCTCCTTTAATCCTCCTAAAGCTGAGCTTACCTCGTGTCCCCCCTCCTTTAGTCCTCCTAAAGCTGAGCTTACCTCGTGTCCCCCCTCCTTTAATCCTCCTAAAGCTAAGCTTACCTCGTGTCCTCCCTCCTTTAATCCTCCTAAAGCTGAGCTTACCTCGTGTCCCCTCTCCTTTAATCCTCCTAAAGCTGAGCTTACCTCGTGCCCCCCCCCCCCTCCTTTAATCCTCCTAAAGCTGAGCTTACCTCGTGTCCCCCCTCCTCCAGGATAGGGATGAGCTCGTGGGCGTGGCCCCAGTCCTTGCGGGTCATCAGGGTGATGCTCTCCCCGCTCTTACCGGCCCTGCCTGTGAAACCGAGCAGACAGAAGGTTAGTTCAATGATACTAAAGAAATTGACTCTGTGGAAAACAATGTGTGCCACACAAAAAAACTGCACCAGTAGCAATGAGGATCGTGTTTATAATTACCTCTCTATCCTCCTAGCTAAGGTCCCCGTAGATAAACAGAAATTCATCTACTAGTTTAGTGAGCTCAAGAGGACTGATAGGGCATGTCAAAATTTTATACTCCGTTTTGATGTGGTTATTGAAAGGGACTTTAGACCTCAAAAAAAAAATAAAAAGGTTTCGGTAGCCAGGTCGTGGGACGCAGGATCCTCACACTGTCCACCTCATGAGGATGAAGTGGTAAGATACTCTCTTGCCATGCGGAAAGTCCCGGGTTCGAACCTCCACACCGACAGTAAAATATGTATTCTAAATTTAACTACTGTTGTTTATAAGGGATACTTTCTGGTGTGACCGACCTCAGTTGCTTGATCGATAAGGCGGCGGACTTGTAACCTGGAGGTCGGTTGTTCAAGTCCCGGTTTCAGCGTAGACTTAGTAAAATCGAGTTTGAGTAGTTGTGACATCACGAAAGTGATTAACATAAATAATATAACTAACTTTAACTTAAGTTACTTTCTGGTGTGCTCGTGTTGACCTAGCACCTAAATGGGAAGTATTGTGTCACTTCTCGCCCATCAGAGCGGAGGCATACTATGGAATGGACTACACCACATACCACAACAGTACATCACAGACCACAAGAGACCACGTCTACAGTAGGTCGTTTCATGACTTTGAAATAAAAAAGCCTGAAAAACACTCATCTTTTTCTCTTTCTTTTTAATGAATATTTATTTAAAAAGAGGTCTGTAGCACTAGAGTCCTTGCCCCTCACACTCACTTTAACCCGTGAGGGGTTGTGCTGTATATGTCACGGCCTACGATCCGCTTTTGCAAACGGCCAGCACTTTGTGAAGAATGTACGAGTATAAATACCAGTTCTTCTCGAAGTTCCAGTCCAGTTCAAATTTAGACCTTCCACAAGTACCGTCAAATTGTTCTCAATAAATGCAGTTCAAATTTAGACCTTCCACAAGTACCGTCAAATTGTTCTCAATAAACCCAGTTCATATTTAGATCTTCCACAAGTACCATCAAAATTGTTCTCAATAAATTCATTACAAAGTTTATTTCTTACACATAGAAATTAATCTTTTCATTTTCAATAAACAAGCAAGTTACAGTTAAGTACGTAGAATAACTGACTCCATCAAGGAGCCGGTCCATTCATTTTTGGTCCTTCGGGCCGGATCATTCACTTTTGGTCCTTCAAGCCACATCATTCAATATTTGCACCTTCAAGACACGATCAAGTGCCTTCAAGATAAGTTTCAATCGACATGACGGAAGCAAAGTTGAAGCTGCTGACTGCAAAAGCGGAGAACATATTCGGTAATGTACAAAGTACCTATGATTTTCTAGCAGTAGTAGCAGTTGACAAAACAAAGAAGTCTGCGCTTTTAAGTAAAGTAGCTCTTCTAGACTCTTATCATCAGAAATATGAGGCTATTATTAATGATATTCAGGAGCTCAAACTATCTGATAATAATGATTATGTACCAGACTACAGCCAACTTAATGCATTTGAAGAGCTAGTAGGTATTATCAAATACAATGCAAGCAATTGCAGTAAATCTAACTCTAGCTCAGAAAAGATAGTGCCAGAGCTTCCCAGACTGCCGCCATTAGATCTGCCCTATTTCGATGGCAATATTCAACTATGGTCAGTTTTCTCTGAGACGTTCACATCTCTCATTCATTCTAACAAGAGCTTATCCAACGATCAGAAAATTCATTACCTAATATCTCGATTAAAAGGTTCTGCTCTCAGTGTTTGCTCAGGTATTCCCGCAGTCGGATCAAATTACGAAACAATATGGCAAGCACTGAAGGACAGGTACGAGGACAAGAGAACGATGGCAGGGAGCTACATGGATTCAATTCTCGATTTCAAGAATATCAAGTACGAGTCAATCGAGATGTATCAGAAGTTCATTGATGAGGTCGGTATGTCAGTTTTGGCTCTTAAAGCTCTAAAGTTGCCAGATCTAGCAGAGTACATTCTGTACGCACTCTCAGTCAAAAAGTTAGACCCTGAGTTATGTAGAAAGTTTGAATCTAAAGCTTTCAATAGCCAAGACATGCCAAAGTTCACAGACTTATTAGCATTTGTTAAAGAACAAGTGCGCATTTTGGAGCGTATGCAAGGGAGTTCGAGTCAGGTTAAAGAACCACTCAAAAGAGTCCCTCATACAACTCCACCTCAAAGTAAGCACAGAAGTCAATACAAGGCTATCACATTAGTCTCTTCTGAAGATAAAAAAGTATGTCCAGCGTGCAAGAACGCAGGCCACTCTTTATTTCACTGCTCTTCATTTATCGCGCTCGACCCAGCAGCCAGAGCCGATTTTGTGAAAATTAATAAATTATGTTTCAATTGTTTGAGCAGCAAACATCAAGTCGCAGCTTGCAGCAGCACGAGCGGGTGTCGGAAATGCGGCTACAAACACAACACAATGCTTCATCGTCAATCATATGAAAGTGAGAGCACACCAGCACCGCCAGTTCCCGTCACATCGCAGCCGCATCCACAGCCGTCCAGTAAGAAAGATACGTCCGCCGCCGTCATATGTGCATCTAGTCAACATACAATACCTATGGCGAGTACTACAGTCCTGCTCTCTACCGTTCAGGTGTATGTAAGAGGCGTTCTGGTACGTATGCTTCTGGATAGTGCAAGCATGAGTAATTTCATCACACAAGAGTGTTGTAAGAAAATAGGAATAAAATATTCTCCTCTGTCAACGGATGTTGGTGGTATAGGAGGTATGAATAGCCAAGCTAAAGGATTCGCGTCCTTCATCATCACATCAAAATTAGACGCAAGAAAGAGTTTTAAAATAGATGCACTAGTCGTTGATAAAATAACCGACCAATTACCTGTTTGTCCAGTTGACACTTCAAAACTATTGCATATCAAACAATGCATCCTGAGTGATGATAAGTATCACTTACCAGGGAACATTGATGGACTGATAGGGGTTGAGTTATTTTCTCGTATCATTGGCAAGAAAAAGTTTGATAAAGGTCAACCTATTATCATGGAATCAGAGTTGGGTGATATAATAATGGGAAAAGTACCTACTCTCACAAATTCACATCAGAATATTTGCGCCTTCACAGAAACTCCTCTTTCATCTATTCTACAAAAGTTCTGGAACATCGAAGAAGTTTCGCCTCCAACACAACTGCTGTCTTATGAAGATAAGATATGCGAGGATAAGTTTGTATCTTCTCATCAAAGGCTAGACAATGGTAGGTACAGTGTGTCACTACCATTCAAAGCTGACCCAAATCTCCTTGGTGATTCCTATGAAATATCAAAAAAGCGATTCTACAACTTAAAACGTAAGTTTTCACGTAATAAAGATTACAAAGAAAGTTATACTGCAGCCATCTCTGAGTACATGACTCAAGGTCATGCAGTGCTAAAAGATGATCATAAGAAAGATACTATCTCATTTTACATGCCTCATTCTAGCGTCACAAAGCTAGACAGTTTAAGTACAAAGACAAGAATTGTTTTTGATTTAAGTTGTGCAACAACGAGTGGTTTATCATTGAATGACATCTTATACACCGGACCCACCCTGTATAAAGATTTGTTCAAATTACTCACTTCATTTCGTATGTTTCCTATTGCATGTACTGGGGATATCAAGAAAATGTTTCTTCAAGTATACGTCCATGAAGAAGACCGCAAGTTCCAGCGATTCCTGTGGCGGAGTTCACCTGAAGAGGAGCTACAATGCTACGAGATGGAACGCGTGGTATTCGGCAACAAAGCTAGTCCTTTCCTAGCTCAGCGTGTGCTGGCGCAGCTAGCCACTGATAACAGCTCTCAGCATCCACTAGGCGCTCAGGAGACACAGCAGTTCTTCTACATGGATGATTATCTCTCCAGCTTCTTAGAAGAAGATCTAGCGTCAAGAACTCTGATTGATCTCACTACAATGACCGAGAAGGGAGGTTTCGAACTCACAAAGATCGCTACAAACAACAAGGTAGTATTAGAAAATATTCCTTCTTCTCGTCAGCTCATGAGTAATGTTCAGTGGGATCCAGACACCTACTTGAAATTATTAGGTATTCAGTGGAATCCTAATGATGATTATTTTTCATTCGCAGTCAATGTAAGTGACGTGAAATGCACAAAGAGAAATATTTTAAGTATAGTGGCAAGAATATTTGATATTCTGGGATTCGTAAGTCCAGTTATTATCACTCTAAAGTTATTTATCAAAGAGCTTTGGAATTTAAAATTAGACTGGGACGATAATCCACCTTTATCCTTCCAAGAAAGATGGTTTAATATTGTCACTGAGCTACCTGTACTAAATACATTAAAAATACCAAGACATCTATCTATTGTAATCGACTCAAAAGTCTCACTTGTAGGTTTCAGCGACAGCAGTGAACGTGCTATGGGCTCATGCGTATTCGCTCACGTATTACATCCTGATAATTCTACTCATGTTCATCTTGTCTGCGCAAAATCAAAAGTTGCGCCTATGAAGTACGTCACAATACCTCGTCTCGAACTTTGCGCGGCACTCATGCTAGCTAAGCTTATTTCAGTTGTAGCAGAAACATTTCAAGCAAGATATAATATTCAAAATATTTTATGTTTCACAGATAGTACTGTAGCACTAAGCTGGATAATTTCAGAACCATACAAGTGGAATACATTCGTCGCTAACAGAGTGGCGAAGGTTCAAGATACTGTTCATCAAGACAACTGGTATCATGTATCCGGAGTAGAGAATCCAGCAGATGTTCTATCTCGTGGTACCACCCCTACAGAGCTCATAAGTAACACTCTATACTGGAATGGTCCAGATTGGTTGTCAAAACCCATGGACCAATGGGAACTATCTAGGTATGTGCCTAACTCTGACATAATATTAGAAGAAAGAAAAAAGTCCACTCTACATACAGTTGTTAGTAAGGAGACACCTCAAAACATATTACTTGACTTAGCAAGTAGAATTTCGTCATGGAAAAAATTATTGCGATCAGTAGCAATGGTTTTAAAATTTTGTCGTCTTCTCCCTGCTGGCCCATGTACCCTGAGTGATTTAGAATACTCTGAAATTAGAATTTTGAAAGAACTTCAAAATATTTCATTCAAATCAGACATTGAAAATATTCATAAAGGCAAGCCATGTTCTCATGAACTCTTAAAGCTTAAGCCTTTCCTAGAAGATGGTTTATTAAGGTGTGGTGGTAGATTAGAAAATTCTAATTTATCTTATGAACATGTACACCCTATTGTGCTACCCAAATCACATCACATTATAAATCTACTGATTGAATATATTCATTTCAAAAATTTCCATACTGGACCACATTTGGTTATCTCTATCTTACGTAAGAAATATTGGATTTTAGGCTGTCGAGACATTGTTCGTAAGCGCATTCAAAAATGCAACATCTGCTTCAAAACCAATCCTAAACCAATATTTCCGATTATGTCTAATCTACCTAGTCCGAGAGTAAAAGAGAGTTCAGCATTCTACAACACTGGCGTAGATTATGCTGGTCCGTTTCAGGTGACTATGACTCGTAAAAGAGGAGTGAAGTCACAGAAAGCTTATTTATGTTTATTCGTTTGTTTAGCTACAAAAGCTGTTCACCTGGAATTGGCGTCCGACTTATCGACAGCAACATTCTTGGCTGCTCTCAAGCGGTTTATAGCTCGCAGAGGCACTGTGAAAAATATTTATAGTGATCAAGGCAGTAATTTCATAGGTGCTGCCAATGCATTAAATGATATGTATAAATTATTATCTTCACAGGTGTTTATTGACAGCTACACCCGAGAGCTCCTGAACAGTGAAATTCAATTTCACTTCAATCCCCCGGCTGCGCCACATTTCGGCGGACTATGGGAGTCTAATGTCCGCGCAGTAAAGACTCATCTCTACCGTACCATTGGAACACAGATCCTCACGTACGAAGAACTGAATACTGTGTTGGTTGGTATTGAGAGTATATTAAACAGCCGCCCGCTATGTCCATTGAGTTCAGAGCCAGGTGACCCTCTAGTTCTCACCCCGGCTCACTTTCTCATGCAGAATCCTCCTAATCACCTCCCTCATGTAGATCAAGATGTCAGTGTTAGATTGGGAGATCGCTATAAATTTATCCATCAGCTGTTATCTGACTTCTGGAAGCGTTGGGTTAATGAATATTTAAGCTCTTTACAGGAACGTTCAAAGTGGCTTAAAAATAACTCCGCCAAGCTAGAAGTTGGCATGCTGGTAATGGTGAAGTCAGAAAATACTCCTGTACTGTCATGGCCTTTAGCTCGTGTATTAGAGTTGTACCCCGGAGCTGACGGTGTTGTGCGAGTTGCATTAGTCAAGACGACAGGAGGAGTTTTCAAGAGACCTGCTGTGAAGTTATGTCCACTTCCTTGTCAGTGAAGGTGGATATTCATATGTTATGAAACCTGTTGTTTCATGGTGGGGAGTATGTCACGGCCTACGATCCGCTTTTGCAAACGGCCAGCACTTTGTGAAGAATGTACGAGTATAAATACCAGTTCTTCTCGAAGTTCCAGACCAGTTCAAATATAGACCTTCCACAAGTACCGTCAAATTGTTCTCAATAAATTCATTACAAAGTTTATTTCTTACACATAGAAATTAATCTTTTCATTTCAACAAGCAAGCAAGTTACAGTTAAGTACGTAGAATAACTGACTCCACCAAGGAGCCGGTCCATTCAGTATAGAAATTTTTTAACATTCGATTTGATTGGCACTTAAAACCAGCTTAAACTGATAGAATCAAGTCAGATTTTCGTCTAACTCTCTAGACTATTGTTTTCTTAGATGTGCCGATCAAAAAATTAAGGGGAATTAATTATTAGTGTCCGGAAATCGTCCGAGTTGAAAGGTCCGGAAATCGTACACAATATCAATGTGTCAGCTGCCTTGTTCCAGTGTGTGGGTGGGAAACATAGATTCGAGTGGATGTTCCGTTACCACCAATGCGCTCACCCTGCAGCGGATCATGATGACAACATGTGACCAACCGAATAAGTGCTTTTTAATATACTTATTCAGCCTATTTTTCAAGTTTTAAGAAAATATTTTACGAAAAATCGCCCTAAAAACGGGAAAATAAATATGATAGATTTTTTTTCTACACCACACCACTCTTTTAACTTATTTTTTTCGAACCACTCACGGGTTAAAACAAGTGACTATCTCACCTGTCCTGCCCACCCGATGCACGTACTCCTCGATGTGGGAGGGGAAGTCGAAGTTGATCACGTGAGTCAGATCAGGTACGTCTAGCCCGCGTGACGCCACGTCAGTAGCCACGCAGATGCGCGCGTACCCCGAGGTGATGTCTTCCAGAGCCACCTGGAGTTGTGAAATGGAAGTTAGATTTTCTATTTGTTTGTTTTTTTCTGGCTAGGGTACTAGACTAGACAGGGAGTACAGGAGTCAGGAAATCAAAGAGAGCCATTTCCCTTGATTTTTTTTTATATATAAAAATGTCTTCTGAAGATTTTTGGTTACCTATCTTAAAAATTATGTCTGGCTAGGGGACTATAAACAGAGAGTAGACCAGCAGTCTGGCTGTGGGACTATAAACAGGGAGTAGACCAGCAGTCTGGCTGGGGGACTATAAACAGGGAGTAGAGCAGCAGTCTGGCTGGGGGACTATAAACAGGGAGTAGACCAGCAGTCTGGCTGGGGGATTTGATTTGATTTTATTCTTTATTTTATACAATTTTAAATTACATAATATTACACCTCCTAAGATAATTCTACCTTGTTGGACTATAAACAGGGAGTAGACCAGCAGTCTGGCTGGGGTACTATAAAGAGGGAGAGGACCAGCAGTCTGGCTGGGGGACCATAAACAGGGAGTAGACCAGCAGTCTGACTGGGGGACTATAAACAGGGAGTAGACCAGCAGTCTGGCTGTGGGACTATAAACAGGGAGTAGACCAGCAGTCTGGCTGGGGGGACTATAAACAGGGAGTAGACCAGCAGTCTGGCTGGGGGACCATAAACAGGGAGTAGACCAGCAGTCTGGCTGGGGGACCATAAACAGAGAGTAGACCAGCAGTCTGGCTGGGGGACTATAAACAGGGAGTAGACCAGCATTGGCTTGGTTCTGGGGGCCCTTGTCAATTATTAGCCTCCTTGTAAAGACAGTGTTAGAAGTGCTGAGTCACTCCTCCACTGTCTGGCTATCATCGTTCACGCTGACGCCACCCTATGATGCAGGGATGTCTGGGTCATTTGTCCCTTCAGCTGATTTTGTTAAGCAGAGACGTTTGTTTAAAGCGTATGTGCGCATGTGCATTCAGCTTTTTCTTTAATAAATAATTATCAAGGTCGAAGTATGCCCTATATCAAACTCGGGACCACCCTCCAGTGAACCCTATAGGGATTACAATCTCTGCATACCAGCTCTGCAATGAGGATCGTGTTTATAATTACCTCTCTATCCTCCTGGCTGAGATCCCCGTACAGAGAGCAGGACTTGCGGTACTGAACGGCCAGGTCAGAACTCATGGCAGCCACTGACGTCTTCCTCGCCATGAACACCATCACCTGGGGAAGTAATTAAAACTGTTCCATTACAGTCGAACGTGATGGTTAAGACTACTGCCCGTAGTCCAGAGATCCCGAGTTCGATCCCCGGTTGGGCCAGACTTTCCGAAGAAAATTCTGTTCCTTCCAAACACGTGAGTCTGGCATTTCCGGCGATACCCAGGCTGGGTGAGGTTAATGTGGGTAGCTGGTACGATTTCCATCGAAAGTAAAATCCCCCCCGTCCTGACTATCTATCTCAATCAGGACGTTAAAACCAAATAGAATCAACTGGTCACAATAGATCAAATTAGGTCGAAGTGTGAATTGTAAGGGTTTCACTGAAAACCCTACAACCAGCTCGGTCGAACGTAGACAAAATGAAGTCTAGTTATGAGATAAACTTGGATCATGGCATATCACTATTGCTATACGGAGAGGTAATGATGTGAGAATTATTTATTAAGAGGAAAAAGTCTTTATTAATACAACTTATGTACAAACAAGAAATCATAAAATTAAAATACAAAATAAAGTACAATAGAAACAAGAAAAAAAGGATGACCAATAGAGATGCAATACATACAGATGTCCTAACTAAAGGGGCAGGGTTATTTTCTATGGTAATCTCTTTCACCCAACTCTTATTAAAAGAACTTTCCCAGCCTCTGAAAAATTGGAAGAGATTCACTTACAGTAAGATTTTTTCATTACTTGAATTAATAAATACTTTTGAACTGTTTTGTCAAAACTACTAAAAACTACAGTCAAAACCTTTTTGGATGCCAGTAGTTTTCAACAGGGCTTTAAATTTAATAACTCAGTTTCCCACCAAGAAGCAAAAGAAAAAAAGTTTCCTGAAATTAATGCAAGCTTTGCTGTTTTTAGAAAATAATATGATGATTCAATCAATACCTATGATCTTCTTCTTTTACTCTCTCTTATCCCACTTGCGCAGGGTCAACGTTGTTCAAGCTCATGGTTGAGGTTGGTTGGTTTTGGCACATTTTTTACAGCTGGATGCCCTTCCTAACACCAATTTGATTTTACGTCCAGGATTAGGACAGGGTTTTACCCTCCATTTACTGGGAATCGTACCAGCTACCCACATTAACCTCACCCAGCCTGTAAATGTAAATTCCAGCCTTACATGTACAAAGGGAACAGAATTTTCTGTGTAAAAAATTTGCTCCGACCGTGGATCAAACTCAGAATCTCTGAACTACAGGCAGTAGTCACAACCATTATGCCATGAAGGCTGGCTTTATGTCTTGTTAATCAAATCAAAGTCCTATGATCAAAAGTAATAAAATATGGATCTTACCTTATCTCTCTCCTCATCCATATTGTCAAAGAACTCCATGAGCCAATCTCTCTTCTCTTCTTCATCCATTATGATGATTCTTTGAGTGACGGTATGTGTGGCTGCAAGGTCTAAGCTTCCAACATTGACTTTCACTGGATTCACCATGTACTTCTTTGCCACACGCTGTACAGCACTATTCCAAGTTGCACTTGTCATTACAGTCTGACGGCTTGGATTGATAAATATTGAAGTCTTGTTAATCTGTGGCTCAAACCCAAGATCCAACATACGGTCAGCTTCATCTAGCACTACAAATGACACAGATTTTAGATCTATTGAAGCACGAGATACAAAGTCATTGAGTCGACCAGGTGTAGCAATAAGAATTTGACAGCCTTCATTTATTTTATCTAGTTGTTGTTTTATGTCCTTGCCTCCATACACACAGACAGCTTTCAGTCCCTTGTAATTAATTTTGTTCACCTCACGCTCAATTTGAGTGGCCAGCTCCCTGGTTGGTGCCATGATGATACATTAGGTCCTGCTCTCTCTGCTATTGGAGTGGTTTGAAGGTGAGTATGTATCAAGGCTGGCAGGAGGAAGGCAAATGTTTTGCCTGTACCTGTCTGAGCAATGCCTATCATATCATGTCCACTCATAAGAACGGGCCATGCCTGGGCTTGAATAGGAGAAGGTGTGGTAAAACTTAGATTTTCCAACTCCTGAAGAATTTCAGGGTATGGTTTAAATGCTTGTTTGAAGCTTGTCACAGGTTTAGGAATTTCAAAGTCAGGGTTCTCATCTATTTGTCCATCACTTTTAACTATACTCACTGAGATGTCATTGTTCTCCTTTCTGAAAGCTGCCACTTGTTCAGGTGTCATCCTCGCAACTTCTGGGTCCTCTTTGTACACATTCTTAATAATTTTAGGTACTCTTGCCCACTTGTCCCTTTCCTTCTTATCTGCTATTGCCATGAGATATTCCATGGAGGGTTCAGGATCAATGTCTCTACCTAAATCAATGTTTTCTAACATTTTCATTGCTTCCTCAATGGCAGGATTTTTTCCTTTGATCTTCAATTCCATTGTATCACCATACTCAGAAACATTCCCAAATAAAATGGTTGCCTTTGACTCATTTTTGATTTCATCTATCAAGTGTCTATTTTCTTTTCTCTGTAGACCTTTACCTTTAGTAACACGGATGTTCACAATTTTTTCACTGTAAGTATTATTCCATTCCCGTTCTTTTCGAGTGAGCTTAGGTCTGTTTCCTGATAACAATTCATTTATAAGAGATTTAGCAAAGTCAACTTGGTCTGTATAACCTTTCAGGTTAATAAAAGTGTATCCTCCTTCATCTTTCCCAATCTTAATGATTGCTCCTGATTCTTGTTGCAACTCTTTGATAGTTGATCCTTGTCCACCTATAACCTGACCAACTTTGGAAGAGTTGATTTTAATGGTATTTGCATCAACATTAAGAAAAGTCTCAACAAATACAGGAGGAGCTGCATTATATGATGGACCATCATCCCAATCATCAACCCAGTCATCTGCCATGATACTGATTTTCTGAAATCAATATCAGTAAAGTATTATGAACAACTGAACATAAAAAAAATCTGTGCACAATGATGACTCTTGATCATCATAACTAAAATTAATACTTTTGAAATAATACTTTTTTGTCCCCAGCTAGCTAGGTATACAGGGTGTCCCACCAAAGTTGGACACTTCAAATTACTCAGCCCCTGATGGAGTGGTCACAACCATTACAGCACAGACCGTTACATCACGGAGGCTAGTTTTTTTAAATTTAATTACAGATTATTGTTATTATTATATTCCTAATTCTCACTTAATTTTACACATTTTTTGTTGTGCAGGAATAAGAAATGTACCATGGATCTTTTTTTTCAAAAACTTAATTATTTTTGAAAAAACAAGTACTACCATACTTGGCATGATTGTCTCAAACTGTGGAAAAACATTTCACAAGATGAGAAAAATATGCAAGATGAGTGTTTCACAGCCTTTAATTTTGAAGCCATGAAACAGGAGCTACTGTAGGCGCTTGTGGTCTGTGTTGTAGCCTACCCATCCTGTAGTATGCCTCCTCTCTGATGGGCAAGAAGTGACACTATACTTCCCATTTAGGGGCTGTGACAACACAAGTGCACCAGAAGGTACCACTAACAAACAACTGTAACCAAATTATGAATGAATACAATGTTTTGTTGGCATTGGGGATTGAACCCAGGACCTTCCACATGGCCAGCCAGTACTTTACCTGAGCTCATTGTGCACTCAAATTGTTAACATCATTGTTAAGATTACCTAACAAATAACAATACCACCAGGAGGATCTACATTAGCACCAATGACAGTTTATAAATGTTCCCAAAAAACTAACATACCTGTAGCCCATTCCAGAAACCCTCCACGTTCTGTAATCACTGTACTGTTTTAATGTGACTATCACCAAGGATGACCAAGTATTGGTTATGCTAGTTATGTATAATAGAGATTGAGGGGCTTCAAATGGTTCAAATACCAATAGCTAATTTGGTGATTAAACCGGTTGTAGGAAGTTAAAAGTGTACATTTTGAAATTACCTTTTAAATCCTTTGATCAATACGTCTGTCTCGCTGTCTTCCTTAAGTATAATGATTATTGAAAAAAATTAAATTGATTTTATTAACGATTAATCTTAGAATTATCAAATTAATTTTTTGAACTTCTCTTCTATGAACTTTCAAATTTTAAGTCAAGTGTTACTGTGAAGTATGGTGATGGTCAAATCAAAGGAAACCGATGTTGCCAGATAAACACAATGGAAATACCGTACATTTTAAATTTCCGTATGAAGAGACGGCTCCAGCAGCTTTGATTTCATGAAGTGAAGCCAGCCAGGATTTGTAAAAACAAATTGCTCTTGGAGATGAAAAATGTAACTTCTCACATATAAATACAACAAGTACATCTGTATGAAAAGTTTTGAAAGTTTTCATTCATTGAAGATTTTCTCTCCCTTATCACTCTATAGAAATAAACAACGATTTGTAGCAACGAATTTGAATTTTCAACAGGGTTCAACAAAAGACCATAAACATTCGTTAGGAAAAAATCCCACGATTATTTTATTTTTAATACTCATTAAAAAATCCCTTTTTCCCATCCCATGAACTATTTACTGCCATTTTTTCTTCCTTTTAAATATTTCTTATTTCGCCCGACATTTGTATCGAGCTCTTGACCTAGACGCTAACACATTAGGTGATTAGTATTTTATTATCTACTGCAATTGATCATGATGATACAAAGTTTTGTTTTTGGTATTCGATTTTTTTATTTATATTTTATTAAAATCATATCGCCATTAAACTATTTTCAGTAAATGTCGTAGAAATAACTTGGTCGGCCGGTGGTCATCTAGGCAATTTTTTGGCCTAAACTATACCATAATATAAATTCCTATACTAGCCTCATATGTCCAGCTCGTAGTTATATATTTTTCCAATTTTTCGAGAGCCTCGATGCTATATTTTTATTTCTGATTATGATGTCGCATGGTCTAAGGGACATGATAACGTAAAATTCATAGATATAACTTGGTCGGCCGGTGGTCATCGGGGTAATTTTTCGACCCAAGGTACACCATATATTCCTATACTAGCCTGATGTCCACCTCGTAGTTATATATTTTTCCAATTTTTCGAGAGCCTCGATGCTATATTTTTATTTCTGATTATGATGTCACATGGTCTTAGGGACAAGAAAACGTAAAATTGATAGATATAACTTGGTCGGCCGGTGGTCATCGGGGCAATTTTTCGGCCTAAAGTATACCATATATTCCTATACTTGCCTCATGTCCAGCTCGTAGTTATATATTTTTCCAATTTTTCGAGAGCCTCGATGCTATATTTTTATTTCTGATTATGATGTCGCATGGTCTTAGGGACAAGAAAACCTAAAATTCATAGATATAACTTGGTCGGCCGGTGGTCATCTAGGCAATTTTTCGGCCTAAAGTATACCATATATTCCTATGCTAGCCTCATGTCCACCTCGTAGTTATATATTTTTCCAATTTTTCGAGAGCCTCGATGCTATATTTTTATTTCTGATTATGATGTCGCATGGTCTTAGGGACAAGAAACCGTAGAAATGATAGATATAACTTGGTCGGCCGGTGGTCATCGGGCAATTTTTCGGCCTAAAGTATACCATATATTCCTATACTAGCCTGATGTCCACCTCGTAGTTATATATTTTTTCCAATTTTTCGAGAGCCTCGATGCTATATTTTTATTTCTGATTATGATGTCACATAGTGTTAGGGACAAGAAAACGAAAAATTGATACATATAACTTGGTCGGCCGGTGGTCATCGGGGCAATTTTTCGGCTTAAAGTATACCATATATTCCTATACTAGCCTCATGTCCAGCTCGTAGTTATATATTTTTCCAATTTTTCGAGAGCCTTGATGCTATATTTTTATTTCTGATTATAATGTCGCATGGTCTTAGGGACAAGAAAACGTAGAAATGATAGATATAACTTGGTCGGCCGGTGGTCATCGGGGCAATTTTTCGGCCTAAAGTATACCATATATTCCTATACTAGCCTCATGTCCAGCTCGTAGTTATATATTTTTCCAATTTTTCGAGAGCCTCGATGCTATATTTTTATTTCTGATTATGATGTCACATGGTCTTAGGGACAAGAAAACGTAAAATTGATAGATATAACTTGGTCGGCCGGTGGTCATCGGGGCAATTTTTCGGCCTAAAGTATACCATATATTCCTATACTTGCCTCATGTCCAGCTCGTAGTTATATATTTTTCCAATTTTTCGAGAGCCTCGATGCTATATTTTTATTTCTGATTATGATGTCGCATGGTCTTAGGACAAGAAAACCTAAAATTCATAGATATAACTTGGTCGGGCCGGTGGTCATCTAGGCAATTTTTCGGCCTAAAGTATACCATATATTCCTATGCTAGCCTCATGTCCACCTCGTAGTTATATATTTTTCCAATTTTTCGAGAGCCTCGATGCTATATTTTTATTTCTGATTATGATGTCACATGGTCTTAGGGACAAGAAAACGTAAAATTGATACATATAACTTGGTCGGCCGGTGGTCATCGGGCAATTTTTCGGCTTAAAGTATACCATATATTCCTATACTAGCCTCATGTCCAGCTCGTAGTTATATATTTTTCCAATTTTTCAAGAGCCTTGATGCTATATTTTTATTTCTGATTATAATGTCGCATGGTCTTAGGGACAAGAAAACGTAGAAATGATAGATATAACTTGGTCGGCCGGTGGTCATCGGGGCAATTTTTCGGCCTAAAGTATACCATATATTCCTATACTAGCCTCATGTCCAGCTCGTAGTTATATATTTTTCCAATTTTTCGAGAGCCTCGATGCTATATTTTTATTTCTAATTATGATGTCGCATGGTCTTAGGGACAAGAAAACGTAAAAATCATAGATATAACTTGGTCGGCCGGTGGTCATCGGGGCAATTTTTCGGCCTAAAGTATACAATATATTCCTATACTAGCCTCATGTCCACCTCGTAGTTATATATTTTTCCAATTTTTTGAGAGCCTTGATGCTATATTTTTATTTCTGATTATGATGTCACATGGTCTTAGGGACAAGAAAACGTAAAATTGATAGATATAACTTGGTCGGCCGGTGGTCATCGGGGCAATTTTTCGGCCTAAAGTATACCATATATTCCTATACTAGCGTCATGTCCAGCTCGTAGTTATATATTTTTTCCAATTTTTCGAGAGCCTCGATGCTATATTTTTATTTCTGATTATGATGTCGCATAGTCTAAGAGACAAGAAAACGTAAAATTGATAGATATAACTTGGTCGGCCGGTGGTCATCGGGGCAATTTTTCGGCCTAAAGTATACCATATATTCCTATACTAGCCTCATGTCCAGCTCGTAGTTATATATTTTTCCGATTTTTCGAGAGCCTCGATGCTATATTTTTATTTCTGATTATGATGTCGCATGGTCTTAGGGACAAGAAAACGTAAAAATGATAGATATAACTTGGTCGACCGGTGGTCATCGGGGCAATTTTTCGGCCTAAAGTATACCATATATTCCTATACTAGCCTCATGTCCACCTCGTAGTTATATATTTTTCCAATTTTTTGAGAGCCTCGATGCTATATTTTTATTTCTGATTATGATGTCACATGGTCTTAGGGACAAGAAAACGTAAAATTGATAGATATAACTTGGTCGGCCGGTGGACATCGGGGCAATTTTTCGGCCTAAAGTATACCATATATTCCTATACTAGCCTCATGTCCAGCTCGTAGTTATATATTTTTCCAATTTTTCGAGAGCCTCGATGCTATATTTTTATTTCTGATTATAATGTCACATGGTCTTAGGGACAAGAAAACGTAAAATTGATAGATATAACTTGGTCGGCCGGTGGTCATCGGGGCAATTTTTCGGCCTAAAGTATACCATATATTCCTATACTTGCCTCATGTCCAGCTCGTAGTTATATATTTTTCCAATTTTTCGAGAGCCTCGATGCTATATTTTTATTTCTGATTATGATGTCGCATGGTCTTAGGGACAAGAAAACCTAAAATTCATAGATATAACTTGGTCCGCCGGTGGTCATCTAGGCAATTTTTCGGCCTAAAGTATACCATATATTCCTATACTAGCGTCATAACCAGCTCGTAGTTATATATTTTTCCAATTTTTCGAGAGCCTCGATGCTATATTTTTATTTCTGATTATGATGTCACATGGTCTTAGGGACAAGAAAACGTAAAATTGATAGATATAACTTGGTCGGCCGGTGGTCATCGGGGCAATTTTTCGGCCTAAAGTATACCATATATTCCTATACTTGCGTCATGTCCAGCTCGTAGTTATATATTTTTCCAATTTTTCGAGAGCCTCGATGCTATATTTTTATTTCTGATTATGATGTCGCATGGTCTTAGGAGACAAGAAAACTAAAAATCATAGATATAACTTGGTCGGCCGGTGGTCATTAGGCAATTTTTCGGCCTAAAGTATACCATATATTCCTATCTAGCCTCATGTCCAGCTCGTAGTTATATATTTTTCCAATTTTTCGAGAGCCTCGATGCTATATTTTTATTTCTGATTATGATGTCGATAGTCTAGAGACAAGAAAACCTAAAATTCGATAGATATAACTTGGTCGGCCGGTGGTCACTCGGGGCAATTTTTCGGCCTAAAGTATACCATATATTCCTATAATAGCCTCATGTCCAGCTCGAGTTATATATTTTTCCAATTTTTCAGAGCCTTGATGCTATATTTTTATTTCTGATTATAATGTCGCATGGTCTTAGGACAAGAAAACTAGAATATAGATATAACTTGGTCGGCCGGTGGTCATCGGGGCAATTTTTCGGCCTAAAGTATACCATATATTCCTATACTAGCCTCATGTCCACCTCGTAGTTATATATTTTTCCAATTTTTTGAGAGCCTCGATGCTATATTTTTATTTCTGATTATGATGTCACATGGTCTTAGGGACAAGAAAACGTAAAATTGATAGATATAACTTGGTCGGCCGGTGGTCATCGGGGCAATTTTTCGGCCTAAAGTATACCATATATTCCTATACTAGCCTCATGTCCAGCTCGTAGTTATATATTTTTCCGATTTTTCGAGAGCCTCGATGCTATATTTTTATTTCTGATTATAATGTCGCATGGTCTTAGGGACAAGAAAACGTAAAAATGATAGATATAACTTGGTCGACCGTTGGTCATCGGGGCAATTTTTCGGCCTAAAGTATACCATATATTCCTATACTAGCCTCATGTCCACCTCGTAGTTATATATTTTTCCAATTTTTTAAGAACCTTGATGCTATATTTTTATTTCTGATTATGACGTCGAATAGTCTAAGAGACAAGAAAACCTAAAATTCATAGATATAACTTGGTCGGCCGGTGGTCATCTAGGCAATTTTTCGGCCTAAGGTATACCATATATTCCTATAATAGCCTCATGTCCAGCTCGAAGTTATATATTTTTCCAATTTTTCGAGAGCCTCGATGCTATATTTTTATTTCTGATTATAATGTCACATGGTCTTTGAGACATGAAAACGTAAAATTAATAGATATAGCTTGGTCGGCCGGTGGTCATCGGGGTAATTTTTCGACCCAAGGTACACCATATATTCCTATACTAGCCTGATGTCCACCTCGTAGTTATAATATTTTTCCAATTTTTCGAGAGCCTTGATGCTATATTTTTATTTCTGATTATAATGTCGCATGGTCTTAGGGACAAGAAAACGTAGAAATGATAGATATAACTTGGTCGGCCGGTGGTCATCGGGGCAATTTTTCGGCCTAAAGTATACCATATATTCCAATACTAGCCTCATGTCAAGCTCGTCGTTATATATTTTTCCAATTTTTCGAGAGCCTCGATGCTATATTTTTATTTCTGATTATAATGTCACATGGTCTTAGAGACACGAAAACTTAAAATTCATAGATATAACTTGGTCGGCCGGTGGTCTCCGGCCAATTTTTCGGCCTAAAGTATACCATAATATTCCTATACTAGCCTCATGTCCAGCTCGTAGTTATATATTTTTCCAATTTTTTGAGAGCCTTGATGCTACAATTTTATTTCTGATTATAATGTCACATGGTCTTAGAGACACGAAAACGTAAAATTCATAGATATAACTTTGTCGGCCGGTGGTCATCGGGGCAATTTTTCGGCCTAAAGTATACCATATATTCCTATACTAGCCTCATGTCCAGCTCGTAGTTATATATTTTTCCAATTTTTCGAGAGCCTCGATGCTATATTTTTATTTCTGATAATGATGTCGCATAGTCTTAGAGACACGAAAACGTAAAATTCATAGATATAACTTAGTCGGCCGGTGGTCATCGGGGTAATTTTTCGACCCAAGGTATACCATATATTCCTATACTAGCCTCATGGCCAGCTCGTAGTTATATATTTTTCCAATTTTTCGAGAGCCTCGATGCTATATTTTTATTTCTGATTATGATGTCGCATGGTCTTTGAGACAAGAAAACCTAAAATTCGAAGACATAACTTGGTCGGCAGGCGGTCTCCAGGGCAATTTTTCGGCCTAAATTATCCCCCCAAAAGCACCACTTTGTGGTTAGAAAAAGAAGAACGCCTCACTCAAAAGAATGACTATAATTAGCTAAAAATAAATGATATCAAATTGAGAACACCTTACCCCTTCTCTTTCTATATCTCTGCACTCCTCTCTGAATTTATTCCTCTTATGTTCATCTTTCTTTATCCTTTCTAGGGGTCATCCCAAACTTGATTTCTCTTTAAATTTACTTGTTGCACGGCAATAAAAAATGGCGGTCGGAGTATGATTTTTCTGAACTTATTTGATTTGAATCGAGAAATTTTTTCGATTTTTCGTATCAATAGTAAAAAATATAGCCCAAAATATAGTTCTGAATCATGATGAAAAATTAAAATTTGGCTGAATTTTAACAGAAATGGCGCTCAATTCGAGGCATAAATACACTGCCCTGGGATTTTTTTTCCATAGATTTAAAAAATAGATAAACAACTCCCTATGTTCCCTGTGTAAATAAATCTGAAGCCGGGCTTCAGTTGTGTTTACAGCGTTGCCGTAAACCTGTAAGGGCAAGAAAACACAATTCCCTAAGCTTGCAATGTAATTTCAGCGATTTTCTTCTTTGATTACTGATCAAACCATACAATTTTATGAAAACTTCTCGAAACAAATTCGGTTATGTGGTCTTTTCTACGCCTTTTACAGTACCTATTCTTTTTTTTTTGTTTAATATTTTCACTGTCGAAATATTGCCAAATGTTTAAGCCTCTTTTCGGATATTTTTTTCGCGGGAAAATTTAAATAATAGCAATTGAAACTGATTTTCACGTTTTATTTTTAAAACTATCAGCTATCGTTATCAGTCCACGATATTTTTACGAAGGATTTACTCTATTATTATACTAACTGAGACCTTCACAATGGAAAAAGAGTTTCATACCACTCCAGAGGGTGCTTAAAATGCTCTAACAAGATAGCTTCTGGATATTATTATGCTTATAAATCGTTTTATGACTATTTGATACCCCAAACTATGATTATAATACATTGAAAGGCAAATTAAGTTCAATTTATTGTGTTTCCTTGGGAATAAAAAATATACTAGAATGTTGAGACTACTTACTAGTGGAAGTGTATTTCAGAATTCTTATTATATCGGTTGGTACAGCCATACGCGCAGAAAAAGTTTAAATACATGGTATACTCTAAGCCAAAAAATTGCCTAGATGACCAGCGGCCGACCAAGAAATTTTTTTTAATTTTACGTTTTCTTGTTTCTAAGACCATGCGACATCATAATCAGAAATAAAAATATAGCATCGAGGCTCTTGAAAAATTGGAAAAATATATAACTTCGAGCTGGACATGAGGCTAGTATAGGAATATAGGGTATACTTTAGGCCGAAAAATTCCGCCGATGACCACCGGCCGACCAAGTTATATCTATGAATTTTACGTTTTCGTGTCTCTAAGACAATGTGACATTATAATCAGAAATAAAAATATAGCATCGAGGCTCTCGAAAAATTGGAAAAATATATAACTACGAGCTGGACATGAGGCTAGTTTAGGAATATATGCTATACCTTGGGCCGAAAAACTGCCCCAATGACCACCGGCCGACCAAGTTATATCTCTGAATTTTACGTTTTCGTGTCTCTAAGACCATGTGACATTATAATCAGAAATAAAAATATAGCATCGAGGCTCTCAAAAAATTGTAAAAATATATAACTACGAGCTGGACATGAGGCTAGTTTAGGAATATATGCTATACCTTGGGCCGAAAAATTGCCCCGATGACCACCGGCCGACCAAGTTATATCTATGAATTTTTACGTTTTCGTGTCTCTAAGACCATGTGACATCATAATCAGAAATAAAAATATAGCATCGAGGCTCTTGAAAAATTGGAAAAATATATAACTACGAGCTGGACATGAGGCTAGTATAGGAATATATGGTATACCTTGGGTCGAAAAATTACCCCGATGACCACCGGCCGACCAAGTTATATGTATGAATTTTAGGTTTTCTTGTCTCCAAGACCATGTGACATTATAATCAGAAATAAAAATATAGCATCGAGGCTCTCGAAAAATTGGAAAAATATATAACTACGAGCTGGACATGAGGCTATTATAGGAATATATGGTATACCTTAGGCCGAAAAATTGCCCCGATGACCACCGGCCGACCAAGTTATATCTATAAATTTTACGTTTTCGTGTTTCTTAGACCATGTGACATTATAATCAGAAATAAAAATATAGCATCGAGGCTCTCGAAAAATTGGAAAAATATATAACTACGAGCTGGACATGAGGCTATTATAGGAATATATGGTATACTTTAGGCCGAAAAATTGCCCCGATGACCCCCGGCCGACCAAGTTATATCTATGAATTTTACGTTTTCTTGTTTCTAAGACCATGTGACATCATAATCAGAAATAAAAATATAGCATCGAGGCTCTCGAAAAATTGGAAAAATATATAACTACGAGCTGACATGAGGCTAGTATAGGAATATATGGTATACCTTGGGTCGAAAAATTGCCCCGATGACCACTGGCCGACCAAGTTATATCTATAATTTTAGGTTTTCGTGTCTCTAAGACTATGTGACATTATAATCAGAAATAAAAATATAGCATCGAGGCTCTCGAAAAATTGGAAAAATATATAACTACGAGCTGGACATGAGGTAGTAGGAATATATGGTATACTTGGCCGAAAAATTGCCCCGATGACCACCGGCCGACCAAGTTATATCTATGAATTTTACGTTTTCGTGTTCTAAGACCATGTGACATATAATCAGAAATAAAAATATAGCATCGAGGCTCTCAAAAATTGGAAAAATATATAACTACGAGCTGGACATGAGGCTAGTATAGAATTATGGTATACTTGGTCGAAAAATTACCCGTGACCACGGCCGACCAAGTTATATCTATGAATTTTAGGTTTTCTTGTCTCAAGACTATGACATTATAATCAGAAATAAAAATCTAGCATCGAGGCTCTCGAAAAATTGAAAAATATATAACTACGAGCTGGACATGAGGCTAGTATAGGAATATATGGTATACTTGGCGAAAAATTGCCCCGATGACCACCGGCCGACCAAGTTATATCTATGAATTTTAGGTTTTCGTGTCTCTAAGACATGTGACATTATAATCAGAAATAAAAATATAGCATCGAGGCTCTCGAAAAATTGGAAAAATATATAACTACGAGCTGGACATGAGGTAGTTTAGGAATATATGTATACCTTGGCCGAAAAATTGCCCCGATGACCACCGGCCGACCAAGTTATATCTATGAATTTTACGTTTTCGTGTTCTAAGACCATGTGACATATAATCAGAAATAAAAATATAGCATCGAGGCTCTCAAAAATTGGAAAAATATATAACTACGAGCTGGACATGAGGCTAGTATAGGAAATTGGTATACTTGGTCGAAAAATTACCCCGATGACCACGGCCGACCAAGTTATATCTATGAATTTTAGGTTTTCTTGTCTCTAAGACTATGAACATATAATCAGAAATAAAAATTAGCATCGAGGCTCTCGAAAAATTGGAAAAATATATAACTTCGAGCTGGACATGAGGCTAGTATAGGAATATATGGTATACTTGGGGCGAAAAATTGCCCCGATGCCACCGGCCGACCAAGTTATATCTATGAATTTTACGTTTTCGTGTCTCTAAGACCATGTGACATTCATAATCAGAAATAAAAATATAGCATCGAGGCTCTCGAAAAATTGGAAAAATATATAACTACGAGCTGGACATGAGGTAGTATAGGAATATATGGTATACTTTGGCCGAAAAATTGCCCCGATGACCACCGGCCGACCAAGTTATATTATGAATTTTACGTTTTCGTGTTTTCCTAAGACCATGTGACATATAATCAGAAATAAAAATATAGCATCGAGGCTCTCGAAAAATTGGAAAAATATATAACTACGAGCTGGACATGAGGCTATATAGGAATATATGGTATACCTTGGCGAAAAATTGCCCCGATGACCACCGGCCGACCAAGTTATATCTATAAATTTTACGTTTTCTGTGTCTCTAAGACTATGTGACATTATAATCAGAAATAAAAATATAGCATCGAGGCTCTCTAAAAATTGGAAAAATATATAACTACGAGCTGGACATGAGGTTAGTATAGGAATATATGGTATACTTTAGGCCGAAAAATTGCCCCGATGACCACCGGCCGACCAAGTTATATCTATGAATTTTACGTTTTCGTGTTTCTTAGACCATGTGACATTATAATCAGAAATAAAAATATAGCATCGAGGCTCTCTAAAAATTGGAAAAATATATAACTACGAGCTGGACATGAGGTTAGTATAGGAATATATGGTATACTTTAGGCCGAAAAATTGCCCCGATGACCACCGGCCGACCAAGTTATATCTATGAATTTTACGTTTTCGTGTTTCTAAGACCATGTGACATCATAATCAGAAATAAAAATATAGCATCGAGGCTCTCGAAAAATTGGAAAAATATATAACTACGAGCTGGACATGAGGCTAGTATAGGAATATATGGTATACCTTGGGTCGAAAAATTGCCCCGATGACCACTGGCCGACCAAGTTATATCTATGAATTTTAGGTTTTCTTGTCTCTAAGACTATGTGACATTATAATCAGAAATAAAAATCTAGCATCGAGGCTCTTGAAAAATTGGAAAAATATATAACTACGAGCTGGACATGAGGCTAGTATAGGAATATATGGTATACCTTGGGTCGAAAAATTACCCCGATGACCACCGGCCGACCAAGTTATATGTATGAATTTTAGGTTTTCTTGTCTCCAAGACCATGTGACATTATAATCAGAAATAAAAATATAGCATCGAGGCTCTCGAAAAATTGGAAAAATATATAACTACAAGCTGGACATGAGGCTATTATAGGAATATATGGTATACCTTGGTCGAAAAATTGCCCCGATGACCACTGGCCGACCAAGTTATATCTATAAATTTTAGGTTTTCGTGTCTCTAAGACTATGTGACATTATAATCAGAAATAAAAATATAGCATCGAGGCTCTCTAAAAATTGGAAAAATATATAACTACGAGCTGGACATGAGGTTAGTATAGGAATATATGGTATACTTTAGGCCGAAAAATTGCCCCGATGACCACCGGCCGACCAAGTTATATCTATGAATTTTACGTTTTCGTGTTTCTAAGACCATGTGACATCATAATCAGAAATAAAAATATAGCATCGAGGCTCTCGAAAAATTGGAAAAATATATAACTACGAGCTGGACATGAGGCTAGTATAGGAATATATGGTATACCTTGGGTCGAAAAATTGCCCCGATGACCACTGGCCGACCAAGTTATATCTATGAATTTTAGGTTTTCTTGTCTCTAAGACTATGTGACATTATAATCAGAAATAAAAATCTAGCATCGAGGCTCTTGAAAAATTGGAAAAATATATAACTACGAGCTGAACATGAGGCTAGTATAGGAATATATGGTATACCTTGGGTCGAAAAATTGCCCCGATGACCACTGGCCGACCAAGTTATATCTATAAATTTTAGGTTTTCGTGTCTCTAAGACTATGTGACATTATAATCAGAAATAAAAATATAGCATCGAGGCTCTCGAAAAATTGGAAAAATATATAACTACGAGCTGGACATGAGGTTAGTATAGGAATATATGGTATACTTTAGGCCGAAAAATTGCCCCGATGACCACCGGCCGACCAAGTTATATCTATGAATTTTACGTTTTCGTGTTTCTAAGACCATGTGACATCATAATCAGAAATAAAAATATAGCATCGAGGCTCTCGAAAAATTGGAAAAATATATAACTACGAGCTGGACATGAGGCTAGTATAGGAATATATGGTATACTTTAGGCCGAAAAATTGCCCCGATGACCACCGGCCGACCAAGTTATATCTATCTATTTTAGGTTTTCTTGTCTCTTAGACTATGCGACATCATAATCAGAAATAAAAATATAGCATCGAGGCTCTCGAAAAATTGGAAAAATATATAACTACGAGCTGGACATGAGGCTAGTATAGGAATATATGGTATACTTTAGGCCGAAAAATTGCCCCGATGTCCACCGGCCGACCAAGTTATATCTATGAATTTTACGTTTTCGTGTCTCTAAGACCATGTGACATTATAATCAGAAATAAAAATATAGCATCGAGGCTCTCGAAAAATTGGAAAAATATATAACTACGAGCTGGACATGAGGCAAGTTTAGGAATATATGCTATACCTTGGGCCGAAAAATTGCCCCGATGACCACCGGCCGACCAAGTTATATCTATGAATTTTACGTTTTCGTGTCTCTAAGACCATGTGACATTATAATCAGAAATAAAAATATAGCATCGAGGCTCTCAAAAAATTGGAAAAATATATAACTACGAGCTGGACTTGAGGCTAGTATAGAAAATTATGGTATACTTTAGGTCGAAAAATTACCCCGATGACCACTGGCCGACCAAGTTATATCTATGAATTTTAGGTTTTCTTGTCTCTAAGACTATGTGACATTATAATCAGAAATAAAAATCTAGCATCGAGGCTCTCGAAAAATTGGAAAAATATATAACTACGAGCTGGACATGAGGCTAGTATAGGAATATATGGTATACTTTAGGCCGAAAAATTGCCCCGATGTCCACCGGCCGACCAAGTTATATCTATGAATTTTACGTTTTCGTGTCTCTAAGACCATGTGACATTATAATCAGAAATAAAAATATAGCATCGAGGCTCTCGAAAAATTGGAAAAATATATAACTACGAGCTGGACATGAGGCAAGTTTAGGAATATATGCTATACCTTGGGCCGAAAAATTGCCCCGATGACCACCGGCCGACCAAGTTATATCTATGAATTTTACGTTTTCGTGTCTCTAAGACCATGTGACATTATAATCAGAAATAAAAATATAGCATCGAGGCTCTCAAAAAATTGGAAAAATATATAACTACGAGCTGGACATGAGGCTAGTATAGAAAATTATGGTATACTTTAGGTCGAAAAATTACCCCGCTGACCACCGGCCGACCAAGTTATATCTATGAATTTTAGGTTTTCTTGTCTCAAAGACTATGCAACATCATAATCAGAAATAAAAATGTAGCATCGAGGCTCTCGAAAAATTGAAAAAATATATAACTACGAGCTGGACATGAGGCTATTATAGGAATATATGGTATACTTTAGCCCGAAAAATTGCCCCGATGACCACCGGCCGACCAAGTTATATCTATGAATTTTAGGTTTTCGTGTCTCTAAGACTATGTGACATTATAATCAGAAATAAAAATATAGCATCGAGGCTCTCGAAAAATTGGAAAAATATATAACTACGAGCTGGACATGAGGTTAGTATAGGAATATATGGTATACTTTAGGCCGAAAAATTGCCCCGATGACCACCGGCCGACCAAGTTATATCTATGAATTTTACGTTTTCGTGTTTCTAAGACCATGTGACATTATAATCAGAAATAAAAATATAGCATCGAGGCTCTCGAAAAATTGGAAAAATATATAACTACGAGCTGGACATGAGGCTAGTTTAGGAATATATGCTATACCTTGGGCCGAAAAATTGCCCCGATGACCACCGGCCGACCAAGTTATATCTATGAATTTTACGTTTTCGTGTCTCTAAGACCATGTGACATCATAATCAGAAATAAAAATATAGCATCGAGGCTCTCGAAAAATTGAAAAAAATATATAACTACGAGCTGGACATGAGGCTAGTATAGGAATATATGGTATACCTTGGGTCGAAAAATTGCCCCGATGACCACTGGCCGACCAAGTTATATCTATAACTTTTAGGTTTTCGTGTCTCTAAGACTATGTGACATTATAATCAGAAATAAAAATATAGCATCGAGGCTCTCGAAAAATTGGAAAAATATATAACTACGAGCTGGACATGAGGCTAGTTTAGGAATATATGCTATACCTTGGGCCGAAAAATTGCCCCGATGACCACCGGCCGACCAAGTTATATCTATGAATTTTACGTTTTCTGTGTCTCTAAGACCATGTGACATCATAATCAGAAATAAAAATTTAGCATCGAGGCTCTTGAAAAATTGGAAAAATATATAACTACGAGCTGGACATGAGGCAAGTTTAGGAATATATGCTATACCTTGGGCCGAAAAATTGCCCCGATGACCACCGGCCGACCAAGTTATATCTATGAATTTTACGTTTTCGTGTCTCTAAGACCATGTGACATTATAATCAGAAATAAAAATATAGCATCGAGGCTCTCAAAAAATTGGAAAAAATATAAACTACGAGCTGGACATGAGGCTATTATAGGAATATATGGTATACCTTGGGTCGAAAAATTACCCGATGACCACCGGCCGACCAAGTTATATCTATCAATTTTACGTTTTTGTGTCTCTAAGACCATGTGACATTATAACCAGAAATAAAAATATAGCATCGAGGCTCTCAAAAAATTGGAAAAATATATAACTACGAGCTGGACATGAGGCTAGTATAGAAATATATGGTATACTTTAGGTCGAAAAATTACCCCGCTGACCACCGGCCGACCAAGTTATATCTATGAATTTTAGGTTTTCTTGTCTCAAAGACTATGCAACATCATAATCAGAAATAAAAATATAGCATCGAGGCTCTCGAAAAATTGGAAAAATATATAACTACGAGCTGGACATGAGGCTATTATAGGAATATATGGTATACTTTAGGCCGAAAAATTGCCCCGATGACCACCGGCCGACCAAGTTATATCTATCAATTTTACGTTTTAGTGTCTCCAAGACCATGTGACATCATAATCAGAAATAAAAATATAGCATCGAGGCTCTCGAAAAATTGGAAAAATATATAACTACGAGCTGGACATGAGGCTATTATAGGAATATATGGTATACTTTAGGCCGAAAAATTGCCCCGATGACCACCGGCCGACCAAGTTATATCTATGAATTTTAGGTTTTCTTGTCTCTAAGACCATGTGACATTATAATCAGAAATAAAAATATAGCATCGAGGCTCTCGAAAAATTGGAAAAAATATATAACTACGAGCTGGACATGAGGCTAGTATAGGAATTTATGGTATACCTTGGGTCGAAAAATTACCCCGATGACCACCGGCCGACCAAGTTATATCTATGAATTTTAGGTTTTCTTGTCTCTAAGACCATGTGACAATATAATCAGAAATAAAAATATAGCATCGAGGCTCTCGAAAAATTGGAAAAATATATAACTACGAACTGGACATGAGGCTATTATAGGAATATATGGTATACCTTGGGTCGAAAAATTACCCCGATGACCACCGGCCGACCAAGTTATATCTACGAATTTTACGTTTTCTTGTCTCAAAGACTATGCGACATCATAATCAGAAATAAAAATATAGCATCGAGGCTCTCGAAAAATTGGAAAAATATATAACTACGAGCTTGACATGAGGCTAGTATAGGAATATATGGTATACTTTAGGCCGAAAAATGGTTTAGATGACCACCGGCCGACCAAGTTATATCTATGAATTTTAGGTTTTCTTGTCTCAAAGACCATGCGACATCATAATCAGAAATAAAAATATAGCATCGAGGCTCTCGAAAAATTGGAAAAATATATAACTACGAGCTGGACATGATGCTACTATAGGAATATATGGTATATTTTAGGCCGAAAAATTGTCCAGTTGGCCGCCTGCCGTCTAACTATAGCATTAATTTTACCCTATACTGTCACTAGGACAATGGGAAAGCTGAATTAGAAATAAAAATGTAGCATCGAGACTATCCAAAAATTGGAAAAATATATAACTTATTGCTGGATACGACGCTAGCATTAGAACGCAGAAGTGGGATTACAACATTGAGAGAGAAAAAAAATCGTAGTAAAAATTCCCTTAATTGTGGCATTAATCCCTTTTCGTTGCTAACTTCAGCAACGCGAGGTACAAGATTTTTGCGTACCCTGTAGAATTTCAGAAATATTTTTCAGCAACGTTGGTAGCTTCAGGGACATTCCCTTATCACTTATCAGTGATCAAACTCGCATTGAAAATTGAAATATTCTGAAGCCATGGATTCGTATGAGAGCATCCTGCTTGTTAAATCCGAAGTGTTTGTGTTCAAGATTCCCCCCAGAACTACTGTCAGAGGATACAGGTAACAGTTTTTTCCTCAAACAAATAAGGAGAAAGCTCTATCTATTGTTTATCATCTGACCCAGAAGTTCATGTAACAATGGAATATAATCAATAAGATGGATAAATATTCCCTTTTGGTGAACTTAGCCTTAAATAGCTGAGAAAATCTCTACTGAGGAAATATTTGGTTTACAATAATTAAGTTCAGCATAAAAACACCTCAGGTCCAAGTAAAGAGTACAAGCAATATTTTGTAATATAAATTATAACTATAGATTTACAACTTCATGGTCAAAGTTAGCTAAACCCTAGGTACTTGAGAGATGAATCATTATGACTTTGGCTGGAACAATTCTATGACTAGGTACTACAAGGAGAGTAAAATCAATAATAATTATTGATCAATAGTCTGTCCTGGTAGCTCAGTGGTAAAGGTAGCACTCTGTGAATCCAAAGATTCCAGGGGTCATGCCTTCAAAACCCTGCCAGGACATGACAAGTTGTCCTCCCATTTGGTATTTTTACCACCTACCTAATAATATGTCTTGGGCTTAATGCTGGAATAATGGGACTTTAATAGTCCTAATCGGGCAGTTTAAATAAGGCAATATTATTATTATTACATTAAAATTTTAGGGCAGCTGATTGGAATCTACAAGAACCTCAATGGACTGGCAGAATGAGACTTGTTACCAAGGACAAGGAATGCATACTGAAGTTGGAAGATAAAAATTCTGGAGAGTTATTTGCCCAGTGTCCCATTGATACCTATCCAGGCGTTGCTATTGAAACAGTTAGTGACTCTTCCAGATACTTTGTTCTCAGAATAAAAGATGATGGTGGTAAGATATTTTTCTTTTCTTGTAAGACTAGTTGAAACCTTTTTCTGGTTGGTAAGATTTTTGTCCATGGCTTATAGCCTCTTTGGAGTTTTTCAAAACCTTTTTATGTTACTTGTAGAATTTATTAAATTTAAACTTTTACAGCCTGTATGATATCACTTCATACAACATAAGGACAGGCTTTGTTTACATATTTGAGCCAGAGGGGGTGTAATGTTGGCAAATGATTATTTATTATGAAATGCTTACTACTTTTTCATCACAGAATTGGCAAGTTATATATTTTGGACTACCTATTTTGACATTTATAACATATATTATTATGATTGAAAAAATAAATCAAAAAATATACCTTGACTCTGTATGGAAAATATTATCACTATGATTTACTGCTTTTAGGATATTTTGTACATACATTTCACTTTTTTGATGTTATAAAAATAACTCATCTAGAAGTCAAGACAGTTATTTTAATTAATCCAGAAGTACTATATTATCCATCACCTCTTTAATTATTCATATTCATAAATCAGTGCCATTTAAGAAACACTTTGAAATGTCTCCAATGGATTCAGCCATTTTCATCAAAGATTTCAATTAATTGATTTACTATTATTTCTAATTTTTCTTCTCTCAACTGTTTTATCTATCCTACTATCATTTTCAGGGAGACAAGCTTTCATAGGGCTAGGATTTTCAGACCGTTCTGATAGTTTTGACTTGAATGTGGCTCTGCAAGATCATTTCAAATGGCTCAAGAAAACAGAAGAAATAGAAAAGGAAAAAGAAGAACCCAAACAAGAATTAGATCTCAAATTCAAGGAAGGAGAAACCATCAAAATCAATATGAAAATTACGGTATGAATTATAAAATAATATTGTATTAAATTTGATTAGGAACATCTAATAATTGAACTGTTAATTTCCCTTTTCAACACAAAAATGCAATAGAGATAAAGAAGAAATTATGTATGTACCTTAGGGTGGCCCTTAGCTATAGAGGAGGATTTTTTTTGCCTGATTTTTTCCGCTCCATCGGCAAAATATGGTTCCAATTAATATTAAAAAAATCTGGAAAAAGTTTCAGCTCGATCAAAGGTCGTTAACACGTGCCGCCGGGACCTTTAAGTTTAGATCTGCAATCGGAAGGGGCAATATACGTTTTTAAGCATTATGTTGATCCTAACTTGAAGAAACTTCATCTCACAGAAAAAAATATAGAATGTAAAATGTATAGAAGGGTTTTCTTTTTATTATTTGGTACATAATAATTTTAGTGGGTAGCACAGCATTATCGAGACACCTGATAATAGCATTTGTGTAAATAACTCACTACTGTTTTTTCGTAATATTAAGTAGAAAATTAGAAAACTATCGTATATTAGATTTTTCTATTTAAGTTGAAGAAAAGAACATTGAACATAATTATTGTAATAATATTCATACATCCATACTATTAAAATAAATGCGAGATAGAAGTTCACAAATAAGTAAATCCTGCTGTCCTACTTGCTATGAGTTTTCAAGAGATACTCTTTTGTTGGTTTAGGATACTGACTTTTGTGGTCTTTGACAACTTGAATGACGAATTGTTTTTGGTTTTCACTCTTTGTTATCTTATTATTGTATTCGCAGATCAATTTAACTCCTCTTTCTGCTGTATCATTTACTAATTTTAAAACTTTAATCTTGTTATACGCGTGTTGGAAATTTTCATTTTCCCACCAGTCACTAGGATCTAGACAGAGAAAAGATTTGTTTATTTGAAACCTCTCAAAGAAAACCTGCCTCTCCTCTGACACAAAAAAGTCCAGCTCCTTATTAAGCAAGTTTAGTCTCTTTAAGATCTTTAGTCTTACAACCATACTTCTATTTATTTTGTTTCTTCCCCTCTTTAGTGAGGGACTTAACCATGTTAGATTTTACAACATTTGAGATATCTCTATCAAAAAACCCAACCCTACTGCCTCTTCACTCAAATACCAGAGATGGTTAACAATTTTTTTTGATGCCACACTAGATACTCGCACTTCAGGGTTCATTTTTTGATACGCAAGAAGTTTATTAATAAATGAGAGATCTAGTCTTGGCGCTGTAATACCTACAGGTGCAGTATACCAAGGCTCAATATAAAGGAAAGTTAGTCTGGCTGGGGGACGTTAAACAGGGAGAAGACCAGTGTCCCGCTAGAGGACTATTAACAGAGAACAGACTAGCCAACCCTTATAAGCCAGGCTATCTTGCAGTTTCCTAAGGGTTTAATGGCTTATAATAGTCCAAGTCCTCATGATGGTTCATCGCACATAGAAATATGTGGTTCGTGACGAGCCAACTTTGAAATAAAGTTGGCTGGAGACCATCACTCACCCCTCCAGCTGTAGCCAAGCTGGCTACAACAACAACAATAAAGAAAAGTTACAAACACACAAATATCAAGAATGGTCTTGAGTTCTTCAGCAGTCATTAAGAACTTTTTTCTAAACTCTGGTATTTAAGGGAAGAGGTATTAGGGTTGGGGTTTTTTGATAGAGATATCTCAAATGTTGTCAAATCTAACATGGTTAAGTCACTCACTAAAGAGGGGAAGAAACAAAATAAATAGAAGTATGGTTGTAAGACTAAAGATCTTATAAACTTGCTTAGCAAGGAGCTGGACTTTTTGGTGTCAGAGGAGAGGCAGGTTTTCTTTGAGAGGTTTCAAAAAAGCAAATCTTTTCTCTGTCTAGATCCTAGTGACTGGTGGGAAAATGAAAATTTCCAAGACGCGTATAACAAGATTAAATTCTTTAAAGTAGTAAACGACACAACAGAAAGAGGAGTTAAATTGATGTGCGAATACAATATTAAGCTAACAAAGAGTTTAAACCAAAAACAATTCTTCATTCAAGTTGTCAAAGATCACAAAAGTCAGTATCCTAAACCAACAAAAGAGTATCTCTCAAAAACTCATAGAAGTAGGACAGCAGGATTTACTTATTTGTAAACTTCTACCTCGCATTTATTTTAATAGTATAGATAAATGAATATTATTACAATAATTATGTTCAATGTTCTTTTCTTCAACTTCAAAAGAGAAAAAAAACTAATATACAATAGTTTTCTACTTAATATTACGAAAAAACAGTAATGAGTTACTTAGACTAATGCTATTATCAGGTGTCTCGATAATGCTGTGCTACCCACTAAAATTATTATGTACCAAATAATAAAAATAAAACCATTATATACATTTTACATCCTATATTTTTCTAATATACGATAGTTTTCTAATTTTCTACTTAATATTACGAAAAAACAGTAGTGAGTTACTTACACAAATGCTATTATCAGGTGTCTCGATAATGCTGTGCTACCCACTAAAATTATTATGTACCAAATAATAAAAAGAAAACCCTTCTATACATTTTACATTCTATATTTTTTTCTGTGAGATGAAGTTTCTTCAAGTTAGGATCAACATTATGCTTAAAAACGTATATTGCCCCTTCCGATTGCAGATCTAAACTTAAAGGTCCCGGCGGCACGTGTTAACGACCTTTGATCGAGCTGAAACTTTTTCCAGATTTTTTTAATATTAATTGGAACCATATTCTGCCGATGGAGCGAGAAAATTCCGACTTTCGAAAATAAGGGCCACCCTAATGTACCTATAGTATATTTCTTCTTATTTTTTCTTCATTATTTAACACTTGAAAAAAAACCACAGTAATAATTTTAAATCATCAGGATTACCATGGAAAAAGCTATGGCATAATGAAATAGGTATTTATATTGTCTATTTAGGTCTAATAAGTCCCATTATTCAAGCAATAAGTACGTAACATATTATTTTGTGGTCAAAATCCCAAATTAATGGGCGGATAACTTGTCATTTCCTGGGTTGGTACCAAATCCACAACCTCTGGATTACCAGACCAACACCTTGACCACTGAGTTACTGGGACTGACAGATAATAAAATACCGTTATTATAGATAAAATCTTTTTAAAAAATACTAACATTGTGTATTTTCTAATGCTAGTATTTCCATTAAGTCCATAACACAGGTTTAAACCCAAAATCAAAACTTGAAAAAATGTGTGTGGGGGAAATGCAAATATGTAGTATTAATGCAAAATATGTGTAACAAGATATTCTATATATTCCTAGTGGACTCAAGCAAATCCTGCAAGACAACATTGCTGTAAAACCATCAGAACATGGCTTGTCTCCTTATGCCAGGTTCTTACCTAGCTAAAAATGTTCACTTGGTGTAGACCCAGCATTAGATTACACCTGAATTGTAAGAGTAGTCTCCGTTTCAACTTTCTACAGCAAATTGTTGTTCAGCTGTAAATGTTTTTTATTTTGTTTGTAGAAAAAAGATGGTGCTGATGGACAGAGTAAAGCCAAGGCTAGACCTTCCAGCACGGGGGGTCTCCTTCCCCACCCCCTGGCTCAGGCACCTCCAAGATTTCACCCCCTGCTGCCCCCTCCCAGAATTCCTCCCCCATTCATCAAGTGAACGCCAACGCTAACAACTGGGGGGACTTCACCAGTGCAGCACCAGCTCAGCCCTCTAGGTAAAAAAAAACTTTTTTTTATATATTTATATAAATAAACTCTCTCTCTCTCTCTCTCTATTACTCAAATCCTAACAAACTCTCCACTTCTGTATCTTCTTCTTGTCCCTCGTACACACATGCTCGTGGCTCTTACAATGCTAATTCCAACTCTTGTTCTCAAGTATCCTGCAAGACAGACATTGCTGTAAAAACATCAGACATAGCTTGTCTCCTTATGCCCTCTAGGTAAATCACTTGATCTCTAATGGTGTTAATTTCTTCATCAAAAATTTATAGAAACTATTCACCATGAAATGACTAATAGCAAATTAAGTTCATGGTTAAATTTATCCATTAAGGACAATGCTGTTGGGGGTTAGAAATCTAAAAGTAGATAACTTCTGATGTGCACAGTTTTAACTAGTGAACAAGGGTTTATCACCACACGTATTTTAACATGTGTGTTAAGGCGAGGTGGTAGGCCGCGGAGGCGTCTCTTACCTGGTCAGTGAGGTTAGTGAGTATAAAGGCTGGTGATGAATTACTGATTATGAAGTCCGTGATGATAATGATGAAGGAGTCTCTGGTTGGCGATGAGCAGTCCCCAGGTGGCGATCTTGGATGACGGGACACTCGAAAACTAATAATTAACGCGAGAAGTATTGAACGCGCGATAAGAAAGGTATGAACTTTTACGGTGACGATGTTGACTATTATTAATACCGGACAAGACTGAGGTCATAGGTGATACCAGTTCAGATGATAGGTGATTTTGGTAAGTTCAATCAGTTACGTAAGAGACGCATAGGAGGGGATATACAGGGAGTGCCAGAAGACATGCACCCAACAATGTGTGAAGAAGATTTACTAAGAATATTTAGTCCAGAACATGACACTGTAAGTTGACTGAAGATGCATCTTTTTATCTGATAACTCTTACCATTTTAAACTTTTCTTACATTTTCAGGACATCAAGTGATTCTTCTCAACCTTCCAACTCAAATCCAAGCTGGGTTCAATTTTAATCCAAACATCCTCTGATTAAATCTGATACTCCTCATTATATATTTGTATATTTGATAGAAAATAAGTGCAAGATAATATTTTGCCTAGGAGATTAAAGTAAGTAATTCTGTTGTCAAAAAAAAAAAAAATGTTTCGATTGCTGGACTAGCTTCACCCATTTGAATATTTTAGATTTTCTTTTCAATTCCAACATTAATTGATGTAAGATAAAATCCAACAAGTCATAAATATGGTAAAATAAAATAGATTTGGCTTGAGCTATTATTCTTGAGTTGAAAACTTGTTGTTTTAACCCATATTTGGAATAGCATCTATTATTATACAGGGTGTAACAGACTAAATGTAAAATCTCTTAAGGGGTGGTAGTATAGATCATTTCCAACCATTAATGTTCTATAACACTTTTGATTTAACTCAGTGGTTCTCGAGATATTATTTTTTTGAATTATTTTTACAAGTCCCCTGCCGCTCGACAAAGAATGGCATCTAACTCCGTAAATACAGTAGATGAAGCAATAGATTTAACTTTTTCCATAAGATAACAATATTTCACTATTATTTAGACTAGATTTATTCTTAAAAAGTGCACACGTACTGAAAAAAATCGGCAGCAGCGGAAAATTTATCCCGAACATGAAATCCACCTGAAACTTCAGCCGCCATTTTCTCAAAATACTGCCCTCATAAAGTATTGGTTTCATTTATGTAAAAACTTGCTTGAAGTCTTATCTTTCAGAAAATATGACACACTTGATATAAAACTTTCATTTTTTATTGAAACCAAGAGAAACTAAAAAAAAGTCAGTCAGTACTACTAACTCTACCTACTAGGCTACCATCCTACTTTTACCTAGGGAACTATTTTTTTTCTTCAATTTGACAAATTATGGTTGTCATTTACTTTCCAACGGCCCAAAAAGTTAGCCTCAGTCGATTCATTGATAAGGCTGCGGACTCTTAACTTGAAGGTCACTGGTTCGAGTCTCAAGTATGGCAAATATTTAGTAAGACGAGTTTGAGCTATTGTGACACCACGATCGTGATTAATTGACCTTAATAATTATTTTAGTATGTATGTATGGTTTTATTTGTGGTGAAGCACAAGGCCTCTTCACATTTTTTGTGGGTAGCGCAGCATTACTAAGAGCCTCCTTTACTTTTCGAATTATTCTATTACATTAATTTCTTTTTACTCTGGTAATGCCGCCACTGGTCGTTACTCATACAAGTAACTACTCATTTTTCCTCACGAGGTATGAGTGGACCCCGAACATCCAAGTACAGAGCAGAAAAACTCCTGTCCCGCTGGGGATCGAACCCAGGTCACCATGCGTGCAACGCCTAGCACGCTAACTCACTCTGCCACGGTGACTACTAATTGACCTTAATATTTTAGTATTCCATGTGTTTTATTAAAATTCGGTACCTACTAACATAATAATTTGTACCTCTATGTACCAACCTATGAATGTTCAGTATTTACCGTACCACCTTTACCTGTGGGTGTTAACTATGTAGGTACATTGTTATGTTTCATTTCATTCAAACCATTTTATCATTGAGACCCTTTCCTCTTATGAACAAATGAACAATTACGATTAATATTGATTTCTGAAGCACCACAGCTAAAAGTATCATACATGGATACCTACATACTAATTTGCCACACTTGAGACTCGAACCAGTGACCTCCAAGTTTAGAGTCTACTGAGGCAAACTTTTGGGCCGTTGGAAAATAAATGGCAACCATAATTTGTCAAATTGAAGAAAAAAATTAGTTCCCTAGGTAAAAGTAGGATGGTAGCCTAGTAGGTACAGTTAGTAGTACTGACTGACTTTTTTTTTAGTTTCTCTTGGTTTCAATAAAAAATGAAAGTTTTATATCAAGTGTGTCATATTTTCTGAAAGATAAGACTTCAAGCAAGTTTTTACATAAATGAAACCAATACTTTATGAGGGCAGTATTTTGAGAAAATGGCGGCTGAAGTTTCAGGTGGATTTCATGTTCGGGATAAATTTTCCGCTGCTGCCGATTTTTTTCAGTACGTGTGCACTTTTTAAGAATAAATCTAGTCTAAATTATAGTAAAATATTGTTATCTTATGGAAAAAGTTAAATCTATTGCTTCATCTACTGTATTTACGGAGTTAGATGCCATTCTTTGTCGAGCGGCAGGGGACTTGTAAAAATAATTCAAAAAAATAATATCTCGAGAACCACTGAGTTAAATCAAAAGTGTTATAGAACATTAATGGTTGGAAATGATCTATACTACCACCCCTTAAGAGATTTTACATTTAGTCTGTTACACCCTGTATAGTTTACAATAGTACTTGTCATTTATAAATACCCCAAAGATAATAAGTTCTTCTAAACTGTTGATCATAGAATATTATTTTCATAAACATTCCTTATATCTAACCCATAATCATTTAAAATATTGAAATTTATGTAGAAAACTAGAAATTTCTTGAGTAACTACATAATATTATCTCCATAGATTAGGTTTTAGTTATTTTTATTTTTCTTATACCATGAAAAAACTTACTTACTATATTATGTTCACTTATTGTAAGTTTATAGTTCTGGTTTGCTTTGAATACTAAATTTATCTTTTCTCTATTCAAGGCTCAAAAAAAATTGCAATTAAATTTCAACAACAAAAAATCTCATTCGGGCCCATCACAGAAATCCCTGCATGTGTGAAAGTACTTTTGACAACTGTGGTATCCTCTGAAATAGAAAAAAATTGAAATCGGAGAAAAAAAATATTTTTTTTACAAAAACAAACACAATACTTCCGATTTCTAATATTAGAAATTTTTCGGAAGTAAAACATAAAGCTAGATAGAATATTAAGAAACTCTCTAGAGGAGACTTTTATGGTGGTTTTAGTTTGCTATCAGTTCTAATTTTATCATTTTTTGTTTTCTCTCCAATACCTATGTATGTTTGTCAAATAAACCAGCAAATGTTATATTTTTTAAATAAAATATTTATTTAAAAAATTTATTACAAAGATTAGATTATAAAATTTATGACGTCATACTGATGTATGTAATCTGGAAATATTTCACCATAAAAGCTGGTTATGCATAGTAGTTACTAATAATATGAAATTAATATTTTTCAAGTATTTATAATATCATCAAGTGATATAAATATAATTATATTGCGACACATAGCAGTTGTATAGAATAGTATATATTACACTAGGCTCTAAGTATTATTAGATTAAGTTGAAATAAGAGATAGATGATGTCAAAACCTAAATTAGTACCTACATTACCGCGGCCCATTAACAATGTCTTCCCAATGGCTCTGAGTATTATTCACTGGTTTTAAAGTTGATCATGCATAAAATTGTGGACTAGTATATGCCCCTGGTATTAAGTTGGAAGTTATGAATTAGCAATCTAATGTTTAAGAAATAATAACAACATTCTTTAGTGGAAGGCAACCACCAGGCAAATATGAACATTTCTATCAACTTGGTCTGTAACTGAGCGTCAGCGTTTTCATTGTAAAGTATTAATGAAATGTTTGAAATTCCAGGATCTGTGAATAAATATTTCAATGTTCAATGACATAACAAAGATTTTCAACCTGGATCATGATATAGACTTTTGCTAGCAATTGATTGACCATTATACATTTTCATACAATGTCATATACAAGTATACACATACCCTCCTGACACATCTGCACAGATAGAAATATTTCTCCATACATTTTAGAGGTCCCTTGAAATGTAGGCACACACATGAATCCTAAAAACGTCAAAAGGTCATAATAATCATACTAATCAACTACTTGTCTGTCCCGGTAGCTATGTGGTAAAGGCGGCACTCAGAGAATCCAGAGGTCGTGGGTTTGAAACCTAGCCAGGACATGACAAGTTATTGTCCACTTTGGGATTTTTACTGCTGTAATAATGGGACTTTAATAGTCCTAATCGGGCATTATAAATAAGGCGATATTATTATTATATCTTGTGTTTAAAAATAACTTTGAGGTAAAATCAGATGATTTTCCAAGATATTTGACGGTTACCTCCAATTTCAGGTCTCACATGTTGCAAGTAAGATATCTCAATATTTTGCTTCTACTTTCTAGGTAAAGTTGGGCTTGTAATTTTTTTAAGCAAGTAATAAGTTGATGCTGAAATGCAGCAATAGCAATATCGTGTGTGTTAGTTTTAGAATATGAATTATATTTGTTGGAAAAATAATATCTAATATTCCTTGTTATTCCTTTGAAAATTGTTTATTTTTTAAGTTAATTTACCATTTTATTTCAATATTTTACTATCATCCATAATTATATTTCACTATACATTAAATTTGTTTTAGAATCCAAAGCTAAAAGATGTTTTCGTTTTTTCTTTCTTGCTACTGCCAATTGGTAATTTTTATTTCAGACATAATAGATTTGAAAAAGAAGTGCAAGTTAAACCAAACTTAGAAAATTTGAACCAAACAAACAAACGTACATACAAACAAGTTGAACCAAACAAACGACGCCAGCGTCGATGGCGCGTTGAATATACCGGTTCTCGTAGGATCACCGAAGTTAAGCAACGTCCAGCGAGACTTAGGGCGGAATTAATAGACAACGTCAATAACTTAAGTCGTTGGTAAGTGTCGATTTTCCCTATCTTACACAGTACGCAATCCGTGACTTAGCGCCGCAGAAGTATTACAAAAACGTCTATTAATTCCGCACTTAGTTTTCTCAAGTAAAGGAGGAAAAATTCAATACACATATGATATTTTCGGATGATATGATACGGCAAGAATTGAGTTTCATACTGTTTCAGCTTGAAATCAATTTATTCAGCATGTTAATTTACTGTGAAAAATGCAAGAGAATAATTAATAAGAAGACACAATTTAATAGAAAACACATTTCTTATCTATATTGTTTAGTTTTGTAAAATTGGAATGAGGAATAGAGGTTATTAAAACTTACTTAACTATCAATCATACTACAGATAAATTCGTAAGTTCATACTTCAGAACTCACGATTAGGAGTCTTAAATCTAATAGAATTCAAAAAAACCTATTGAGGTACACAAAAAAGCAATCAGTTAAAACTAACGAAAATATTTACAATTAAGGTGGGAGAAGAGAGAGGGAGTTAACTATAAAGTGAGGGAAATAGTTGGTTAACTCAATAATGCTTCCTTTCAGGCTTTGAAGTATTCTGAAATGAATTTGAAAATCGCAGGATACTATACAATACATGATATAGGCAGACACATCGAAGGAAAAATCACTAATGTGAATCGAAATTATCTCATATCAACTTGTATTGTATCAAGAGATTCAATCATTTTTTTTACAGCGCCAAAAATTAATGAGAAAAATTGAGGACTCCTCTAAAATCGCAAAAATGATAGTACTGTTTTTTCTCAAGGCGCTTAAATATACTAACAAGGAGGGGCATATACCTCACAGTCCTCAGACACTTAGAATATTGAAACAATGTTTAACATAAACTTGGCAATGATCAATAAAATAGCTTAGCCTCTTAAACGTATACATGTAAACCTGATTATTTTGTGGAATCTTCAGTGCTTTGAGTACCAGCTATTATTAAATAAAGTTAGGTCGCTAACATCGCGTAACACTTTAATGTGAATCAGCATATTTTCAACACACTTGTCAATACATGCTGTATGCCATGTAACTACTTGGAAAACGGTACTTATTATTGAAATAACTTGTGTATTTTATCAAAAAATTCACAAATTACTGAAACAGCTAAAACCTTATTCACTTCCTACCAAATTTAAAACCACAAGAATAACACTGTTCATCTAATGATTTGGACAAAGTCAATATAGTCAAAATATGACAAAACAAAATCAATATTCCCAAAACTTACTGCCCTATAATAAAGACGAAAAAAGGAGAACCTTTGCCAAAAAAAAAATCATTGTCAACAAAATACCTACATCCCTATGTTGAGGGCGAAATTTGATGAAGTTAGCACTGACAACCTGTTTGGAAATGCCCACTAAGAATAAATAAAATAAAACAAAAAAGAGTGGTATCACTTATTGAAAATAAACGCTATCAACTTTTTCCTTACACACTAGTAAAATGTATTATAAAACACATAGTCCAATACAAAACTTCGTGCAACACGGAGAGATTCAACTGTACATTAGGATAGGCGGGGAGCTAGGCAGTTCCCTAGAATCCCTAGATCATGATAATCATACTGTACAAGGGCTAGATATATCTCTAGCTAGATGCTAGATATCTAGCTAGATGCTTGATATCTAGCCGGATGCTTTGGCGGCCAGAGCTCGGATGGCTGTGGAGGGAGAGATGAGAGTGGTGCTCACTGAGACTCGGGAGTTGGCAGTTTTGGAGTATTTGTCTTTGACCGCCTGTATGAAGAGAGAACATGAATCAATAAATATATGTCAATACATGCTGTATGCCATGTAACTACTTGGGAAACGGTATTATTGAAGTAATTTGTGTATTTTTTCAAAAAATTCACAAATTATTGAAACATGTATTGACAAATATGTCGGGGTTCGGTGGAAGAGAAAGCTTTAACCTCGCCCCTTGGTTCACAACATATTCTATTTTGTTTTTTTTTTATCATGTCCCATTTTGTTGAATGTATGTAGTTGACCAATAAAGTGTTAAATAATAATAATAATCATGAATAATTTATATTAAATCTATCAAACAGAAATACTTTGTCTGGACAGAAACAAGAATCAAATTATCATGGTTGAGGTTGGTTAATAGTGGCACACTTTTTACGGCTGGATGCCTTTTATAACGCCAACGATTCTATTTGATTTTACGATCTGATTAGGACGGGGTTTCACGTTCGATTCGTAGGGAATCGTACCAGCTACCCACATTAACCTTACCCAGCCTAGGTAAGGCCGGAGATGCCAGACTTACGTGTTCGGAGGAAACATAATTCTCTGTGAAAAGTCTGCATCAACAGGGAATCGAACTCAGGATCTGAGGACTACGGGCAGTAGTCACAACCGTTTCATTATTTCGACTAAACTTTGTAAAAAAGTTTTGAGAAGAAGAAAAACGTACATGAAAATTGCATATGAAAACATGGATGGTACAATGTACTCCCACAAAGTACAAATACTCCTACAAAATAATCTCTACTTTACAGACGGCGTCGATGGCATGTTGAATATCTTTTTCAAAGTTTAATTTCCCTGAAATGTTTAACTGACATATGACAAAAATGTTTGAATATATACTTTGTCAGTTGACAACCCTCTGTAGAGTAGTGAAAATCATGTTTTATTATAATAATAATAATATCGCCTTATTTATACTGCCGGATTAAGACTACTAAAGTCCCATTATTCCAGCAGTAAGCCCAAGACATATTAATATGTGGTAAAAATCCCAAATGGGAGGATAACTTGTCATGTCCCGGTTGGGTTTCGAACCCACGACCTCTGAAAACTTTGGATTCACAGAGTGCCGCCTTTACCACTGAGCTACCGGGACAGTTTAAAAATTGATTAATTAAAAAAAAAACACAGGGCAATCTCCCCTCACCCTGTACTTGGGAGCTTTCTCGTCTGCATTGTCCAGCACCGCCTGGGCCAGCTTGCACACCACCGGCATGATCTCCTCCTCGCTGTAGCGCGTGTAGTGGATGAGAGTGCGAGACCAGAAGTTCCGCATGTCAGTCCTGTTGGCTCTGCAATTGTATTTGTATTTTATTTTTAACAATTCAAATTTTTGAACGGTTTAAAGTTTTAAAAGTTATCATATTTGTGTTAATCACTTTTGTGATGTCACAACTACTCTAACTCGCTTTACTAAATCTCCGCTGAAACCGGGACTTGAACCACCGACCTCCAGGTTACAAGTCCGCCGCCTTATCGATCAAGCTACTGAGGTCGGTCAAATTTTTGAACGGTTTACAATGGTTGCTTAAAATTAACTTAAATTAGGGTACAGTTGAATTAAATTATTGATCTTACATTACTATAACTGGCTAATTATGTAAAAAATTATAATGAACAGTGAAGGAAAGAAAGTGAAGTAAAGTTTTTTTTTTCTTCCTCTACTAATTTAGCTCCTTAATATATTGAGTAGTCTATTTAAATCCATTGTTAGATCTAATTTATTTGCATGTTTATTGTAGGATTGCAGAGCGATGTATAAATAGTAAGACCATATAAAATAAATAAAATCATTTCGTTGGATTAAATGTATGATCAATAAAAAGATACAAATTATTATAATATATAAAAATTAGAATACGAACTATCATAAGTCAAACTAATTAAGTTCTGCTGAGATACAAAGATTGTACATGGTTAAAATAATATTGAAAGCTGAGGTTAAAAATCTGGCTGGGGGACTGAGCTTTCATTTGACATATCGATCGCAAAATTCTGATGAGCCGTTCTTTAGCTACGCCGGGTAAGGTCAAAAAATGGATGGGTGACACATTTTTTTTTATTACTTTTATGTGCGGTCTCTGTGCGTGTGTGTGTATGGTTTGGTGTGTATGTGTGTCTGATGGGCTGGCGAAGCGGCGGGTGTAACCAGCTAGTATCTTATTAAATCAATAAATGGGACTTTGTAATTAAAGTATTAGTAAAAAGAAATAATAATAATATCTGTTATTTACCAATATTACTTTACTATAAAAATGGTTGCCTTATTTTTCTCATACTTACTTACTTACTTACTTTCCCTGTCCATGAGTGTGGAAAGGATTGATGGGGTATCAACCCCTGTGGACGCCCAGACGCAATTTTCTGGGCTCCTGCTGTGTCTTGTGTGTTAAATTTCAAATGTTGTGTGGTGTTAAATTTCACAAAAAGATATACATATATTTCTCATACTTACACATTGGCTAAGTAGAGAGCGGCAGCTGCTACTTTGGAGGGACGCTCATGAACCAAGGCGTAGTCATTGAGTGCAAGCTCAATGAAGTACTTGCCGTAGATGTGACAGAACTTGCCAGCCTGTAAAGATGCAAATAATTTAGAGTCAAGAATAAGTTTGATGTGTCTTGTGCACAAAATGCCAGCACAACCTCATACTTAGAGGTCACAGGCATCACAGTAACTCATTTTCTTATTTCAAGTTTTTACATTATCTTTTAATATGTTATTGTCTTTTGTACATATAATTTTGATGTAAATAAATTATGATTGAGTATTTTGAAAAAAAAAATCACAATAAGTTTGATGTGATCACAATAAGTTTGATGTGATCACAATAAGTTCGATGTGATTACAATAAGTTCGATGTGATCACAATAAGTTTGATGTGATCACAATAAGTTTGATGTGATCACAATAAGTTTGATGTGATCACAATAAGTTAACCTATTGTTTTTGTTGTTGTTGTTGTAGCCAGCTTGGCTGGAGCTGGTGGGGGAGTGATGGTCTCTAGCCAACTTAAGTTGAATGTTAGCTCATCCTGAACCACTTTACTGAACAGTACCAGACCGAACCAAACTTGCAAAGGTTCGATAAAGGAATAAAAAAAATGTTTTCCTACATAATATTCACAGTTTCAAACAAACAAGATGTAAACCTATCTATCTATCTGAAATTTATCACCAGCAATAACTGATGGAATTCTTAAAAAAAAAATATTGTAAATGAATATTGTTGTAAATAAGTAAAACAACATAAGGAATCTCATCTCCACAAAAAAAGATCTCATGGTGTTATGATAGCGCAGTTATCACATACTCAAAGATATGTGGAAAATATTGGGTAGGGCCCGATCTATGCGCTAGCTCGCTTACATTTGAATTGCCTGGTTTTTCTTTGATGCTAAACAAGGGCTTCTTCACAATGTTTGTGGGTAGGGTAGCATTATTAAGAGCCAGGTTCTTCTCTAAATCATATTTTATACTTATAAGAGTATTATTTTCTTTGTACTCTGGCAATGGTGCCAGGTTCTTCATACAAGTGTCTACTCATGTTTCCTCGCGAGGTATGAGGAGACCCCGGACACCGTGTAAAATTTTCTACCCAGGTAACTCAAGCATGCAAGCCGTATAATTTCCTTCACTCAGCCGCAGTAACTACTCCACTTTTTAAAAGGAGAACTCACTTTGGCAACTTTGGAGAATCGTCGGAGAAAAGCCAGAGGATGGGGTCGGCTGAAGTCAAAGCCCAACTTCTGAACAATTAACACCTCCATGGCCAGAATGTCCTTCACTTTTACGTAGTTTTCAGTCATATTGGCGAATTCGGTCACATCGGGCATGATGATTTCTTCATACTTGGCTGCGAGGAACATGGTTGTCACTCCAACACATTGCAGGTTGCCTTTTGTCACTGAGGGCTCCAACTTAAAGAAGAAAAAAAGGGTAAATCTAACAGCTTTCAATTTTTAACATAGTATAATAATCCCATTAGAGGAAGGTAACCACCAGGTGAGGTGAGTGCTCAAAGCATTTTCTACCACCTAAGCCTCAGTCGTATTATTTAGTGGTCAGAAACTCAAATTAATGAAGAAAAATTCATGCACTGGGCGGGATTTGAACCAACGGATCCCTACGGTACCTGGATTACTAGATTACCACTTGACTACCAGTGCACTGCACACACACAATTACTTGGAATCAGGAGTCAAATTCACCGAGAAACTTCAACAGTCTTTTTGTCTGATTGCAATGGTCTTATTGTAATAGGAACAGGTTTTTTCTTGTTATTTTTATTGCTTCATTAACATAAATTAACTCAGGGAATTTCGAGTTTTAAAAATTGATAGGGATTGCAAACAGAAACTAAAATATTGGTTGGATTAAAACTTCTACTACTGTACTACCATTTTAAACAAGCTGGAATGGAACATCATTTTTTTAAGGACATTTAAACTTAGGCGAGCTCAACAGCTATAAAAAAATATTATATTTCAAACCTTAATTGGTGGACCCTGCACTACATAACAATTTTTCTTTCCTGGCAAACAAAAACCTAACAAAATGCTCAAATCTATACATAGATATATCATCTGAAATATGTTATTTTATATAAATTTTCATCAAAATCAATCATCATTCCAATTTTTTCTGAACCCTGTACTCTCGACTCACTTCAAGATACTTGTCCAGCATATACACAGCAAGGAAGAGTGTCTCGGGGAATAGGGAGTACTGTACTTGCATGTCCACCATATAATCCACTAGAATGGTCCTGTATTTGGGCAGGATATTTTTCTTCTGTCCAGGAGAGCCCGTCTGTAAATCAAAGAGAAAATATCCTTAGTTATGGATACTTCTTAAAAAATTCAAACATTAAAATACTTCTTCATCAACAATTTTACAATTTTATTATCACTTTCTAGGGTGTATTAGTTGTATTATTTAGGTTGCAACCCATATTAAAGATATTTGTTTTTAAAATCATGCATGTGAAGAGAAAAATCAAGATAATTTGTATCTTGTGAGGCTGGCATTTCCAGCCTTACCTAGGCTGGGTAAGTTTAATGTGGTTAGCTGGTACAGTTCTTAGCAAATGGAGACATTAAAATCAAGACATTAAAATTAAATAGAATCAACTTGTCACAAAATATCTAAATACAGGTCAATGTGATAATTGGTGCTTCTTTTGTGGAACTTCTACCAGTCTTGTAAAAATATAAAAATAATAAGTGTATCAATCATTCTACAAGTCAAGTAATTTAACAAGTTAGAAATTTAGAAATATGAAATTGAAATTTTGTGTAAACCATGTGGTAAAATGTCTAAATTAATTAATTGACGATTTGTAAACTGGATTGTAGCATCTAGAATGATTGTAGTATAGAGCAAAGGTTTTAACTTACAAGGAGGTAATCTTCCTGGATGGTGTAACGAGTCTCAAGCTCAAAGAGGTAGCTGTAAATGTCCTTCACGTAGTCTCCTAACAGGAATGGGTCACCAACATCCTTCTCATCTACATCTTCCTCTAAGGAGACATTGTTCAGTTCTTGCTCGCATTTCTCAAGGTCCAATGCTGATGCCTTGTTGGCTTCCACTTTGTTTGTTTCCAGCTGAGAGCACAAAGAAGCTGTGGAGTCATTGCGGCGTAGCACTTTCTGTAAAATAAATAATTTATTGTGAATGAAAGAAAAAATAAAGATGGCTCATCCTGAACCACATATTTCAATATGCAATGAACCTTGGGCTTTTTCTTTATGAGAGCTTGGTTGTTTTCTTTGCAAGCAATCAAATCCTTGGAAAACATTGGAGTTGGTTAGTATATTATCTGCTAGTCCTCTAGCAAGACACTGGTTTTCTCCCTGTTAAATATACCCCAGTCAGACCTATTTAGTAGAAATCAATGGCATTCTAAAATTAATGACTTTTTTGCTCTAGACATTGAGTTACAATTTGATTTTTTCAACTGCACAAGAACTAGAATTGTTTAGCATGACTAACATAATTAGGCTTAAAATACCATACTTGAAAGTGACTTAAAAGTATTTACATACATTTGCTTGTAGTATCTGCTTTCCTGGTACCTTCAAAACAGGTGGTTTTGGAATGGCTCCTTTAGCATTTTGGATAGTTCTGGGAACAACTGGTTTGAGAGCACTGAAATAATAAAAACAATGAATTAGATACCTTCTTCAAAAAAATAGAAGTACCTTCTTCACATTAAATATGCAATTATTGTGTTCATAATATCAGGTGTTCTTAATACCACCAATATTTTCAAACAGTTCATTATAATTATCTAATGTAATATAGAATAAAAAATAATCATTGTAACATTAAACAATACCTTAACCACTTAAACATTATAAGTATTAATTTACACAAACTGTTGTTACAGTAACTATGTGAGTGTTTCATATTGATAAATTTTGACCTTAGAACTTGTGAGAGAACAGATCAAAAATAAGAGGGAAAAAAGCTTGGTATTTTCCAACAATCAATTGACACCTTATCAATAAACAAGAGAAAATAATGATTTTACATAACACCAAAGAAAACACCTTAACACACAACACATAATTTACCTCCTGTGAGAATTACTTGATGATAGTGTTCTCTTTATACTAACATTACTTGGTGGCCTAGAAGTGAAGATATGCAAAAACAACAAAAATATTAATATTTAAGTAATGTTGAAGAAAAATTATGTTCCTATTAAAATCTTCTGTGGATGTAATGGTTCAATATTTCTTACAATTGAATTTGAAAATACAAGAGCCAATGGACAGTATACAACATATGCAAAGAACTAATAATAATGTTATTACTACCTAGGTACTTGAGAGATTATAATAATATCAAATCTAGTAAGGGCAAAAGATAAAGCTTTTGAACACATAGACAGGAATAAAGTGACTGAGTTAGTTGTTTAGTCGATTTCCTACAATATTCAAGTTATATTAGATTAGAGCATTTTGGAAAAGTACAAAATAAAATACATATGAGTTTCATCTACTGATGTTGAAGTGAATGTGAGAGTAATCAAAAGAACAACAAAAATGATGACCTACTTGTTCTGTGATACATTTTGATTGAGGCTAGATGTTGAGCTGAATTTTGTACTGAAACATAAGAGGAGAGACAAGTCACTGTATTTTCATGCAAAATTGTTTGGAAGGATATCAATATTATAATGTCACACAAGATCTATTAATGGTTGTAGTGACAAAGAACTTTTGAAGCCAACAGCTCTATTTATATCAATACCAATTCTCCAGAAGACTTTCTTACTAGTAATTGTTGAAAATCAGTAGTTGTAGCAAGGCACAGTGCACACAAATGTGAATGGTCCTTGAGAAGTTTACATGTGAAAGAAATCCTATTTCATATTAAAATTGAGAATAAACCAGTTTCCATTTACCATAATTGTGACATTGGAACCTACTGCTTTTAAGTGAAAGCATTTTTTTCAACCCCTGAATTACAAGAATGTTTATGTTCCTGATGACTCACTTTTGATTTTAGTCCTTTACTTTATACAACTTTATACAATTTGTCATAGACAAAACAGTTAGGTAAAGAAACCCCAATTTTTTTTTAATCTATAGATTATAAAATAGGGAAATCAAAACCGAATCAGCAAACTTCTCAAAAGATGAGTAGGTAATTATAATTAAAAAAAAAAAAAAATACAATTATTCATTTCAATGAAAGTACCTGATGGTGTTCTTCAGAACAGTAGATTGTGAAGGCAATGCAGGTTTTTTGAAGTCAGAGGTGGGTTTGTTAATGCAGTTGGCATTCACTATACCTAGCACACTTCTAGTAGGTATTTTGGAAATGTTTGTGGCCATGCTTTTTCCAGGTAGAAGATTTTCATTACCAGGAGCAATGTTGTTCTGTTTTAGTGACCTCATGGTTCTCTCAATCTGAAAAGAAAAGTAGTGATCTGATTAAGTTACAGACTACAGATTGACCTAGGGGTGTATGACAATGTACTAAATGAAATAACAAGTTGTACCAAAGCATTCTCAACTTTATGAAAAGTAAGGATCTCAAGGAAGAAATTGTATGTAAAATGAACATTGAACTAGTGATGGTTTAATAAATCTATGGCTAAAGGAATTACGTAGTAGTATTATAATATTGAACCATACTTGAATTTGTTTCTACATGTTTCAGAAATTTTAATGAAAGAACAAAAGAAATAGGTCTCACCTGGATATTGCCACTCTGGTGCTGTAATGCCATGGTCTAGCCGAAGTTAGGATAAAATCAAACGTGAATAGGATAAAAGAACACTTTGGTCTGAAACCTCAGGGGTAGTATGTAATAAAACAGTCTTGTGAGTCTTGATCGAGGTCTAAAAGATTTGTCTAATAGTGGAAAGTTTCAGCCATTCCAAGATAAAATTTGAATGGCCAGAAAGGTCAGTGGCTGTCTGGTTTTGAATCAGGACTCGCGTAATTTATCTTGTAGGTTCAACAGAACTTTTTACAGACCGAATGAACTGGTAGAGCACACTTTTAATACATGTAAAGCTTTTATTTCCTTGATTCTTGATTCGGAACTTTTTTTTATTGTTGAAATATTAATGGAAATAGCGACACAGATTTGTTCTTTTCAAGTTTTCAATTTCAAACTTGTTTTGTATTTGTAACGGCCATCTACAATCTATTGAGTTTGGCAAATCAGCTGATTTTTAAATCAAAATGGCGCTCATTATCTTCTTTGGATTAAAGCAAGTGGAACCGAGGTATGAGGTCATTTAAACCTTTTCAGTGTATAATAAACATCTATAAAAAAAAAAACCTTTTCAGTATTTTCAAGCATACGCACAATAAGAAAGGTAAAAGAAAGTAACATAATACATTGGATTTGTTAGATAATAGAAAGTAGAACTATAATGTGATATAAACTGGTAGTCTGGTAATTCAGGTAGCATAGCGATCCGTTGGTTCGAATCCCACCCAGTGCATTAATTTTTCCTCATTAATTTGAGTATGTGAGCACATAATAATAAGACTCTGGGGGTTAGGTGGTTGAACATGCTTTTAACATTACCCTCGTCTGGTGGTTACCTTCCACTAGAGAGTGTTATTATTCTAATATATGAGGGAAATTCTGAAGCCTGACTACGCAACGCTTTGCAATACTTCCCATTTAAAAATCGAGATAAAACAATTTGACCCATGTACTCTACCTTGAAACAAGTGTTATTTATTATTATTAAACACTTCATTAGATATAAAAGACATAATGTACTATTGTACAGTACAAAAAATTACTATTTTATTATAACAATGAAAAAATGGAAACAACCCAGACGGCACAAAAGGTTACACAAGCTTTATAGACTCTGAATTTTCCTTGTAAAAATAAGCTTTACTTCACAAGGTTTAAAAAGTATAAAAAAAGTATGGATTTTTCCTTGTAAAAATAACCTTTACTTCACAAGATTTAAAAAAGTATAAAAAAGTATGAAATAATAAGTTTGCGGAAAACTTACTTAGGCAAGGTTTATAAACACTTTGGAAAGGTTTCCGCAATCTTTTATAAGTTTTTTAAATATTTTTTTTCGCAAGACATCGGAATAGAGAAAACGCCTTAAAAAATAAATGTGTGACTGTGTATGCAATATGTCTCTCTTCATCAATGGTCTGTGGACTCCATATTGAATTTTTGAAATTAAATAACTGAAAAGTTTATCAAGTCGCAAAACACTTTTAAGTTATTAGTTATATTAGTATTGTAACTTAAAATAGTTCTGTTTTTAGTGATCCAATGCTCTGACTGAATTCTGGAGCTCTTTACAAACTTTTACCTTAGAGAGCATGAACAATTTTTGACCAACTGAGGTCAGGATGGTCAATATGTCTGCAAACATAATATCTTTTTAAACTGGATCCTAGCATTTAAAATATGATCTATGGAGGAAATCCACATGATATTTTCCACCTGTTTACATGTATTGTGCATCCAATCCAACAAGCTTCAATCTGAAGAAACCTATTCAAGCTGCCTCCCTCCTCAAACATATTGAACCCAACACCAGATAAGTGAAAGTGACTACACATTTTATTGATGATTTAACAATATGTAATTATATCTAACAATTTCTGATAAAAGTCCAACAAGTTGACTCTTCTAAAGTTCCTTCATCACAGTTTTAGGGTGTAACTAAAAAGAAATTTTTCTCTACTTTAAAAAGTTTACTGTTCTAAAGTGTACCAATTTCCATGCATTAATCATAAGGGAGTTTTACACTCCAATTAGTGGGGTAAGCAATAGCTAAACAATATCTTACATTGTTTTATAGTCAAACCAGGATATGTATGTGGAAATGCTGGAGATTAACCTGTTCCAGATATTCCACTTAATCAGAATCACACTCTTAACAGGTGTCTGACTGGGGGATTTTAAACAGGGAGAAGACCAGTGTTTTGCTAAACAACTATAAACAGAGAACTGACTAGCTAAAGGCTTTTTAATAGGTTCACATTATTGAAGATTTGACTACACTGTTCCATAATCAAAAGATCCTGTGTTCAATTTACAGTTTTTTCTTCTTTCAAACAGCAAATTCTGTTCCTTTGAAAATAAGGCATTTCTAGCCCTTATCAGGCTAAGTGAGGTTAATGTGGGTAGCTGGTACTATTCCCAGTAAATTCAGTATACAACCCCCATTTTTTTTAAATAAATAAATCTGTTCTCTGATTCTCTGAAAATGTGAGGCTGGTATATCTAGCCCTACTCAGGCTGAGTGAGGTGAATGTGGGTAGCTGGTACTGTTCCCATTAAATTCAGAATGAAATTCCCATCCTCACTATCTCAAATCAGGACAGGGGTTTTTTATGGATCTTCAACCAGCTATGACATAAAAAAAATATTGTAAGTTAAGAAGAAGTATTAAGTGTTGCAAATTTAGACAGTTTTTTACTTGTAATAAGTACATTTTTTACTATAATGTGTTCATTAATTTTAACTTTTAAAACAGTAGCTTGCATTATACAAATATTTTGGTTCATTTTTGTTGTTGTGAAACAGATAATTCTCCTTCTTTTGAAAATATGAAGCTGGCATGGGTATACACAGCGTTTATCAGGCTGGGTGAGGTCAATGTGGCTACCTGGTACTATTCCCAGTAAATTCAGAATAAAATGGCCCAACCCAGGCTCGGTGAGCTTAATGTGGGTAACAGGTTTGTGAGTTTCCTGCAAATGAGGGTAAAACCTCGGTCATGATATGACTATGCAATTGAGGTTAAACCCACTTGAACAAACAAAAAAAAAATTCTGGAAGACTCTTCTTTTTTTACGAATGCCATGTTATAGTCAAAATTCTCTCTGGGTTCTATTTCCTAATTTCATATTCAATAATCTCAACTTCTGTTCTGGTATTCTTTGTCTTTGGGCAGCCTGCTGCTGGGCAGGAAGATGGCATTTCAGCATATCTCTCTCTTAATTACCTATGTGTATAATAGATTTAGATTAATTAAGTCCACTAGGCTTAATTTATCTGCTGATTCTATGTATTGTATTCTGTTTGTTTCATGTTTTTGTTTGTTACATATTTTTGCTTTCAATTCTTTTACCATGTAAATGGAAAAATATAAAACTGAAAAACACAAATTGTCTTCTTATTTATTAATGTTAGCATTTCATCAACAGCTTTTCATCATTGTAGACCAAATTGCCTTGAAAAAGTATATTTTTCATCAAATCCAAATTAATTTTAAAAATTTCCTGGCCCTACCTGTGAAATCACAATTTTCAAATTTTCCCGGGCAATGGCGGCGGTATGAAATTCAATATGGAGCCCCTTAATTATTAAGTAGGTATGCAATTTCCAAAACCTTGTAAAAATAAGCTTAATAAAATGCTCAGGGGGAGGAAGTAGTAAGCTTACAGAAGTGTTTCTAAAATGTTAAGCCTTGTCAAAATAAGCTTTATAAAATGTTTGAATCTTGTCAAAATAAGTGTTTTTAAAATCTTTTTAAACACTTTCTGTGCCGTCTGGGTATATAAATGTCAAAGTCACTGACTGACCACTGACTGATCATCGCTCTACAGCCCAAACCGTAAGTCCTAGGAAGCTGAAATTTGGTAGGTAGCTTTGTATTATAGTCTAGATGTGCAATAAGACGGGATTTTTCGAAATTCCCACTACAACACCTGCCATTGGCGAAAAAGAATTTTTTGCTTTCACGGCCATGCCTCGGCCCGCAAAGCGGGCGACAGCCCGCTAGTAGAAAAATAAATATAAAACATATGTCCTAACTAAAGGGCGGTGGTGGCAATAACCCTGTTTTTAAAATGTTCGTGCTGTTCCGTTTCAAAATTAAAAATCTAGTTTTAAAAAAGCCTTCCTGCTCACCAGCAGGTTGCCAAGATGACAAAGGGTACCAGATCGTGAAGACAAATGCTAAGATATTTAAGGTGAAGTGTTAATAGAAAGTTGTCTTGAGATCTTTAATCATAGTTGAATTCAGGGGAAGTTTGTATGTGCAGGTAGATTTGAATAAAAATTTAGTGCTGAAATATTTGAGAGTAATGAATATAAGGTCAATGACAATACTAGATTCCATTATTATGTGATTTCTCATAATACTATCTAACAACTGACTGAGAAATGCTTTTTAGAGTTGCTTCTTAATGTTATAGTCAAAATTCTCTCTGGGTTTTGTTTCCTAATTTCATCTTTATATAATCATCTCAACTTCTTTGTCTTCGGGCAGCCTGCTGCTGGGCAGGAAGACGGCATTTCAGCATATCTCTCTTAAATTCCATATTCTACTGAGAAATTTTTCATTAATGAAGTAATTTTGGACCTCTTGCTCAACAAACCTCTCACATCAATTTCATCCAGGTCATATTTTTCTTTTTTTACTGTACTATAATTGTACGGTAATTTTATTTCCCTTTTCTGTCCTGTCAGATTCTGTGCTGTACGGGCGTCAAACGGCAACACTGGCTTTTATTCATGCTCGATACGAGTACTCGTGCTGTGTGCTTTCAAATTTGAAATTTTCTGATATTACTGATATTATTTTTCTCTTCTAATTAATTTAATTTTATACCTCTCTTTACATATTAACGTATTAGTTTTTCAAGATCACCTACTATTTCTTCATTCTATGAATCTCTCAAATCCACTTTGATATTTCAACGTGTTTCCCGTCAAGTAGGTGCGCTGACTGGTGAGCTGATAAAAAAGTCCTATCCTGTTTCTGATAAGTGCACAGTTACCAATCAACCAAAAATTGCCAAGCCCTGTTTCGTAATTATAAGTTCTGTAAATTCTTATGCCTGCTCATTAAATGGCACCTAAAGATCATCGAATGCCCAGAGTTTATAAAGAAGGAGCTAAGATCTTGAAGGAAGTTATTCTATCCAAAAGAGGTTTAAAAGATGTTATTTATTCAAACAGGAACAAGGTTTGTATGACAACTTAACTAGTAGGTACCTTTTGTAACTAAAGATCACTAAAGTTCAAATTTTCAGGACTCCTAGGGAAATATATTTCAACATAATTGAAAAAGTACCAGAAATCAGTCTTGTGTTTTTTAGCCCCAACTGAGGGTATCAAGTGTGAATTTCCTGTGATAGTTTACCTAGATAAATGTTAAAATACCTGTCTTCACCACTCAAAAGTGGAGAACTTGGTTCCTCTAGAATCAGAAGTTCCACAAAGTTATCAAAAGACTAGGTATTAATTATGATTTAGATCTTGCAAAGATTGGTAACACATTAACCCAGATGGGGCTGACATCCTTCCAGAAGGACGTCCTTCTGGAAGGACGTCAGCCCCATCTGGTGAAAGGTACTACGTTGTGGATTTTTCTAATTAATTCAGCTTGTTGAGGATAGTTGGCGACACCTTAAGCTCTTTGTTTTGAGTCCGAGTGATAAGTTGACAGCACTTATTTTGATTCAGGACTCAATTTATATCACTCCAAAAAAATAAAACAAAAAATTTCACCGCGTTATCTGGGTTAAATTTAACACCTATCAACCAAGTTTGATTGAAAGTCAAGGTACCCTGGGGTACCATGATAAACAGAAATGTAAGTTTCCTATGTTCCATGAAAATACCCATATCAGCATGGTAGGAACATGAAGACATCTACCTGTTGTTAACCACATGTTTATGGTTGCCAGGTACATAGAAAAATACAATGCCAATTTGCCGCCAGAAAGTCAAAGAGGCGTAAGTGATTTTATCGAAGTTTTCAGGAGCGCACTTAAGCCTATGTGTGCGGCAATTTTTCCTGCAAATATCACATATGTCCAAACATAAAAAATCAATATCTTCAAAAGGGTTTAGAAATCACATACGCCTGTTTGTGCTACCAAGAGTTTCTTTCAAGAGCAGTATGCCAGTGGTGATAGTATCAATTTTTGTCTTTTGTCACTTACGCCTCTTTGACTCTCTAGCGGCGAATTATGGACACAATGCTTCCTCATGATTGGCTCATATTGTAAATGATTTTATACTAAATCACTTGTATCTCCAAAACCACTGGACCAATTTTCTTCAAATTTGTGTTATTTAGTAGAATACAATATTTCCTACATTCTAGATTCAGAAAAAATCATGTATCGGCAAGTTGTGGACCTTATTTTTTGCTTTTTTGTCCAAAATACTGGATTTTCTTAAATATCAAAGCTAAATAAAAAACACTGCCAATTATGGACACAATACTTCCTCGTGATTGTTTCACATTGTAAACACGTGCCAATTTTGATATTTTACACAAAATTACTTGTATCTCCAAAACGACTGAACCGATTTTCTTCAAATTTGTTTTATATGGTAGAATACCGTGTTATAACAAAAATGTTTATAATAGAGTTAGCTTTAGATAGGTACTCAAGATAGCTGCTTTCCCTTTTGTAATAGTTCCACTCAGCCATTTCTTAGAAGGTCAAAATAAACAATACAAAGTTAATGTCATTTAATAGAAAAATATGTTTCCTTTACATTTCAGACATTGTACAAAAAACTATTTGTACTGTTAGATAAATACCTTGATAATCAAAACTCAATCAATAAGTTTATTGAAGAAACAAACTTAACCCAAAATGTCAAAGATGAATTTGTTGCTAAAATTCTATGCACTGAATTGTTGCATGGTAGAAAAAGTTTACCAACTATTGAAAATTATACAATGATTGCTGTGAGCAAGGCATATGATTTATACTATGAACAAAATGAACATTCAGGTATGTCTAAATATAAATATTTCTCTTTGTTTCAGGATTGTGAAACCTTGTCTTGATGGACTATCTATAACTAACAAAGGAAATCAATATTTCACTAATAATTTATTTAATGAAGTTCCCTGTTTACCTCTTATATTTGGTGGACTTGATGGATATCTATTTAACAAAAATCATGGTTTAAAATAAAAATTGGAAAGTTTCTTTAATGTAGGGTATTCCACTTGTTTTCATGATGTAATTACATAAGGATTCAATTTTTGAAGAAAAAAAAAACCAATCAAAAAGTTCAAGAACGAAATGTCAAATTGATAAATTAGTTTTCTTATGGTCCCAAAATCTGTCAAATTGTAACACTGCAAAGTCTAGAGATAAATTATAATTTTTTTAAATTATCCAACAAAAAAAAATGTTTCTCTCTCAAAACCTAGAAATTAAACTCAAGTCAAACCCAACCTTCATTTAAAAGAATCTATTTTATTAAATTTGATAGTTGCTACTCTACTAAACTGCTTTTTTATGGTAAAGTAGCTTTTCCTGCTACTTTTTATTCAATTTATCTACAGAGTATTTTTTCTATTGACACTTAATTTATCTAGCATAAACAATACATAAAATATATCAGTAATATTAGTTTATACTTTAGACTTGGATTTTAAAGTGAAGACAAGATGATGGAGACACATGTTTTCATATCCTTTTTCCTGTACAGTTGTGCAATGTTTACATTCCCTTTTGTGGCATTCTTTGGTGCAAAACACATGTGTTCTGAGTATTTCCTTATTGAGAGTACATTCACGGTGAATGTTATCAGTGTGTTTGCTGCAGTCATTATTGTTAACTTGATCATCATGATGTATGCATACAAAGCATTAAAAGAACCTGAAGATCCCACTGAAGAGAAGAAGGATGATTGATTTTTAAGTAAAGGTATTATTTTCACATATAAAAGCATTGTCCTTTCTTTACTAGCTTTGTTTGCTCAGCAAATACTATCCCTGTTTTAGAATCAGTATGTTTTGGGTTTGATTCACTCTCATAACAAAGGCTGGTTTTTCTATCCTCCTCTTTATATGTGAATATAATTATTACATGAAAACATTGACTAAGGTAAAATAAAACCCAACACTTGGGTTGATAAATTTCTTGGGTTTTTACTTTGGGTAACTTGTAAATTATGATCTTTCAAGCTTCAAATGGCATATATAAATAACAATATAAACTCAGCTTGATACCTAATCATCAATATTAAAATTTAAAGTAATCTATTATCATAGCAACAACAAATAAATGAATTTTTTTTTTTCTACTAGGTTTCATTATTTTGATGTACTTGTTTTTTTCAGATACCAAAAATATCCTCACTCCTTTGTATAATAGAACTGACTGTGATAACCAAGATTCCATTAGCATTTACATTGCTAGAAAGAAGAAGCTGCGCTATGTCAGAATAAACACTCTCATGATTAGTATAGACGAGTGTCTAGTTCAGCTGTTGAATGACGGCTTTGTACGTTTGCCAGACGCCAGCAGCTATGAGGAGTTCCTTGATACTCTTGGAGAGTACGCTGGAAGAACTAAAGATGACCAAGAGTATTTTATTAAAGACTTTCACTTGAATGATGTGCTAGTTTTTCTACAAAGCACTCAGTTCCACAATTATGCCCTTTACAAGAATGGTTCATTATTTTTGCAGGACAAGGTACAAATGATTTATTAATTTCAATTAGGTACACATAAGATGTCAGAAGTAAATTTCCCCTTGTTTCTGATCAAACATAACAAAAAACAGAGTTAACTACATGCATGGAACTTATGAACCTAGTAAAAGCATAAACTAAACTTTACTTTAATTGCTTTGATTTACTTCTTCTACTAGCTATTTTGGTACAGTTCAGAAGCTCAGTATAATTTTGCTAAAATACTACCCCTATTATATAACACCAAGTTTCATTTTCTGTATGAGTTAACCCTAGACGTCTAAAGTAGGTACATACAGAAAAGAAAAACACTGTGGTCGAGTGAGTTACCGCGCCAGGCATTGCACGCACGGTGACCTGAGTTCGATCCCCAGTGGGATTTCTGCTGTGTACTTGGGTATTCGGAGTCCACTCATACCTCGTGAGGAAAAATGAGTAGCTGCTTTAATGTTAGCAGCGACCAGTGATGGAATCAAAGGCAAAAATAAGATATTAGGATAATGAAGACATGAAAAAGTTCTGTAATTCTGGGCTACCCACAGAAATTGTGATATAACAACACAATGAAACACATTTATCTTTATATTTTTAAAAAGAAAATTTTGTACTGAGCCATCACTCAAACCTGGATCAGCAAGCTGATTGCACCACACACTTGGCCATTTCTATACTAATAGATATTAAACATGAATTAATAATTTTATATTATAGTAAAAACTTATTCTGTCCCATTAAAACCAGAGAATAACTTTATTTCAGCAGTTTTTTGGTGCCAATATTACGAGTATGAGGTCGAAAAAAATGGAACTACCCAATATTGTCTGTCCCTGTAGCTCGGTGGTAAAGGCGGCACTCTGTGAATCCAGAGGTCGTGGTTTCGAAACCCAGCCGGGACATGACAAGTTATCCTCCCATTTGGGATTTTTACCACATAATAATATGTCTTGGGCTTACTGCTGGAATAATGGGACTTTAATAGTCCTAATCGGGCAGTATGAATAAGGCAATATTATTATCTTCTTCAAAAAAAATATTAAAAAATAAAATTATATTTCAGGCGAGTTGTGTTCCCACCCACTTGCTGGCTCCCCCGCCAAACTCTGTGGTGTTTGATACCTGTGCCGCCCCTGGTAACAAAACCTTGCACCTGGCTGCCCATATGCAGAACCAAGGGTAAGTTTTTCTCAATCCTAAAAGTGGTGTTTGATACCTGTGCCGCCCCTGGTAACAAAACCTTGCACCTGGCTGCCCATATGCAAAACGAAGGGTAAGTTTTTTTCAATCCTAAAAGTGGTGTTTGATACCTGTGCCGCCCCTGGTAACAAAACCTTGCACCTGACTGCCCATATGCAAAACCAAGGGTAAGTTTTTCTCAATCCTAAAAGTGGTGTTTGATACCTGTGCTGCCCTTGGTAACAAAACCTTGCACCTGGCTGCCCATATGCAAAACCAAGGGTAAGTTTTTCTCAATCCTAAAAGTGGGGTTTTAATACCTGTGCCGCCCCTGGTAATAAAATCTTGCACCTGGCTGCCCATATGCAAAACCAAGGGTAAGTTTTTCTCAATCCTAAAAGTGGTGTTTGATACCTGTGCCCATGCGCGGATATAGGGGGGGGGGGCACGTGCCCCCCCAGATTTTTTCAGAAAGTTATGTTTATCAAATTTCATTATATCTAATCCCGTAAAAAAAAAAGATCTCAATGAGTTAGGGGGGCACGGGCCCCAAAATAATTCCCAATTCTAAGACTAATCCCGTAAAAAGAAGATCTCAATAAGTTTTGGGGGGGCACGGGGACCCAAAATAATTCCCAATTCTAAGACTAATCCCGTTAAAAAAAATCTCAATAAGTTAGGGGGGCACGGGACCCAAAATAATTCCCAATTCTATGACCAGTAAGAAATAACTAAATAATAAAGTTGTCAAATCCACACAGATTGTCCGAGAAACCTGAAATTTTACCTATAGGTCCATTTGGATCAGGGAATATATCTCTAGGGTTCAGCTACACGGGGTAAGGACAAAAAATGGATGGGTGACACAAAAAAATCACATTTTTCGACCGAAATGACATTTTTTTTTTCTCAAAATTTGCCGTGACGGCGCCACGGCGGCGGCGTATCAACTCAAAAAGAGAAAGTTTTAAGCAAGGGTTCAAGTTTTCATTAGAGATATCATTCACGAAATTCTGATGAGCCGTTCTTGAGCTACATAAAATGGATGGGTAAACAAAAAGTATTTACGTTTTTTGACCTGAATGACATTTTTTCTCGAAATATGTCGTGACGAACAATCTACTCAAAGCGAGAGTGTTAATCGCGAAATTCTGATGAGCCATTCTTGAGCTCCACTAAGGACAAGAAATGGATGGGTGACACGAAAAATATTGACATATGTGTGTGTGTGTGTGGGGGGGGGGGGGGTGTGTGATAGGCTTGCGAAGCAGCGGGTGCCACCCGCTAGTTAGGTATATTGTACGGTTGTGCCCCCCAGTACAAGAGGGCTATATCCGCGCATGCCTGTGCCGCCCCTGGTAACAAAACCTTGCACCTGGTTGCTTATATGTAAAACAAAGGGTAAGTTATTATAAGGTTCATATTAGAAATCCAAAGTATGTTATGTTATATTTAATATTTTATATAAAACTAGGATTCTTAAAATTTTCACTTTAAAGTGAAATTTAAAGAGTGAAAATTTAAAGAATCCAAGTTTTAAATAAAATATTAAGGGTAAGTTATTTTCAATCCTAAATATTGAGCTTGCCAGCTTGCTTCAAAACTAAGGCCCACCAACCACAAGCAGACAGCGTTTAGCATTGGAGCAGCTACCAACCTCAGTAGCTCGATTGTTACTGGTAACCTGGATGTCAATGGTTTGAGTCCCAAGTTCAGCAAAGATTTAGTTAGTTAAGCCAGATTAAGAATTGTGATATCACATCATGATTAACACAAATATGATAACTATTATTACCATTGGAGCAGCTACAATTTCTTGATGGTATAATATGAACTATTGTATTGAACTAATAACTCTGGTAGCATGCATCATGCCAAATTGACACTAGTAGGCTATTCCAAAAAACTCACTCAAGCCACTCTAGCCTTAATCCGAAAGCAACTGAGAACAGCTGTGGGCATGCTCACTGGACATGGAGCTTTCAGGAAACACCTGCATTAGACTGGGTCTCTAGGGAGGTACCGGTTGAATGCAGGCTGTGGAATGCAAAGTGTGGACTTGAAGAAGAAACAGCAACTCACATTCTGTTTGAATGTGCAAGACTTGAGCTGAAAAGATTCAGGATATTTGGCAACAATGTACCAAACTTGGGAACAAAAGTCAAGAACCTAGCACTGCTTGTCCAGGGAACAGGAATCTGGACATAGTAAACCAAGTAATAATCTTCTCACAAATACTAGACTACTAGGAGTCTGAGCAAGTCAAACTAGTCACAATAGATCCAGTAGATGTCGGCATGAAAATTGGGGCTTCTCTTGTGGGACCCTAACCAGTTTATAATAATAATAAATGGTTTGCTACTTGAATGTCTGATTTTGATAGTAATTTTATACCTTCTTTCAGCAAAGTGTATGCTGTGGACAAGGATCCTAAGAGGTTCAAGTACATGAAAGAAGTGATAGACCTGGCTCAAGGATCTCAAATAGTAGAACCCATTCTGTCTGACATATTTGAAATCAAAATGGCGGACTATGCGGATGTGGAATATGTCCTGGTAGATCCTTCTTGCTCTGGCACAGGTAAATATTTTCTCAATACTTGCAGTTGGTCTGGCGGTCGTTTCTTAAGCCACATTATGAAACAAGATGAAATTTAATCTAAGTCGGACATGCCCTTAAGTTGGACTTTTCAACCAATCACAGCACACCAGGCGCGGCCGGTGCTAAGAACTGCGGAACTGCAGCACCCCCCCAGACGAAAAAAAACCAGAGGATTTTCTCAATTTCTAGCTCTTACACGATGAATATCATCACACATTTCTAGAATAATTAATGCATCATTATTATGATTAGCATGGTGTAAACATTCTGATACTGAAAGAGCTATACTTTATAAATCCCATTTTAGTCCAGTTTATGTGGTAGCACCCCCAAACATTTTGCCACCGGCCGCACCTGTCCACCGCCACTATTTTAATGAAAATGTGTAAAAGGACATTGCTTTTTTGTGGAAGAGGAACATAGAAGGAGGAGGATCAATCTGAAAGAAAGAGAAACACGATATAATTATAATATGGAATAATTTGGCTGTAATAATTAAAAACAGTAGGTTATTTATTTTTCCTTTCGTTATGTAGTAAATATGAAGAAAAAGTTTTTTTTTTTTAATTTTTGAGCTTCTTGTTATTTTCTTCTTGACTTGTGTTTAACAATTATTTTATATTGAAAAACATCAAAAAAGCATGAATTGAATTGAAACTTTTTTTTTTTAGAAGAGCCTGCTCACGGTGGGGTGTGGAATTTATGAAAGCCCAAATAGTAAATCATTTGAATAGGTATAGTTTGGTAGGCCTCTACCAATACATGGTAGAAGCTAAAGTTGATGGTTTTGGTGGCCGGAGCTATTTGATCAATTGTATATGTACAGTTTGGAAGGTATGCGTTTCCTTGAGTTATATGACTATATAATCAATATAAACAGAAAAGTGAAAAGTTGTACTAGATGTACATGAATATCAGAACATACCTGGACAGCTGTTTCGAGCTTATTTGCTCTCATCAGCTATATTTTTATTGCATAACCACAACATTTTCCTCGAGCTTTAATAAAGAATTCTTAGAACCTTTAGTTTAGGAAAAATACCTTTGTATAATTATGTTGTTATCTTGATATTAAATAAATAAATAAATTTTAAAAAAAACGCAACATTCTTTGACCACCCCCAACACTCATGGATTTTAATAAAAATTCCTTTAAGAAAATGTAAAATAAGAAAGGCATACAAGTATTTTCAGACTTTGTTAATATGCAGTATTGAGACCTTTATTCATTACATTGCATGAGTTAGAAGACTCAGAGGAATAATGAATAATGTGTCCGCACATCCACTGTTGAATGAGAAATATGACTGATATAATTGTCTTCTTTTTAGACTCATTTTTTCTTCGAAAATAGGTTCTGTATAATCTGGTGACCAAGTTTGCTTTTTATTTGTAGTTCTCTTCTGTTATTTCGGAAAACTAAGGACCACGAACTTTTCAATTGTTTTGGGATTTTCTTTCAGCAGAATGAGCTTCTTTTCTCTCTTGTGTCCATTTCCATGCAAGTCGAGCTGTTACTGATGTCACGTTTATAATATACTTCATTTTACGAGTTCTTTGAAGTTATTACTTTGTAGAATAATAAAGGTATAAATCATTCTCTGACTTTTCCAGCACCTTTTCATTCTTTTTCATGTCAATCTAGGAAATTCTATCATATCTATTTATAGATAGTATAGTATAGATAGTGTAGTATAGTATAAAAACCAAATTAACAAGTTAAGAGTAGGTCATTTCTTGGGATTTTAATCACCTCTCATAGGGGTTTTTTGGTTTTGTAAGATTTCACATCGTTTAATCGATTCGTGATCCAATGATTTTTATGGATAGTTTTTTTTTATCAATTGCTCTAATACTCCATTTCTAATGGAATTACTTATCATATGACTGTATAGTTAGTGCCAACAAGAAAAGTTTTTCAACTCTGGGAATTCTATTTTTTCCATTTTTCATGAGGCCACATATTTACACAGGTCTCACACTCATGGTTGAATTGCATCATTATCACACTGATAGATCATATTTATCTCTTGGTCCCAAATGGTCTTATGTGCAGGAGAACTTTCCTACTGGTGTGTCTGGTGTCTTGGACTCTGAACTCATAGAATAGAAGAGAGGATCACCCTAATCGGTGATAGATCATTTATCTTGGTCCCATATTATGATGCTCTTACTTGCAGGAGAACTTTACTCCTGGTGTCTTGGACTCCGATCTCAAAGACAGAGGAGAGAATCCCACTGATGGTTGAGCAGCATCTTGATCATACTGATGAATGATAGATCAGATATCTTGGTCTCCTTTGTTCCTTTGTGCAGGAGAACTTTACTACTGGTGTTGCTCAACTCATGGGGCAGAAGAGAGGAAGAGAAGAGAGGAAGAGAAGAGAGGGTGGGGGGGCATGACAGAGAGAGAGAAAGAAGAAAAGTAGATGAAAAAAGAGAGAGATAGGAAAGACAAGGAGAAAGAGGAAAGGAGAGAGGGGGACCTAGCGGCGGGGGCGGGCTCCAAAGGGCCCGAAACGGCGGTCACTTACCAACCGCATGTACTGCTGCGGAGCCTTGGGGGGCTCCACAGCAGTGCCACGCGGCTGGTAACTGACCACCTTTCGAACCCCAAGGAGACTGCCCACCGCCACTGTTGTAATTAAAATGTTTAAAAGGGACATTGCTTTTTTTTGTGGGAGAGGAACAAAGAAGGAGAAGGAGGATGAACGTTGAACGTCAATCTGAAAGAAAGAGAAATTCAAATTATTATAAAATGGAATAATTTGCAATAATTATTTAAAATAGTAGGTAGGTACTTTGTTTCTGCAATATTCGTTATACATATCAAAACATCTTCTGGTAGCAGTTGGTTATTTTTCTATTTTCCCTTCGTTATATAAAAATTATGAAATATTTCTTCGCAGTTTTTGAGCTCCTTTTATTATAGGTTATTGTAAGTTTTTTTTTTTTAAAGTTAATTTATTCTCATTCCAATTATTTAAATCGGTTGAAGATACAAAATAAGTAAGAGAACTTTTTCTCATAAAAAATAGGGGTTTATTCAGATCATTTTTTTTTGATATTTTGAACTTTTTGGAAGCCGGCCCAATTTACCGGTATTTTCGAGGGTCCCATTAGACCAACTTTTCTACTTATTATTATGTATCGTTGATGAGGCTTGTGATATATGAATTCCAATGATTTTGAGGTGCTGATTACGAATTTGACATTGAATTTTGAGTCACCAGTGGCTTATGGTCCTGTTCCCATTCCTAATATGATAAGGAAAGTCGTGTGATGTTAACACCAATTTTTTTTGTAGACTTCTCTCACAGTGAAGTGAGGATTGTATGAACGCGCAGATCCAATGTCTATAGGCTCTTTCTATGTTAAATGGTTCGAATTAGGATTCAACTTAGAATTAAAAAATGAATGTTGTTATTGACTTGTTGGTATTGAAAAATTAACGGAAAATTTACACAACAGGAAATTCGAACTCACGACCATGTATTCAGGAATTTCAAACACTTACCTGTTGTTCAGCAGATGAGTTCTTATTGAGGGTTGTATCTGGTTTGCAGTTGGCGGTTCTTCAAGTGAAGATTTGAAAGCGGCGGTCCTTATGTGGATATGTGGCCTTGGTTGATTTGATTTAATTTAGGAAACTTTTGAAAAATAATCGGAAGAGAATTGATTTATATTGTTCAAACAATTAATTCGTTAGACTGATCTTTTTTAATCTTAATAGCTGGCTTGAATATTTATTTTTTTTCTTCTCTGTAACACTTAATAATTGATTGTATTTAGGCCACTTCATATTTTTTCACACATATTTTGTTGTTGTAGAATCTGCCAGATTTTAATGTTTTTCCATTTTTAAGTTTCTTCAAAGACCAAATGAGACAGAGTTTCAATCAATCAAAGCGCACTCACTATAGTTATTAAGCTCTAAGTATAAGTAGGTTGGTAAGCGCACTATAGCCCAAGTCAAGGAATAGTGTCCACTTAGATTAAATCTAATTCTGTTTTATAATTTGGTCCTTAGTCAGCTCTTGCAGGGGAGATTCATGCACATATTTGAATCCTAATCAGTGCAGAAAAATATCTTCAGAAATATAACAATGGTTTATGAATTCTCCTTATTAGTCTATCATAAAATACAATGTAAAGTCAAAATGTAAAGTAAAAAAATCCCAGATCAAAAATCCACCTTGCAGCAATGCCGGGGAATGCAGCAAGTATGCTTTCGGCTCTTCCCTCAACTGAGTTTGTAGAAGTCTAATTTTATTATTGTTTTATTTACATTTAAATAAAGTAAAGTATATATTCAATTATTCGTTTACTGGTCTTTTGGCAATATCTGTATTACCTAATAATGCTCATAGACCAATACATGCTTTATTTTGTACTCTAATGTTCGTTTATTTTTAAAATATTTAATGAGATAACTGTGACACTGAGCAAATTTTAAATTGTGTATTTGGGCAACCCAGTAGATGGGTTGCCAATAACCCCGCCCTTTAGTTAGGACATACAGGGTGTCCCACCAAACTTGGACACCTCAAATTACTCGGACCCTGAAAGAGTTTTTGAAAAATAAAAAATCCTAGGGTACATGGTCTAATTTTGTGGTTTCAGTCATGAAATTTTTTTTATACAGGGTGGTTCAAAAGTTAGAAATTGAGGTGTCAACTTTCGATTTTTAAATGGATTGACCTGAATTTTATTTGATAATTTTACTTCTAAATGGTTCCTGAGTACTTTTTTAAACAAAAATTGTACATACAGGGTGGTTTTTTTTCGACCATTTTTTTTTCTAAATCTCGAATAACTCAAGTTTGTTTAATTTTTTCGATAACAAGAATAGAGAGTGTTTGTGTAATGAAAACACGCACTTTCGTTTTGCATCAAATTTTTTTATACAGGGTGGTTCACAAGTGAAATAATGACTTGATTTTTTTTAAAACTGAGTTTTTTTAATTTTTTATTTGGGATTAATAATTCTAACCTAATTTTACACATTTTTTATTAGTCATATCGAAAAACAAAACTAAAGTGTTGTACAGGGTGAGACATAATTTTTTTGTGACACCCTGTATAAGGGCAGTCAAAGAGACGTAAAATTAAATATAAAAACTAAATGTGCAAGAAAAACTTCGATTTTTAATTATATACAAAAGTTATGGTGTTTTAACTAATATTGTCACATGGACCACCCTGTAGATATTTTCTTAAAACATCATATGGGTAGTCGAAATTGTCTAAAATTCAACGAGGAGTCCAAATCTGAAAGAAAAAAATGAATTCAAAAAGCCATTTTCAATTTTGTGTCTACACCTAACTACTTTTTATTTCTAGTTTTAAAATCATTCAGTGTGTACACCAAATTGAAAATGGCTTCAAAATTCATGTTTTTTATTTGTTTTTCCCCACGATTCGAAATCTTCGTTGAATTTTATACAACCTCGAGTACCCACATGATAGTTTAAGAGAATATCTACAGGGTGGTCCATGCGACAATATTAGTTAAAACACCATAACTTTTTGATATCATTAAAAATCAAAGTTTTTCTTGCACATTTAGTTTTTATATTTAATTTTACGTCTCTTTGACTGCCCTTATACAGGGTGTCACAAAAAAATTATGTCTCACCCTGTACAACATTATTTCACTTGTGAACCACCCTGTATAAAAAAATTTGATGCAAAACGAAAGTGCGTGTTTTCATTACACAAACACTCTCTATTCTTGTTATCGAAAAAATTAAACAAACTTGAGTTATTCGAGATTTAGAAAAAGAAATGGTCGAAAAAAAACCATTCTGTATGTAAAATTTTTGTTTAAAAAAGTACTCAAGAACCATTTAGAAGTAAAATTATCAAATAAAATTCAGGTCGATCTATTTAAAAATCGAAAGTTGACACCTCAATTTCTGACTTTTGAACCACGCTGTATAAAAAAAATTTCATGACTGAAACCGCATAATTTGACCATGTACCCTAGGATTTTTTATTTTTCAAAAACTCTTTCAGGGGCCGAGTAATTTGAGGTGTCCAAGTTTGGTGGGACACCCTGTATATGTATTATGTATATATTTATTATTTTTTTCTTCTATTCTATTGTATTTTAATTTGTAATTATTTGTATTGTATATAATATGTCCTATTAATAAAGTGTAAATAAATAATAAATAAATAAATGGGCAGTTCACATCAAATATTATTGTTTTTCTCTACTTTCATCTATTAGTTATGATATAAAAGATCTAATAAGGGTTACAGTAACCAAAGGCTTTGGGAGTCGGTCTCCCTCTTCTCACCAATCATCACCATTTCATTCATTATTATTTTTATTGCAGGTATCACAGAGCGCGCCAAAATCGACAACCATCGTGAGATGTCCTCAGGTCGCATTAGGAATCTGTCCGGCTTCCAGAAGGATCTGCTGGGCCGAGTCTGTGCCTACTACCCTAATGTGAAGCGCATTGTGTACTGCACATGCTCAGTGCAGGAGGAGGAGAACGAGCAAGTCGTGGAGGATATCCTAGCCAAGCACGGGGACCGCTTTGAAGTGGAGGACCTCACGAAACACCCGGCACTGTTGGGATGGAAACACTTTGGTAGCGAGAAGTATACGCACGGTAGGAAATGTTTCTATGCCTTGCCCCAAGACTTTTGTACAGGGTTCTTTGCTGCTGTGTTGAATAGAAAGGATATTGCGAATCATGCAAGCAAAGATGAAGAAACTATGAATGAGACTAATAACGATTGTCAAGTGAACTTGCATTCTGTAGAATCTACCGTGGACAGCTCAGTTAGTAGCGGAAGTCTAAAGAAGAAGAAGAAACACAAAATTCAAGATGTGACCGGTGCTGACGACGAGAAAGAAAAACAGGAAAATATAGATACACAAGACACTTGTGGTGAGAGGAAAGTTGTTGATATGATGGCAGACAGTAGTGTGATAGCTCATGAAAAGAAAGAGAAGAAGAAGCACAAAATTCAAGATGTGAATAGCGCTGATGACCTCAAAGTAAAACCGTTAATTGTAGATACAAAAGGCGCTTGTGATCACAGTGAAGTTGTTGATATGAAAGAAAACAACAGTTCAGCAGTGCATGAAAAGAAAAAGAAGAAAAAGCACAAAAGGAAAGACATGGATGATGATATTGAGGATGTTAGTTCTCATGATGCTGTAAAGAAACGTAAGAAAACTCGTGAAAGTGAAGACCAAGGTGATAGCACAACTTTAGTAGATGCAGAGAGTGAATTGGTTGAAATCACTAAAAAAAAGAAGAAAAAACATAGAACAAAGGACAGTAGTGAAAATTAAACAAGAGTCAGCTAGACAATGGAAATTTTTCTTAGAGGCTGCTAGAAAATTCCAAGGATTGTATCTCTTGTAGACGGTTGATTTTCTGTTCCTAGTTGATGTGTAAAAATAAATCAAACACTTCGGCCGAAGTGCGAAAAACGTCCTATCCTCCTGAGACCTGGGCATGTTTTCCCGAAAGTACTGATTTAGACCTGGATGTACTGTTAAAAGTACATAAGACAGATACTGCTTGAGTGTTGGCTTGTATTCCAGAAAGTACTGATTAAGACCTGACATACTCTTAAAAGTACATGGAATTTAAAAAATTCCCGACGGTTTTTGACAGAAGATAGTAGTGTGAAGTGAAGTTGTCTTATGTACTTTTAAAAGCACATTCAGGTCTCAGGAGGCTATACATAAAAGAGACAGCGCGGCAGAGTGTAAGGTAACGGAAAACATATTTCCCATGCATTTCATGTAGTTTCAGCTAGCGAAAAGTTTTAAATTATTTCAGAAAGTGCAATTTTTATTGCAGTGCTTTGTTACATGAAACATATCTTTGACAACCTCTACATATAGGTGCACTGGTAGTCAAGTGGTTAACGCACTAGTCTGGTAATCCAGGTAGCGTAGGGGTCCGTTGGTTCGAATCCCACCCAGTGCATGAATTTTTCCTCATTAATTTGAGTTTGTAACCACATAATAATGAGACTCTGAGGGTTAGTTGGTAGAAAATGTTTTGAGCATTAACCTCGCCTGGTGATTAGCTTCTAATCAAGAGTGTTATTATTATAATCTCAACCAGTCACAGCGCACCATAGTCAGGTCATAGCCTGAGTCAGCTGATAAAGTCCACTTTAACACTTAGACGACCGGCATAGTTTTTCGTGAATTCTCTTGTGGGACCGGCGATAATACGGCTCTCCGACATTGTGTACCACCGGTGGTACACCCGGTCGTCTAAGTGTTAAAGATTAAATATAATCCCGTTTCACAATTCGGCAGAAAGTCATCCTCAGGAGGCTGAGTACACCCAATTTTCTATGACTGACCCGTCTGGAGTAGTTGAAGAAATAAAAACAAAATAGATTATAATATGGATACAATGCCGAGAATTATCTTGTTTTATTTATTATATACAAGTTGATATTCTATGTACAATTATATTAAAACAAAATACTTATCGTGGTTTTGGTAGTGGAATAGGTATGTTTCAAGTGACATAAACTTAAACATAAGGCACCATTTTATCTATTTTACATTACATTGGGTAGACTCTTGATCCAAGGCGAAATTAACAGACAAAATCGAGAACGTTTGAGTTAATCTACATTCCCCCATTTAAAACAATGTGCAAAATCTAGACGGTAATAATAATAATAATAATTCCGTGTCCGTGAGATAGGCACCTATATCATGGTGGTAAGAAGATTAGATGGACGCCCAGATCCAATGTCTAGGCTTCTTTCATGTCCATTGATTCTATTAAGTTTTAACGTCCTAATTTGATATGTATAGTCAGGATGGGGGTTTTACCCTCCATTCACTGGTAATGGTATCAGGTACCCAAATTAACCTCACCAGCCTGGGTAGGGCCGGAAATGCCAGACTCACGTGTATGGAGGGAACAGAGTTTTCTTCGAAAAGTCTGCCCCGACCGGGAATGGAACTCGTGAACTCTGGATTACGGGCACTAGTAACAACCGTTACGCCACGGAAGCTAGACTTAAGTCCACAGATGTATCACAAAAATGTCTATTAATTTCACCCTTAGTCACCTCAGCAATCCAAATTCTATTTTTGACGATACACTGTTTATTGAGTATTCCTCATCACTCCTTACATACTTCACTCCTTCTTGTTTTGTAGATAAATTTTCTCTATTTTCAGTACTGCACTTTGATGTTCATGTGTAAGCAACTGTGTCTATTTACAAGTTATTTTGTACAAATAAAGTATAATTTGATAGTAGTTTACATACAAACAAGTGATTCGAGTAAATAACTTTCTATTCTATTTCTGCTATGGAATGTTGAAAATAATAGTTGGTTACAAAAATAAATAATCAAAATAACAATAGTACTGGGATGGGAAGTAATCGGATATGTTTTAAGGACAGGCAGGGGAAATTTTGAACATGAAAATCAAAGTATGAGGGTGGGTTTATCAATCACATTAAATAGCGTAGTAAACTATCGACTACCGACATCAGTAGCTTGATCGATAAGGCGGCGGAGTCTGTGGTTGAAGTCCCGAATTCAGCAAAGATTTATGGCAGGGTCGAGATGCAGCCGCTAGGTACTGGCTCATTAATTTTAACCGAACACAGTGAAGGTCTCTTTTAACTTGCATACTGGACGATTTGGCTTTCGTTTGTCTGTGTGTGTGTCTGTCTGTTCCGCGATAACTCTCGACCGGATTCTTAAAAATTGTTGAAATTTAGTATACATATTTACTGAGGTCTTAAAATTGTACCTCTACTTTTTGGGCCGATCGGTGCCAAATGGGGGCCGTTTTGGTGAAAATTGAATAAAGCAAGGCTCTTGAAATTTTGTAGAGTCGTTGAGAAAATATTATATTTGCGTTCAGTAATGAAATTTTGTGATCCTGAAAGCTGAGGAGGTCGTACTGTGGTTAAAGAAAAATCGAAAAAGGGCCAAAAAAAGGCCGGTTGATATTTTTTAATTAAAATCCATCGAGTGTGGTATTGAATGAAAGGTCTCAATGTCCTTATGATTGATTTATGATGCGATAGTTGAATCTGTGTGAGGTTTAGAACCACTAGTAAGTAAATTCACTTGATCAAATTGGAGCTTTGTGATTAATGGACATTGATCACGTGACCTTAAATCTACATGAGCCGGGACAGGCGTATCTCGACCCGGACATTAGTAAAGCTAGTTTGAGTAGTTGCGACATCACAAAAGTGATACTTTAGTGCTGTTGTTGTTTTTATCAATGACTGACTAAAACCAAGCGATCATTGAAAATAATCAACTGAATAGTTGGGTAGATGATAAACACACCCTGAGAATAAATTATTTAACAAGCAGAGTTGGAGTATTGAATAAAATGTAGTGATATGGTTTGTGGGTTGTTTTGGAAGATAAACAAAAAACTTACGAGTAATAAAAAGATAAATTAAATAGTGAACGATATGAATTTAACTCTCATGAAAATTAACAACTATTTATAGGCATATTTTTCTCTCCTTTTTTTGGTTTCATGATAGGTACGGTACATACTAAATACATACTTTCATGATAGGTACGGTATATTTATGTATTATACTACATACATACTTATATTTTTACAATATACAGGGTGGCGCAGTGCGCATGACCACATTTGAAATTGTTACCATGCTATTAATAATTGAGTTGAGATATTGAAATAAAAGGCAATTTGTAGAAAAAATGTGGAAGTTTATTTTACATGAGTCAGTTTTTCACGTATGAAAGATGATGCCCGACAAAAGACGTCCTTGCCGAGTTACACATTATTCGAGACGCTCGCTAGAGCATCACGTTCACCAACATCTCCTCAGGAATCCAAGCGATTTCACGGCGGATAGAGTCCTTCAGGTGAGCAAGGGTGCGAGGTTTGTCGACATAAACTTTGGCCTTTAGATATCCCCACAAAAAATCACAAGGAGTAAGTTCGGGTGAGCGTGAGCGTGGCGGCCACAGTGCGTCACCATTCCGGGAAATCACACGACCGGGAAAAATTTGACGCGGAGATGTTGGACGTGAAAAATTGACTCATGTAAAATAAACTTCCACATTTTTTCTACAAAATACTTTTTTTATCAATATCATAACTTAAATATTAAACGCGTGGCAACAATTTCAAATGTGGTCATGCGCAATGCGCCACCCTGTATAAAACACTTCTCCAAGGACATCTTCCCGAGGCAGTGTGCTCAGCACTGAGGCAACATTACCTCTCTGAACAGCGAAACTAAGCCGTTGCCTGAAATATTCCTTCGTCTCAAGGACCAAGGTTTTGGATATGCTGTTAAACATTTCCAAAGCACTTGGCCCAAAAGAGCCAAAGGTTTCAACGGTGAAGGGAATGAAATCATAAAGACTTTGTAGGTATTTATATTTCAGGCACTTTTTTAGTTCCGCTTGTTTGACTGACTTGGCATACATACTTGTGTTCACCCTTGGTAAAGTGGAATATTTTTTTTTAGTTTTGGTTTAACGTGGCTTTCAACGTCAAACCAAAACGAAAAAAAATTAAACATGAATGTCTTGATTTCTGTAATTACCTATTTCCCATATTTTTTCGGTCAGTAAGTATTTTGTACTGCAATGGCTAGTGCGATAGGTTTCCAACTGACAAGAATAATGCTCACACGATTCCACGCGGTTCAGAGGAAGGCTAAAATATGCAATTTCATTACAGTGAAATAGATTGGTATGTGTCCTTCTCTCATGAACACGCAAATACATTCTCAGTATGAGAGCTTAAAAATTAATTCAACAAGATTTGTTCTATACAAGTGCCTACTAAAAACAAGTGCTAATATTAACAACCAATATTATTATTTAAATGTAGAATTCGTAGAACATCCTGAACATCGACCCTTCTGTTAAAACATGTAGAGGGAGAGTTTTGAAATGAAGATTTAGACCCTCCATCTGCAGTTAGATGGGTTGGGTGGAAGAGATTGCCATAGGCAATAGCCCCGCCCTTTAGTTAGGACATATGTTTCTATTCTTTTTAATTTTTAGTGTATATATTGTTTCCATTTTTTTTTTTCATTGTTAAAATAATTATTTGTATTATACATATGTCCATTTATATCTAATAAAGTGTTGAATAATAATAATCAAATGGGTTTGTCCTTTTTCAATCCTTGCTTGAGGTTGCTTAACTTCAGTGATCTTACAAAAACGAGTGTTACAAATGTTTTCGACGAGCCTTTCACACTGGTTTAAAATAAGTCTTTATTATTTTGCACCTGAAGGTAAAAATAATAAATCCCTCAAAAAATGCTAGGTAGTAGATTTGGTGGCGCCAAATTCAGGCCTGAAACGTTGTACATAAATGCCTTATTGTGTAGAGTAGGGTTAGGTAAAAAAATAAAATAATGTAGGGCCATGCCTTGGGTTGTAACTCGGGTGCAGTCTAGTAGATAAGTGCCTGATTCGTATGAGTGCCTAGTTACCTATTAGTTATGCAATGTGGTATACAAAATTGAATTCATCCATGGTATGAATGTTGGCATTATAATATTCACTGTCTCCCTGAGCTTATCCCCTTTTTTCCGATTGTGAATAAAATTCAGTCAACGCCACTGGTCTGGAGAAAGTTTTTCATTTTGGCGTTTGAAAATTGTAACCAAAATTTTTGTTTACCAAATTCATAATTCTATTCCAAGGATCAAGAATTCCTTAAAAAGCATATTATAGAAATATTGAATTCTGGCTAGTACCTGCTACATAGCTCAGTAGCTCGACCGATAAGTAGGTGATCTCGTAACCTGGAGGTCGTTGCATCGACTCCCAAGAACATATTTTTTTTTTTTTAAGTCGCTTTTAATTGAATATTCATAACACGACGGGGGTTTTACCCTCCATTCGCTGGAAAGTCACAAACGAGCTACTCATATTAACCTCACCGAGCTTGAGTGGGACCCGGAATAGCCAGCTTTACGAGTGTTCGAATTTGAATAGGCACCCACCCAAGTCCTAGCCTGGGTGGACATCACTTAACTTTAGTGATGGAACAAGAACGGGTATATTCAAAGTAACATCGACGCTGACCTGACATATGTTGTTTACATCTTGCTTGTCAAATTAAGGCGAAATTAACAGAGAACTGGTTTTCATCATCAAAGGCAATACGCAAAATTTAGACTTAGCTCCACAGAGGTATTACAAAAACGTATATTATTTCCGTCCTAAGTACAAGGTACATAAACCACATCCCAATACCAACATAGGTACATAGATTGTATCCACACTACACTCTTTGCATTTTCCCTATGGCTACACCACTGGTCAGTGGTCACATAGATAGGAGTGGTACCTAAACTGTTGAATTTTATCTATGACAACACCACTGGTCACATAGATAGGAGTGGTACCTAAACTGTTGAATTTTCCCTATGACTACACCACTGGTCACATAGATAGGAGTAGTATCTGAACTGTTGAATTTTCCCTATGGCTACACCACTGGTCACATAGATAGGAGTGGTAAGTTTAGCTTCCCTATTATTCGTCCTTCCAAAAGAAAAATTACTTCCGATTGGTCCATTCTATTCCATTTGAATCGACTTTGGTTAGAACGAAAAATACGGCTAAGGTTACAATTCCCAAACTCTTTTATTTATATACATTGAACATATTTATGTAACGCTCTAATTATTTCCTTTTGAAATATGAACTTCAAGAAATTTACCATGTGGATGGAAATAATATTTGCAAAGGGTTTGAGAAAAAAAAGTAGAGAAAATAAAATTTACCCGACGCCACTAGTCTGTTTGGAAATTTTTGGGCTTGGGAAAGTTACAACCAAAAAGTTCTCAGGGTACCTTTTACGTTGTGCAACTTTTACCTGTCACCTTATCGCATGATATCCGTTCGACCAATCAGAAGCGAGGAAAATTCAAACTGACCTAGCTTAGCAGGGTCCCTGAAAAATTAGTCGGAGTCAGTTCAGTTTCGGTTCTCCTTGCGTTTGGTTATTTTTTCTACTTGCGTTTGGTTATAATATTAGTATGTAAATTTTGGTTCGATTTTCTTATTGAGTTTTAAGTAGTGTCTTGATTTTGAACTAATAAATGGCGTTTTAACTATTAAAGTTTTAACTTGGTTTTTTTTTAAAAATTTTGGTTTAACGACATGAATTCAATATTAAATTAATTTATTCAAATCGTATTACTTTTTTTAATAAACCCGGGCTTTCAAGTGTAACTTTCACGACAGCGCAGAACCAGGTAAGCACTTCTCTTTTTTCCAATATGTCTTTTCTACTGAAGTAGATATATTGATTGTATTGATCCCATTTATATTTATATTGATTGCATTGATCTCATTTATAGTGATTGACCAAGCGTAACGACTTTTATGGAACATTCTTTAATCCAAAGTACCTATCAAAATTGGGAAATCGTGCCAGCGATTCGGGACTTGATCTTTTTCAATTCAGTAGTATAAGATATAGCATTGTGTAGTTTAGTTTTTTTAATACCTATACATAAACAGGGCTTTCATAAGGTCTCACCTAGGCATGGGATTCTCGGAAACGACTCAAAATATCAAAAAAAACGCAGAAATCCTTATTCCTTTATTTTTAAGGGGATTAATTTTCAGCAATTTTTTTTTTCCTCCCCGGCCCCAGTCAGGCTGGGCATGGGCCAACTTTATAGTTTGAAAGGTCTCATTGAGAGAAATTCATTGCAATAAATTTCACTGAGCTAGAACCTATACCGATCTCGAGACGTCCTGGGTAATGTCCATATATTTTGACCTATAACTCGTTAACCGTAGGTTTCAAAAGGTTAAAATTTGATAGTAACTTCTTATAGAGAGACCTTTCGAACAAGTTATTACTCAACCGGCCAGCCGGACGAACAGCCGTAAAAGTTTGAACAAAATAACAAACCGAGTTATATCTTGTTCAAAAGGTCTTCTACTAAGGAGTCTATATTAACAAATTTTAGGTCTGGAGCTATAGGTCTAGAGCGAAACATATGGATATTACTCTGGACGTCCGACCTTGTATCTCAAGAACGGTATGTCGTATCTCACTGAATTTTTTTCAAATGAACTTTTCTCAATGAGACCGAACAATATACCACACGACATACCCCATTCCATTTTAGATTTTAAAGTTGGTCCATGCCCAGCCTGACTGGGGCCGAATTTATTGCGTTTTTTGATCTTGTCAGTCGTTTCCGAGAAACCTAGGCCTGGGTAAGACTTTATGGAAGCAGTTTATAAATATATATATTTTAAATATATGTGAAAATGGGGTAAACCCCATGGACAAATTGATTTTTTATTATTAAAAAGCGTCAATGCATGTTCAAACTTGTTCAAAGTTTTAGAGATAAAAGTGTATTTTGTTGTGATGCGATAATACCTATCGACCGATAATGAACATAATTGGTTGTTTGCTATTTCATTGAACATAAAGTCGCTAGTTTTGTTCATTAATTTCATGAGTAAAGTACCTACTTTGTCCATAGCCAGCGTCAGCCAGCGTCGATGGCATGTTGAATACACCGGTTCCCTTCAGAACACCGAAGTTAAGCGACATCCAGCGAGGTTAAGACTTGGATGGGTGACCATTCAAATTCTAATTCTCGTGACGCTGGATTTTCCCGGCCCCACTCAGGCTGGGTGAGGTCAATGTGAGTAGCAGGTTTGTGAGTTTCCTGCGACTGGAGGGTAAAACCCCCGTCGTGATATGACCATAGCAGTTGAAAGCGACGTTAAAACCCCACAAAAAAATAAAAAAAAAAAATAGCCAGCGTCTATAGCATTAAAAAAATAATAAAAAATAGGGTCTAGTCTCAGAAAGAATTCTCAAAATCTCCTAGGACGCAATCCATAGACGTTTATGTAATACCTCTGTGGCGCTAGGTCACGGATTGCGTACTGTGTAAGATAGGGAAAACCGATGCTCAGCATTCTCAGCAATGACTCAAGTTATAGATGTTGTCTATTAATTTCAGCCCTTATCTTTCATTTAACTTTAAATTAAATACCAACAGTTTTTATTCAAAGAGTGTCCCGGTAGCTCAGTGGTAAAAGCGGCACTTCGTGAGTCCATAGGTCGCGGGTTCGATACCCAGCCGGGACATGACTAGATATTCTCCCATTTGAGATTTTTACCACTTAATAATCAAGCAACGTCCAATAAGTTGAAAACTTGGTGGGTGACCCTGGTTCGAACACTCGTGATGTTGGCTATTCCCGGCCCAACCCAAGTTGGATGAGGTTAATGGGGTGGGCAAGTATTATACTGATCCATGAGACCCCTCTCATTGGTGGGTGGAAAGTTCATGCTCAGATTGAGCTACTAACTAGTATGTGTATCCAGTGCCGGATTAAGGCTGCGCGAGGCCCTTGGCATTTTCAAGGCGCGGGGCCCCAAGATTGTACTGAGTTTTTTCTAAAATACTATTTTTAGAACCTTGAAACCGAAGCCAAATGTCCTGGGCACTAATCCATAATAGTATCCAAAACGACGTTTTCGAAATGCATTTTGAAAATGCCGAAAGACTTTTTTTCTTATAAAGGAACATACTAGAATTGCACGTCTTGAAAAACAATCCAAGACATCATGATAAGTAAATTTGACGGCGCCGCAGGCGAAATTTTTGAAAAGTTATGGGGTTACTCGGAAAATAGATACAAAAAAATATCTTGAAAAAACCATTAAAAGGGTCACAGGCGACTATAATGAAGATCAATGGTTAAGATGTTGATAAAGCCGATCACTGAGCACTCAGAAGACACTTTATTATGGGTTTGATGGCAGAGATTACCGAAGGCGATAATCACGTCCGTCAATATTATTCTTTTCAAATACGAGTAATTATATATATAAATATTATATAACGAGCCGCAGGCATAGGTATACCTATTTTCATATACGTGGTCGATTTTAAGGGGGGTCCCGTGGTTTTTCTTTTAACAACTTGAGTGCCATGAGATCCCAAATGGGTACTCATGAAACTTCACTTCAGTGCCAAGCTGAAAAATGACAGTCCGTGTCCACCGTGCCATGACATTTTTTTTCTCTGATCGATCTGAAACTTTGAGACTGTGTTTCTAGAGCATCTTAGATGAATGTTACCTATAAATAAGACCTGAATTGTGTGAGACCCCATATGGTTACTCATGGCCTGCTGGAACAGTTTCTTTTAATGAAAAAAACATCTTCTGAGAAACCAAATGGGGTCTCACTTTGAGGGTTTTCAGGCTGGATTGAGATCCCACATGGGTACTCATGGCACTGAAGTGAAGTTCTCAAAAAACAGTCTGGCACTCAAGTTGTTAATATTTTGCTCAACTGGCTATTTTTTTTTTTTTTTTTTAAATTTTTATAGATGTATTTTATACATGGTTTATAACATTACTCAACTGGCTATGATTTTATTTAATATTAAAATCCAGGAAAACCGACTTGAAGGTCATTTAAAAACACTTATAATTTGTGTAACCTGCCCGAAACGCGGGTACCCCAAAACTGCGGGGACAAAAACAAAAACAAAATTGGAGTAGGTAATCCGCTAGTGTCCATATGTGGTTGATTCGAGGAGTAGATAGTAATAGGGGGCCCCGCGCTTTTCTTTCAGTTTATGTACTTTGCTGTGAGTGTGTGTTTTTTCCCCTTTTATTTCTTCTTCTTCTTCTTCTTACTCATTATCCAAAAATACCTAGTGTAATCTTTTAGAAAACTCATAATACCTAGTGTAAACTTTTTAAAATTCTCATAATATCTAGTGTAAGCTGCTCAAGCGCGGGGCCCCCTAAAGCGCGGGGCCCTTGGCATCTGCCAAATCCGCCATATGGGTAATCCGGCACTGTGTGTATCACGACCGAGAACTTAATGTTGAGCTGTTAGCTGTTGCTAGGACAGGGTCGTCCCTAAATAATAGATAGATCTAATCAGCCTGTAGACAAGAAAATGAATCAGTCAGTTAAGGACCAAATAATTAAACAAAACTAAAGTTAAGATATATTAAGGCAGACCCTTCCTCAAGTCAGAGTTTCAACCAATCACAGCGCACTATTAACTGGAGGGACAGTCTGATTGCGTATCTTAAATTTAATCCTGTTTTATAAGGCCCAAATTATAAAACTGATGGTAGGACAACATTAATCAGTTGGTTAATAATTATAGGACTACCAGTCAGCTGTTGGTAGGATAGGATATATCAGTCGGTTAGTGTTGCTGTCTGCTGCATTACAGCAGGTCGCTGAGCAGGGTGATCTTGTCTGGCTCGTAGTTCTCAAAGTCCCACTTCTGGTTAACCCTCTCCTCGTTGCAATACTCCATGGACAGGCGTAGCTTGTTGGTGGAGATGGCCAGACACTTCTTGCTGGTTCCGTGGATGATGAGGCGTCGCTGTGGGAACAAAATGGCGGGGGTTTAGACCAAGAAATCGCTACTTTTTATAGAGAATAACTATTATTCCGTCGGCTAGAAGGTAAAACTGACCAAGTGACAGTTGGTCATTTTTCCGATTTTTCGTTACTCAGGTCGGAAATCCTAACTATTGGCTAAAAATTGAAAGTTTCGGTAGTATTCAAACATATGTGCGGAAAAAAGCGAAGAACAATTTTTACCTGAAAGACTGGTGGAGATTTCAATCACCAAATGGAGGTGTTCCAAATGCAGAAGGTCAGTTTAACCTTCTAGCTGACGATTTATCCTCATTAATTTGAGTTTGTGACCACATAATAGGTAATCTCTGAGGGTTAGGTGGTAGAAAATGCTTTGAGCATTAACCTCACCTGGTGGTTACTTCCACCAAAGAGTGTTATTATTATTATTATTTTGTGTATCATGTAAAACCCTGAATGTTGATACACCAGTGCCACTAATCTTAGGGCGAAATTAATAGACGTTTTTGTAATACCTCAGTGGCGCCAAGTCACGGATTGCGTACTGTGTAAGATAGGAAAAACCGACACTGACCAATGACTTAAGTTATTGATGTTGTCTATTAATTCCGCCCTTAATCTATAAAATCCATTTACATTCGTTCATAATCAACAGAACGCAGTAACGGCTGGTCCAAATGACTCCTAATTTGGCAAGGATTCCCTTTTGGTATTTAAGTGTGTAGGTACTCTGGAACTAGCCTGGCTTGTAAGGGTTGGCTAGTATGTTCTCTGTTTTAGTCCCCTAGCGAGACACTGGTCTTCTCCCTGTTTAACGTCCCCCAGCCAGAAGTCAATATTAATATTATTATTACTGTGCATCAACAGAAAATGTGTTTTATGGACAAAAAATTGATCGATGACAGAGATAACATATTCTAATAAATGTATTTAGTGGAGATGAAAACTTACCGTAGTTTTCAAGAATTCAAGAATTCTTGTGGGTACTTAAAGACGAAAGAACTAAAACGCAGAAAAATGTTAAAAATAAGCAATCTAAGACAACAATGAAACACAGCAATACAAGATCTACTATCAAATACTACAAAGAAAATAATATTGTAGAGGCTGGAAATTAAATGGAAAGCCGAAGTATGTTAGATACGAAGTAAATGAATTATAAGTACGTACCTATAAAGCTATAAACCCAGAAGTTCCTTTGAAAATCCATTAAAATTATAGGTTTACTCATATATGTGGTAATACTCGTACCTACATGGGAAAAAAAGCAAATTTGAAAACAAGGTGTCTCGACTTATAGTTTACGAACTTTTTTTTTTTGAAACTTGAGAGCCATAAGTGAGACATATTTTTTGTGTAGTGAGACTTGCTATATATTTTTATAAATCACTACTCGCCCCAGGTTTAGGTACACCTATCTCTACATTCAAGCTGTAGCCCGAGATGGGGGTTTTACCCTCCATTTGCTAAAAACTCAAACCCACATTAACCTCAGCCAGCCCGGGTAGCATTTCAGTAATAGCCAGTATCACGAGGATTGAAATGGGAGAGGTCACCCATCAAGTCCGGACCTTGCTGGCTGTTCCTTAACTTCACTGATCTGACGAGAAGTGATATCTTCAACGTGCCACCAAGACGCGACTCTACCTCTTATACATATATTTAAAACTCATTCATGTCTTCTTGTTCGTGTGGTTGCAGAAGTACTGCACTGATAGTCAGTCTGTTAATCTGTAACTGAAACGCGCTAGTCTGTTAATCCAGGTAGCGAAGGGATCCGTTAGTTCGAATCCCATCGAGTGCTTGAATTTTTCCAGATTAATTTGTGTTTGTGACCTAATAATAACACTCTGAGGGTTAGGTAGTAGAAAATGCTTTAAGCATTTACCTCGCCTGGTGGTTACCTTCCACTTAAGAGCATTATTGTTATTACAGATATGTTATCCTGGCCCATAGAACCGACTTTCACCTGGAACTAATAAACAGTCGTAATTCAATGTCCACCAGAAAGCGTGTTGAATAGTTTTTTGTCAGCTTCTTGGGCTGATTGTTTTTCCTTATCAACTGCCTGTCTGTTTTTTTTTTTTTTTTTTTTTTTTTTTACAACGACGTGATAAAGCTTGTTCTTCGTGCTAGAGTTCTGTCAGACTGGGTAAGCTTAATGTGGATAGCTGGGTTGTGACTTTCAAATGAATGAAGGCTGAAAACCTCGTCTTGATGTTCGATGTAAGAGCGACGTTATGGAACAAAGGTTAAACTTACATCGTGATTAGAACTAACGGCAACGATAAACCCACAAAGTATTTTTCATATCAACTAATCAGATATTTTTTTATGTGATTGCCTCATTAAGTTTCAAAATCGACATGGGTGTACCTCTAATATGTATGAAAAAAAATTAATAAAATACTCTACAACTTCTACCTACTTACATTGACTTTGTTTAGTCAGATTAAATTTAACTGTTTTACGTGTATCCAGTGGCGTAGGAACGGGGTGGTTTTGGGGACAACCCCCCCCCCCCAGAGATTTTCATGAAACCCCTGCAAAATAAATACGATGAAATATACGTAGTCTCTTTCTCCTCAAACCCCCCCCCCCCCCAATTTGTAGGTCTAGCAACGCCACTGTGTGTATCATGTATCATGGTATTCATGGTCCACGTGAGGCAATGAAATGAACGACTTAAAAAAACACGGGGCTCTCTCTAATCCCCAGAGTATAAAGCATAATAGTGGTCGAGATATGCAAAGTATAAAAAGTATGAAGTCTGTAAGCCTGTATAATGAAAATAAAATGCCCCACTAACTACCCATTGTTGAAATGTGTACTCGTATCGAAACTATAACCAGTATGAAAATATGTACTCGTACAATCAGGAGACCTACTAGTAGCTAGGCAACAATATTTCATTACAAAAGTTTTTTAATACAATTTTTTTGCTAACCTTCTCTTTAAAATCTACCTAATTCCATAAGGGGGGGTTTACCCTCACCGAAAATCACAAACCAGGTTAGACTTTAACCTCACCCAGCCTGGTTTTGGGCTGGAAACAGACAGCATCACGAGGATTTGAATTTGAGTGATCACTCACCAATAATACTGACCTCGCTAGACTTTGCTTAACTCTAGTGACGAGAACTGATAATAATAATAATATTGTTTATTATGCATTAAATAACATCATGGTCTATCGTGTTCCTCTGTAAGTACGGGGTGTACATTTGGTGAATGCGAGGTGCCTTTGACCTTGGCTAACTTCATCATTATACTGTAGCTTTCTTGAAAATTTGAACGCATCTAACACGAGGACCTTTTTTTTCTTTTTTTAAAGACTGACCTCAGTAGTTTCTTGATTGATAAGACGGCGGACTTGTAACCTGGAGGTCGGTGGTTCGAGTCCCAATTTCGGTAGTTTCAGTTTCAGTATTTGTAACATCACGAGAGAGATTAACACAAATATGATAACTTTTATAATATAAGTCTCATGTCGTCCTTTACAGCTGGGTTGAAATTATAAATGTCAAAAAGAAAACAGGCAATTTACATACATATAAATCTATTTATTCACATTTATTTATTGTTCGAGATCTATAAAATGTATAAAAAAACTCAACAAATATTATTTTAGATCTAAGATTTAGGATTTTCTATACAATGAGTTTCAGTCGGTCTAAGGTGTCTGCATAGGACACTATTGGAGTATGAATTTGCCCCCGACCGAAAAGAATTCTTACAAAACTTAAAGCTTATTACGACTATACTTATTATACAAGACAGTTGTTACTGCTATGACTGATTTAGTTCGATTTATTTATTTTTTTTTTTTCAAGACAAAGTGCGTGAAAACAACGGAGGCCCTACCTAAACCCCTGGTACCACGTAAAATAATGTAATCATGTTATTAAATGTATGTGGCCACAACGCAGTCCCGTAAATCGTCTATAGGGTGAATCAAAAAAACCCTGCCACCCGTTAATGATAGATTACTGACGATATTTCCAGCACAGATCTCCAACCCAGATCGGTTACATCGTACGACAAAACTTAAATACTAGAGACAAACTCGATCATACGCATATCAGACGTGTATGATCGAAAAATGTGTTTCTCAAATAAAGGCGTTTTAATTTTTCCAAGGTATAAGTATTTTTGCATTATTTAATGCCAACCTTTGTAAAATAACATGGCAATTGAATAAATATTAATAAAGTCATTCAGTTTCATCGTACGATAGTAATTAACATGAGTAATAGTAAACCAGCATATCTCGAGAACACAAACATATTCCTTTTCGTCATGTTTTGTCTGTTCCCATCTCGCGAAATTATTTTCCACTGCCAATGTCACGGAGGAAGAAGTTATGGAGGACTCATAATCTTACATCTAATGGATCGTTTACGTGACAGTTTCGAGGCAGTATAAGTTCTCCATTACTCGTCCGTGGTTAATGTCATCTCTTTGTCAATCCATTTCTGTCAATCTCCAGTTCTAGATTATCGTCCTTCCAACAAGCTTTCTTATTTATTTCCAAACTGTCCATTTCCCTCGTCTTCTAATTCTTCAGCCTCGTCTTGAGTCTGGATTGTCAAAATCTCGCGCTCATCTTCTTCCATCTCATTCTCTATAATTCGTCAGTCTCGCGTGCTACAATCCATATTGGTTATTCTCGCGCGTTCATCTTCTCGTCAATTTCGCTTTTTATGTAAATGTAAATGGTCAATAGCTTGTCTATCTTGTGTTCTAGCTTGTCCATCTTGTGTTCTAGCTTGTCCATCTTGTGTTCTAGCTTGTCCATCTTGTGTTCTAGCTCGTCCATCTCGCATTCTAGCTTTTCCATCTCGCGTTCTAGCTTGTCCATTCGCGTTCTAGATTTTAATCTCGAGTTCGACCTCATCCATCTTGGGTTCTAGCTTGTCCATCTCGAGTTCTAGTTTTTTCCATCTCGCGTTCTAGATTTTCCATCTCGAGTTCTACCTCGTCCATCTTGGGTTCTAGCTGGTCCATCTCTCGTTCCATTTCTTCAATCTCCCGTCCACCACCTTCTATTTGTAATCGTCCACTTTTGATTGCAGCTCGTTGTTGTCGTAGTTCTTGGGCAGCTTCTCGGGCGAGTAATCGTCGAAGTTCCAGTTCTGCAGCTCGTCGCTGGGGTCGCACTCCTTCACCGTCAGTCGTTTCTTATCCTTGGTGATGGCCAGGCACTGCTTGCTCACGCCGTGCTTGAGTCTCTTGTTCTGCGAGGGAGAGAGGGCATGCAAGCAAACGTGTTGGAATGAGAAAGCCAAAAGCAAGAACAAACTGTTAGGAAAAAAACAGGATTTTGAGACTTACCAGGAGGGAATCTTAAGGCAAACTGTTTGGAAGGAAGACCAAGACTCATAGGAGGGAAGACTTGGGGTCACAATATGCAACAGGATTTTGATAAGGAGTTTTGAATAGGAGATTTTGAAACAGCGTTTTGAATAGGAGGAAAGATTTAGAGGAAGACTGACAAAAGTTATGATAAGCCAGACACGCACTCAAGTCTGAGTTTTAAACAATCACAGTGCACGATAGCCGAAGTTGAGGGACAGGCTAGCTTGTCTTAAATTTAATCCTCATTCATTATTCAATTTGATTTGGCCTTTACTAGGAGGGAACATCTTGAGACTTACGAGGAGGGAAGTAACTTCATAGGAGGAAAGATTTAGAGGAAGACTGGGTGGAGCCTTTTTTTGGCTCAGCTAATTTAAGAAGAAAAAATTTGACGGAAGATAAAGGTTTTTACCAGCAGCAGGGTCATTTTGAATAAAGGATAAACAGTAAATTGAGGTAGCTTGGATACAGGAATGATGAAAATTCTTGAAGTTGGAAATTTAGGGGAAGTTAATATAAGGAAACAAATGGATCTAGCTACTAAACAACTACATAAAAAACAAGCTCCAAATCTACAAAATGGTAAATTATTTTATAGAAAATTATGGACCTAAATTATGCGTCACGATAAGTTAATTTTTCCAAGCAGAAAATCGTTGCGTTGCTTGGAAATCTAGAGTGGTTTTGGAAGAAAAAACAACAGCGACAAAAATAACCAGAAAACTAAATTCTACAAACCACGGTAAATTCAGATATGTTTACCTTCTAGGCAGTCACAAAGTAAGGGTGAAATAAAATAATTTCTCAATTCTATAAATTCAACCATACGAGAAAGCTGTAAGTCAAGCAATTACTTCGTAATTAATAGGTACTTACATTGTAACAATACTTTAGTTAAAATAAAAATATTTCAAAACCAATTTCTACCAAACAAAAGCTTTAAACTAACTACGTATTTTGAAAGAAACAAAACTTTTTGACCAAACAAAGCTTTAATTTACCCAAAAGTCTTTAATTTGAGGATCTCTAACTTACTTTGTACCAAAGAAAGCTTTACTTTGCCCAAAAAGCTTGGAACGGAACAAAACTTTCGGACCAAAAAAAGTTTTATTTTGTCCAAATCGCGTGTACTTGGTACCAAACAAAGCTTTACTTTGCCCAGTAAAGCTGTGGCTCGAGTACTTACTTTGTAGTCATACTCAAAGTACTGGTTCCCCTTGGAGCCGTGGCAAGGGTACAGGATGACGTCACCCCCGGCGTAGTCCAGGCAGGCCTCGTCCCTTCTGATCTCCCCGTGCTTGCTCATCATCCAGAACTGAAAGCGGGAAATGACGGGGGTATTAGAATAGAGTAATTGGCTAGATAGAAATAGACAGCCAAGAACTTTTTTCTTATTGGCTTGTTCCAAAGATAAACATTGGCTGCCTATGTCTCAGGTGGGGTGTTGATGTTTCTAATAATAGTAATAATAATCAAAGCTGTGCGTAGAAGTTCAACCAGTTGAACCTGAAACTCAATCGGTTTCAGCGTAGATTTAGTAAAGTGAGTTTGAGTAGTTGTGATATCAAGAAAGTGATTAACACAAAATATGATAACCAATATTGTTAAATCAGATATGTATGATATATAATAAACCAATTAATCATTAAATAATAATAACTTGTGCAAATAAATTGATTGATTACCTGGTTGCCGCCTTGTTTATGGCACGGGTAGAGCCCGACAGGTTTGTGCATGTCGGTGGGCTTGCAGGCGGAGTCTATGCACATGCCCGACCAGTCATTGCTCACCTAGAAGTGAGAAAAATACATGGTTAAACCGATATAGTGTGGCAATAGATTAGTAAAAAATCAACAAACAAAAAAAAATGCCTGGTTTATTTTAGATTGTAACAATTTTTAATTTAAGATTAATATTTTTTATAGCTAGTGGACCCACATTATATTAAATAGAAAAGTATAATTTGTCCGTATGTATTAAAAAAAATGTATCTTGCTACCTGATTCTGTTTTTGCAGCACACCTGATTATTAACACATGTAATATCGCATTCATAAACAAATAGGTAAACAAATAAATAAAGTAAAAATAAAACCTTTTTATTATAATCCCTTTATTAATACTGTCCTACTAGGACATATATACATAAGTCCTAGTCGTATTTTCCATTTATTCCAGCAGTAAGTCCAAGACAGATTAGTTTATTATATTCGGTCAAATTCCTTTGAACCCAGGTGGGACATGTTAGATCGACGCCTTGACCTACGAGTATACTTATAGGAAAAATACTTAAAATATGTGTTGCAGTCTCACATAATATATTCATATTTTTACTATTGATAGTCTCTCAACCAGCCTGACTGGACTAATCTACTCACATCTCCTGAAGCCACAGCATCTCCAGGGATGAACAGCTCTGGGTAGATATTGTACAAGTAGACTATCCTGGCCTACTTCCTGTCCCTTAGTGAAACTACCTTACCTATTCACTCCTTATTTAACTGGACTAACTAACAGCTGGTTGGATATTATGCAGGTAGGCTCTCCTGGCCTACTTCCTGTCCCCTAGTGAAACTATCTGGCCTATTCACTACTCCTTATTCGAATAGATAATCTACTTACATCTCCTGAGGCCACAGCATCTCCAGGGATGAACAGCTCTGGGTAGATATTGTGCAGGTAGGCTCTCCTGGCCTACTTCCTGTCCCCTAGTGAAACTATCTGGCCTATTCACTCCTTATTTGACTGGACTAACTAATCTACTCACATCTCCTGAGGCCACAGCATCTCCAGGGATGAACAGCTCTGGTTGGATATTGTGCAGGTAGGCTCTCCTGGCCTACTTCCTGTCCCCTAGTGAAACTCTCTGGCCTATTCACTACTCCTTATTCGAATAGATAATCTACTTACATCTCCTGAGGCCACAGCATCTCCAGGGATGAACAGCTCTGGGTAGATATTGTCCAGGTACCACTTGAAAGATTTGCAGCCCAGATTCCTCCTCAGTTCTTTCCTAGATGTCACGTCTCCAAAATCACCCTGTAAAATAAAATAAATAAATATATAAAATCAATAAATGTGTTTCTTTGTGTTTAATATATCACAATTTGTTGTGGGTAGCGCAGAAAGATGGGACTTTTCCATATCTTTTAATATACTAATATCTTATTTTTGCCTATAATTCCGCCACTGGTCGCTGCTCTGTCCCGCTGATGATCGAACCAAGGTCACCGTGCGTGCAATGCCTAGCGCACTAACTCACTCTGCCACGGTGACTTCTGACCCTGTAAAATACAATTTTATATTAGTATGTAGGTAGTTAGGTACTTTGCCTACTTCATACTGTTGGTATACTGGGACTACTTGTCTTGTGCTGATAGTCTGAAAAGTCAAAATAGAGTACTAATTATACTTATTATAAAACTGTGCACTGGTAGTGAAGTGGTTAACGCGCTAGTCTGGTAATCCAGGTAGTGTATTATTATAGTATGCTTTATCAGGTAAGACAAAAATAAATACAGTAAAATACAATGAAATTATAAAGAAATAAATAAATAGCTTGAACAAAGAAACAAGAACAAAAAAGAGAATGAAGACTAACTCCTACCTAAAGGGGTTATTGCCTGTGGCAATAACACAAAAAATAGTGTAGGGATCGGTTGGTTCGAATCCCACCCAGTACATGAATTTTTCTTCAATAATTTGAGTTTGTGACCACATAATAATAAGACTCTGAGGGTTAGGTGGTAGAAAATGCTTTGAGAATCAACCTTGTCTGGTGGTTACCGTCCACCCAAACTAAAGTGTTACTATTATGCCACACAAATCAAGATATATCCGTACATTAACATCTGGAATAAACCATATTCCTTAGACGTTAACATGTAAGATTGCATTTAAATTCAAACTCCAAACTTTCGCAGGATATGCGCCGTCCCCAGAATGACACAGGATGATGATTATTATTATTACAGTAATTTGTACACCCGTCAGTGTTTGTTAAACACATTTAGGGCCAAATTATAAAACAGGATTACAACAGAGCCCACTGTCCTTCCAGTCGGAGTTGCAACTAGTTATAGTGCACTATAATTCTACTTGAGGGATAGTCTGCCCTAACCTGTGTTGTATTCTTATTTTATAACGCAATCCTGATACTAATAGTTACTACGCTACTATACATAATACCCAGTAAAGTGGAATGTATGAACAAGATTTCCATGCAACGCACTATTTATTGTACTCAATATTAATATAAAAAGATTTGTTGTATAAATAAAATTAAATGATGAAAAATCCGTATTAAAAATAATAATAAATAAAATAACCGACCACACCTTACCCCAAGCTATATTTACAAAAAGGTAGCGCAGTTTATTTCCTTCCTAAAAAAACATCAACATCAAGAATATTTCACTTGGGTTTCTGCAGTTCTTAAGACTGTGAGAGTAAAGGGACTCTTTAGGGTTAGTTGGTAGAAAACGCTTTGAGCATTAACCTCGTTTGGTAGTTACCTTCCACTAAAGAGTACCTATTATTATTAGTCTCGTTCTTGCAGGATAAACAGAGTATTGTTCTGTACAATACTGTCTGTACACTTTTTTCGTTGAAATCTCTGCTGAAGGTTGCTGCAACCTTGTTCTTCTTCCACGTATCTGAATGGACAGATTAATTGGAAGAAAGAGATGATGGAAATCAGACGCAGTACAGATCAAATGAACCTGAAAGTTCTAGAAATTCAAACAGCTTGGACTTACCTTTCTGTAGAATTACGAGAATCTAAAGAGAATTAAAAGATGTTTTTTTCGGCGAAATGTGTTGTTCTGTTATTAATTTTGTTACATTTTCCTTAATTGGCACGATTTTTAGAATTATTGTTTTGAAGCTTTGAGGAATGGCGGGTTTATAATAATAACACTCTTTAGTGGAAGGTAAGCACTAAGCGAGGTTAATGCTTAAAGCGTTTCCTACCACCTATATCTCTGAGTTTAATTATTATGTGGTCACAAACTCAATTTAATGAGGAAAAATTCGTGGGATTCGAACCAACGGATCCCTACCCTACCTGGATTACCAGACTAGCGCGTTAACCACTTCACTACTAGTGCACATTTTAAACAGCACCAAGCTCTGGGCAGTGACTAGTGTAGTATCACACACGCCGGTAAAATAGTATGTTGACCGATTTCCAGGCAGTATTTTATCTTGACCTTCTCATTCCATTAAGAGGAGAGTTGGTTACATAGGGGTTATAAACCCCTGATGCCACTGAGTGCAAGTGCAACGATTTTGTTTCAACACAACGTTAAGAGCGGGTCGCAATGTTTCATGCTCTGCTCTGCCTTTAGAATTAAACAAATTTGAATCCCACTAACTGAATCATTGCTTTGCAATGCTTTGAAAACGTTTGCGATACATATTGCTTTGTCAAATTAAGGAGCGCGGTAGCGCTCCGACCCGCCAAGTCAATCGAAATAGTTCGCGCGTTACCAAGTATATTATAAGCCACAGTATAGTTTTAGGAGAAAAAGTACAAGTGATGGATTTAATAAACCATCTTTCTCGGACCTCGACCAGCCAAAGAATTAGCCCACTAGATAGATATATTTTACTCGAGTGCAAAATTTCTAGAAATAAAAACAATAATTCTCATCAGAGCCAGCGTCGATGGCGCGTTGAGTGCTCCAGTCCTCGTAGGATCACTGAAGTTAAGCAACGTCCAGCGAGGTGAAGACAGCAAGGGTTGGGTGGAAGAGATTGCCATAGGCAATAACCCCGCCCTTTAGTTAGGACTTATGTTTTTATATATTTTCTATTCTTTTTCATTTTCATTGTATATATTGTTTCCATTTTTTTCATTGTTAAATTAATTATTTCTATGTACATAATGTCCATTTATACCTAATAAAGCATTGTATAATAATAATAATAATAAGACTTCGTGATACCGGCATTCCGGCCCAACCCAGGCTGGGTGAGGTTAATGCGGGTAGGTTTGTGAGTTTCCTGCGAATAGAGGGTAATACCCCTGTCGCAACATGATCAAGCAGTTGAAAGCGACGTTAAACCAAAAAGAATAGAACTTTTTTTTCACTATACTACAATACGACACGGAGGGTTGGAAAAAAACCCTCTGCGCCATAAAAATAAGAGGATTAACTCTACAGCCTTATAAATCTTTCCACCACTCTGAGGCCTCCCCTGAATTATAATAGAAGCTGTATATAAAAATAATTAATGATGCTAAAAATGTCATTTTATTTTGAGAATTAATCTGAATTTAACAATGGCACCTGCGATATTATTTATGTTTGAAGGAAAATTTTTCTTTAAACATTTTATAATGGTGTAGTCATCTTTATTTTATTTCTTTGACTTCGACTTGAGATAATTACCAGAATTTATTCTTTCTAATGAGGGAGGTGTGGTGTTCCGTAGGTAGGTAAACTTACTTTAAACTTGTTTTAAGAGGTTAATAGGATTTGCTCTTTGTAAAATATGAACGTTTTTTTTCTCATCGAGGTATGGAAACAGGAATAATTCTTTAAGGATTAATTTGTACTTGGGAAAATGGACTAAGCATTGTATTTTTTGTTTGGAACATGAGAGTGTCTTAACAATGGTTTCCTGTATTCAAGTATAATTAACGAGATGTAGGATGTCCTATTTTTTTAGAACCTCTTCTTTGACGCCGAGTAAGGATACCAAAGAGGGGAAATTTTCGGAAATTTTGAACTTTTGGAAAGAAAAAACATTCTCAAGTTAGATTTGTAAACCGAGAGCCACTGCGAATTTCCCCTCTTTGGTATTCTTATTCGGCGCCAAAAGGGGAGGTTCCTATGACATCCTCGTTACCTGTACTTCACTATTTTCTAAGAACGTCCTCACTCAAGTTTGAAACAAGAAAATGAAATTGCTTGTGGAAAGATCCTGTATACCGTTTCATGACAATAAGCCACCTCATTTACTATTATCATAGCTTAATGCATCTCGTTTATTAGGACAACAACATGCTATTCAATTTGCCCTCGAACAAACAGGTACAAAATAGCAGCACTTGAGAGCATATTTGTCTGAGAATAATAAAAAGTGTGCAAACGTCTACAGTAGTTATATTAATGGGGGTATCGCGAAAAACGTGCCCATTTTTTCAAAGCTCCGTGTGCGCGCGGGTGAGTAAGTGTGAGCAATGTGCTGTGCCCCCCCCCCCTTTTTTCCCCCCTTTTATTACATCCTTTAGGGTATCGATTAGGGGTATTGATTGGGGTATTGATTTGGGGTATTGATTTATTGATTGGGTTGGGTGGAAGAGATGGTGATTGGGTTGGGTGGAAGAGATTGCCCAAAATTTGTATGTATTATTTTCCATTTTGGGTTGGGTGGAAGAGATGGTGATTGGGGTATTGATTTATTGATTGGGTTGGGTGGTAGAGATGGTGATTGGGGTATTGATTTATTGATTGGGGTATTGATTTATTGATTGGGTTGGGTGGAAGAGATGGTGATTGGGTTGGGTGGAAGAGATTGCCCAAAATTTGTATGTATTATTTTCCATTTTGGGTTGGGTGGAAGAGATGGTGATTGGGGTATTGATTTATTGATTGGGGTATTGATTTATTGATTGGGTTGGGTGGAAGAGATTGCCCAAAATTTGTATGTATTATTTTCCATTTTGGGTTGGGTGGAAGAGATGGTGATTGGGTTGGGTGGAAGAGATGGTGATTGGGTTGGGTGGAAGAGATTGCCCAAAATTTGTATGTATTATTTTCCATTCTAATGATGGTGTTGTCTACTGATTGTTTCTCGTGCGTTATGGCGGCAGCGTCGTTGGCGGGTAACGAACTTTTTTCGCACAGGTGGTGAGTTCTTGTGGTGAGGGAAATATCTCTGGTGCAGGTAGGTTTTCGCAATCACCGAGGCGTGCGATAACATGTGCGGAAATAAGAGAGGGTGATTTTCCGCGATTTCGTGAGAGTTACTGCTAATAATCTTGCATGGTTCCCCCTTTTTAAACCATATTGTACTTGTGTGAAAATAATTGAAGAAGAGGTTGTTGACTTTTTGTGTGTGTGTGTGAAAATAACTGACAATAGAGAGATGGTGTTGTTTCAGTAAATTATTGTTATAAAGTTCTATCGATGTTTAGAAAATAATGCCAGCCTCCCTTAACTCTTCTTCAATGGAAATAATTTCATTGTTATGAGCAAGATGATTACCTGCTGCTTGCGATCTTTTTAAAAGTAAAAGTCTCTCTACCAATTCATTTGGGTTGTCAAAGTATACATATTCTTTGTCTTGATTGGTATCAAACATCATTCCTTTTCCATATTGCGATACTTTTGTTGTTATAGGGTCCAGACTTGTGATGTCTATGATATTTTTATAATTACGTTCATCCAATGTACTAATTCTTTCCTGATTGGGTTGTTTGAGAAACAAAAGTTCCATAAGTCCACGGGTAACTGGATAAACTTTACCATCGATATAAAATTGTTCGGTTGGTGTTTTAGAAAATTGAATTTCTTTTTTTCCTAGATAATATTTTCCTTGCTTTGATTTTATACCTGTTGCTTTGTCAATTTCGATGGACTCATTTTGTTGTAATTGTTTTAAAAACTGATCAATCAAAGAGGTCTTATTCACTTTCACAGGTTCGATCTCTTCACTCCATCCACTGGAGGATGCATCAAAAGGTGGTAGTGGAGATGATGATGGTGTGGTTGAAAATTCTCTCCTACGTTCCAATAGTTTTCCCTTCTGTAAAGCTTCAGCTGAAGGTTGTGGTGAGTTCGGCATGGAAATACTGAAACGTTTTGGCTTGGTCTTTTCTCTGAATGGAGACGTGTACCCTGGACTAGGAAAGACCATTTGATTGTATTGTTTCTGCAACAATTTACTATCGAAATTACTAGGACTACTTTGATATGAGGCACTCGGAAAATTTGATTCGGGCGTTTGAACTGAGGAATCAAAGTTCCAGCTTTCTAGTGGACTTGCATATTCTGTTTCAGGCGTTCCAGACGGACTCTCGAATTTTTTTAGTAGTGAAGGTAAACGTCTCAGAGAAGATGCTGGTTCTCTTTTGATGGAATCTGACTGTACCATTTTTTTTTCCTTGATTTTCCGTAAGTAATCAACTTTTTTATCTTTTAGTTGCACAATTTTTGTCAAAGGATCAACTACTGGCTTTAAGAAGTTATCGATACTACTTGTTTGTTCATCTTGGCCAATTTTAAGGGATAATGTTTTTGCTCGAATTTCTTTCTGTGCGTCACTAATTTTTTTTGCGAGAATTTTCGCTTCACTTAGTTCTTTCGAAAGACTCATGTCTAATTAAGCCTCAATTGTTAAGCATTGGGGTTTATATATCTACGAAATATTTATCCAAACCACAACGATAGCGTCCAGATTTGATACTCTCAGATTCTTTGTCCAACACAAGAAAACCATGTTTTTCTTTCCAACAATATTGACAAAGCTCTTTGAACTTTTCGAAAGATAAATCAGAAATGTGATCGAAATAAATATGTTTCAAGTTTAGTGGGTCTTGTTGAAAGATACATAGGAAGTTTGCGTTATCCCGAATCAATTGTTTACCAATGGCTGATTCTAAAAAGAAAAGTATTATAAAAAGAAAATTTCACTCAACATGACAAGTGAAGATTGGACACGTTTCCATCAAGTGAAGGCTTGTGAACATTGTCAAGTCCCGTTCTCAGCTACAAATAAAAAAGTTAGGGACCACTTACATTTCACTGATAATGGTCATGTTGCTAATGATGGTCGCTTGAGGAGGGTTCTTTGTAACACATGCAATTTAAAATTCCGCAAAGGCAATTTTGTACCTGTAATTGCTCATAACTTTTCAGGATACGACAGTCACTTGATACTTAAAGGGTTAGATTATGATGACAAGAAAATTACAATAATTCCAAGCTCAACAGAAAAGTTCGTGTCATTTTCCAAACAAATAACCGAAACTATTAGCGTTAGATTCATAGATTCTTTTCGATTTTTAGCCAGCAGTTTGGATACATTAAGTCAGTCATTGCCTAAAGAAGATTTTATTCACACCCGTCATCACTATCCAAATGATATAGATTTTCAATTACTAACTAGAAAAGGTATTTTCTGCTATGAATTTTTAGACTCTTTTCAAAAGTTATCGTTTCCAAATTTACCACATATTGAAGAATTTTATTCCTCTTTGTATGATAATACAGTTAGCAGCGATGACTATGACCATGCATTAAAAGTTTGGCAACACTTTAAGTGTGAAAAATTGCAGGATTATGCAGAAATTTATCTGCGCACAGACGTACTCATACTTGCTGATGTGATGGAATCCTTTAGATCTATGTATCATAAGGTTTTTACATTGGATCCAATGCATTTCTACAGCCTCCCTGGGTTTTCTATGGATGCAATGTTGGCCATCACAAAAGTTGAAATTGAATTACTTACCGACTATGACATGTACTTATTTTTTGAAGCTTCAATTAGGGGTGGAATATGTCAATGTATACAAAAGTATGCAGAGGCAAACAATAAGTATATGGGTAGTCAATATGATCCTAATATTAGAAACAGTTTTCTATCATATTTAGATGCAAACAACCTATACGGTTATAGTATGATACAAAAATTACCCCAAAGAAACTTTGAATGGTTAACTGAAAGTGAAATTAAAAATTTGAATATCTTGGATTTGACTCCTGAGGATGACATAGGCTACTTCTTAGAGGTGGATGTGGAATATCCTCAGGAATTACATAATTTGCATAACAATCTTCCTTTCTTGTGTGAGAGGAAAAAATCACCCTCAAGTGGTAACCAAAAGCTTCTCACAACATTGGAAGATAAAAGTAAATACATAGTACACTATCTCACATTAAAACAAGCTCTAATGCATGGACTGAAACTGTTAAAAATACATAGAGGTATAAAATTTTATCAATCAAATTATTTATTACCTTATATTAACTTGAACACAGAGCTTAGAAAGAAAGCTACCAGTTCTTTTGCCTCTTCACTCTGGAAACTCCTAAACAATAGCCTGTATGGTAAGCTGGTCCAGAATGTGCGTAAACATATTGACGTAAAATTGGAAACAAATTGGAAATTGTCTAAGAAACGCATTGCAAATCCACTCTTTGAAGACTATAAGATTTTGAAAGAAAATCTCGTTCTTTTTACTCTAAAGAAAACAAGAATTTTTTTCAATAAAGCTATTTTCAGTGGAGTCAGTGTTCTAGACTTGAGTAAAATACTTATGTTCAATTTTCACTATGATATTGTTCAGCCTCATTTCGGTCCTGAAAATGTAAGGTTACTCTACATGGACACCGATTCCTTTTTCTATCAAATTTTCACAGATGATTTATATCGCGACTATTCTAGTCTTGCAGAACATTTAGACACGAGTTCCTATCCCAAAGAACATATTTTATTTTCAAGTCAAAATAAAAAAGTACTCGGAAAATTCAAAGATGAGTTGGACGGGAAAATTTTGAAAAAATTTATTGGAATCGCGAGTAAACTTTACTCTTATCAGGTGCACGAAGGAAATATTGTAAAAAAAGCCAAGGGTGTTAAAAAACATATCACAGAACGTCAAATCAAGTTTGAAGATTTTGAGAGATGTTTACGTGAAAATGTGCAACTTTATAAAAGTTTTCACAACATAGTCTCGAAAAATCATTGTTTGACAACTGTTAAACAGAACAAACTTGTTCTTGATAATTCTGACGACAAACGTGTTCTAATGTTAGATAAAATTAACACCCTGCCGTTTGGTCATTATAGTCTAGCAATCGAGTCTTCAGAGATGGATTTGGAAAGCAGTGGTAGTGTTAGTCATGAGTGTTAGCTTTTTTTCTATTGTGTTATCTTACAGAAAGTATAAAAGCAGGTCACGTTAGCTTGGCTAGTACAGTTTCATTTTACCTCTTGTGAGTGTGTTTTTATTTGTGTTACACGTTTTAAATATGGAAAATACTTTTGTGGCTGATATTCAATTTTTTCGGGGAAAAAATTGAATATCAGCCACAAAAGACATTATAGTGAAAATGACAAAGACATTATAGTGAAAAGTTTTTTTTCTGTAAACTCTTTGACGATGACATTGTACAACACTTTATATTTAAACCACCATTTGAGTTGGGAAAATTAAATCTCATGCGTCGCAGAGAGGCTGTAAATGTTACACTGAACTATCACCATTTGAACTGGGACGATGGTTTAATTGATTACAATCTAGCAGTTAAAATAATACAATCAGCTTTGTCCGATGCAAGTGAAATCTTTGTAAAGGGATTAGAAAAGGAGAAATATTTGAATTCCATTTTGTCCAAAAAAACATGTTACAATATTGAACATTTGGACTGTCCTAACTTTAAGACAATGAAAGCAAGCTTACTTTTACAAAACCCTTGTTCCCCAGTGTCCAGTTTAAATGTCATTGTTATGAAAAAATGGCTCTGTGAGTTGTTTAAAAACACACTAACCTTGGCCAATGATTCAATCGGAAAATTTAATGAGTACGGGTTTTTCTTTATGTCTGCTAGGGATCTCTATTTTTTACCAGTAAAATTTCTAATTCATTCTCTTAGAGCTGTTTTTTTGCAAAACCATACCAACAAATTTGCTCCCCACATTGTGTATGATCCATATTTTAAGGACTATATAAATCAAGACAGTGGATATGATACTGTAAACTAGCATATTATTGATAAACACATGTTTTTTCTATCTGTCTAATTATTAATTTGTATGTATATTTTTTTTTATATCCCTAGGTGAGCTTTGTATTTTACTTTTTTTATTATCCACTTAAATTGTACATTTTTTGTTTATTTTCTATGTGCCATATTATCTTATTACCTAAATATTATTTACATGTATTGCTGCTCAGCTTAAACTTTAACATACTACACCTTGTGTAGGAATATAACAACATATTTAAAGCTGAATCATATTTTTTATTATTCTCTTGAACCTTTTTTACTTATATATATGTGTGTGTGTGTGTGTTATTATCCACTTAAATTGTACATTTTTGTTTATTTTCTATGTGCCATATTATCTTATTACCTAAATATTATTTACATGTATTGCTGCTCAGCTTAAACTTTAACATACTACACCTTGTGTAGGAATATAACAACATATTTAAAGCTGAATCATATTTTTTATCATTCTCTTAAACCTTTTTTACTCATATAATATGTGTGTGTGTGTGTGTGTATTATAATTACCCTAGAAATAAGATTTTAAAATAAAGCAAAACATTCTTTTTATTTTCACAAAAATATCATTTATTACTATAATGTAAATAAAGAAATATTACAGTTTATTTTGTGTGCACACTTGCTTTACTAATTGTTTGTGTTTTCATTTTCTATCTCTTTATTAGCGAAGAAGTAGGGACCCACTGATTTTCTTCAGGTCCAAAGCCTAAATACTTTACTAAAGCTTTACTGCCTTTACGTTGGAGTACCTTTTCAACAAGATAAACATCTGGGTATGAGGTCTTGAGTAGCTCTTGTTCATAGAAACAACCAAGTATTGGTTTCCCATTTAAATCTTCCAGATGATATACCCTAGGAAAAGTACTACCCACTTTGACCACACGAAATACCTCATAACTCCAGTTGGCCTCATATCCTTTTTGAAACAAATGTTTCACTTTGGAAATACGTACAAGATCACCTAGTTTAAATTTACTAGATCTAGCTAAGACTTGCTTGGGTTTATTTAATCGAAGAGCTACGAGACTTTGATTTTTAAGGTTCACATCTGCAGGGGCCATACCAATGGATCTATGTTTTGTAGCATTATAGGTAGACAAAAGTGTTGGTAAAATTTCTATCCATTTGTACGAGCCAAGTAAATTGAATTCAATCCACATTTTAGTTTTCAAGGTTCGGTTAAATCGCTCTACAATAGCAGCTTTCATGGGGGAAAATGTGCTGTAATGGATGATTTTATATGAACTCATAAGTTCGCGAAACGGACGGCCAAAAAATTCTTTACCAGCATCCGTTTGCAAGTGGGTTGGGATCTGGTTTCGCGCAAGTTTAGAAAGAATAAATTTTTCCATTTGCCTGGCTACTTCAATACTAGTTTTATTCTTCAACGGTGCACAGTAAGCATATTTGGAGAAGCAATTGATGCAGGTAAGTATATATTTATATCCATTATTCTCACTAGCATAAGGAATCATTTCCACAAGATCAGCTTGAAACAGATCATGTACATTGCGCAGTAGAGTTCTCCGACGAGGAAATAGTTTTCTCGCGGGACGATGAAGCTCTAAAACGAGATCACGCTTTGACATTACTCTATTGGAATGGGGAGACGAGTTGTTTTTTTCTTCAACTTCTCCAATGGTGGTGGTGGTTTTCTTCGACGTTTTTGATTTTACAAGGGGTTCCAATTTTTCATACAAGAGAGGCTCAAAAATGAGATTTTTAATTTTCAAACTTAAACCAGCTTCCAACTCATCAACTATATTCACCTTGATATAGTTTTCAATTGCTTCATTCGAAATAAGAATTTGCTCTTTTATAGTGATTATTTCCACGTTCAGCTTCTCCATTATTTCTTTGCGAAGTTGAGCTACGACTTTTTCTAAAATGTCATCTGTAATTTCACTACCTTCACTCCAACATGATAGAAATGCAGACAATATGTTCTCGGTATTGATTCGGCTGAGTAAATTATAACGTAATTGTTGTAGGAACTTCTTTTTGTTCGACTCTTCAAGAAGGAAAGCGTTTAAATTTTGCGAAAACATCTGCGTAAGTTCACTTCGAATTTTCACTTTTTCTTCCTCAACTTTTATTTTAAATTCAGTTTCATGAGTTGACAGCAATGAAGTTAACATATTTGTCACTTCAGTTTTCAATTTTTTCTCTTTTTCACTGACAATCTCCTTGAAATCAGACTCGTGATTTTTTTTGTAATTGTAAAATGTTGTTGCGTAGAGCGCTTTTTTGTCCAAAGCATTGAGATCTCGTCTCAAAGTAGCAGTCACATGAACATTTTGTTTATAATGTTGCTCCACTGTATTTTTTAATTCCAAAAGAGGAAAGAACTTATTATCCAACTCATGTATCCTGCTGGAAAGATCTTCTTTTACTTTGTTCACGTCTTCATTCATTTTTTGTTCACTTTCTCCGGCCTCAACAATGTAATCATCGAACGCCTTTTTTAGCACAAATTTGGAATTATTATTCTCATTGTCCTGTTTTCTGTTTTGTTTCAATTCCTCTATAGACAAATTCACATTGTTCACATTTTTATCATTGTTTGTTTTATACTCGGCAAAAGATTTTTGTTCCAAATATGTATTATTAGCCACACGTGTTGGTACAAAATTATTCTTCTGGACGTGATTAGATAAATTGTCAAAAGTTTTTCTTTCTACAAAGTATGAGGACAACTTTTGAACATGTGATTGACGAGGAAATTCTCTCATGAATTTTTTTACTTCCTTTTCAGTTTGACTTTCAATTTCATCATTTTTAGGCTTATTTATTACCTTATATTAACTTGAACACAGAGCTTAGAAAGAAAGCTACCAGTTCTTTTGCCTCTTCACTCTGGAAACTCCTAAACAATAGCCTGTATGGTAAGCTGGTCCAGAATGTGCGTAAACATATTGACGTAAAATTGGAAACAAATTGGAAATTGTCTAAGAAACGCATTGCAAATCCACTCTTTGAAGACTATAAGATTTTGAAAGAAAATTTTTTTACTTCCTTTTCAGTTTGACTTTCAATTTCATCATTTTTAGGCTTGATCTTCTCTTCAGATTGTTGCGGCGGCGGCGGCGGTGGTTCTTGAATGCGGTGCCTTTTCAGTGCTCGTCTTAAGACATGGTGGAGCTCGCTCTCACCAAAATAGTTTACCGAATGATTCTTCATAACTAATTGTTTGCAATTAAGAAATTAGATATTTATATCCGTCTCCTAGTGGGCACTTTGTAAGGGATACTTCTTTTGATGTGACTACTCGTCGGCGTTTGCTGGGGTTGTGGTGGTGGTGGTGGTTGTAGCTGCTCTGGTTCCTGCTCCAAATTTGGCATTTCAAACAAAAATTCTTGCAAAACGTTTTCCCCATTTTCTTCTACCGGTACAAAGTTGTATGTTCCCTGGGACACGATATTATTGTCATTACTTGGAACAGTAGTGTTTGGTTTTTTTTTCTTACCGATATAAGCTTTCTGGAAGAGAGGGCGAATGTCAATGCCATAATGTGTAAGCCAATACATTAAATGAATAGGTACCTCTTGTTTTGCACACTGACATCCTTCAATCTTACAAACCATTATTTAAAAAATAAACTGAATTATAATAACAACAACTCGACGAAAAAAAAGCAAGATACACACGCGCGCGTGAACACCACAAGAGAACAAACGCAACTGATTTAATTCGCCTATAAATACTACTTACAAAATCAATATCTCCCTCATAACGCCGTTAACATGCTTCAACATACAATGAACAGTGGAGATAATACAACTCAGTTATTACTGGGGGCTCGTGAATATTCAATGTACTTGATAAGAATGTGCTTGATTTATCAAAACCAATCTTTCCTGGACCAATATGATGTACATAGCTGGGATTCGAAAGCAAGAAATTTAAATTTAACCTATGATGATTGTATTGAAATTAAATCTTCCAATGTATTCAATTGCACGGAATCATTGACAGCTGTTAATGAATATACCATCAACTTTTTGTCTGCCTTGAAATCCCTATGTGCTAGCATCAAATTAAACTCCACCAGTTCCCACCTTTCATTCACATATTGGATTATAATTGCAACGACATTCTTCTGCTTTATTACACTTGTGTTAATTAGAATAATAAAGTCAACAACCAGCAAACAATGACCTGTCCATGAGACCATTACCATCTCTCTATGACCAGCTGTTATTTTCTCTCACACACACACAAAAAGTCAACAACCTCTTCTTCAATTATTTTCACACAAGTACAATATGGTTTAAAAAGGGGGAACCATGCAAGATTATTAGCATGAACTCTCACGAAATCGCGGAAAATCACCCTCTCTTATTTCCGCACATGTTATCGCACGCCTCGGTGATTGCAAAAACCTACCTGCACCAGAGATATTTCCCTCACCACAAGAACTCACCACCTGTGCGAAAAAAGTTCGTTACCCGCCAACGACGCTGCCGCCATAACGCACGAGAAACAATCAGTAGACAACACCATCATTAGAATGGAAAATAATACATACAAATTTTGGGCAATCTCTTCCACCCAACCCAATCACCATCTCTTCCACCCAACCCAATCACCATCTCTTCCACCCAACCCAATCACCATCTCTTCCCGCCAACCCAATCAATAAATCAATACCCCAATCAATAAATCAATACCCCAATCAATAAATCAATACCCCAATCACCATCTCTTCCACCCAACCCAATCAATAAATCAATACCCCAATCAATAAATCAATACCCCAATCACCATCTCTTCCACCCAACCCAAAATGGAAAATAATACATACAAATTTTGGGCAATCTCTTCCACCCAACCCAATCACCATCTCTTCCACCCAACCCAATCAATAAATCAATACCCCAAATCAATACCCCAATCAATACCCCTAATCGATACCCTAAAGGATGTAATAAAAGGGGGGGGGAAAAGGGGGGGGGGACACAGCACAGCACATTGCTCACACTTACTCACCCGCGCGCACACGGAGCTTTGAAAAAATGGGCATGTGTTTCGCGATACCCCCATTAATATAACTACTGTCTACAAATAAAGAACTTTTTCAAGTCGGAGAAATAAATTAATTTCAATCGAGTGCAATGAAAACTTTCTCTGGAGCTTTTTTCTTCTTATTTAATCCTTGATTTTTTTCTCTCGCATAATTAAAACGTATCTCTGTTTAAGTTGAAACTTGATGACTTTGTGAAGGAAACTTTCAAAGAATACTTCTTCTGAGTTATTTTTCCACTCTTAAATTAGAGTATCCTTCTTTCTACGCTCTTAGATTGTTGGTATACAGTTACACATAGCTGATAATTTTTTTTCTACATGGTATAATTTTACTAGCATAAATATAATTAGACGTCTCTTTCAACTGCATGGTCAAATCACGACGGCGATATTACCCTCCATTCGCTGGACACTCACAAACCAGTACTCTGCCCGCTGGGTGAGTTTTGAGTAACTGGCCTGAGTAGGTCCGGGAATAGCCAGCATCATGAGAATTCGAATTTGGATGGTCATCCATCCCAGTTTTAACCTCGCAGGACATTGCTTAACACTTAGACGACCGGCATGGTTTTTCGTGAATTCTCTTGTGGGACCGGCGATAATACGGCTATCCGACCCCGTGTACCACCCGGTCCATTTCGTGCGAACGTGCGTGTACCACCGGTGGTACACCCGGTCGTCTACGTGTTAACTTGATGTGCTGGTGTATATCTTACCAGGTCATGCCCTATCCTCTGGTAGTAGTATCTCTTACCAGGTCATGCCCTATCCTCTGATAGTAGTAGTTCTTGTACTCCTTAACTTCAAGTGCTGATGTATCTCTTACCAGGTCATGCCCTATCCTCTGGTAGTAGTATCTCTTACCAGGTCACGCCCTATCCTCTGGTAGTAGTAGTTCTTGTACTCCTTAACTTCAAGTGCTGATGTATCTCTTACCAGGTCATGCCCTATCCTCTGGTAGTAGTATCTCTTACCAGGTCATGCCCTATCCTCTGGTAGTAGTAGTTCTTGTACTCCTTAACTTCAAGTGCTGATGTATCTCTTACCAGGTCATGCCCTATCCTCTGGTAGTAGTATCTCTTACCAGGTCATGCCCTATCCTCTGGTAGTAGTAGTTCTTGTACTCCTTAACTTCAAGTGCTGATGTATCTCTTACCAGGTCATGCCCTATCCTCTGGTAGTAGTAGTTCTTGTACTCGTCCATCCACACCTCAGCGAGTCGCACAGAGTTGCGCTTCAACACGTTCACTCCTGTCCTCCACTTGTAGGGGGACCGCTTCCGGAAGATGTGGCCTACATGGGAGCAGGGGACGATTTCCAACGTTCCCCCACACATCCATGTCTGAAAGATAAAAATGATAATGTTATTGTAAAAAAAAAAAAAAAATGAATTGACGACTTTTATAATTATAATCATAACACTCTTTAGTGGAAGGCAACCAGTAGGCGAGGTTAATGCTCAAAGCATTTTCTACCACCTAACCCTGAGAGTCTTATTATTATGTGATCACAATGTCAAATTAATGAGGAAAAATTCATGCACTGGGTGGGATTCGAACCAACGGATCCCTACACTACCTGGATTATCAGACGAGCGCGTTGACCACTTGACTACCACTCTCTTTAATAATTAGATCTGAATTAGATAACAGGATAAGAGTTAAGATAAGCCAGGTTGTATCTCAACTCGGTCTATAGGGCGTTGTGATTGGTTGAAATTTGTAAAATATTGTCTGTTGTTTGGAAGTTCTTTTTCTTCAAAATTATAACATTTTATTTCAATATAAAATATAGGTAATATCGGTAGCTGTTACACCTTTTTTTTGTAAACCACCTTTTCAACATTTTTTCTACAGTATTTTTTTTTGTTGTATTGATACTAACCCACCATTTGGAATTTTATACCAGAATTCTGATAGAGATACAAAGATAATGTAAACATATAGATAGTGTAAATATTATTTGCTGGATTGTAGATAGAGAGAATAGAAGGTATTTCAGATTAAAATTAAAATAAAAATGTTTTTGTGAAATAAAAAAACATCTTACCTTAAACGAAAGTTCCAAATTTTCGCCTCCCCAGATGTCGAACCCACTGTCATAGGTTCCCAGCTTCTCGAAGAAGGCCTTGTCAATGCTGAACAGACCTCCAGCCATGGTGGGGGTCCAGACGGGCTCTGCAGGGTTCTTGTGTCGCTTCCTCTCCCGCTCAGGGATGGCATGCCAGTTGAACTGGAAGAAAATGAGGGATAATAGAATTTTATTGCTATCCATCGGAGTTTAGTTTTCTGGGTTTGAAAGAAAAGAGTACCTAGGGATCGAGAATCTACTATTCTTCATTACAATACCATTTGGTTCTTATTAAAATTGAAAAAATCATCCAAATCAATGAAAAAAATATGGAAATGTAGGTACCTCTAAATTTAATCAGAGTTTAGTCACATTTAATCACAAAACATAATTGTTTTGGAAAAATTCTTGGTTTTATGGACCACCAGTAAATTTTAGGAGAAGTCAAATACAAATTTATTGATTTCAAATATTGTTTTTGATGAAACCAAGGATTGGTATCTTTACTACTCGAGTCTATTGTTTATATTCTTCATAGTATTAAAATGAATACTGAATATTTCCATATCCTATCAACAAAACAAAATTCTGCAAAGTAAATACTGACCGCAGGTCATTTGTCTTCTCTGTATTTACAAAATCCTCTAGGGAGGTCACTGTGTACCATTCTCAAATGCAGAAAAGGAGTATCTGAAGTGTAAATAAATAAGCAGTAGAGGGACTTACCTTTGAGCATTTATGTACTAAAAGCGATACCACCACATTCAAAGTTCCCAGGATGCGGATGCTCACAAGTTCAGACTAGGGGGAGCAAATCGTAATGAGCAGTTGTCATGCGATGTCACAGAGACGTAAGACGAGAACCAGGCAGAACTTTCGAAACTTAGCAGAGGCTTTTGATATTGTTTCAGATCAGTCCCGGTCAAAACAGACAGGTGAGAAGTTGTAGAACTAAAATTCAGGTACAACAATGTAAATCATGTTCATAATATGATTTTGGTGGTCATATTATGAAATGTTTTCGTTTCTAGGATAAGGGGAGTAAAAAGAGTACTTTGCTTTGTAATTGCGTTTTGGTGGTCATCTAATGAAACGTTTTCCTTTCTAGCACAAAGAAAGTAAAAGGAGAACCACTGTGTGTGAGAGTACAAACAGAGTACTCTTTGTAATTGCTTATTTATTTACATATTTTACAGGAAGTCACTGAGGTAAATCTGAAGACTTTAACTTAGTTTTGATTGAGTTCTTTTTACGCCCAAGTGCTCAAAATGAACAGTTCTTCAGTAAATATTTAAGTCTCGCACAATATTGTTCTCGTCGATACGTCACTGTTATAAAATAAAGAAAACACAATCTACCAGTAATGCAAAGAAAGAGAATTGAAGATAAAAGAAATTTAGGAAGAGAGAGGAAGAAAACATGCAAAATTATCTAATTGAAATGGAGAGAAATTTTGTTCCTTAATTTTAGTCAATTAGTACTTTTTGCCTTATACCTAACACGGGAAAAAAGAGGTGAAATATCTTCTATAATGAAAAAGTAAATTCTATTTTTTTCATACCAACAAGGAGAGAAATACTTGTAACCAAATGGTTTTTATGTCTTTTTCTTGAGAAATAAATCTGTCACGACCTTTGCTAATTTCAAGATGTTCACCTCAATTCCTCACAGCACAAGGTTAAATAAAACTGTGCTTTTCAGAATGAATAATGTCTTCAGCAGTAAATTTACGGAAAGAGATTATTCATAGCTGTAAATGGCATTATTTAACATTATGGAAATACCATCTAATAAAAGTTACCTCTGGTGAAGTAATTGTTTATTGATGATGACGTAAATTATAACCTAATAAGTTATAACATTTTTTCAAGTAATTGATAAAAACTTTTTTGCGGAATTCTCTGTACTACTTGAAAGTGTAAATTATTCTGATATTTTTAAAATATCTCTGGAACAAAATTTACGCGTATTAAAGGTATTCTTGTTTTAAACATGCATCAGGCTGGACCCCATCAATATTGCTATTTAAAATTACATGCTCTGAAATAATGATGAAATACTGCTCGTATTCACCATTAAGATATATCGCATTCTAAAATTGCTGACAGAAATTTGGAAATGCACATTTACTCACCGATTTAAAAAAAAGTTTAATAACGTTGGACAAAGACTAGTGACATACTAGAGAGACAATAAAGACAAAGATTTATTCATATCCTTGAAATTTGTTAGTTTATTTTTCACAAAGAAACTTGTAAAATTTCTGCTGAAGCCAATAAAAAATCAGTAAACTCACCAAAATTTTTCGTACGTCATAATTTACTTGTTGAAGGACCTATAAGGGCATCTACTAATCCTAGCAAAGCTATGTAATGCAGCATGTCTAAATGTGGAATAGATAAGGTTACTTGCTTATTTTGTGAAGCATGCAGCAACTGATCATGTGCTTCAATTCCATTGAGAGGCAATTGCTTCAATATGCTTTATGCTTCTTTCAATGATGTCCATGGCAAAAAGCTGATGAATAAAAACTGTGTAACTGAAGGGTAATGCGGTTGATAAGTCTCGTAGGTAAGAGGATAATGAGTTGATGATGGTGACCAACGCCTCCAGGAGATAATGAGCGAGAATTCCAGCATGCAATAGAGTCACTCTAACCGATATAAGCAATGGATGTTACTGCGCCTGTTTCAATGAAATGAACCATGTCCGCCGTCTAGTATACTGCGAGCGTCCCAAGAGAGGCGAAAACTTTCCAAGAGCTAAGATATGAGGTCCCACAGATGGAAAGCGTAGCAGAGATTCCCGTGGGCTTCGCAAGCTTCAAGTTTATTACCTGCAAATTCCAAGTAAATCCACCGACATGGATTTTGGATTTACTCATACTTATTTCTAAAGTTTTGTCGTTGATACTGCGGATCACTGGACAGACGACGTTCTTTTTGTTGCGGGCAATGCGATCCATTAACGGCTCCAACCATCCTATTATAAGAGAAAGTGAGTCAGTAACGTCCTGCTAACTTGGACAAAAATTGACATGGCAGGTTATAAACTATGATATTAAGGAATTTTGGTAGATGGACAGTTGTTAATGTACTAAATTTTCTACTCTAAAAAAGCAAATCCCAGCAATCGCAGAATAGTGCAAGGACAACAACAATGATTATTTGGTCGGAACACCGAAAAGTACGTAAAATCTACAAGAATAGACGGCAAAAAAAACCTCCTTGTTCGTTATTGGTAAGAACAAAAAAATGATTAAATTGAGTTTCAATCAAAATGAATGGCACCAGAAAACCTAATAAGCAGCCAGGTACACTCCTGATTGTATTAGAACGCAATATAAAAGACAAAAGAAAACATTGAAAATTAGTTTGAAATAAAAAGAAATGGGGAAATAAAGGAGAATGAAAAAAGAAATTAGAACAGAAGGAAACAGAAGCAAACAACATTAGCGGGATTGGATTAAATTATACTCCATCATTTTCTAATGACTGATGGCGCAACTACAGGGTGAGATGGGACATTTTTTTACTGTCAACGGTGAAAAAATCTTGGTAACCAAATAAAAATGGCTTAGGATGAGTCCTCTGTACACAAAATAAATAAATTAAAAAAAAAAAAAAATGATTTAATATTATTAATTTAAAATACCTTATAGAATCCATAGTAAGTATTGTAAAACCTTTCAACCGTTTCTGTTCTTGTGTTTGGAAGAACCCTTTCGAATTTGATATAATTTTTATTTGCCTTTCCTTGACCAAAGAAGATCTGTACTTTCGCCAGACTTCCGAATCTAGCGATGCAGTATTTTATGATGCATATTTTGAGTACTTTAACACATGTACAAAGCTTACTGCGGATTTAGCTGAGTAAAGCCTATTTCGGGTTCCCCAGAGAGATTGTTGATCCGCCCACTGATCCTTTGACTCATACAACAAACTCTTCTAGGGTTTGTGTTGCCTAAAGTAGTAACATCAGGTTATTTTTGCATGCTCCCTGCTGACCAGATATCTCAACCAGATTTTAAAAATAATGATCAGGGAAAAAATATTTTTTATTAAAAAAAAAAATTAAACAACACTATTGTCTTATTTTAAGTCAATAGAAGAGACAGTATTAATTTGATCAAGAAAGAGATTGAAAATAACAACTGTAAAAGAATGGGGTAGTATTTCATAGTATTTACTTGTAGAGAACCCATCTTTTGAAACTTGTATTGCAATAAGTTCCAACAATTTTCTTAAAGTTAACCACACTAAATGCAGGTAAAATATAAAGAAAAAAATCTCTGTGTAACATGACAATATCAACGTTTTAGACGTTTCATTCTGAACCACTTATTTTCCACAAGTTAAAAGTTTTGGCTTTCAAATGTCATGATTTCAACCATTATGAACATTAAAAAGAAATAAACGAACAATTTATTGCATGCGACGTTGCCGTGCTTTCTAAGTCGCAATAAGAGCGGTAAAGTTTCTATTCAATGACAGTATGACAGTAAGGAACAATAGTATCACAATACAGGTGAACGTTGGACGGTGGATTACGATAAAAATAAGAGCGAATACATTATATTGAGTTACACTAATAAAAATTTAACCAATAATGTGATAGTGCTAGCTTTTGCTAGGATTTTAGTATCCCTAGAGAAAAACTCATATTACAACATTCAGATTCAAGATTATCTTTCTAAAGATATTATTTTCATGTTTGCTGAAAAGGGAGGTAAAGACTTAGAAATTTTCAAACACAATTTGGATAAACATGTTTCAGTTGACCTACCGCAAAAGTAGAGCAATTCATTGGCTACAGACTATCAATACTAAATCACATTTTCATCAAACTGTCGCCATTCTTCACAAGAAAAACTCCAAACGAGACAAAACCAAAGAATAACAAAATGAACCAACTTCTTCATTTCAATATAAATTATCTGATTCCCGTGTGTTCCACTGCACGCTTGACAAAAAGACATAACGAAACACTTCCTTCCAGAACATGCATGTATGCTTTATAACTTCAAAACTAACAAGTACATGATTCTCCGTTCTACACAACACAAACTTTACACAGGACCAAGGACATCATAAGATTCCAGGACGTTGATTTGGTAAATTCATTTGGAACATTAACCTCCTTCCATCGCTACGGACACTAACAAGAAAAACCTCCATGAGCACGCGTGAAGAAGAAGTTCTACGCTAATTCCCTGGTGAAAACTGACTGAAGGAGTAACTTACATTCATGTCCCAGTCGAAACCACCGCAATGGGAGGGAAGTTCGTGGAACATGACTTCCAGGGTGTTATCGTCTATAATATCAATCTGAGGACTAGCAATCACTTGCTTCAATCTCTTAATCCGATCCAGAAGGGGTTCTAGCCACCCTAAAACAGTTTTTCAGGGTACAGAAGAAGACGGAGGTTAGTTCACTGGTAAGTGCTTTGCTACTCGATGTATTGATGGGTAATTCGATCCAAACGGACTCATACTATAGTAACTATCAGTCATCTAGTGTTTAGTGAAATGTAGAACCATTTGTATCTGTCTTGTTGTATAAAAAAAATTGTAATAAATTTCATTATTGTAAGTTTGACATATAATTGCAAATTTGACATATTAATACAGAGGAAGTGATCCACAGTTGACATGATATGAAACTAAAACTAAAACACACAATTTTCAAATAATAATGCTGCTGATATAAAGAACTTGGTAAAATTATTATAGAATGCAAAGAAAATTAAGTATGAAGCAACAATAGATTTTGAGGTGTGCGAATCGACCATTTTCTACAGCAATCACTTTCGAATATTTGAAGAAGTTTCTTCTCGCAAGAATATTTTTCCAGATATGTAAAATGCACAGATGAAATCAGTATCACATAAAGAAATACTTGACAACAATACCTACTAAATTTTGCATCTGATTGAACTAATTAAACGTCTTTATGTAATGTGAACAGGCAGTAACTCTACTACTGAGCTGGGCTTTAAAACTGTTTGGAAGTAGTCGTACAAAAAGGGCCAAAAAACTTTCAAAATTTCCAATGTCCCACATAGGTCTTAATTTATTAATCGAATGTAAATATTATTCACCAGGAAAATGTTATTTACAATAATGTTAAAAAAACATATTTTTCCTTTGAATTTGGAAATTTTCAAGTAATTATTTCGTGGAGATTAAACAGCCTGGGTGATGGGAATACGGTACACGACTGGAACATGGAATAAATTTTAACTCCTCTTACAAAGTATTACAAAGATAATTCCTTTTTCAAAAAGCTGAAAGCCTGCTTGATGGAATACATTTTGTTGATCTCGAAACACTCCCTTCTTATGTTTTGGATGTTAAATTGTTCACAGACTACAGAAACTCAAATAAACAACGGAATTTCCAAAACGATAAATACATCAACAGTTCCAACAGTTAACAGGAAGAGCACATTCAAGCTTCTTATACACTATACAGTCATTCTAAAACCCAAAAGACTTCACAGTATCCAGCAGGCAAATCCACACACTTACTTGGAGCTTCCAATTAAAGCCACCAATTTTGAAACCTGTTGTATTACGGAAAACCAATCGGAAAGTTCTGGGATCGATACGTGGGATGACAGGCGAGACAACGTGAGTGGGGTTCCGCTTAACTTGGTCCAAAAGTGGTTCTAACCAGCCTATAAAACAGTGGTATCAGATATATTACAATCACAACGATATATGACATGTCAACAGTGGCAGATGTACATTACTGGCACACGTGGCCTACCTACAGAGTGCTGCACTTACTTGTAAGTTCCAATCAAAGCCCCCTACTAGGATAGAACCTCCTTGAGGAAAATATATTCTGAAGGTGTCGGGCTTAATAGAGTCAATGATAGGTGATACAACAGTTGAAGAATCACGAGCAATGCGGTCCAACTGTGGAACCAGCCATCCTAGAAACATACCAGAATCTAATTCAACCTGAGCATTCAAAAGAAACACTTCTACAGAAAAAATCGAGTGTTAGAAATTCAAGAATATCTTGCATGGGTCTTTTATGAACATTTTTGGAAACGATACTTTTTTATTATTAAAAATTATTAGAAAATTAAACACCAGCATGCAAAACACCCTGACATTCCTCCCAACTTGAACTGAATGATACATACACTTTGAGAACCATACAAAGAAGAGTAGAGATTCAGATAAACTTACTTCCATCTCCCAATTGAACCCTCCTACTGAGAACCTCTCAGCTTTATGAAACATCACTCTGAACGTGTCGTCAATTATAGCACCGATCATAGGTGACACAACATGGGATGAGTTACGGAAGATTCTATCCAATAAAGGCTCTAACCATCCTAAAAACACAAGATCATTACTGGGTCTGGCTGAAATTAATTAAAAATTCCGAGATATTTTTTTTTAATCAGTAAGATGATACTCTTGAAATGTTGATATCATTGGTGAACCTACCTATTTGCTACAGAGGAGAACGGTTAAAGTTTAATTCTAACGAGACAAGGGATACATGCCCATTCACACACTAATTCCAGCAGACATGTGACGTACTATCCAATTCGCACAGTTACAATCCAAGCATACAAAAAGACACCAAAATGTCATCACATTATAATCTGATTTACAAAACTTAGAAATCCATCCAAAGAGCACAGGATTCATTAGAAATTATTTGCCCGAGCAACTTACGTGCATGTTCCAATTAAATCCTCCTACGGAGAATCTCGAAGTTTTGTGGAATTTCAATTCAAAACTGTAGTCATAGATACATGAGATGATGGGTGATACAACAGTTGTGTTGTCTCGAGCAATTCTATCCAGTAAAGGTTCTATCCATCCTAAAACAACAATACTCCATCTAAGTCAGGTGTAAAAGTTAAATTCACATTGACACATTGAAATTTGCTTTGGAAGTGCATTTGCTATGGGACATACATACATGGGTTTGTTATGTTTAGAAATGCATTTTAGCTATAATAAATTTATAGGTTGGCTTTTTTAGATTTTATACTGTCGGATCAAACAGAAATATGAAATTGTTGTTTTGAATTGAGGGGAGGACTTCTACACATCAACAAAACATTTATGCGATGTACTCAAATTAAGTGCAATGTCCAACAACCAAATTGCGAAGCACAGACATGAGACCATGAAACACCACTTACTTGAAGATTGAAATTAAACCCGCCCACTGAAAATCTGTACCCGATGTTCTTGGCAAATCTGAGAGCAAAGTCTTCGTCTTGAATATTGGCAATGATAGGTGATACTACATTGGTGGAATTTCGAGCTATTTGATCGAGAAGTGGCTCTAACCATCCTAGGTAAAGTAACAAAAAATAGTGCAAGTAGTCTAAGATTGAACTATTTGTAAAATTTAGTAGGTACCTGTATTTTTCGATAAGAAGGTTGATTAGTTTAAACGGTTAAAAAATATGTATGATCCATTTTCAGTAATGGTGAGGGAAGAAACAGTGTCACTCAAATCGGAGAGAAATCACAAAGACAAATTCCAGGTCCGACAATTTCATTCACCCATTTGAATTAAGTGCACATCACTTTCACTTACTGACAAGTGCCAATCGAATCCGCCCACGAACATTTTAACCGTGGATTCGATAGCAAAGTTATCTGACCTTATGTTTGAAATAAAAGGTGTCACTACATGGGTAGGATCCCGAGCAATGATGTCAAGGAGGGGTTCTAACCAACCTAAAAGAAACAAGAAGAAGTACATTTACAGTAGAACTATCAAATATTATGTGGGTCAGTATTTATTAGTACTTAATAAAAGAAGGAAGACTTAAGACGGGAGCTTAATGATAGAGAGAGGTCTTTGATTTACGCCTACCGCTAAATTTTCATTATTTAAGTTTATTTTCATTAAAAATTTGTCTTGTCAAATAAAAGTCAAAAGAGCAGTCTACACTTCTCTACAGTATTTATTTTCCATATTTACCAAATTATCAAATTTTATAAACATAATACACAAATCCAGTCTCACAGACTATATCAAATCATCAACTATTACACAAGACCCCGAAGATGCATTCTCACAGGACATCCCAAGTACATTCTCACAAGACATCTGCAGGACATCATAGTCTTCACTTACTTGCATATTCCAGTCAAACCCTCCCACAAACATTCTGATCGTTCTGTTACTCGTCTTAATATTCTTGCGAGGTCTGCGGAAGAATCTCAGAGCAAAGGTACGATCGTGAATACTTTCAATGACAGGAGACACGACATGAGTGGAATTACGCGCAATCACATCGAGAAGAGGCGGAAGCCATCCTAGAAGAAACAAGTGACGCGACGTTATAAAGATGTGACCAATTTTACTGAGTCTATATTCTCTATTAATCTTTTACTGCGGATAACTTTTTTCTACAGAATGGCAACATTTAAGCTTGCAGTTCAACAAGACATTTAATTATGTAAGTACTATAAATCCGCACAGGAAGAGTCATGTTTCAATGTATACAGCATTACTTGAGAAAATGATATGATCTCATATTCCATCAATTATTCTCGGACGTAAATAAGGCAAAACCCTTCTAAAAATTGTAGACTAAGTTTTCAAGAGCAATCTGAACATTGAAAACATTGGCAACAGATTTCGGAAGGAAAGCAGTCAGAGAACCACGAAGAAACAAAACAGACTCATACAAAACCAAAATTGTGCAACATAACACCCCCCAACTCTTGCAAACGACCAAGGACACCCATATGACTTACTTGAAGACCCCAATCAAACCCGCCGATAAAGAACCTGTACTTGGACGATATCTGGACAGGAGGAAACCTGAGCTCAAACGTCTCGTCGACAATATTGGCAATCAAAGGTGAAACTACATGAGAAGAATTGGAAGCTATCTCGTGAAGCAGAGGTTGTAACCATCCTAAAATCAATTCAATAAGAGTTAAAGTTACAGTCTGGTACATAAACTGTATGTGTACATACATAAACACAAATATGTATTTTTCTTAGCTTTTTTCCTTCAAACCGATGTAAGTCCTTCTCGCCAGCCATTCTAATCAGTTCTGCATAAGATGACCACAAGTTAATCTTAAGGTCAAGTTCAACTGAGTCTACTTGCGCCAAAATATGCAATTCTAAGAGCTGCACTACATAGAATTTTAAGCTTTGTTAACCAAATGCTTTATTATAATAATTACTACATTAGACTGAAAAAGATTCGAGTATAATTAATTAGTGCTTTATTTATTCTGTCAGCTTTCAGGAGAAGAAGCCCGACCCGTTACGCTGGCATTAATAAGCTGAATGAGTTTAAACTAAAAAGTTGAAATAATAGTGACGTCTTGAAAACGTTCCAGTTTAAAATTGTGGACACTTCATAAACTGAAAACGAATGGGTAATTAGTAAAAAATATTCGAGAAATAGCTTGGGTAAAAAATACTGCACCCAAATTTCTAGATGGGGCACGGGACAGAGTATTGCACAATTAATACAGAATCAAACCTGTATTTAAGCCAACGTCGATGGCATGTTGAATACACCGGTTCCCTTCAGAACACCGAAGTTAAGCGACATCCAGCGAGGTTAAGACTTGGATGGGTGACCATTCAAATTCTAATTCTCGTGACGCTGGCTTTTCCCGGCCCCACTCAGGCTGGGTGAGGTCAATGTGAGTAGCAGGTTTGTGAGTTTCCTGCGAATGGAGGGTAAAACCCCCGTCGTGATATGACCATGGCAGTTGAAAGCGACGTTAAACCCCATTTAAGAAAAAAAAAAACCTGTATTTGAAATCTCCCAGAAATTTTGGATCGAAATTTTTCATTTCTTTCTCATGTTGTATCCATTGATCCCATAAAAGTAGACACCTTTTAAGTTTAGTAACTGATTGTTAATCAATTTCATTAATGGTTTTGAAACCTTCCTTAATTCATACACTATATTTTATTTGCGATGTATTTGATATTATAGCTATTTCAAGTGAACTTGTTACAGGTGTCGAAATGAGGAAACTACCGCATCCCTACATTCAGGCGAGAAATTTTAACGAGTACTCGTTAGAGCTAGAATTGGACCATGACATTTGCAAATTCCTATGAAATGATGTTCACCATAATATTTTCATGGAAATTTGTTGACTCTTTCTCTATCTTTTCGTTTTTCCATCATCATGCCCATCAAATTACAGATTATCATTACAGATGAACATGGATAACAACGTGTTTATTAGTATGAATGATATGAGAGTAGAATTTTTTTCTACCTGAATGCATCAAGAACACCTTGTTTTAAAGGAAATAAAAATCTTTTCAACAACCATGTCAAATTTTTTTCAACAGAGGACCTCCTTTTTCTCTACAGAGGGAGGACCTCTTTCCTTTCTTTGGAGATATGAAAATTGCACGAGTATTATAAAACATATTTGCCGTTTAAACAGGTGGACTCCATTTTACAGATGTGATAAAACTTATGAAATTGCTTTGCTATCTCCAAATCTCTTACTATCTGCAAATAGCACATACTCCTTCTTCTCTTACATTTACCTCAGACACAAAATAGGCACAATACTTTGAAATGTATATTTTGTTTCGCCTACTCATTCTTATTCGTTAAAAGAGAGACTTTAGAAAATAGCTGACCATAGATTTCTGATATACTACAGTGACCAAAGAACTTAAAAAACAAATCAACCATTGTACTAAAGCTAGTTTTTCGAAGGAAAAATTAAAACCAACAGAAACAACCCACACAGCAGAACAGTCTCGGTCAAATTCACAAAAACAAGCATTCGGGAGAAGGGGCGTATGAAAAAGGCGCAAATTTAATCCTAGAAAAACCTCCAATGAGCACAAAACATCACGGACAAAGCGTTACAGCCAAAGGGTTAGAAGTGTCACATCGGTTAAAGCAAACAGATGATGCGTTATAAACCAGGAAACCAGACGGAAAGAGGGAACTATCACAACTGCCACACCAAGGCAAACGGGAGGTAGGTTATTAGAAAAGCACCGGACACAAGAGCTCATGGGTAACTTACGGTCAGATCCCATTCAAAGCCGCCCACAGCAGGGTCAGAGGGGAAAGTGACTTCGAAGGTGTTATCATCAATGATCTGAATATTGGGACAGACCACGATGGTGTGGTTTCTACCGATTCGATCTACGAGAGGTTGTAACCATCCTGGGTCAGAAGAGTGCGGAGAAGATAAATGATTAACGAAATGATGAATAATATACGACTTATTGGAAAACATTTGGGGTAAAGGTAATTTGGAACTTAGAGCGGCCCGACAGCAGAGCTGGGTTTAGATCGCCAATGAGGTTGACATTAAATTTGGTTGGAAAATTGATATTTTGGGTGAGAAAGCTCCGTAAACATTAATGTCGTAGTACGGGTCCATTTGTGCTATGACTCGCTTGAATCTAAAAAAAAAAATGTTCGTTTTTTGAATTGGTACATTTAAATATACGGTATTTCACATTTATAAGTTCGTATTCATTTTTCGCTCTTGACATTTTGAAAAAAAAAGACCTTGATCAAACCCTTGATTGCTTTGATACAATAGAAGGGTCTAATTGTGAACAAAATGAAATATATATAATTTAAATATATGTTCGTCAATTGTTTCTCCTCTCTCAAAATTATGTCCCATGCAATTTACAATTTTGGTTTAATAAAGTTTTAATGTATAGATCGTCTTTTTTCATTGAAAGCACAATACAGAAAGACATCAGGTATAGCTGATTCGAAAAAATTTCATTATATAAAAAAATAGAATAGAGTATACCTTGTTTATACTGTCGCGGTAAGACTGAAAAGTCCCTTTACTTCAGCAGTCAAACAGGTCTCAAGTATTTAATGAGTAAATATTTAAAACTTATAATAGTTCACAAAGAAATCCTTCTTACAAGATGATTTTATGAAGAGATAAAACAACATCTGCTAATTTGGACAGTCATTAAGTTATTCATTATCACTGCATTCATGCCTCACATCAGGTGGGCGATACACACTATTTGTCATTAGGCCTTGAGTAAACACCAGAGCACCGAGAGGTAAACTCATCAAGAGAGCGTATTTCAAGAGAGAAGTCAAATCATCAAGTGGTCTTCAAACCTCCAAATGTGTAGGCGGCATTTGAGTAGCTCCAAAGAGAAAGGGCCTGATGACCAAATTTTTCAAAATCGGTTTTTTGATGGATTCGTAGTCTACACAATGAAATAAATCTATTTCAATGCTGATTATCAAATCGCTCAAGTTCCAACTGAAAGAGCTTATAAAAAAAGGTGCAACTAAAAAAGGGAAAATTATTGATATCAAAAAACTCTTGCAATATGTTCCAGAGGAAAACAATGTTTTTCAATGATATCTAATTGATAAAATAAAATCTGTACAAAAATATTGGCTCAAAAATTCAAACTTTTCCTCTTTTTCTGGTTAGATCCATCGTATAATTGTCTGTTTATTGAGTTTATTTCACCCTAGCAAGTTCCAAAGTGTAGTGTTCCAGAGAGAAAGAGCCTGATGTTAGGGTTCTAAAGAGAAAGGACCACACATTAAAATCGGTTATTTCTGTTATTCTATGAGGTTAAAAAATGTATTTTCTCTTGGATTTAGTATCTTAGACATAGTACTTCATACACATATCAATATATTTTGCCTACTATGAAAGTTCAATCCGCAAATCGATTTTATCTAGTTTTCTGAAATTTTGGTTATTAGGCCCTTTCTCTTTGGAGACCCATTGCCTGGTAATACTCAGAATTTCATTAATTTGTTTTGCAATTGCAAATTCATACCTAGAAAGTCTATATAAAACTTCCACGATTATACCTCCTCTCTTTCTCCTCTAACTTCCTCGTCTAATGAATGGTATGTATTGAAAAATATTACCATTTCTTTTGAGTATTATCTCTAACTTTGTAAGATTCTATCATACAATTGTGACAAACTTATGTACGGTAAAAATTGATTTAATTTCAATCAATGTTAATTATTTTGAGTATTATTTATTTTTTAAATATTGTTTATTCAGGAAAAAAGAATTTAAGAAATGATTAGAAACTAGAAATCAAGGGAAAAATTGAGTTTATGATTATTCGACTTTTCTTTGAAATAATGTGTATTATTCGAATTTACTTTGAAATATTGTGGCATACAACTGTGACATACTTCTTCTTCTTCTTTTTCTACGTATTTTCCCACTCAAGTGGGGTCGACATTTCTTGACATACTTAGCTGCAGTAAAATCCAATTCAATCTCAATCATATTGAAAGACAACCGCCCAAACACTGCACAACAAGACCGACATGACAAAATCAGTCCCCATCCAACGGATACTTCATGCAGACTTCAGAGAGACGATAAATTTTCAGGAAATTTGGCCATCATTCCAGAAACCTCTCTCACTCTCAAAATCCCCAAATCTAACTTTCAACCGTCACACAACACACTCTGATTGGTTCATTTGAAAGAAATAACCTACCGACCTCAGTAGCTTGATCGATAAGGCGGTGGACTTGTAACCTGGAGGTCGGTGATTCAAGTCCCGGTTTCAGCGTGGATTTAGTAAAGCGAGTTTGAGTAGTTGTGATATCACAAAAGTGAATAACACAAATATGATAACTTAATGAAATCAGAGTGCTTTGTGTGACGGTTGAAAGGGAGATTTGGAGATTACTAGAGTGAGAGTGATTTCTGGAACGAGGTCTCGGTAACTACCTCCAGACTCCACGAAAAGCCGCCAACTTGAATGCCCTCGGGGATGATAAATTCGAACGTTTTCTCGGCGATTTCGTCGATCGACGGCGTGGGCACGCGGCTCGGGTCTTTTTTAATTCGATCTAACAGGGGTTCGAGCCAGCCTGTCGGGTGTTGGAACAGGGAGAAAATGGTTGTGAGAAAGACTGACGGCATTTTTGTAAGTTGTAAGAGTAGTCGTACTTCCCGACAGGGTACTTTTTTAAAATGCAGAATAAAGTTTATTGATTTATCTCTCAACGGGAAATACCCAGTTTAATCATTTGTCTTAACAGTATTATTACAAACTATACTCATTTATTCTATTGTACGTTATTTTTGTGAGTTCGCAGACTTGATAAGAACACAGAAGTTAGAGATAAAATAAATACATAAGAATATCATTAAAATTTCATTGAAAGATAAAATGTCTTTTCTGGCTAACTGTTGTGAAGTTGAAGTTTATATGAGATTTGGACTGTTTTGAATGCCTTGTGAAAGTTGCTTGTGAATATCTACTTTGCAAGGGAACTTAATAGTTATATTGGAAACGTATTTCGAGTATGTATCTACACTATCTACAGCAGTGGTCCGCAAACGGGGTGCCGCGAGAACTAAATTGGCCTACTTAGCTGACGTTTTTCATCAGCTGAATGCTCTGTATACAGGCCTGCAAGGTCCCTCTTTTCTTTCCTGGAGTGCCGCTGGGCTAAGAAGTCAAAGAAAGGGTGCCGCGATGGAGAAAAGGTTGCGGACCACTGATCTACAGTATAAGAATTTTTAGTTTTCTTTGACCAAAATAACACAATGGTTTTGAACCATTTTCTTCCGTATGCACTGAGTTGTTTCCAAAGTACGTATATTTCTCGTTAATTCCATGAAAAACGATATGAAATAAGTACTGTGAATAGCATGACATAAAGCACACATTTCTCGTGTAAGTACACATCATGGCGTACTTTACCAAGGAGAACCTACTTAAACAAGCTTTGCATTTCTCTCAAGATACAGTAAGTAACATTATCTACGATTTCAATAGAAACATATTTCCTCGCCCCCCCGCTCTCATAAGCTTATATGAAGCAGCTATCTCTCAGGAGAAAGTTTATGTCTTTGTAAAGTTCAAATGAAATATGTTTTCATGCCATACAGGGTGGCCGTGATAAGGTGACAATTTTAGTTGTGAAATAAATAAAGGGACCTTTAATGGGTTAATAGTCTAAATCAAAGCACTGCTTTTTCTTTTAAAAGTCATGTGAATTTTTTAAAACTTTACGGGTAATATATAATTCTATGTTAATATAGGCCGGTTGGCTGCGCTACTTGACAAGCGCTCGCCTCCTGGCGAGCTTGATATCTGTATCATGGGTACCAAACTTCAAGCAAAGTTGAGAGCAAGTTCTGAAGTCCATCTTTTTTAAATAAAATACTTGTAAATGAGGAAATTCCAAGACGTATACTTGAAGTAAAAACATAGAAAATGTGTAACCTGGAATTCATGTTTTTCCATAAATTTAATTGAAAATAGATATTCCCCATGATTATCTTGTCATACCTACCAGTAATGTTATTAAAATTATAAATAATATACTATGCACTTTATAATCCATACTTTATGTATATATTTCATACGTTCTTTTAAGCATACTGAAGTTATAAAAACATATCGTAGTTTTAATACCGGCAAATAAAGTTCCAATTGAAAAAAACATTATATTATTATGCTAAATACATACTACCACCCCCGGTATTCTAGAGATACATTGAAGTAGCACAAAATAATATGACGTATACCTAGCACTTAATACCAGCACAACATTAAACTTTCGAGTTTTCATCATAAATAATATAAATATAAATACTTGAGAGCATTATTAAACAGTTTATGTTCAGCTATATGAGGCGTGAGCTAGGCGTTAGAGCATTTAGGCGCGCGAGTACGTAAACCTACTAGGGAAATCAGTCGTGTAGTATAATAATAAATAAATGCGTTTCTTTGTGTTATTATAAATATCACAATTCCAGTTAGTGGGTAGAACAGAATTATAGGAATTTTCCGTATATTTAATATCTTATATTAATAAATGAGTCGACAGTAGAAGATTAAATTAAAAGACCCATAGAGACAACGAATGCTACTGTATTTGAAGACATGAAAGAGAATGCTACTGTATTTGAAGACATGAAAGGGAATGCTACTGTATTTGAAGACATGAAAGAGAATGCTACTGTATTTGAAGACATAAAAGAGAATGCTGCTGTATTTGAAGACATGAAAGAGAATGCTGCTGTATTTGAAGACATGAAAGAGAATGCTACTGTATTTGACGACATGAAAGAGAATGCTACTGTATTTGAAGACATGAAAGAGAATGCTGGTGTATTTGAAGACATGAAAGAGAATGCTGGTGTATTTGAAGACATGAAAGAGAATGCTACTGTACTTGACGACATGAAAGAGAATGCTGTTAACATTAGCACCACCACTAAATCAGAGTCCATTCGATATCTGCCACTGACAAAGTATGATTTTATTCTAAACAAATGTATCACTGGATATTATAATCTCGATGATTTCCTGCGTACTATGTTGGCAATTTATCAGGTAATTGTTTAAACGGGTCACATAAAGCTTAAAATATGATTTTCATGAATTATGAACCCAAAAACAAAGGTGCTACAGTTGAGGATTAAATGTAACACCCCTAGAAATTTAAGGTATATTAATAAAAGATATCTTCTATAGTTCATGTCGTGTTCTCAATAAAAACATTTTTAGATAGAATATTTCACACCTCTGTAGGAAAAGAAAATAATTTATATGTTCTGAAAAACATCTTAATATTTTTTCTTATTCCGATTTCGTCAATTTATTTCTAGGAAATATTCTGTTCCTTTACAATATTTGAATTCAAAGACCTTAAAAAACCAAACTAACTAATACCTCATACGCGATGAAAACCTGGCTTTGTCTAACCCAATGAAAACCACAGAACTACAAGATGTCCTCATATGATATTCTCAACGGACGTTGTACTATCTTTAAAATACCATCATAGGAATAAAAATCGACAGTTTTCAGTTTTGGTTGAACCGTATACACGTATACAGTATACACAAATGGAAAAAAATCTCTCAATCAAACGTTTACACTCATGATGCCACAGTAATGATACCACACATACATTAGACTCCCCAAACGGACATACAAAGAAACGAAAATTCACATGTCTAGAAAGACCCCTTGATAGATCATTAAGACGAATGAGAACAGGTAAAGTGATTTTTAGAAACTTTCAGGGTAAGGGTTCTTAAAAATTGCATTACCTGGCCTGGCAAACGTTCCAGAAACCACTCTCAGCTTCATAATCCCCAAATCTTCCTTTCAACCGTCAAACAACTCACTTTGATTTGTCAATTAGAACGAAATAACCAATCAGACTACGTTGTGTGACATTTGAAAAGGGGATTTTGAATGAGGACCAGGTGATGTAATTTGTGGAAACTGCACAGGTAAAGGTTTGTAAAAATCGCATTAACCATTCTTATTTATAAAAATGGACACAAAATCACTGAGTCATTCATCCAGATTTTAAACATCTCAAACATTTCTTTTGATCTCAATTTCTTTTGGTCTCAGGCACAACTCACAAGACAAGGAACAGGGAAGAGCCTACCTCTAGCGACCAACTGAATCCGCCGATTTGAATAAAGCGCGGTCTACAGAATCTCAACGCGAAATCGTCGTCTTTGATGAGTTCAATGACCGGGGACACAACGGTTGAACTGTCGCGGGCGATTCGATCTAGAAGCGGTTCTAACCATCCTGTCAGCATAAAGTAAAACAGGGTTAAAGAAAGTTCAATGAACGACAGGAGGTAAAGTCCAGCGATTAAGACCAGTGTCTCTGAACAGAGGGCTATGAACAGAGAACAGACAGGCCAACCCTTACAAGCCAGGATAGCTTGCAGTTTCCTAAGGGTCTAATGGCTCATAAGAAAAAGCCAAGTCCTCACACCTGATGGTCGCATTTTTAAAAACCGCTTTAACTTCTAGAAGTAATTCGCGCTTTCAAGTAGGTATTATTACAAAGACACGGTGATCTCTGTGTGAGCTCAGTGGGTTTCGCTTGTAAATATGGGTAGCAAGTAGCTAAGCCAAGTGCTGAGGTACGAGAAAATTAAAATAATTAATTGAATAACAATAAAATAAACTTATTAACCTAAAAAGTGCACTGGTAGTCAAATGGTCTACGCGCTAGTCTGGTAATCATAATAGAGTAGGGATCCGTTGGTGTGAATCCCACCCAGTGCTCCCACCCAATGAATTTTCCTTATTAATTTGAGTTCGTGACCACAAAATAATAAGACTCTTGGGGTTAGGTGGTAGAAAATGCTTTGAGCACTAACCTCGCCTGGTGCTCACCTTCCACTAAAGAGTGTTGTTGTTATTTTTATTATGATTATTTTTAAGAAGAAAAAAAGAAAGAAATCACTTGTCTCTAATTTCTAGTGGGAAATATCTAGAAAATTTTGTAGGTAGATATGCAAAATCCCCGCTTTACCCCGTGTTAACCTATACACGGCAAAAGGTGAGTTCGGTACGAAGATTAGCCGCACCTTTTTCGCATGTATGTACGAAATCGGTGCGGCTTAAAAAAGGTTATGTATGAATTCGGTGCCGCCTAAAAGAGGTGATGTACGAGTTTGGTGCGGTCTTAATCTATACTTATAAAAGAGAGTTTCACTCACTGACTGACTGAATGACTGACTGACTGACTGACTGATTCATCACTGTTTCTCCGAATTGGTAAGTCCTAGGAAGCTGAAATTTGGTAGGTAGCTTTGTCTTATAGTCTAGATGTGCAATAAGACGGGATTTTTCGAAATTCCCACTACAACACCTGCCATTGGCGAAAAAGGATTTTTTGCTTTCACGGCCATGCCTCGGCCCGCAAAGCGGGCGACAGCCCGCTAGTGACTTATAAATTGATTTTTTGTTTATAATGTACTAGTTGCTTGTTAACAGTCATCCTGCTGTTATTAAGTTAGTAGATTATGGTGTAGACAGTTACATTCAGCAAGACTGTCCATTTCCTCCTTGAAGGCCATGCCTAGGGTTAATAGTAGGGTTAGGTAAAATACAATGAAGGCCATGCCTTGGGTTTATAGTAGGGTTAGGTAAAATACAATGAAGGGTTTATAGTAGGGTAAGGTAAAATACAATGTAGGCCGTGCCTCGGTTTATTAATTGAAGGCCATGCCTATAAGGAAAAAATACTATAATTACCTGATCATCAGGGCAAGTACCAGGGCACCGAATTCATACATGACCTTTTTTAGAAGGCACCGACTTCATACATGACCTTTTTTAGAGGGAACCCAACTCATACATTTTTTTTATTTTTCGCACCGAACTCGTACATACACCTATGCATATTTTAGCGTAATACCCTGTATACCCTCCATCCCGTATTGCCCCGTGATACCTTACCTTTTCTTATTGAACGGCAAGCACTCACAAGTAAGTAAGTAACCTCTCCATATTTCTCGCTTTGCCCTGTGCTACCCTACCAATTCTTATTGAACGGCATTGAAAAGTAATGCAAGTAACTCGATATTGCTTCTTGACTTCCGCGAAAGTTTTTCATTGTTATTAGAATGGCTGTTATTGCAACATCGCAGAAAACAAATTTCCAAACGAGGGAGCGAGCCAAAGTTTGGAGATTATTATCTGCAAGGTGGAGCTCCAGGCGTGGAACTAGCGGGACCTTGTGACAGGAATGGAGAAATAAGACATGCAGAACTTGTAATGCCTCAAACCTGTCCCCTAAAATCGGCCATCGTGGCGGAAAATCTTGTTTTATAATAAATAATAATAAAAAGACTCTTTAGTGGAAGATAACCAGCAAGCGAGGTTATAGTGCTCAAGGCATTTTCTACTACCTAACCCTCAGAGTCTTATAAATTAAGTGGTCACAAACTCAAATAAATCAGGAAAAATTCATATTTTTTTATGAGGAATAATTTTTTCATGCAAAATTCATAATGTTTTAAAATACCTATCGGTCAGCTGATAAGATCTAAGGGATGGATGGCTTGGATTTACTAATCCTGTTTCATAATATGGCCCTTAGTCTTAAAAAAAAGTAAAAATAGGGGTAACTCTGCAGTCCTATACGGTTGGTATTTAGGAAGGTCGTATTCATCATTGAATAGTATTATCTCCTTCAAGAAGTATTTGATCCTAAAAAAGTCAATTCACACTTACTTACTTACATTTCGTGTCAATTCACAACATCCATGACATAAAAGTGCCGTGTACGCCACTATTTTCAAAACAATTTTCATTTTAAATTTCAAATATTCTTACAAAACCTTTTCATAAGAACTACTGAAGTTCCTGGGAAAATCATTTTTCTAACGAGTATTTTATCAATAAGTTTTGTTCTTTCGTTGTTTTCGAAGTTTCTGAACTTTCCAAGACAGGCTTGTTGTAACATAGATCTAAGTTTTCTGATTTTGATACTTTGGTTCGACAGGAAAGTTTGGAATGAAGCAGAAGGATGTCTGAGTTTGAGAGATATTCACGTTGAAACCAAGACAGTAGATTTTGAGTCTTAAACAACTTTTAATAGATAGAAAGCTTTTAAATAAAAAATATTGATGGTAGGGAAATTAAAAAAAAAAAAAAAAATGAAAACTATAACTTTTAATAGATAGAAAGATTTTAAATATAGAATATCAAATTTTGATGTTAAGGAAAATTAAAAAAAAAAATGAAAACTATTATAATTTTAAGAAATATATGTATGTATAAGTTCTCAGGAAAAAATATTATAATAACTTATATATATATCTTTATTTGTATTATGATGTTACAATTTAAAATATTATAATAACTTAATTATTAAAAAAATAATAATTAAATATACTTTTGGTCAACTAAAATTAAAATGTGCCAAAGCAAGTACATACTGAGTGCAAAGTCCCAGAAAGAGTTTTTCATCTTTTTAAGGGCGAAAGATTATACCTTTAATTTTGAATTTACTTCGAACACAAGTTTGTCAATTTTTGGCATAATCAATCAAACAAAAATCAAAATCGTAAGTTGGTGCCTCGTTTTTTGGAGTCACAAAATGGATAAACTCTTGTTAAAAGTGCATATGAAGTTTCAAGTATTTATCTTTGGTCGTTAAGAAGATGAAAATCCGTTCCGGAACTTTTTGACTACACTGTATATTCAAGCATTTGTAAATATGTATATAAAAAAAAGAAATAAAAAAATGAATGTATATAAAATGAATTTATTACCAAAAATCAAGATGGTAATATAGCATTATATAAATAAATATTTAACATGCTACTATAGTGGTACCATCCAATAATAACAAAGAGCAAAGTACATATTTAATATCAAGATTTAATGAGGTGTAAGCGAGGACATGCAAGCCAAACAAGAATTCTTAGGTATTGGAGGGATAAAAGTAACATTATTTTAAAATAGATGAAAGAGAAAGAAGCTACAAAACACGAGAGAGGAAAGACAAAGCTAACAAAAAAGTAAAACTAGTGTTAGCAACAAGCATGCTCTGAAAATGTTATTTAAGAAAGATTAAAAAAGAAACAAGTGTATAATTCTAATTGAAAATTAGCAAGACATGAAAATACATGAACGAACAAAAAACAAAATTAATTTTTATTATAGTTGAAGAAAATAAAGTTAATGGTGAAAATACAAACAAAATAAAATGTGATTGTAAACTCCACTATTTTGTTTAAAAAAAAAACAATAATAACAAAATAATACGTCACCTATTGCGCATTAAACGGAAACACAATAATCAGGAAAAAATTACCGAACCCTTGGGTTCGTGTTTAGGTTGGGCGCATTACGATTCGGCCCAAAAAGGTTTATGAAAAAGGTTTTTGATTTCAGGTAAAAAAAGTCACCGAACGATTCGTCCCAAAACGTTATCTTGACCAAAAAATAAACAACACGATTCGGCCCAGTGCAACATTCTAAGTACCGTACATATTGAGGGATTTTTTATTATTCAACATTAAATTACGAAATTACCTTCTATATGAGGCATTGGCGTTCTATATATGTATTATCCCTAACCCTACTATATTCTTGATACATGGACTTCTATGTATTTTACCTAACCCTACTATATTCTTGAGGCATGGCCTTCTATGTATTTTACCTAAACCTACTATATTCTTGAGGCATGGCCTTCTATGTATTTTACCTAACCCTACTATATTCTTGAGGCATGGCCTTCTATGTATTTTACCTAACCCTACTATATTCTTGAGGCATGGCCTTCTATGTATTTTACCTAACCCTACTATATTCTTGAGGCATGGCCTTCTATGTATTTTACCTAACACTACTATATTCTTGAGGCATGGCCTTCTATGTATTTTACCTAACCCTACTATATTATTGAAGCATGTCCTTCTATGTATTTTACCTAACCCTACTGTTATAAATTACTTATGTAAACACTGATAACAGAGGTGACTGTTACTGGTTCAAAACAATGTTTCCATACTATTTTACAGGGATTTTTTGGCGGAATGAAAGTGGGACTTTTTGTTAGAATAAAAGTGGGATATTTGTTGTGGGATCAAAACTTGATAGTGTGTTTTGGGACGAATCGGGTTATGGCCGAATCAGGTTGTGTTTTTTTGTGTTTTTTTTGGGGCCGAATCATGCTATGGAAAAGGTCTACTCAGGTAATTTGGGCCGAATCGTGAAGTTCCCTTTAGGTTCGACTTGTATTTTTCTGTCTTGCTAAATGAAAGTAGTAAAAGGATTAGAAGAAAAGAGCTAAATACACACCTGGCAAAAATGGTATATGAACAAGGGTGTGAGAGTGTGACCTACCTGGAGGTTCCAATCAAAGCCACCCACATTCACTCCAGACGAGTCCCGGAAGTGAAACTCAAGACTGGAGTCATCCAGAACGTCAATGACTGGACACACCACTGCCGAACTGTCACGGGCAATCCTATCCATTAGCGGTTCCACCCACCCTAGAGGACAGACACATGGAGGAGGACTGGTCAAACACAGGAGGTCATGCGCAAGCAATACCATGGGTCAAATAGGGTAGTTGAGAGCAATACCATGGATCACATGGGGTAGTTGAGAGCAATACCATGGGTCAAATAGGGTAGTTGAGAGCAATACCATGGGTCAAATAGGGTAGTTGAGAGCAATACCATGGATCACATGGGGTAGTTGAGAGCAATACCATGGGTCACATGGGGTAGTTGAGAGCAATACCATGGGTCACATGGGGTAGTTGAGAGCAATACCATGGGTCACATGAGAGGGGTCGAGAGGGAGCAATTCCGAAGATTTAAGTTATTATTATTATTATATCCATGAAATATATACCTGTCTTACTCCGGCAGTATGAACAAGGTTTATTCTATTCTGAGTATTGGGTTATAAGTTATCATATTTGTGCTACAGTAATCACAATAATTTCGCAAACTAGCACCGACCTCAGTAGCTCGATTGATAAGGCGGCGCACTTGTAATCTAGAGGTCGGTGGTTCAAGCCCGGAGTTGAGCAAAAAAATTTGAGGCTAGTTTGAGTAGTTGTGATACCACGATTGTGATTAACACAAATATGATAACTTTAACTTTATTCACTCAAACTTGTCATACACGGGATACAGGGATACTCCAGTCTTGGATACTCCAGTCAACAAATCCGCTCCTTATCGAACAAGCTTCTGGGGTCGGTTGTTAAAAATCATGGTTCTCATTACTGTTTGTTCTTAACATTAACTCGAAATAAAAATCTGAACTTGGGTATTGCTCTCACTTTTCCATGACAATGAGTGGGTAAAGGGGGAGGGCGGACGATACACAAGGGCGTAATAACAAGCTTTGCGAGCGCACCAGAGGTGTGGGTGAAAAGGTATAATACCCATGCATGGGCCCACAAGATTTGAGATGTAGAAATTGATGAAAGATGGTATTGAAAGAAAGATGTGGAATTTGATGTAAATTTGGAAGAAATATGTATTGAAACAAAGATGTAGAATTTGATAAAAAATAGTATTGAAAGAAAGATGGAGGTAGAATTTTGATGAAAGATGGTGTTGAAAGTGATGGAAAATTTCATGAAATATGGTATTGCAAGAAATCGAAAAATTGATGAAACGTAGTATTGAAAGAGAGATGTAGAATTTGATTAATAAAAATAGAGACCATAGGACACCGCAACATGCATCGCCTGCAATCAAATGAAACTTATAATTTGTACATATAAGCTAGAATTATCCAATTTGAATTAGATGCGTATGTATAAAATTGTATAGGTACTCATACTTGTGAAATAATTATTTATGTATATTTATACACGGTATAGTTACGTACATTCACACAATCATAAATCTATACTTTTTGCAGGGAAAATTCACTTAGTTAAGAATGTCTAGACTATGTGCCATACATTAAAAAATATTTTGGTATGGTAAGAATTTAAGCCTCTTTTGATCCAGAGATATTGTAGTTGGAATATTAAAAAAGAAGAAAAATCGTCAGGTAAGTGTAGCATTTAATAGTACAAAAAATTCAAAACTTTCATGTATGCAAGAAAAAATGAGCTCATGATTCTAGGTGGACTGTGGGCAAACAGATAATCAGTAACTGTCCTTATTTATTGCAATGGAAATAAGACACGCTAAGAAGAACTCAAATGCTGAAATGCAGACAATAATAAATCAATAGTAATTATAGAGCTATTCTTGCCTTGTTATTTCCATTACCTTCTAACGAACAAATTGATTTCGTTTTGTCTAATTTCGTTCAAATGCTGTTTCCGTGCGAGTAGAACATTGTTCCGTTTCCTTTTGGAATAGTAACCCTTGCAGCTATTGTATGGTACAATGCTATGTTACATGGAGTTTTCAATTTATCATGAAATGTTTTTGAATGCACTTTGAGAATATGAAAGAATGACAAACGCTGGTTAAGTGACCACTTGTTCAGCAAACGTGGCTTGGTTGAGTCTTGTCAGTGAAAGAGACATTGGTATGTGTACCAGTATACCTCCCTGTAATTCGTCATTATATGAAAAGTATTATAATTGGAAGTATGAAAACTATGTATGAAGTAAGTTTTATTGCACTGAAGAAACAAAAGATGTCAAACAACCATTAACAATGTTTCTGCTTCTTATGAGCTTTGATAAAGCAGAATGTTTGTTTAAAAAAGATACAGGATAAAATTATTATGGTATGGGCATGTCAAAAGAAGAGACGAAAATCATGTGAGTAAGAAGGTTGAGAGAATAGGTTTGAGAGCAGGAAGAAAGAGAGGTAGACCAAAGAAGAGATCGGAGTACTATGTGAATAGTGATGTAAGAAAGAAGGGCACGAGAGGTGACGAGTGGCACGATCCAACCAAATGGAGGGCTCTATCGAGAAACAGGAAAAGGTGTAGGAAATGATGAAAGCAGAATGTTCGTTTGACTTCGTCATTTCAAAAAGTTTCTTTTGATATCTTACAGATTTCACGGGATTGGGACAACTCACTTTTTTTGACAAAATCCGACCTCGCCTATTTGTTTATGGCTTCTTAAGGTTATTCGGGACATTTGGGCTCCGATAAAAGAAAATATTGACACACGTCGGAGTTTCTCATTTTTCTGTCAAGAGACACCCAGTAATGTTAGACCAAGGTGTAAATTTTTACAACATATTTCTCATCAAAGGATGCCCCACATCTTCCTCGGTCTACAATGTCTACACTCTACATAATACTCCCGAAATTTAAAAATAAATTTAAAATTTTGTTGATGTCCCTTAGAAAGTTTGAACTATACACACCCTTACACGTATGGAATTACAAATACCACATCAATAGCTCAAGTGACCACTACAGAAGTGTTAATTGAATTTGAGAAGTTTCCCCCGCAGTAAAATAATTGTACACCACACACCAGCTCTATGGGATCTAAATTCTAAAAGTTTTCATTTCCAGGACTTAATGCAGTCATATCAGGACATGCCTGGCTAGTTTTTTTCTTTTTCTTTTAGGGCCCTTTAACTCTGCTGTGGCAGGTTGTTTGCACCGATAGGCTAGTTTTAGATATTACATAAGTTCCACACAAATTGACGAGCAAATTAAACATTGAACAAGTTGAGTTGTACGTTTTAAATAATTGTTTCAAAACTTGCGCATTGCATACCTACTCTATGATTTCGGGCGTGCATACAAATTTGAGTCGTTGAGAAAAAGTCAATTTTTGACTCTACTAGAACAATGTTTGGTAACTTGTGTCTATTAGAATAAAATTTTCCAGTAAAAATTTATAAAGCAGGTGATAATAAAATTATTTATATTGTGATGCCGAGTTTTTCCAAACTCTTTTTGATTTCATATTATGTCTACTTCATGAACTAGCAATACTGATTCTTAAGTGTCAAAAACTCTTTTTATATTTTACTTACTAGAATATTCGCTTATTTTAGTATCCCATAAGTAATAGCTATTTACGAGAAAGATCAGTAGTAACAGTTTTACCAAAAAAAAAATCTAAAGTTTTGAAACCGCGATCTGTGTAAGCGCTTGAATGAAATTATTGGTGGTTTCCAGAAGAGTTGGAGCGCAGATGATCCAATAAAATTACTTTGCGAAAAACAACGAATTAGGCTGTAGGTTTTGTTTGAAACTTTGCAAACTCCTGACAACAAAGATTAAAAGCCCTAAAAACTAAAAACACGATACCTTGAAAAAACCAACTAACTTTTTCTCATTTGAATCTAAACTTTATAAAGCGTTCAATTATTTATTTCTGCGAATGACTTTTCCTATTGAAAAACTTTCTTCCTGAAAAGACGAAACAAGAGGTGGATCCCTCAGTCAACTTTTCTGCTTGAATATTATTAGCAAACTTTCAGGAGTGAGGGAAATGAGGGTGGCATGGAAAATATTCAATCAGCTTACCAAAGGTTCGATGAACTTGGACTGGTGTGATGAAAAAAAAAGTATTTGTAAAGGTAATAACACTTGATAATTTATTTATAAATGAAAAACTTCTTTCATTCCATGACCTTCTGGTATCGACCCAAGGATGCGTGCAGCATTATCCTTCTGAATATGGCCAAAATAATTCTGCCAGAACTAAAGGGCAAGAAATTGCTTAGACCCGTGCACCTAAACAATGTCTCACCCAGTTGGTAAAACTCCACACACCCGTGGTCTCTACCGCAGAGGTTGAATTACATATATATAGCCTTAACAAAAGAAACCAACATCTCAGTTACATATGTATACACAGTTACATATTATGTATTATGTCTGTGACTCATCTTATAATATTATGTTAAATTTTAGAGAAAGTTGAATTTGGTGGGTATTAATCTTGTAATATTAAAATGTTGTGACATTTTAAAGAAGGTTGAATTTGGTGGCTATTATTTTAAGAACAATCTATTTCAAGATGATGTTTTTTTTAATTTTACTATTGTGCGTCAACATAATTATATTTTGTTATATGCAAATTAAAATCATTTACATAATGTAAATTTATTTAATTTCAATATCACATTAGAATATGAGTGTCTGTATTTGCAGACTCAAAAGTACCTATTTGGAGCTAGTTTTGTACGGCAATATCTTTCTATAGTTTTCTGACTGTCTTTTCCTCCGTTATAATGTTAATATACTCGCACAGCTACACCAAACAATACGAAATATTAAGACCCCAGATTGTAGAACAATATTCATTGGAGACATAGAAAGAGCACAATAAATGTCACAACCACGTTTCAAAAATGCCATCAAACATGGAAAAATACGAGAAGTGTATCACAATGACAGACAGTATGCTTTAGACATTCTAGAGAGTTAGGTATACGCAAAGAAGACAATGAAATATATAAGTATATCCAATGATAACATGTCTTAAATGTCACTTTGACGCCGTGGCATAACTTTACTGAATTTTTTTAGCAATACAAACTTTAATGATTATAAACAATCAATCAAATTGATTTTCGAGAGTTAAATTTTTTTTACATATCTCAAGTCTTACACTGATGTCATTTCAACAAAGAGACAGTAGAAGGTACAAAAATAATCATACCTAAATTTCCTTGAGAAAAAATAAGCATTATGATAACAAAGTAAGACAAAATCGCCTGACAAACTATGGTATAATAAAGTAAACCAACAAAGCTCAAAAAAAGTATCGAAATTTCACTGAAGAACCTGGTCCTACTAGATCACCTGTAGAAAACTGACAAAGATCAAGAAGAGAATATTCTTACCGAACCGCAACGGCGACGTGACCAAAGATGAGTTCTTCAAGAAAAAACTGACAAGTATAAAAAAAAATCAATAGTTGAAAGCAAGTCTCAAAAAAAAAACTATCAATGTTACAAATTTTAGCAACCATTTTCCTCTGAAAATAATAATGACCCGAAAAGCGTTTAGAATACTTAGCTTCAATTTTTTTTTTCTTTTGGAAAACTCTTTCCAAGATAAGTTCTTGTAATCATTTTTCCAAAAAAAGAATTTGAAGCTTTGTGTTCTAAACCCCCCCTCAGAATATTATTTTCAAGCAAAACTGATCTCCACAATTTGTAACATAGATACTTTTTTGAGACACGCATTCGATTATTGTAAAATGTTAATTCAAATCGTCATAAATATCTTACTGGATACATCTAAAACTAATACAACTCACTAGAAATTCTAGAAGCTATGGATGCTAGCATAAGGTAAAATTGCCAGCATTTCTGTACAAATTTGCCTAAACGATCCTGAGAATGATGTAGGTTAGTTACTATCAAATATTTCAAAATAAAATTATGCGCAGGAGTAATCAGCTTCACCTGGAGTGTTAAATTCCTGCCTGATTCAATTGTAATGGAATTTCACACCATAGTAAACACGTCATATACTAGTTTCGTTCCACTATTGGATGTCTCTATGTGTAAATTATTTTCGAAATTGTCTATAAAGGCTATAAACGCTTCAGTAACACTTGATATAACCTGTTATAGACATAAGGTGTTCCAATTTGAAGAGCCAATGTTAACTGACAGTAAGTAACTTAATGTCAAAATATGAAAGAAATATTAATTTTTGAAATCATTTCACAAACTTTTTGGCATTTATGTGTCGAAGATAATATCAGCCCAATGCTTTGACGGCCCAATTCAATGAATCTTCTGAGTTCCTCGTCAATATGACTTCTCATCTTATCTTTCAGAACTTGAATTTTTATCGACTTGACTTGACAATTTTCTATGGGGTTTCTGAAGAGTAAGATCTACGCAAACAAGATAGAGATAATAGCTGAAAGACAAGACAAGATATCATGTTGGTCAGCCATTCAGAAGGGTCATTGAAAAATTTAACAGAGATGAACATTTTTGACACACACTTGTCAAGGGATTCAAGAGATAAATCACACAAAATAAAATATTTCTTTTATACTTTAGCATTTTGTTATTTACTGAAATCGGACTTACAAAGTATGAGCGGAACCTATAACATTTTTGTGCCAAGATCTAATGGAAACATTAATTTATTATATCATGGAAATTGGTTTAGTCGACTTTTAAGTGGTCACTAAGCATGTGTGTTGGAATTGATATGAACAATTTTAACACTGACGTATTAAGCTTCTTGAGCTAATATCATTCCAAAAACTAAGAGAGAGGAGAAAAACCAGGTCATGAGAGGATAGTAAAAAAAACTATACTCCTTGATCAACAATGTTGTTGTCTTGAACTTGAAATGAGTTAATTGTAAATAGTAAGTTCAGCAAGACTGGGAATAGTCAGTGAATAGCTGAATGTATTCATTCCATTTATAATCAACGCTAGTGAATTACCTGGTTCACAAACTTGACAAAGAGATCAATTCAAAGTCAACTAAACGAATCCAGCTATTTAGGAATAGCTGTTTTAAATAGTTTTCCCTGACGCGCATACGCCATCCTTACCTTCTGCGCATTCACAATGTGAATCCAGGTAGGTCAAAACAGGGCCGGCCGCGTGCCTAGCACCCATTAGACGGGCCCTGATTAGACCCTCTCGTTTGGAAGCCCTGATGATTTTCACCTTGGGAAACCTCTCCATGTACTCTTCCAACTGCTTCTTCAGGTGAGCTGAAACACAGAAGAGAAAGCATTTATTAATTTTGGACAAATACAGTGAAGAATTGTGAGTAAACCTTTAATTTCAAGAAAAAAATCTTCTTAGTGCTAGATTACAATCTATGTATACAAGTTAGATCTGAATCCCTAAGTTTGCAGCCCACATCAGTCATTTGAACACAACATCCATGTGAAAGATATGCCACATATTAAATTGTACATATAAATTCACACTAACGGTGATACCACACACCCCACAAACACACATTTTTGAAAAGGAACAAGATAGTTTGAATATTTGAGATAACAAGAAAAGATCTTCTCTCTCCGACGGCACGGCACGTACTAATGCGGCAGCACAAGAAAGTTTAGACAAAAGAACAGAGGAAGAAAGAAGTGACCTGCGGATGATTGAATAAGGAATTCTACCGACACACGAAACATGATGTTAAGTCAAACAGAAATAGGTAGAAACGAACATAGTACACTGGAGCAAAATAGGAGGAGCTGAGAAGAAATACATGTAAGGAGGGGAATGGTGAATTTATAATCTAATACTGAGATTAGCAGTTAAGTGATTTAAGCCTTTCCTATTGTCTGAAAACTGTTTTTTTAAACACTTTAGTCTCTGCACTAAATTCTAATTTCAATTAACTTGAGACTAAAATGAAGTGTAGAGATTACATTGTAAAAAAAGCAGTTTCCAGGTGTCAAAAACTGTATTTTTTTAATGGTAGAAAAACAGAAACAATATTGAATTCAATGAAAATATTTATAGGGTGCGTAACCACGCATTTAAAAACATACTTGGTCCTACTCTCAGAATATTCACTCGAACGAACCTACCTTGAATTTCCCCACTTTAATAAAACCATTCATGCGTGGCGAATCTAAGCATTTTTTTAAAGCTATTTCAACCAATATTCAACCACATTATTGGCTTTGAAATCAACTTGGATTGTTTCCAAAATGCTTTAGATTAAAAAGTGCAGAAAAAATATTTTCTAAACCCCGAGATAGAGATAGCAGAAAGGAGGATAATGAAAAAAATCTGGTGTAAACATCACACGACTTTCCTTATCATATTAGGAATGGAAACGGGACCAAAAGCCCCTGGTGACTTAAAGGTAACATTTATCTAAAAATTAACATCAAATTCGTAATCAGCACCTTAAAATCATTGGATTTGATATGTCACAACTCCCATCTAGGATGAATACTAAAAAAGTTAGTCCAAGCGGGTCCCCCACAAAATACCGGTAAATTGGGGCCGAGTTCAAAAAAGTTCAAGATATCAAAAAAATGATCAGAATAGACTCCTATTATTTTTTTAATCTAAGAAAATGTTGTTCTCTAACTTTTTTTGTATCTTTAACCAATTCATAGAAACGGCGCTTGCGGCCAATATTTGCGGCCCTGCGGCCGCATTCTGCGGCCGATTGCAACCAAAAGTTTCGTGGTTCGTCTGGTGTATAAAATTAATTTCCATACCAAATTTCAAGTCTCTAGCTCTTACCGTTCTTGAGATATCCTGTTCACACACACACACACAGACACACAGACACACAGACAGACGCACGGACCAATGGCTGAAAACAACTTTTTTGGTATCCTGAGGCTATGATTCGTCCAGAAATGTGAAAAACTGGGTAGGTCAAATTTTCGACGAATACAATACTTTCCTTATTATAGGATAAGGAAAGTAAAAATGTTAAGTAAAATAATAACAACAAAGACATGAAAATAATATCTCCAACTGGTGAAGTCACGTTTGCAATGACTTATTTTTCTGCGCTTATTCTTTCCATCCTGACTTTCTTTCTAAAAGGAAAGCCACAGAATGAGAGATGGCAGAAGACAGGGCGAGGCAGACATGTCCGTGCTATCACAACTTACTTGTAATTGTATTTTTATTAATATTGAAGACAGATATTAAGACGTCTGTGAGAGATGGAGTGAAGAAGTAAGAAGAGATGGCAAAAGAATCAGGGAAAAGATAAATGAAGTACATTGACATGGAGAACAACTTGAGGCTCTTTGCCATTAAGTATCAATATGGATGAGGTGTTCTTGTAATAATAATAATAATAATAAAAAAGTCAATTTAGTATTTTAGACGGCATTTATATAGAATGGATATATTTAGATAAAAAAAAACTTCAGTAGTACATTCAGTGGAAGGTACCTCTACATTTGATTTAAGTTCTGGGTTAACACAAACTGCTAAAGCCATGAATAGTGTAACGGCTGGAATAATATTATGGATCCCAAGCAATGATGTGATTATCTCTCATTTATTTGAGTACGTAACAATAATAATAGGACTCTGAGAGTGTTGGGTGGTAGAAAATGTTTTGAGCATGGTTTGACTGACCTCAGTAGCTTGATCGAAAAGGCGGCGGACTTGTACTGGAGGTCGTTGTTTCAAGTCCCAAGTTTAGCAAATATTTAGTAAAGCAAGTTAACACAAATATAATGACTTTAACTTAAATGCTTTGAGCATTAAACTCACCTGGTGGTTACCTTCAACAATTTTTTTTATTTATAACGGACAGACTTTCAACGATAGTTGAAAACTTCTGTTGAATGTGACTTCCACTGAATGTAAGTTTATTTGTGTCAACACCCATAAATTCTGGGTTACTGCTCATAATTCCAGCGATGACCATATATCACTTAACTGTCACACCAGGACTTCAGCTAAGCTACGTCTCCTGAAAAACCTTAAAAACAAACTTTCTTCAAACTTTTACGCCTCATTGAGAATTTCACTGGTTAAAGCTATTTGTAAAACAGAGGTATGGCACATGTGAGCTCAGAAACCATATAATTAAGTTGAGTCTTAAAGCGTAGGTATAGAAAGTTAACGACCACACAAAAATGTTGAACAGTGCTTATTTCAGAGGAAAATGAGCGTTAAGAGTTTCCAGTTTTCGACTGTACATATAAAGGAAAGTCTGACGCCCTCCCTAGAGAACAATTAGAGTAAAAACTCCTCCTTGGCGCACTCCAACACAATTTTCAAAATGTTTCAACTTTTATAATAGGCAATAATGTGAAATAATTTAATGAACCAGCTCTCTTCTCTTTAAAAGCAGTCATACTTTACTCTGTAGTGCATATAATTTATGAGAAATGTGTAAATAGCAATCTATTTCTTTGGTAAGTTGGAAAGTATTAGAAATAGTGGAAGTACATACAAAAGCCAAAAACTATTTCTTAGTTTATTGCAGGATGCGGCCAAATAAGTTCCACCAATAAAAAGGAAAATTTTAGAGAAAGAGATTTTTTTCAATTAAAAGATAATTATCTTAATTTTATTTTCAGACCAAGAGTTTGAACACAGTATCTTGAAGTCCGCGATGATCAATAATTTGCTGTAGACAACTTGGAAACTTCTATATGACACATTTCATCGGCCCATCAAACAAATTTAAGCGATGATGTTCAAAAATCTTGACCCACATCTACAGTCCTTTCCTGAACGTTTTGAGAGCACTATTTCCTTTCTCAAGAACTTGACTGTAATTCTATACCATTCAGTTAACAGAAAGTAAAAATTATTTAGTGAATTAGTGCTTCTACAGTAATTCTACACTATACTTGCATCGGGTTTTCTTTACTGTACTTCTTCAAAATCTATAACCCCAAAAATTGGATGAGCAACTTGGCCATTCTTGAGCACCAAAAAGAGAGAATGAGAGATGGAAGAAAAAACTAAAGAAATAACGAAGCCCACGTCAAAAAGTCACTGGCACAGAGATGAAACTCTTTTGACGAACAGAAACCAAGAGAAAGCTATGCATAGCAAATGAGATTCCGAATTCCACATTCGTTTCTTTTATCCATCAATTTGCTTTTTGCTGTCTGGCTAGAGGATGAAGAGCTTCCGCAGGTGATTATCACAGAGACCCAAATCAGATAAGGGGAATGATGAAAATGGGAAAATGAGGGAATGTTTCGTCAAATTAAAACACGTGAGGAATAATGTGTCGGAATGAGATGGAACACAGGATGATTGGATGGAAAAATAAATGGGATTTTGTTTTCCCATTCAATATGTGTGGGAGGAATATTTTGCTTCTTATTGAATGTCAGCCATTGTGTCATTGTATTCAAAATTCAACTATCAATATTATAATCAATAATAGTTTTTTGCCAGCTTTCTAGGTGTAATGTTTGAGTTCGATCCTCAGGTTCGGTAGAATTTTCTATTAAAAAAAAATCTGTACACTTCGAACTTCCGACGTAAAAATACGTGAGGCTGGCATTTCAAGCCCACCCAATGATAGCTTCTATTTATTATTCTCAACGTTTCTTTAACATCTAGGTCAATCGAGCGGGACTTCTAATTTTTAATATCCACAAAAATATAAATTCACACCTACCTACAAAGACAAAATAGGTTTAAACCATTTCCTTTCTCTACCAAAAAGAACGAAACAGCAAGAAATAAATTTGAAAGTCTCACTACCACGTAAAAATCAAATAAATAATTCCTACAGAATAAGATACTACTATGCATGGGTAAAGCAGGTAACATAAATAGGAAGAACTCCCGGTTATAAAAAAAAACCTTAAACCCAAAATTGAAAAACCTAGGGAAGTGAAAACAGAAGGCTGGCATTGTGAAATGAATCGCCACTGTCATAACTCGCATAAAAGAAGGCTTTTCCTCCGTAATCTCTATTGTTACATGCTTTGAATTATGCATTTATTTATGTAGAAAAAAAAAATTAAGCAGTTTTGAGTAGGGGTAAAATAGATAATCCCCCCTATATGTTCGGAAGAAAAAGGGAAATATTATAAATAAAAAACAACCAGAATCAAAAACCGACCTCAGTAGCTTGATCGATAACGCGGCGGACTTGTAACCTGGAAGTCGGTGGTTCAGGTCCCGGTTTCAGCGTGGATTTAGTAAAGCGAGTTTGAGTAGTTGTGATATCACGGAAGTGATTAACCTAAATATGATGAAAAACTAGAAGAACCAAAAGACCAACTCCAGTCAGCACAAAAATTTTCCAATGACAAATTTTCGTTGCTAATTCCAAATTCGGGCGAACATTGTATTCTTCGAACGACAAAAAAAAGATAAATGTTAAAAAAAGTATGATTTCTTTGTGGTGAAGGACAAAATTTCTTCACAATGTTTGTGGGTAGCGCAGCATTACTAAGAATCTCCTTTACTTTTCCAAATTATTTTACATTATTCTTTATACTCTATTGATGCCGCCACTGGTCGTTACTCACACAGGAAATAACTCATTTTTCCTCTTGAGGTATTTTTTCTATTTTTCGGACATCCAAGTACAGAGCAGAAGATTTCTACGCCGCTGGGGATCGAACCCTGCTCACCGTGCGTACAAGCCTCGTGCGCTAAACCACTCTACTACGGATATTACTCTTCGAGCGAAAGATACAGAACACAGAGCTCATAAAACAATAAAACACAAGCGTTGAATTATTGTATTAACCCGACAACCATCAAGGGAAACTCAGGGCTCATTAAGTATAACCGGAAGATGTAGGCATTAAAAGGAAAATCTGCCCCAAGAGATAAAAAAATGCTATGTAAGTCACGATATCTCTGTTTGCTCGTATCTACAGGGTGGATCACTATCTCACTGGACTACAGGGTGACTACACTGGACTTGTATGTATTTCGCTTTGATAACCGACCTCAGTGGCTTGATCGATAAGGCGGCGGACTTGTAACCTGGAGGTCGGTGGTTCAAGTCATTGTTTCGGCGTGGATTAAGTAAAGCTATTTTGAGTGGTTGAGATATTATCACGAAAGTGATAAACACGAATATGATACTCTTTATTCTCTTTCATATCCTGCCTGCCACTTTGCTATATTTTCACTACTCTCTCTTGTGAATTATTTTTCATAAAACTTTCATGAGAGTTCTTCTTTCTTTCTAAGAGCCAGAGTGTTTCTCTCCATCTGAGTAATAGTTATTAATAAAGAGCTAAAGAACATGAAAAAAAACATTTATAAAAGGGAAATATATTTTATATTATTATTTGATAGAACTATGGTTCCCTGACATTAAGCCCGTCAACTAGCGCCAGCCAACCGGCTTATATTAACACGAAACAGAGTTTATATGTATTTTGTTTTATTGTTAAACTCTTCTTTGAATTGAATCTATGTAATGTATCTACAAAATCTATCGCCAAATTCTCATTAGTAGATACTTATTTCTAGTTACTTTCCGTGTTACTTTCCGTCTCTCATTTCTAGTTACTTTCTGTGTGCATGATGGTTCGGTCATGGTGGTGAAAGGAATGATGGGGGATAAGCCCTGTGATGGACGCCCAGAAGCAATTTCCTGGACTCCTTCCGAGTCCTGTGTGTGGTTTTATTGTGTGGTGTTGCTCATGTATATTATGTATTTTCACTAGTGAAAATATTTCTTAAAATTCGGAATAAAATCAGGAACATTCAATTTTGATGTTATGCTATTTCTAGATAACAACTTGAGAAGTGTTGAACATCCCCTGAACTCAAGCAAAATGATTAGCTACAAAAAAGTGCCTACACAGCAACATATCTCATAATCTAATTTTCTTTTCTTATCCTACCACCTTGTATGAAATAGGAACTGACAAAAATGAAAAGGATGTAAGATTTTTTTCTTTACCTTTCCTTCCATTGTAATAAAATTTAGAACATTTTTTAGACAGTATGTTGTGTTTTTCTTGTTTACAAGAGGCTCGAAACAGAAAACAGCACAGTTTTCGAAGGAGCCCAAAATAAATTTAACCTGCATTTTTTGTAAATATCATGTGTTTTTAAAAGGCCGATCGTTCAGGTGACGGACTCGTAGCCTGGAGATCGATGGTTCAAGTCCCAAAAAGGTTAAATTTTACTCAGGTGGGTTTTTGTGAGATCACTCTCATGATTAACTAACCTTTATTGGCATTTATCGATAGTTTAGAGAGATTTGAGTTGAAGAAAGACATGGATTTGGTATGAGGCTCGGATGAGAACATGAAAACAGAAAACACAAAGCTTCAACAGGTGTTTTTGAAAGAGGAAGAAACAATAACCATGAGAAATAAGAGAAGAAATATGTAACGGGAAATATACGAAAGGTTTGCTGGAAAATGGAATCCAATTGATTATGCCACCATGATTATTTCCCGATTTTCAAAAAAAAACAGTTCTCGTTCATTCTTCATCATTCGGTAAAAATGAAAAATGAAAAAAAAAAAAAAAAAAAAAAAAAAAAACACACACAACGAACAAAAAAGCAACAACAGTAGAATTTGATTTGTTTTTTTTTGTCAGGATATTGAAGATTTCTGGGATTCCTTTATTTACCCGTAAAATTTAATTTTAAAGGATTTCTATGACATTTTTTGAGTAAATTCGTTAACATATTAATTTATGTGAATCACAATAGTGATATGACAGTTACCCGCTCGCCTTACTATAGTTATATAACAGTTACCTGCTCGCCTTACTACATTTTTGTAGTACTGAGGACTCGAACCACAAACATACAGGTTACCTTATTGATCTACCTGCTGCGATGGATTTTAAAAAAATTGTGTTAAATAGATTTTACAATGTGTTGTCTAACGCAACTGATTTGAAACCCGAGATTTACAGTACCATGTGCGTTTCAGTAGATTGGTCGATAAGGTGCCAGACTTGTAACCTAGAGGTCGGTGGTTCAAGTCCCGGTTTCGGCGTAGATTTAGTAAAGCGAGTTTGAGTAGTTATGATATCACGGATGTGATTAACACAAATATGATAACATACTATGATCGTTTCAATATGCTTTTCATGGGTTTAAAGTGGGTATTGTTCGTTAAATTGAACCAGAATTTCAGTTTAATTCAACGCCAAAATAAATTCCCACAGTTTCCTTATGCTTATCTTCTTGAGATACAGTCACAAGAGTAATGATAGAAGATAAGTCTTTATGCTTAACCTTTAAGGGAAGACAATCATAAACTTCATTCATATAAACCCATTTTTTTCGCTGTTAAATTTAAGTACTAACCTAATATAGATCTGATAGAGATCGGTGTGAGAATTGGGGCTTCTCTTGTGGGACTTCAACCAGTTTATAACAACAAACAATAAATAAGTAAAATTGATGTTTCATTTTAATCATACTGTCGCAGTATGCATAGTTGTACACAATATAAATGTCACAGTGTTGAATTTATTGAAATGAATAAAATACTCTTTTCTTCCTGCAAGAATGAGACTAAGGATTCCCTATATTCTCACAGTCTAAACAAAGTCTAAATTATTGGTGTACGTATAAAATACATGACCAAAAATGTACAATCCCGTAAAAATTCATACAAATGGCCTAATTCAGTACAAATACAAAACTTTCATTGATGAACAAAGACCTTATTCAAACTTTTATCTTCACACCACAGAGGGTTACTTTACAACTCACACTTCCACACCATACGCTTTCAAAGCTTGGCACACACTCAATTCCACTCCTTATAAATACTGTGTACATTAGGTACATACTACTGGCTCTGTGTGTTTTGCACCTAGTAAATACCTACTATAATGTAGCACACAGTTTTTTTAGAGTTTGAGGTACATTTTATGTTATTAAAAAAAAATTCTCTCTCTCACTCTCTCTCTCTCTCTCTCTCTCTCTCTCTCTCTCTCTCTCTCTCTCTCTCTCTCTCTCTCTCTCTCTCTCTTTCTCTCCCTCTCTCTCTAACATAAAAAATCGCGTTTCGTAAAAATGAACACGACGTCTGTAAAAAAAATAATAATAAAAATAACAAAAAGAATGTATGTAATGTGTGTCCTGCGTATGTAGCTTCTACCTTCATAAGGCGAGGCCGAACACTTATTTCCACGAGAAAAAAAACATTGAGACTAATTAGTACACAAGTTAGCCTCGAGAGCTTTCTCTGAAATCTCTCCAACCGAGATGAAAAAAAAAAGAAAACATGGTCTGGGGCTCTCAGTTACCTTGGTTTTGACCATTACATTTGATGGAATTGCGTGCTGGTGAAATTACGTACTATCTTGTATTTTTTAGAACGCCTGTCCTTTTATGCTTTAGAATTACCTTTTTTACATTTTGAAAATTTCAAAGATGATACAATTATGAACAATGGAGGACAAAGTGTACACTGTCTTTCTCTCCCTTCTCTTCTTTCTCTCTCTGGACAGACTGACGTCCTTCCTCCTCTCTCTTTCTCTCTCTCTCTCTTCTCTCCTCTTTTTCTCTCCTCTCTCTCTCTTTCTCTCTCTCTTCTCTTCTCTCTCTCTCTCTCTCTCTCTTCTCTCTCTCTTCTCTCTCTCTCTCTCTCTTCTCTCTCCTCTTTCTCTCTCTCTCTTTCCTCTCTCCTCTTTCTCTCTCTCTTTCTCTCTCTCTTTCTCCCCTCTCTCTCTCCCCTCTCTCTCTCCCTCTCTCTCTCTCCCCTCTCTCTCTCCCCTCTCTCTCTCCCCTCTCTCTCCCCTCTCTCTCTCCCCTCTTTCTCTCATTTCTCTCCCTCCTCTCTCCTCTCACTCTTCCTTCTTTCTCTCTCTCTCCTCTTTCACTCGCTTTCTCTTTTTCTCTTTATTTCTTTCTCTCTTGAGTTTCACTTTTCACTCTCACATATATCCTTAGGTAGCCCTTTATACATGAAAACATGTATGAATTCATAGTACGTGTCCAGTGAATAAGAAGACACGTTCATTTACGAGAGGGGTAAGCAGAGAAAAATGGGCTGGAGATATGAAGGGAGGACAAAGGAGAGAGAAAGAGTAAGAGGGAGAGAGTGAAAGAGGACGAAAAAGAGATAGAGAGAGAGGCATGACCCTTAGTGTATGGAAATATTGTAAGGCTTATTTGCATAAATAAAATATATGTACGCAGCATCACCAAGGTACAAAGAGTAGCCTCTTCGTATCCCTTTAGCTGTCTAACTTTTAAACTATCTCTTTTCTTGGTTTTTAACGTAGAGGAAAAGCAAAGAGAGTAGATCTTTTTTCCCCAACAAAATTATGTAGTTTTTCTTTAAAGATCAACAATATAATTACATTTAGAGGTAGATTTAAACTTAAGTTTTATACTCATTCTAATGTCATTTTTCAATTTTTTAATACTTATAGGAGAATAAATTCTACTTTTTAGATGTCTTGAGTCTAGACTTTCAAAAGGCTATGCTTTCTGCTTTTAAAGTACTAATCTCAGGTTACCATTTACATCTAGTGTTGTTCATACAATTCATAATAACATTCATAACACTAGGGTTTACACAAGTATAGAAAAATAAACTAAAAGATATTGAATTCTTTTTTTTCTGACGGGTCATAATTATATGTCAAGACACTTTGTCGAATAATATAATAATATTTATTTTATTTCCAATGTTTAATTAAAGGTGACTTTTTATGTGAAAATAGGAATAACCCGTGAATTTGTAAATAAAATGAAAATTATTTCAATATCTTTATAACGAAGAGGTTGAAATAGTATTAACTTTAATAGAAGAGGAAAAAGAAATAGTATTAACTTTAATAGAAGAGGAAAAAGAAAGACAACATGAATAATGGTCATTTCGCTCTTTTTTTTATGTTTCTTTCAAAGGAAGAAGGAACTATGGAACTACCTATGAAAGCCACAACTTACTTGAAACGTAAGTAATTTGTTTGAAAACCTTAGTAATAGTAATGTTTTATTTGTACAGAATCAAAAAGTACATGATACAATGGTCAATATTAAGAATACTTAAAATAAGTTTTAATTGAAAATTAAGCTAAAACCTTTAACCGAGGAGAGAGTTCTGCATTAAAAATTATTGATGTTTACGTTATTAAATAGCAAGTATGATAGAATACAATTTAAAAGCACTACTTATTGAAAGCTTAACATAAAGTTCAAATTCTTCATTGCACATTGAATAAGTATTTAGGTACTATAGATAGAAGGCGTGCATACAAATTTTCATTCCAATACCTACTGGAATCCATACATTTTCACCACTTCTATGTATTATGTATAATAATTTTTGTCTGCTATCTCTCTTTTGTCCTCACTCCTTTGAGTTCCCTACATCGCTTTCAGACGCTTTCTTTTCGTTCCTGTTGTGACAAGAAAAATTGTTTTTACAAGTGTAGTGGGAGGGTGAATCTACCTGGCATGACAGTATGATTAAGCGTGCAGTGAGGAATATGTGAGACAGAGAGATACAGATGACAAGGGTGCGAGCGGGAGGGAAGACGAGAGGAGGCCAAGGGTAAGAGTAGCAACATACTTAACCTTTCAGAGAGAGAAGAGTTAAGTACAGGTGGGAAAAGAGAACCTTGAGGGACACTTAAGTGAAATCAATGTGTCAGAGCACTCGACCTCCCCTGAAGTGTTGAGACGGGATATTTTGTCAAACTTTCATTTACAGATATGTTGGAAACAGTAGCTACAAAAAACTACAGATATTTAAGAAGAGAAATTCTCTTAATAACACTATGATAAATATGATATTGACAATAACATAGAATAATGGATCGAGATTCACGATTTTTTGTTTGTTTGAATTGAGTTTCAGAACAAATAGTTGAAGTTCCCAATACAATTTTGAGAAGAAGGAGAAATACTTGAGGTGTATGCGGTTCAAACACTATGAAAGCTTTAAGGATTTTTACAAATGCGAATAATCAGGGGATCGTTCAAATCCCATGATTCAGGAATATAAATCAGAAATTTTAAAATAAAAATATATAATTATTATCCACCACAACTTGAAATTACAAAGTTACATGATTTTTGATGATGTTATATGTCAGGAACTTCACATGAACTCAGTAACGGGATGTAAAACATAGATTAGAAAGAAGTTGACAATGATGAAAAAATGTCTTCATCAGATAATTTACACTACTGCAATAATGGTGACCTCAAGTAATTTACAATACTGTAATAATGGTGGCCTCAATGCATGTCTGAAATTTTAATCAGGAGTGATGGGAAGGGAAAAAGTGTGTTTCTTTTAACAACCGCTGTATTTCTGGAAAATATTTCGCTATTTGACAGTACACTCATACTGTTAAATAGAGTCTTACCATAGGTCATCTTGTAAATATGTACACTGAAATGCATGAGCTGACTATTAGGGCGAAATTAATAGACAAATTCTATATAACAAGTCACTGCTAAGCGTCGGTTTTCCCTATCCTACACAGTACGCAGTCCGTGGCTTAGCGCCACAATGGTATTACAAAAACGTCTATTAATTCCGCCCTTAGTCTACAAGTCAAGACACCCTGTATTTTCGTACACTCAGACATATTTCTGACAGAACTCACGGAATAACAATCCATGAAATAGATGCATGACATTATGCAACATCTTAGCAAATCTTCCATGCTCTTCATGAGACTCCATGCATCACTAAAAATCAACTTTCAGGACCTTGTTTCCATTCGCGAAACCAATGCGTAGTCTTTTTTTCTATTGGACCTTAGGTCTAAAAATATAAAATAAAATATAAAATTAAGTTTTTTACTTTCCTTATTTTTATAATAGAGTAAGATAGGGTAATTGTGAAAAATAGGTAGTTCCCGTTAAAATTGAAATTTTTACATTTTTTTTTTTAATGACAATACACCCTGTATATAATTCATACTCGGATGCATAGCTGATGGGCAGTCGACAAGACTTGTGTTGACTTTTATTTTATAATTTTCATATTCCGAAAGAGGAAAACTCGTGGTGGATGTGCCGTACGATCCAGAATATTTCTTGCCCTAATGGTTTGACAAAACAGAAGGGCTCGTGGTTAGCAGAGGAACTATTCCTTTGTATTTGCTTTGTAATAAAAAGTCTACAAAGCTTTGTGTACATAAAGCATCAGAAAAAAGTCTGGTAAACATTTCGAGCATACATAAAAAAAAGATACGTCGGTTGGGATCATAAAAAAGTCAAACGCTTCTACTTTAAAGTTGAAAAGAGAAATTCTTTGAATGACTCCCAGCGTTTTTGAAAATGTCGTAGCCAGAACAATCTTAACGGCGGATTTTTCTCTCTACCTCTACATCCCTTTCATTTTTGAGTATTCATTTAATTAAAGAAATAAGAGGTAGGCCGTCTTGTACTTTTTCTTTTGAATATATTTTTCTGACTATTCCTTGATGCAGACTTGAAAAGACTGGGGTCCCATTTTTGTATTATTCCTTCACGATAGTTAATTTCCATAAAAGAAAAAAGCACTCCTGCTTGTATGAAACATAATATGTTTCATTGAAGACGGGTCTGTGTATTAATTTCTAGTATTTTTTGTTTGTTCATCTGGGTTTAACGTCACGAGAGTTTTACCAAACATGGGCAAATGACCTTTTTTTGTTTTGGAATTCAGCAAATTTAGTACCCCCGGAACTACAATGTATTACTATGGTAAATGACCTGGCTCCTTAAATTAACCTTTTAAGTGGGGCATGGAATAGCCAGGATCCCGATTGCTATAATGAAAATTGATGGATTCGAAACCGTAACGTTCACATATCCATGATCCCACCACGCTGGACGTTGCTTAATTTCAGTGGTCGGATGGGAAATGTTGGCCATCCCCGCTGGCTTCTAATAGTTTCATAGATTTTATTATAAATGGACAAAAGCTTTCAATAGATACTTTGTTTCAATTATTCTACCCAAGTTTAAACATATTAAATTGTATAAAGTCAAAACCTTTATACACTAGGGAAGTATTGTGTCACTTCTCGCCCATCAGAAGGGAGGCACATTACGGGATGGGCAAGCTACAAAACAGACCACAAGCGTCTACAGTAGCTCCTGTTCCATGGGTACGAAATGAAAAAGGCTGTGAAATACTCATCTTTTAAATGAAAAATAAGTAATTCGGTCAAAGTTGGTTGTTAAAATGTCTCTGTAAATATATCCACGTAATATAACTTCTTCTTTCTGTAGGTACTATATGTATACTTACTATATACTTCTATATACAACGTACTATATACTTATTTCTCTAAGTAAGTAAACAAGACTTGATTGAAATTGTTACAGAAAAAAAATCTTACAGAGAAATGAAATCTTCTAGGAATCGTTTGAACGAGGAGAAGAGGCGTTTATTATAACCCCGAGAAAGTCAGGAGCACCAGCTTCATACATCACAAAAGTTCAAGACCTTTCTGAAAACCACAAGTGCTTTCGATAAGAAAGCGTCCCTTTGCAGTGATGATGAAAATTGTGTCCAAGTCAACATGGGATAGATTAACCACATAAGAGCGGTCTGCAATTGAACGATGAAGGCAAAACCATAGTGTCTGAAGGAAAGAGATGTTACGATCTGTACGACAGAGAAAAGTGAGAATTAAAATTCAAAAAGCCAGCATCGCATAAAATGGCACGTTGAATGCACCAATTCTCATTCAGTCACTGAAGTGCTGCAACGTCCAGCGAGACTAGGACTTGGATGGGTGACCATTCAAATACAAACCCTCGTGATGCTGGCTATTCCCGGCCCCACTCAGCTTTTGATTGTTTTGTAATTTAATAGTTCTTTATTGACGTTGTTATTTATTTTATCATTTTTATGCAATCCCAGAGCTCAATTAATTTATTTTTACTATCTTCATATTTTTCTAAATAATATAATTTGTTTCTTGTTACATATCTATAATAAAGCCTGATCTAAATGGTTCATAACGAATGAGAAAAATCGTACGATGGACCAACTAAGTGCATTGAAGATGAAAGCGAGACGATAGTGTGTGACTCTCTGAGTGAGGATGTTACGATTTTGAGGACAAACTATTTTAAACGGTTAAAAAATACGTTACACACGTTAGAAGTAGCCTCCAGCAATCATGACGAACAATGAGTTCAACGGCTCAGTAGTCCCTTCACAGAAAAATCTCTGTTTTTTTATGGGCAAAAAATTCAACATTTTTAATTCACATCAAATAAAACTTTTGTTGCTCGTGAAATATGAATTAGGGTAGCTTCGTATAACTTCTGACTCCTGTACAATATTAATGAGGATTTTCAAGTAAATAATTTAAATAGGTAGTTAGGAAAGTTTGGCGCGAATTATAAATAATTACCGCCTTATTGAAATTTGTTTCCTTAAAACGGATGTTGTTGCTTTAACTTTTCTTTTTCGCGAGTAGTATTTTTGCATCTAGTCTGCTTCCTACTGAGAAGTACACCATGGGAATTTGAAAGGTTTTTAACTACTGAAATTTTGAGTTGGAATAGAGCTGTCTATTGAAAATGTATAGTTTGTAAATTTGTGAGTTTAGAGATATAAAATCTAAATAAAAAAAAACGTCGAGAAAAATAATCATTCTAAAACAATGATTTTTTTATATAATTATATTTTGCTAAAATATTAATTACTTTTTAACTACTTCTGATATTATTTTTAACATTATTTTATTTTTATCACTGTATATTTATTGACATTGTAAATAGGGCTATTCCCGTAAATATACTTCCCTACACCGGGTATTTATCATCATTACTATTATTAAAATTGACGGTTAAAAGTAACACTCCGTCGTAATAAAACCAATTAACCATGCACTTGGAAGTGACGGCAAACAAAAACAAAAAAATCAGAATATTGCTATTTAACAAAGATTTTTTTCTTTTAATTAATGTTAATTATTGTTCAATCGCCAAGGGATTTTAGCGCAGTGGTCTTCTAACCGGTGGGTAGGCTTTCGAATCCTGAGCACGTCCAAAATTTTATCATGGTGTATCAAGAAGGGATCATTGTTACAAACATTTGTGATCAACTTGACAGAAACCATAAAGGCCGTAGAGCGCTGTGCCGGCAGGAAAAATCCAGGGATATCAAAACCGTAGAAAATATTAACGAAACAGAACAAAATGTAAATGTCGGGATATCCCAAACTCTCAGACGGGTTCTTTCTCAAACGACCCTTTCTGAAAAATGAGAAACCCCACAAGAAGGACGTAAAAATGAGATGTAAATTTATAATAATATGCAAATAGAATTCTTATGGTTAAACATTTTTTCATCCCAAAAATAATTCCATTTTTCCATTATCTTCCTCTCGTGAAAAAGAGATTTGTAACAGAAATATATTTTGTTATTTATTCATTTCATATTTCCATTTTTAAGTTTAAAAAATATATATATTTAAGTATTCCAAGATTTAAATTCTTTTCGTGAATTCTTTTACGTAATCTCTGTAGAAAAGTCAGTTAGGCAGGATAGGAAGGGAAATGTCACACAATAATATTAAAATATATACAGAGTGTCCACTTTTAATGTGCGCCATAGGAAAAATACATGTAAAAACAGTTTTTCTTGTCTCAAAAGTCGCCATTAAGTATTTTAATAAAACCAAATATGTTTACTCATGCATTTTTATCTGAAGAATCCACTGGTGGTAATTTCATACACCTGGGACTTACAGTTAAAAAGTTAAGGGTTCGAAACCAGAGAAATGTGTTATGTTTGAAACTCAACATTTTTGTACAATTGGATACTCTATTTTATGTATTTTTCACGAGAAATTGATTTGTAATATTTTCAATTACCTGGGGTTTACAGTTAAAAAGTTCTGGGTTCGAAACCGAGTAATTGCGTTATGTTTGAAACTCAATATTTTCCTACACCTGGATACCTACCTGGTTTCTGGTTTTACTAACTGTTATACCCTATTTTAGCATTCTTTAACTTTATTTGTGTATTTTTTCAATAGATATAACGATTTCTGCTTCTTTTGTCCGAAGAAGACCTACTGAAAAAAGGCGTGTTTTAACTTGAATTCATGACTTTGTAAAAAAGAACAACTGATAATCAGTTTATGGTTTACTTACTAAATCAGTTTACTTACTGATATTGAAGTTAGATTCGATTTTCAAAGATATCTCCATCAGCAGCAACACAATATCCCAATCTGTCGTAAAATTCATTGAGAACATTTGCCAATTGACGTGCTGTTATGTTGTTGCATGCTTGGGTGATGGCATCTTTCAATGCCTCTACATTGGGGTATGTTTTACTTTCGTGATAAAGTATTGCTTTTAGGTAACCCCAAAGAAAAAATCATTTGGTGATAGATCGGGTGATCTTGCTGCCCAATCAATATCACCATTGTGAGCTATCACCCTTCCTGGAAATGCTGCTTGTAAAAACTCTTTGACTAATCTTGAGTTGTGGGCTGGACAACCGTCCATTTGAAAAAAAAAATTCTCTTTCACCAACAACATTTGTGATTCAGGACCAATAACCAATAGGAAGGGCATCCAGCCGTAAAAAATGTGCCAAAACCAATCAACCTCAACTATGAGGTTGAACAACGTCGACCCTGCTTGAGCGGGATAAGACAGAGTAAAAGAAGAAGAAGAAGAATGTGTTGTCCTACTATTCCTGCCCACATGTTTACTTTTTGTGGGTACTGAGTATGAGGCTGTACCAAGAGTAAAGGATTTTCTTTGGCACATATCCGTGAGTTTTGAAAATTGGGAGCGTGTGTCAGATTTAAACTAGATTTGTCTGAAAATCGAATCTAACTTCAATATCAGTAAGTACCTACCCATAAACTGATTATCAGTTGTCCTTTTTTACAAAGTCATGAATTCAAGTTTAAAACACGCCTTTTTTCAGTAGGTCTTCTTCGGACAAAAGAAGTAGAAATCGTTATATCTATTGAAAAAATACACTAATAAAGTTAAAGAATGCTAAAATAGGGTATAACAGTTAGTAAAACCAGAAACCAGGTAGGTATCCAGGTGTAGGAAAATATTGAGTTTCAAACATAACGCAATTACTCGGTTTCGAACCCAGAACTTTTTGACTGTAAACCCCAGGTAATTGAAAATATTACCAATCGATTTTTCGTGAAAAAATACATAAAATAGAGTATCCAATTGTACAAAAATGTTGAGTTTCAAACATAACACATTTCTCGGATTTCGAACCCTTAACTTTTTAACTGTAAGTCCCAGGTGTATGAAATTACCACCAGTGGATTCTTCAGATAAAAATACATGAGTTAACATATTTGGTTTAGTTAATATACTTAATGGCGACTTTTGAGACAAGAAAAACTGTTTTTACATGTATTTTTCCTATGGCGCACATTAAAAGTGGACAGTCTGTATATACAGTTTTGTGTTTATCAATGGCACACAGAAAATAATTAAATTGAACGATAGATAACATTGATCAACATAACATTAACCTTGAATTTTACATAGAGTCAAACTTTCTATTGTCAAATCTGTTTCTGTGTTATGGAACTACACGATTTTTTTTATTAGTACTACAACACATTTAAAAAATAATAAAATAAAATGTGTTAATGTTTACACTAAATATACTTGCTACAAGAATAAAATGTGAAATACCCAAAAATATGTTAAGTTAAAATGAAAAAAAAAAAAATGACAATGCTCGTAACAAAGTATCTACAACTACTCAAACTTGCCTTACTAAAACTTTGCTAAATTAGGGACTCGAACCCTCGACTTACAGATTGAGTACACCATCTTATCGATAGAGCTACTGAGGTACACGAATCAAGTTATTCTCATTATAAATGGATGACATGAGCTTTGGATCGGATTCCGCTCAATGCTTGGATTTTTTCTCTTTATTTGAGCAGGTGACCACATAAACAAATCATCATATTTTTGTAAATCACTTTCGTGATATCACAACTACTCCAACTCGCTTTACTAAATCCACGCTGAAACCGGGACTTGAATTACCGACCTCCAGGTTTCAAGTTCACTGCCTTATCGATCAAGCTAATGAGGTCGGTCATAATTAAGACTGAGACTGAGGAACAAGTGTGACAAACATTTGAATAACAACGTTAACATTTCTATTTCCTTATCTTCCAACAAGAACACCCTGTTTATTTGACTTTTACTTTTCCGGACTACAATAAGGTTTGCATGTTGTACTTATTGATTAACACAAAAATTCCCTGTACATGCCAAGTGTATACAATTATACAAGTTTAATGAACAATATACAGTAAGCATTGGTTAAGTACCTGAGTATAAATTACAATTGTACGAAAACATTTAGCATATAATTATTGCATTGTTACTTAATGTATAATTACAAGTAGTGTATTAAACTACATGACTATTGACCTTGTACCTACTTTTAGTCTCTTCTGGTAGCTCAGTGGTCAAGGCGTCTGACTGGTAATCCAGAGGACGCAGGTTTGAAATCCACCCGGGACATGAAAAGATATCCTCCTATATGGGATTTTGGCCGCACTAAAACACGCCTTAAGATAATGGGATTCATTAAGCTAATCGGGAACATAAATAAGGCGATATAATTATAACTATTTTTTTACAATACATTTGGCAAGCTTAAATTACAATTCAGAGGTTGCCTAAAAATTTGGACATTTGGGCATGCTGAAAATACAATATTAAATTTCATGTTGGAAGGTACAAGTGGTGCTTTCATGTGACAGTGAAAGTCAGTTATACTATGCTATCGAAAACATCAAATATTTGCATTCAGAAGGCGTGCAATGAGGTGTTGCTATGACAGGTGACAGCCAGTTGTCACTTAGAATGAAATCCCTTCGTATTGTCATTCAGGCTATGTATACAAAACAGCTTATTTGTTGTATCCGCTCAGAAAAGGCTGTCTTACTGTAGGAGGTTCTGACAACATTTACATATAGGTATGAATGACAAAGTAAAATGAATAATGAAGTATAAAGTACCTGCGTACACAACGAAAGGTATTCTAAAGGTTCACGAAAATAGTAATAAAAAAAACGCTTGCATACGAGTCTGCAACCATTGGGACATTTTCATCTTTACTATTCAAGGTCTAAAACTTAACTGACCAAATTTCGTATTGTGCGCATGACACATACTTTAATACACATAATTTAATATTTCGTTACATAATTTCGTCACATAATTTCGTTACATAATTTTGTCACATAATTTCGTTACATAATTTTGGTTATGTGCCAGAGCAAAGACATGAAAATGTCAATTTGATATTTCGTTACATAATTTCGTTACATAATTTCGTCACATAATTTCGTTACATAATTTTGGTTATGTGCCAGAGCAAAGACATGAAAATGTCAAAAATGGTGTTGGTCATGAAAGAACGAAATAAAATTCATATATTTTTCGATTTTTAGTTTTTCATGAGAAACCCAGGGTCGACTGTTCTCGGAAGTAACAGCCTAAAATAATCATTGATAACAAGTGCGTCCTTCTACGGATAAACACTTGTGAGGACAAGCGAACTCCTGCTGACTTAATATAAGGAGAATGGGAATTCAGCATGACATAGGGGGGGACTTCATAAGAGAGGTAGAGAGTCAGCATGACATACGGGGGCACATGCATAGAGCCAAGGATAAGGAGGATGCTTCAGCGCTCGCTCGATGAAAAGCTAACAAAAAAGAAGGGATATTTTTTCAACTTTTTTTCCCCCATTTCGGTCTTTCTGAAGGGCTCATTGAAAACAGAAATTGCGGTAACATTACGATAATTTAGCTTTTTTTTTCAAGTGCCTCGCTTGCGTTTTGAGTACACTTGAGGCTGATTAATTATATCAACTGAGTATAATATATTTATGTCATTTGTCTCTTTTTTTCTGTGTTACTTGACATCTCTCATCTAGTTCATACGAGACGGTGCGGAGATGTTATTCTCCATTCGCTGTGGAAACTCACAAAACAGCTACCCACATTAAACTCACCCAGCCTGTGTTGGACCGGGGATAGGCAGCATCGCGGGAGTTCGAATTTGAATGGTCACCCATCTTGATTGCTAAAATTCACTTTAAAATGTTGGAAACACAGAGGGAAATGTAAATCTCCTCCACCTCTTTTAAGAATGTGGTTGATAAATAATTACCTAACTATAAATCTACTTATAAAAAAGGTACATAAGTACTTTGCGAATCGAACCATCGCTTTAAATACTTTTGTTTTAATTGGGTTTAACGTCTCTTTCAACTGCATGGTCATAAATAACGACGGGGGTTTTTCCTCCTTTCATACACTGAAAATTCACAAACCTGCTACTCAAATTAACCTCACCTGCAAAATCGTACCACCTACCTACATTAATTCCTAATAAAAAGAGAAACATATAAATATGCATAAATCCCCTTTCATCAAAGCCATGTCCTTATTTAATGAGACAAATCAGTAATGATTGTCCTCTCAGGTCACTTATTGCTGTTATTTAGTGACACACAAAATCTCGTGTGAATCGGATAACAGTGTAGACGTTAGTTAAAAATAAATTAATATTCACTTCTTCAGTGACAAAACGAGAACTGAAAGTCCTGATTTGAGCTATGGGGGGAAGGCTTTACGCTCCACTCGCTGGGAATCATGCCATTTACCCACATTTACCTTACAAAGACACCAGCACCATCAACAACAAATGCTGGAACGTCAAATCCTGAAAGTGATTAACCTCAATTGTGTGCGACGTTGGCAACCTGTGACGTGACGTTAGTTTTTACACTCTGATAATGATGCACATCATAAAGTTAAGTAGGATAAATGAAAAGCCAGACGACCCCGTCAAAATATTTAATCTTCATTAGACCGAACGAAGGGATGGAGAAATAACGCGAGAGAAAAAGAGACAGACACTTATTCTGTCCCTGAGATAAAGAAGAGAGGGACACTCATTCTGTCCCTGAGATAAAGGAGGAAGAAAACTCATTCTATCCATGAGATAAAGAAGAGTAGGACACACACATTAATTCTGTTCCTGAGATAAAGAAGGGAAAGACACTCATTCGTCCCTGAGATAAAGGAGGGAGGGACAGACACTCATTCTGTTCATGAGATAAAGGAGGAAGGGAAACTAGTTATATCCCTGAGATAAAGAAGAGAGGGAGAGACACTCATTCTGTTCCTGTGATAAAGGAGTAACAGACAATCATTCTGTTCCCGAGACAAAGAAGAGAGTGACAGACACTCATTATATCCCTGAGATAAAAGAGGAAGGGACACTCGTTCTATCCCTAAGACAAAGAAGAGAGGGACACTCGTTATATCCCTCAGATAAGGGAGGGAGGGACAGACACTCATTCTGTTCCTGAGATAAAGGAGGAAGGGAAACTAGTTATATCCCTGAGATAAAGAAGAGAGGGAAAGACACTCATTCTGTTCCTGTGATAAAGGAGGAACAGAAAATCATTCTGTTCCTGTGATAAAGGAGGAACAGACAATCATTCTGTTCCCGAGACAAAGAAGAGAGTGACAGACACTCATTATATCCCTGAGATAAAAGAGGAAGGGACACTCGTTATATCCCTGAGACAAAGAAGAGAGGGACACTCGTTATATCCCTCAGAAGGGAGGGAGGGATAGACACTCTTTCTATGTCCCTGAGAAATCCTCGGCTGTCGTTATTACCTTTTTTTGTGTTTCAATTTACTATTTATGATGGTAGACTTTTTCATTCTCTTTATTTTCTAAGTTTGTGGAAAGGTAAGTCAAGTTCTTGCCCTACTCCGCGAAGATAAGTTGAAAAAAGTATGGTGTTAGATGAATTAGGTGAAAAAGTTCGTATGTTAGGGCCAAAGTCGTGTTTTAAACCAATTGTAACTCGTATTTTCCACTAATCACAGCGCACCATATATTGATTAGAGACGGGTTTTTTTCTCCTTAACCCTTCTGTCAAGAATCAGGTCTGGCCAGACCTTTCGCATTTTCAAGGTAGTTTTTCTCACTGATAAGAGGATCATAGGTCAACAATATTCTCTGACTTCCAAGAAACGGTTACTCCTCGTCCCATCCAAATTAAAAATAGCTCGAATTCTTTAATTTGGGGGCGCACCGTGGGAAATACCGAAATTACCCTTCTTAGCCAGGTAAAGGTCTGGCTGGACCTACAGATATTTCTTCAACTGTGTAGTAGTTCCATTCAGTTTTCTATCAGTTTCAATATTATTTTTGATCGTGAAACGTCTTTTAACTTTGTGTTTGCAATTATCTGTGCCGTATTTTTTGCAATTATCTGTGCCGTATTTTTCCCCCATATTTTTCATTTCTATTCAAAATTTAATAATATATCTATTAAAAGTGAAAGTGCTAGATGGAAACGAATGTCAAGGGAGGAAAAAGAATAGTACATGGATGAACTTTCAAGTGCAAGTGAGGACGAAGAAACTCCATCGACTCATGAAGTTGAAAATGAAGAGAGGGAAGATGAAGATTACATTCCAGCAGACGACATCTATGCATCAGATGAGGAACATGAAGCACTTCTGGAGACCCAAATTGATAGTGATAGTGATTCTGAAATGGAAGATGAGCTTCCAATGAATACGCAGGCAGAGTGTTACCAATCAAAGAATGGAAACCAATGGTACAAAAACCCTCCTTCAACAGGCCACAACGTTGTCCGCATAAGAACCAAAGGAATAGTAATTGAATGGGTGAGTAGAAGAATCAGGAATGTCAAAAATCGACTTTTCAGGAAAGCAAAAATAATATTTGTCTTATTTTTGCTTTCCTGATGCTAATGAGTATAATAAAATTAAATTTTACATTCCTTGTTATTCGACAAGATTCTCACAACTAGGTACTAATACCACTAGCAAAAGTGGTCATTGATTTTTTTGCTTTTTTTACATCAGATTTTTTTTCCGCTTCCCCCACTTTAAAATCGAAAAAAATTATACTTTTAAGGGGTATTTCTCCTTCATATTCACAGAGATGATAGAAAAGAGTACATTCCTTCTAATTCTACGAAGAAAAAAAAATCGATTTTTGACATTCCTGGTTCTTCTACTCACCCATTCAATTATTTCCAGTTCTTTTTCTATTTTCAAATCCTTCATGTCAGAGTAATAATTTCCATTATTGCCCGAGAGACAAACAGAAAACAGAGCAAACTTTAGGTCAAAAAAAAAAAAAACAAAAAAACATGGACAAGACCGAGATATCTTTTGCTGGCCGAAATCATGCTAACATGGTTCACACAAAAGAGTTATGGCAAACATCAAGCGATCCCGTTTTCCGTGCAACAATGTCTAGATAGATTTTGGGCCTTTTCTCGTTTTATCAGATTATCAAGTTACGAGACTTGAGAGACAAAAACAAGACAGAGCTGCTGCCATCAGAGACCTTTGGAAAATTTTGAACAAGAAACTTCAGGATAACCATACACCTTCTGAAGAAGTCACAGTTGATGAGCAACTTTTCCCCTATAGGGGCAAGACAAAGTTCACTCAGTGTATTCCCTCCAAGCCGGCAAAATACGGAATCAAAGTGTGGTGGGCCTGTGACTCTTATCACCGGGTATCTTTGTAGAGAAATTATTTGTACCGGAAAAGAAGTTGGGCAACTGAGGGAGATGAACCAAGGCCAGAGAGTACTACTGGAGCTGTCTGAACCCTATAAGTCAATCGGAAGGACTATTATTGCTGATAACTTCTTCACTACTCTTGAGGGTGTAAGGATATTCAATCAAAAGGACTTGCTTTCGTCGGAACACTCATAAAAAATAAAACCTTTGATCCTGTTGAAATCTCCCTGCACAAGACCGACCAGTGTGCTCAACAGAAATTGGATTTCTTTACTAGTAAATATGAATTATAATTTATTCTGTAAAGCATTTATGTAAATAATATTGCTGAAAAAGTAATATCTGCTTGATTATTTCATTTGTTTTTATTAATTTCCTTGAAATAAGCGATTTTAAAGTATAAGGTCTGGCCAGACCTTATTCAGGACGGAAGGTAAAAAATCTTGTACCTGACAGAAGGGTTAAAATGCTTGAATGTTACAGGGTTACTGTTTTACTGCTTTCGCAGCTATAAAACAGCAGTTACTGAAGACGCTTGTGGTCTATGTTTTGGCCTGCCCATCCGGTGGTAGGTAATACTTCCGATTTAGGTGCAGGGTCAACACGAGCGCACCGGAAGTTATTCCTTAGAAACAAGTGTAAATTTAATAAATTTTGAATACATTTTTTTTGGTCTACTCTAGGATTCGAACTGTCCGTATGGTAAGCGGGTATCATACCACTGAACTCATAGTTTCGTCCCTTAGCCTTAAAAAGTTACCATTTTTGGTCAAAGAAATTTGCACTGCTGCAAAATAAAGAATTATACGACTATTAGAACTATACAGCAGATTAATCAATCGATTTCTCCATTAAGTTGAACGATGCTTTAGCTAAAACACGAGAAGATCTTTTGTCTTTGCAATACCTCGACATAATCCGGTGTAGCACTCTGGGAGTGCAGCATTTCATCCCAATCCTGAGTCTATCTCGTCTCTTCCTGGTATTAGGATTTCATCCTGTATTTGCTTAGTAGTCTAGTCTCCCTCAATCTCTTTATGTTATTACTACCAGGCCAGTGCGATAGTTTCCAGGAATTACTTTCCGACTTTATCTATGGTTTTCAATGACAAATGGTTGATGCATAAGGCGGTAGAGTTCTAATCTGGAGGTCAGTGGTTCGAGTCCTATTTGCGGTACAAGATTAGCAGCGTGACTTTGAGTGATTGTGACATCGAAGGTGATTGACAAAAATATGATAATTTTTTAAAAAAAATAAATTGCAATAATTGTATCTTTAGATATCGGAAGGATTGTGCTTCTTTTTGTTTCTAAAACAATAATGAAAAAAATACTCAGATATTTTTTTTTGCTTTCTTATCTCTTTCTCTCTCTCTCTTTTTACACCCTATCTGTACAAGTGTACATCTTTATATCCTTTTCTCCATCTATTTCCCTCACTCACTCCTTCTCTTTTTCTCTTTCATCCACCGCATAACAATTCTTAATTTATGCACAGTAAATAAATAAACAAAAACATAGTTCACTCTCTAACAGCAGAGAGTAGCACTGGCAATTTTTCGCCTGACAGCCGTTAGCAGGGAAATAAATAGATATAATACATACAAATTACAGTGCTGTACACACTCCCAACCTTATTCTTTCCTCCCACAAAACTCACCCATACCTGTCTTCTCACACACCCTTCCTAACATACTCACCTCCTCGCTCCTGGCATACCGTCCACTACAGACTCATCCCTACCTTGCCCATATCATACCCTTCCCTCTAACCAGCTCACTTGTCCCTACCTCTCTCCCAGTCTCCCCCAACACACTCAGCCCTACTTCTCTTCCCCCCAACATACTCACCCCACCCCTCATATGGTAAGGTCAAGAGAAATGCCTGATTGATATTAATGAGCATTCATTTATTACTAACCCTTTAGCGCTTTCACAGTTTATTCGACCAAAATTTATTTACCGAAACGGTTTATTTACTCGTAGTTTTTTCCCACATTTATTCACTTATAATTTATTCATCTATTTGATTTATTTATTCATCCACTAGCACAAATCCGGCACTTCGCTGCCTCAAAGGTTTTAGCCCTTATTCAAGGTTTTAAAAACTTCTTTTCGTTGCACTGGAGTAGTCTAGACTGTAGAGTACGCAAAGGTTTTTTGCCTATAACAGTTCAGCTTTGTTAGTTTACCAGTTCTAGAGAAAAAAAATGACCTCTACAGTTGTTGACAGGGTGAAAGTTAAGATATAGTGTCTACTAAGATTAACTAATTCGGCCCTTAGATCTCTTCTAATCCCTTATCATCAACGCAATGCCCCATAATAACGAATCGCGCCCAAAGTCAAACTCGATATATTTAAGTAGGATAAAAAAAAACATCGGCTCTCCAACTTTGCATCTAAGTTTATATGCGTCTAGACCTAGACTATAGTCTTATTAGGAGAAAAAAACATAGTCTTATTACTATTTTTATATTTTATACTAGTCCTATTAGGAGAAAATAAATTTAAATTAAAGTTATGTTATCATATTTGTGTTATTCACTTTCGTGATATCACAACTACTCAAACTCGCTTTACTAAATCTACACTGAAACCGGGACTTGAGGCACCAATCTCCAGGTTACAAGTCCGCCACTTTATCGATCAAGCTACTGAGGTCGGTATAATATCGCGATTTACTCCGCGGATCAGCCATGTCTGGTTTAAAGTTTCGCGCGCCTCACATGTAAAAAAGAGGTAAGTTACCACCGAAGGGTGAACCCCTAACTCACATGTGGTAATAGGTAAAACTTTGCCTTGATTAGTAGCCTTCACAACTTTCACGAGCAATTATCCGCTGGACGTGTCCGAAAGGAAATTGACTGGAAAAGCTCAGAGGGGGATGAGCTGATTGACGTCTAACGATGAAGGGTCGGCAGGGCTTTCGAAAAACCCATTAGGCGCCCACCTCCCAACTCTGGTCGAAGATGGTTTTTCCTGCAGATTTTCATCAATTTTAATTATCATTGTATTCCACAACAGATTCCCTATTTGAGTTTTTGGTGGATTCGATGGAATTTCGCCCAAAAACCAAAGCCTTTGTAAAAAGAACTATGAAAAATATTGAAATCTAAGCAAAAAAAAAAATATTTATTTTTTTACAAAAACACAATACTTCCGATTTCTAATATTGGAAATTTATTGAAAGTAATATCTGATTTAGACATTAACAGATCAAAATTATTTCGGTTAGGGTCTGATCTGATATGAGGTCTCACGTGTTACACCGCAACATTTTGATTTTTGCCCTTGGCATTAGCACCGCCCTTGATCAAGTTTTGTTTTGTTAATTTTATTATCCATGTATGTATAATATGTATATATTCTATGTCATTATTTTGTAAATAAAACTTGATCTAACTTGTTTAATAATAATAATAATTTTTAAATCACGTAAAAAAATATTTCGAAGGATGGCGGAACAACTTACAGGTTTCACAACATCACAACCAACAATAGTCACACTTTAGGTAAGTCAGTTAATCAGTATAAACTGATACCTTTTGAAATGAAAGGATACAGTTAAAAAACAAGTGTACCTTCACAACTAGTTTTCTATACATGGTATACATATTTCCGTAAGGCGAGAAGATAATTGGACTGAAAGAGCTACGATAAAAAAATGAGAAAATAAAAGTTAGAGAGGACAGTGAAAAAAAAAAACGTGTCATTGAATAAAATAAAGTGGGAGATGTGTCCTTTCTAAGGAAAAGGAAATCAGAACGGGACCGGTGGGTAATGAGTAAATTAAAAAGGGGTGGGAAGGGAAAATACTGGACCGTGGTGAAAGCAAAAAAAATAACTGAAAGTTTCAGAGAATCATAAGTAAGAAGAAAATTAGTCCAAAACAAATTCACAGGTTTGCACGAACTGTTACGAATTTATGCATGAATAAATTTTAGGAGGAAAAAAAATGGAAACTTGAAGGGAAAAAAATGTCGGACGAAAAAAGAAGTCAGAAATAAGGTGTGTTGATTTTATTTTTCTATTTCTATTTTTCAGACCTTCATTTTTTTTTTTTTTTTTTTTTTTTTTTAATCTCTGTTATTCGAAGGCAGCCCCAGTGTCTTTCATCGGTGATATAATTTCATGAAGGGATGCCCAGTTACCGCTTCAAAATTTATCGAAGCTTTCACAAGCAAAAAGGCGGAATTCGTGTAATCACCTGAAGGAAATCTGCAGAGGCCAGAAATGGTATGATAGGTACGAGAGGCTGGAACAAAATATTAGTTTTCGTTTGCCTCAAAAAGAAAGAATTGAGTGATTAAGTTACACATCGAGGTTAAGACTTGGCTGGATGACAGTTCAAATTCGAACTCTCGTGATTCTGGCTATTTCCGGCCCTACTCAGGCTGGGTGAGGTTATTTTAAGTAGTTGGTTTGTTAGTTTTCAGCGAATGGAGGATAAATAAATAAAACTCCCGTTGTGATATGACCATGCAGTTGTGGATGATTCAGATTTTTTCGTTTTTTAAATGAATTACGAGAGCACCTGCTTCTTGCTCTTGTCTTTTTAATTTGAAGTTTTGTCGGGAGAAGTTATCCAACTGGAAGAATGACTGGTAGAAGGGAAGACAGAAAACTAAACTGATAAAGATGTAGTAGAAACTGGTAGTCAAGTGGTTCACGCGCTAGTCCGGTAATCCAGGTAGCGCAGAGATCCGTTGGTTCGAATCCCACCCAGTGCATGAATTTTTCCACATTAATTTGAGTTTGTGACCACATAATAATAAGATTCTAAGGGTTAGGTGGAAGAAAATGCTTTGAGCATTAACCTCCCTTGTGGTTACCTTCCACAAAAGTGTTGTTATTATTATTATAGAAAGAGAAAGAAAACAAAAGACATAAAAGTTGAAAAGTTATGGTGAAAATTTCAAATAAATTGACATTGGCTTTCCTCATCTGAATTGTAAAAAGTGTTCATATTTGTGTTAACCACTTTCGTAATTCGTCAAGTAGCGCCAGCCAACCGGCCTATATTAACACGAAACAGAGTTTATATGTATTTTGTTTTATTGTTTTCGCCCACTTCCCTCTAACTTTTATCAATTTTTATTTAAAATTCGTAATGAGACGCAAAAATAGATTGTGTTTCACAAAAGCGCGAGGTTCCTACGTATAGTTAAAGTCGTTTTCTGGCCACGCGTAAAATCTTGAATTTCATGAAATTATTCATACGGGTTTTTTTTTTCAGACCAATTTTCTGTCAAGGGTACAGCAACGTGTGCTTATCGTGGAAAGACGTGAGCTACGTTTTTGGATAGGGAATTTTTATTTCTGCATACCTTTTATAGTTTCAAGTATTTATTTTTTATAGGATAGGAGATATAGCCTTCTAAAATAAAACCGAAAAGTTGCACAGAGCCGCCCCTGGTTATCTTGGAGCTGCGATTGTAGTATTTTTTGAAAGGCCTTATCATAGGAAAAAATATAAAAATATAACCAAAGTATTACACTAAACCAAACTTGAGTTATAGCCTTTGAAAGGCATACTTATTATGGAGCCCAGAGCCGTCTATTGTTATCCTAGAGATGTATTTTTGGTGTTTTTAGAAAGGTCTAGTCAAAGGGAATAAGATCACTTAATTTCAGATGGTTGAAACAAGTAGGAAACTATTTAAAGCTCTCTAAAGGAATATCTATAATGAACCCTGGAGCCACGCCTAATTATCCCACGTGGATGACTGAAAGTTCTTACTAAAGGTCTAATTACGCAAAATTATACTACGATGTAAATAAAATTTTAGAAAAATCAGCGACAGTGTGAGACATAAAAAGAAAAAACTGATTTATATTTATGAGAGTAACAAAAAAAACTTCGCCTCACATAGAACTTAAAATAAGGGTGAGATGCAATCGTCTTTGCTTCAGCCAAGCTGCCAACAGTCCGGTTAAGCAGGAAGAGAATAATAACATTTTATAGCTTCATTCAAAGATTTCTACATCAAGAGGTAAACTAGGTCTATATTATTATGAGAAGTGTATAAAATATTGGCTAGTAAGAGGCAAAAATATTGATTAATATTTAATGATAAATTAATACCTATAATAAAATATTATGTATTGAGCAGTCTCTGGGGTCGTCGACTGTTGTAGGTAAAACACAAAGTTTGCAAGGTGACCTGGGTTCGAATCCCGGCTAGGTAGATTTTTTTTTACTCTGTACTTTGGATGTCCGGTATTCTCGTGAGAAAAAAAACAGTAGTTGCTTGTTTGAGTCAACCTCCTATGACCGTTTAATTTCGAACGAAGTGAGTATGGTTTAACTCGATCAACTTTGTATGTAACGTGATATAAGTTGCATTTTTTGTCCAACTGAGCTGAAATTTTCAGGGTATTTTCAGGATATATGCTTGCCTATTAATTTATAATTATTAAATGTATCTATATCTAGTATAATTTCTCGCTTCTTCTGTTTATATCTACTGATTACGCTGAAATGACACCATGTTTAGCAACTCGAAGCTAGGCAAATATATGGGTCAACATTTCTGAGAGCCATAGTAAGAGGCAATTTCGGAACATACAATAATACTTGGCACTTTCATTTCCCTCTTTATTTTACCAAGATCAAATTTCCATCTACCTACCATGTATGTACGTATTGTACGTATAGGTACAACAGGTACATAATATAATTAAAATTGTATTGTAAACAAAACCACGAAACAGAGTTGTCCGTTTTTTAACGAGTTCATTACTAATTTTTCAATACAAGGTTAAAACACTAGTTGATTATTAATTAATTTTTGGTAATAGATTTTATGATTAAATCGGTATGTTTTTTCTTCATTATTATATCCTAGTTGAAGTTCCACAAAATAAGCACCAATTATCACACCAAACCAACGATGGTGACCAGGTGATTGTATTTGGTTTTAACGTCCTGATTTTTGAACTAGTGAGGACGGAGGGTTTTACCCTCCATTCGCTGGGAATCGTTCCAGCTACCTAAATTTACCTCACCCAGCCTGGGTAGGGCTGTGATTCCAGACTGATGTGTTTAGAGAGAAAAAAAAAACAAATGCCAAAATAAATAAGTAAAAAGAAATAACACATGTCCTACCTAAAGGGCGGGGTTATTGCCTGTGGCAATCTCTTCCACCCAATCTCTTAAAAAAATATATGGACATTAGGACGTCCGACCCTCTATCTCATGAACGGCAAATTGTATAATTCACTGAAATTTATTGTAATGAAATTCTCTCAATGAGACCTTTAAAACAATATGTCACAAGACATATCATTTTATTTAAGATTTTAAAGTTGGTCCATGTCCAGTCTGACTGGAGCCGTGTAGGCAAATTTTATTTTTGGCTGAAAATTAATCCTATTAAAAATAAAGGAATACGGGTTTTTGCGTTTTTTGATATTTTGAATCGTTTTCGAGAAACCCAGGCCTGGGTGACACTTTATGTATGCCCTGTATAATATAAATATAAATAAAAAAAATAGCCCTCAGGCGAGAGTCGATCATTACCTAATGTACTTATTGTAGAGATGGGTACGAGTAATTACTTTACTCAAAAAAGTACCGGTTCTTGAGAGTAATTAGTATGTACTGGTTCTTATTTATAGAGTAATCAATTACATGAAAAAAATAATTGTATTCTCGAAAGCTTTGTTTTTCATTAATGCGTAGTGCGTGATTCTTATCATAATGGTACAATCACTTACAATGGTGCAAGAACCGATTATTATACTCGTATATCGAGTACCGGAACCGGGTACCGATTCTATGAAATACTGAGTAGTCGGTATAACACACCGGATCCGCGTACCGTACTTGGTACCGGTTTTATGAAATACTCGGTATTATACACCGGGACCGAGTACCGACGTATCGTACGTAGTAGCCGGGTACCGGTTCTATTAAATACTTGGTATTACACACTGAGGCCGGGTACGATACCGGGTACCGGTTCCATGAAATACTCGGTATTACAATTACAATATTACCCAAATACCCATCTCTAGAACTGGGTACAGCAGAGAGAGGTACTTAATTGTTTCGATATTATCTGTTGATTAGATTTTCTTTCATCTACCAGAGGAAAATCAATTAAATCAAAAAGTAGTGATATCCCCCAAAAAACACTACGTGTAAAAATAGTCGTCAAGTGTTGGAATGATTAAAAAGAACTGATATCAAAAACGTCAATTTTCTATGTTTGAAGGAATTATTTTAATTCCTTGATAATTCAACCAAAATAATAGCCTCACAACAACAATACACCTTTGAGCAAACTTCGATTTGGTATTTTGAGAATTTAACCAAAAAATAGCCACACAACAAAACAATGCTCTTGTAAGAATAATGTTGCATAATTACAGAACCATTGTTCTTACAAGAGCATTGTTTTGTTGTGTGGCTATTTTTTGGTTAAATTCTCAAAATACCAAATCGAAGTTTGCTCAAAGGTGTATTGTTGTTGTGAGGCTATTATTTTGGTTGAATTATCAAGGAATTAAAATAATTCCTTCAAACATAGAAAATTGACGTTTTTGATATCAGTTCTTTTTAATCATTCCAACACTTGACGACTATTTTTACACGTAGTGTTTTTTGGGGGATTAGAAAATACTCAAACTAGCTTTACTAAATATTAATTTCACATATGTACTGTTCAAATTTTAGTTTTTACTTTCCTTATCCTATAATAAGGAAAGTATTGTATTCGTCGAAAATTTGACCTACCCAGTTTTTCACATTTCTGGACGAATCATAGCCTCAGGATACCAAAAAAGTTGTTTTCAGCCATTGGTCCGTGCGTCTGTCTGTCTGTCTGTGTGTCTGTGTGTGAACAGGATATCTCAAGAACGGTAAGAGCTAGAGACTTGAAATTTGGTATGGAAATTAATTTTATACACCAGACGAACCACGAAACTTTTGGTTGCAATCGGCCGCAGAATGCGGCCGCAGGGCCGCAAATATTGGCCGCAAGCGCCGTTTCTATGAATTGGTTAAAGATACAAAAAAGTTAGAGAACAACATTTTCTTAGATTAAAAAAATAATAGGAGTCTATTCTGATCATTTTTTTGATATCTTGAACTTTTTTGAACTCGGCCCCAATTTACCGGTATTTTGGGGGGGACCCGCGTGGACTAACTTTTTTATTATTCATCCTAGATGGGAGTTGCGACATATCAAATTCAATGATTTTAAGGTGCTGATTACGAATTTGATGTTTATTTTTAGCTAAATGTTACCTTTCAGTCACCAGTGGCTTTTGGTCCCGTTTCCATTCCTAATATGATAAGGAAAGTCGTGTTTTTTTTATATATCATAACTATTTAAATACAAGATTCTCATCATAAAACTACTAAATATTTGCTGAACTTGGAACTCGATACTTGAACCACCGAGCTCCGATTACAAGTCCGCCGTCTTAAGACATAAAAGTTGAAAAGTTATGGTGAAAATTTCAAACAAATTGACATTGGCTTTCCTCATTTGAATTGTAAAAATTGATCATATTTGTGTTAAACACTTTCGTAATATTAGAAAATACTCAAACTAGCTTTACTAAATATTAATTTCACATATGTACTGTTCAAATTTTAGTTTTTTTTATATATCATAACTATTTAATTACAAGATTCTCATCATAAAACTACTAAATATTTGCTGAACTTGGAACTCGATACTTGAACCACCGAGCTCCGATTACAAGTCCGCCGTCTTAAGACATAAAAGTTGAAAAGTTATGGTGAAAATTTCAAATAAATTGACATTGGCTTTCCTCATCTGAATTGTAAAAAGTGTTCATATTTGTGTTAACCACTTTCGTAATATTAGAAAATACTCAAACTAGCTTTACTAAATATTAATTTCACATATGTACTGTTCAAATTTTAGTTTTTTTTTATATATCATAACTATTTAAATACAAGATTCTCATCATAAAACTACTAAATATTTGCTGAACTTGGAACTCGATACTTGAACCACCGAGCTCCGATTACAAGTCCGCCGTCTTAAGACATAAAAGTTGAAAAGTTATGGTGAAAATTTCAAACAAATTGACATTGGCTTTCCTCATTTGAATTGTAAAAATTGATCATATTTGTGTTAAACACTTTCGTAATATTAGAAAATACTCAAACTAGCTTTACTAAATATTAATTTCACATATGTACTGTTCAAATTTTAGTTTTTTTTATATATCATAACTATTTAATTACAAGATTCTCATCATAAAACTACTAAATATTTGCTGAACTTGGAACTCGATACTTGAACCACCGAGCTCCGATTACAAGTCCGCCGTCTTAAGACATAAAAGTTGAAAAGTTATGGTGAAAATTTCAAATAAATTGACATTGGCTTTCCTCATCTGAATTGTAAAAAGTGTTCATATTTGTGTTAACCACTTTCGTAATATTAGAAAATACTCAAACTAGCTTTACTAAATATTAATTTCACATATGTACTGTTCAAATTTTAGTTTTTTTTTTATATATCATAACTATTTAAATACAAGATTCTCATCATAAAACTACTAAATATTTGCTGAACTTGGAACTCGATACTTGAACCACCGAGCTCCGATTACAAGTCCGCCGTCTTAAGACATAAAAGTTGAAAAGTTATGGTGAAAATTTCAAACAAATTGACATTGGCTTTCCTCATCTGAATTGTAAAAAGTGATCATATTTGTGTTAAACACTTTCGTAATATTAGAAAATACTCAAACTAGCTTTACTAAATATTAATTTCACATATGTACTGTTCAAATTTTAGTTTTTTTTTTATATATCATAACTATTTAATTACAAGATTCTCATCATAAAACTACTAAATATTTGCTGAACTTGGAACTCGATACTTGAACCACCGAGCTCCGATTACAAGTCCGCCGTCTTAAGACATAAAAGTTGAAAAGTTATGGTGAAAATTTCAAATAAATTGACATTGGCTTTCCTCATCTGAATTGTAAAAAGTGATCATATTTGTGTTAAACACTTTCGTAATATTAGAAAATACTCAAACTAGCTTTACTAAATATTAATTTCACATATGTACTGTTCAAATTTTCGTTTTTTTATATATCATAACTATTTAAATACAAGATTCTCATCATAAAACTACTAAATATTTGCTGAACTTGGAACTCGATACTTGAACCACCGAGCTCCGATTACAAGTCCGCCGCCTTATTGATAAAGCTACTGAATTCTGTTCATTGTATTAGAAAGCAATAAACACAATAATAAGGAGAGCAATAAGAGAAAAGGAAATGAGCCAGGAAGATTTACAAAAGAAAGCGTAGGAGTTGAACACTTTCTACAATGATGGGGAAAGTGATGCGTTGAATACGTACAAAGAAGTGTAGCGAGTACAAAGAAAGTAGGAATACAATGAAAAGTCGTTCTTTGTAATGACTGATAACAGATAATGTGATTATTTTGGTTATACTACAAATTGTGGTTCGTATATCTTACAAATTGTACATCATTTAGAATTGAGGTGTAGGTAAGAAATCATGCACTAGTAGTCAAGTGGTTAAGGCGCTAGTCTAATAATCAAGGTAGCGTAGGGATCTGTTGGTTCGAATCCCAACCATGCATTAATTTTCCTCAATTGTTTGAGCATATGATTTCATAATAAAACGACTCTGAGAGTTAGATGGTAGAAAATGTTTTAAACATTAACCTCGTCTGGTGGTTACCTTCCACTAACGATTATTATTATGAAATGTAGAAAGTTATTAAAAATAATACAGTATGCCAATTTTTAATTTTCAAATATCAATTGCTACTATGAAATAAAACAGCTCTCATCAGGACACAAATACTTACATAAAACAGTGCTAAGTCAGAGATAACTGATATGTATCCTCAAATACGTATATTATACAACACTTTGTCCACAGTATACACAACGAAGACCTTTTCAAAGCAACAAAAAAGTTATATCCATGGTTTAGAGTACAAAATTTTAATCAACGAAACAAACATGGACTTGAAGTTAAAACACCATACATAAATAGAAAGCCACCCCTCCTAGCTCCTTAAGATACCTACACTCAACTACATGAAAATAAGGATATCAATGATACATTTGTTGTAAAGTTTAAAAGACCAACGTCTCGCTAGGTGACTATCAACCAATAGCAAACAGACTAGCCAACCCCAACAGGCCAGTAATGGCTCATACAGAAAAAGTTCTTCACGATGCCGATGCTTGATCTCGCATAAAAATATGTTATCATATTCGTGTTAATCACTTTCGTGATATCACAACTACTCAAACTCTTTACTAAATCCACGCTGAATCCAGGACTTGAATCACCGACCTTCAGGTTACAAGTCCGCCACTTATCGATCAAGCTACTGAGGTCGGCCACAAAGAAATATGTGCTTAACGTTTCAACTAAATTTGGATAAATACCATCACTCTCCCCAGCTGTGGCCAATCTGGCTACAACAACAACAACAACAACACCATCAGAAAATTTGACTTTCATGTTCTATCTGTAAATTTTAATAAATATTTTGTGCAATTAGTTAGACCTAAAAACTGGTTCAAGTGTTTCCGGTACATGAATAGATATGAAAAAACGATGTACAATATTGTCCAGTTCAGAAAAAAAATCTAACCTTAAATTTTCTCTACCTCTTTTTGTGTTGCCAAGTGTAGCACACTCATAACTTCCTCCTCAGAAGGTAAGCTCAAGTAAAACGAAAACAAGTTCAATGGTTTGGACAGGAATGACCATCGTGTTTCATTTCGTTCGGTCCACGTCATTTTATTTCGCTGGAAATGGTATTCGAGAGCCGTGAGTCATTAACGGGACGTTCTGTTTTTATGACACGGGAACGAGGAAGGGTCATTCTTCATCTGCCTGTCCAGGAGGGACAGCTTTCACATTCTTCTAGTACGACTGGCTGGAGGTGAAATTTCAATTTCGGTAGAATGAGAAGGAAATAGAACGAGTCCCATAGAGTCAAGCTATATTAACATGTTGCTAAGTGCACGAATACAACGGAAGTCTATACTCTGGACCCTAGGGTAGAGCCAGTACCACGTAAAATAATCTAACCATGTTATTTAATGTAAGCGATCACAACGAAGTCCCAAAAATTGTCTACATCGAGCTGTAGGTACCAGGGTCTGGTGTGTAGGGTATAGGCCAGGGTCCTCGTTGTGGCCGCCTACTAAGAGTATACGAAGGCAAAATTATAAAATAGGCCCACAAGAAAGAAGGACAGTCCTTTGTCTGACTTGCCATTAATTACAGCGAGCCATGACTATCGTCGACAAGAAACGGTCTCTCCAGATCTTTTTTATGTCCTAAGAGGTTCCTTTTTTTTTTTTTTTTTTTTTTTTTTTCTTGTAAATGCTTATTCCTTCTTTGGACTTCAAACTAATTTACAAAAAGTAATTTCTCAAAAATTATATTTGTGTTAATTGACAACAAAACCTTCTAGGCCAAATTAAATTTTTGGACTCGTGAAAAAGATGAAAAAATTGAAGAAGTTCACAGGCATTGAGATTTTCTAAGAACTATTGAAATTTTTGTAACTGATAATATCTGAAATGAGTTTCAATGTCCTGGATAAATTAGCGTACGCTAATAAAGAAAATGAAAACTACGTCAGTTTCTTGGAGTATTTCAATACTGAACTCAGTAAGAAGAAAACGCAGGAACTAAAATCCATCAAAGAAGACTTCAGTGTGTACATCAAGCTAGAAGATGACAAAGCCAGGATATTAGAAAGCGCTCACGAATCACTCAAAGGCAAATTGAAATCGATTAAACAGAAAATTCAAAACACAAAAAGAGAAAATGAAATCGAAATAGAGGACCTTATAGGACAAATAAACTTATGCGCCAGAGAACATGAGCTAGTTGAGCAAAGTACGAAAGCGGTTGAGCGCGAGAAAGCAGAACTCGTAGCCCTGAAAAATGAGCTCATAGAAAAACAAAATAGACTAGACAGAGAGTTTGAAAACGAAACTAAAAAACTGCAAAATGTTCTAAAGAGAAACGAAAGCAAAAAGGATGAGGTGCGCAATATTAAACTTAAGCAAGATGAACTTCTGGCGGAAATGGAAGAAACAAGCAAGGAACTGAAAGAGAATTTGGACACTCTCAAGGAGGAGAACAGAGAGACCAAGATTGTCAAGAAGAAATACTACAACACCAAACTGTTCAGCCGGAGTCTGGTGGAGTATTTGAACAAGTTGAAGTACGAGAACGGTCTGGATCTGCAGGAGAAAGAGCTGCTCCAGACGACAATTCGAGAGAGAGAGCAGCTGACGGCAGAGCTGTCGCAGATCATCATAGCCAAGCTGGACCCACACGGGGACGCCAGAACCGTGAAGAAACTCAACGACATCATGAAGGAGTTGGACACGATCATTGAGTACGGGAAGAACATATCGCAGCACATCCTGCACTTGAAGGAGATGAAGGTCCAGTGAGTGAAAATACAAAATAGAAATATGTAACAGAGATAATGGCAGCTAATAAGACAATTGTTTTATTTCATTCGAATTTTAGATGAAATTTAACCGATAAGGAAGGAATAGGTAAAATAATTCTATTCCACCTGCTGAAATAATTATGACAGATTTCAATTTAATTTTTGTGCAAAAAAAAAAAAATCTGTTTCAAAACAGTAACGATAGGTTCTAATCACCAACAGAAATGGTGTTTGTGATTAAAAAAAGGAGTGAATTTTGATGGTGAATAGAAAAACAAAAAAGGTAATTGTGATGGTTGTTGGTTGAAAATATGGCAATAGAATGAACGCAAAAGACACTAATGCCCGGGTCAAAACACGACTGCTGGGTCCAAGCTCATGTAGATTTACGTGATCAATTTGGAACTCTGTAATTGGTGGAAATTGATCACGTGACGCTAAATCAAAATGAGCTGGGACCCAGCAGTCGAGTCTCGACTCGGTCATTAGGCAATAGAAAGTAGTGGTACTCACGCATGTCGGAATAATCATCGACTAGAATAATTTCTTTGAGCAAGTGAGGGGGTGACCTGTCCAGCACTGAGTGGACTGTCCGCAGCAGCACCGACCAAGCCTCGTTGTGGAAGCAGATGATCACAGACGTTTGAGGCAGATTCTTCAGGTACCGCCCGGGTACTTTGCACCTGGGAAAATGAGGAGGAAATTGGCCGTTAGTGAAAAGAAAAAAGACTAGGAAATTCTGATGGTCATTAGAAAGAGAAAGAGAATTTTGATGGTGAATATACGTAGAAAAAAGTGAAAGGAATTTCTAATCCTGAGTGCACAAGAGAAAAAATAAAACAATTCTCTGTTTATCCTGAAAGAATGAGACTAAAGAGTCCCTTTACTCTCACAGTCTAAACAAAATCTCATTTACTGGTGAAAGGTCCAGGTATAATATTTCCAAAAAAACTTTGTTTAGAAGAAGAAGAAAAAAAAAAAAAAAAAAAAAAATGTGTTTTTTTGTGTTTCTGTGGATTGCGTAGAATTATAGGACTTTTCCGTATGTTGAATGTCCGAATGTCTTATTTTTTGCCTATAATTCCGCCCCTGATCACCACTGTTCATATCAAAGCAGCTACTCATTTTTCCTCATGAGGACCGCACATCCAAAGACAGAGCAGAAAAAATCCTGCCCGGTAGGGGATCGAACCCAGGGAAAAAAGAAAAGGTAACTTTGATGGTGGGTGGACCAAAGAAAAAAAAAAGAGAAAATTTGTCAGCAAGTGGAAAAAGAAGAGAGTTTTGCCTCAATTAGAAGAGAGCAAAATGAGCTTTTGCCCATGAATTATTTGAAGAAAAAAAATCTCATCAAAGTGAATTCGATCGAAAAATTCGTTTATGGAATTAAAATGTTGAAACAGTAATGAACTTGTGTGGAGTAAAATATTAATTTTATACAAATGCATATAAAAGTTTAATTAAATTATTGATAATAGAGACAACAATAATAATGGTCATATCATGTCGGGGGTTTCACCCTCCATTCACAGGAAACTCACAAACCAGCTAGCCACATTAACCTCACACAGCCTGGGTTGGGCCAGAAAACCAGCATCACGTCTTCACCTCGCTGGACGGTGCTTAACTTCGGTAATCCTACGAGAACCGGTGCATTCAAGGCGCCATCGACGCTGGAAAAAAAACGCGGTTTAACAGGTCAGAAGTTTCGTGTTTGAAAAGAGGTTAGCTGTTTGGATCAAACAGCCGGTGTCTTTTGTAAAGTGTAGGCACCTTCTAACAACAACGAACGGCTAGCTTACTTTCAATTACTTAACCTTACAGAGATTATAATAAAGTAAGTAAAACCAGGTATAAGGGGCGAAATTAATAGACAAATTCTATAACTCAAGTCATTGCTAAGCGTCGGTTTTCCCTATGTTACACAGTAATCAATCCGTGACTCAGCGCCACAGAGGTATTACAAAAACGTCTATTAATTCCGCCCTAAAACTCACAACCAGAACTGAAAGTGATAGGCACATATATTACATTAGAACTTCTGCGTAACACCGCATATTCACGGGTGTAAATCTTGAAATAATTAAATTTAAGGGAAAAGAGAGGATGCGGCATACTTTTTTCACATCAAAATTCTAGCGTCCCAAGTGTAGGGGCGTGTAATGGAAACCTTACTGTAACAATATTACTTTCATTTTTAACAATATTACCTTACAGTAACAATATTATCTACTTTTATGAGAAACCACCGAGATTTATTGTCAGCGTTTTAATTTTTATATTAATTTTTATTATGAACAATATTCTCTTAAAGAAATGAGGGCCATAAAACAGCCAAGGAAAACTTTCAGAATAAACTTTTATTTTATTATTTTTTCTCGCGTCCTGAGCTTTTTTTTGAAAGCGAATATTCAAACAATTATTAATAAGAAGCACAGGTTATTATGGTATTTTTTTTTTTTTTTTTTTTTTTTTTTTTTTTTTTTAAGGGAAGTATGTATTATCTAATCTTTAATGTGTCTTGTTTATATAAACGAATTTTCTATTAATCGGAAGAGATTGCCGTTGGCATTCACTCTTGATCAAGTTTTGTTCTATTAATCTCATTTTCTATGTATTGTATTTATGTATATTCTATGTAAATAAAACTTGATCCCATATGTTTAATAGTAACCAGGCGCAGTCACAGGATGGTCTTAGGCTTTTTCGAACTACGATCTCATTATTTCAAAGTATCAGAACTTCTTCAAAAATCTCATTTCTGTTAGTCTTCAAAGTTTTGTAAGTTCCTCTGTAAGAAAATTCGAAGAATTCATAAGGTCTCTACCGTTCATCAAACATGATTAAATATTTCGAAATTCTAGTTATCTCAACAAAACTTTAAATTTGAAATTTTCGCAAAGTTTCCGAACTCAATCATTAGGGTAAGCTGAACACGCCACACGAGGGTTCTAGGAATACGAAAGCTAGCAAAGCTTGAAAATACAAGACATTCTCTGTCCCGGTAGCTCAGTGGTAAAGGCAGCACTCTGTGAATCCAGAGGTCGCGAGTTCGAAACCCAGCCGGGACATGACAAGTTATTTCTTTAAACTGTAGGTGGATTGGATCTAAGAGCAATACCCCCCCCCCCTTTAGTTAGGATATATTATGTGTGTATAACTGCATAATTATATTTATCCAATTTTTTTTTTTCTTTTTTAATTGTTTCCATTTTTTCTTTTCTTTGTAATTGTTATATTAGCTGTACAGAAGTAAAGAATAATAAATTTATGATCCAGAGCGAGGTTCTGAAAGTTTTTTTTTCGATATTTCTTGAGATAAAAAAAAAAACAAGAGTTAGAAATTCGTTTGATTTTCCTTCTGCTGACGGAGATTTCCTCCACCTTTCATATTTCTGCGCTGCGGCTGAATTTTCCACCCAACCGCAGAACATAAAGCACGGGGTATGCTTGGGAAAACTTTATGAGATAGCTATTCTTGCGGTCGGAATCTGAGCTTAAGGATGCGTTTGTTTGAATTTCCAATGATATTTACTCGAAAATGTTCGGGTTTTTACAAAGAATAGTACAAAGTATGCATCTTTTTGTACACTAAGGGCGGAATTATTAGACGTTTTTGTAATACCTCTGTGGCGCTAAGTCATATAGATTGCGTACTGTGTAAGATAGGTAAAACCGACGCTTAGCAATGACTTGTGATATAGAATTTGTCTATTAATTTTGCCCTAAGTGTACATGCACTGAAACACTGAATTACTTCCGAGAAATTTCTAATATTAGAGATCGGAAGTATTGTGTTCGTTTATAGTAAAAAAAATAATTTTTTGCTCCGATGTCAATTTTTTTATGAAACAAAGTTCTCAAGTGAGTATTGTCAACTATACATGAGTGAAGTCACCGTCCGATATTTGGATTTACAAGCTGGTGACTAGAGTTCGCACCTCGTCCGGGTAGAAACTGACTAAACTAGACTGGATATCCGAAGCATTCGAGTTCGAATCTCGTAGAAAGTTACAATCCTGGACTGGGAGTCCGAAGTTGCGAAATAAGCAGCTTTTGGTATGTATTTGGATAATAGCTGCAGAAATAATGTATGTATGTTTCTCTTTGTGTTGTTATGTCACAACTTTAGTGGGTAGCTCAGTATTAAAGATCTGCAAATTTCATCACTTCCGCCGCTGGTCGATATTCATACAATAGCTACTCATTTTTCATCACGAGACCCTCTTTCCACGCAGGTACGTCTGGCATTAGCACCACCGTTGAACAAGTTTTGTTTATTTAATGTCAATTTCTATCTATGTAAGTATTCTATGTAAATAAAACTTTATCTATGTAAATAATATGTTTAAGAATAACGTCGCGTTCAACTGCATGGTTATACACAACGGAATGCTAACATCAAAATGATTGTTCTGATAGCAAGTCGTAATTCAGTGCTAGGTGCCTTGGTTGCGGCCCCATGATAGACTTCAAATTTTGACTTGCAACTTAGCCCAACAACTCAACTCTCCATCCCAAGGTACACAAACTTGTCCGTAAATATAAATTATCATTACTTTAAGTCATGTTTTCGAACAAACAAAAGTACCTACAAACAGAAGTACATAAATAAATGGTATTCCTACTTTTCCAGTAGAAAAGAAATAGTAATGAGAAATTTTGAAATAACTTTCAGAGAAATATTTAGAAGTGTACTTAAAATTATGAAACAAAAAAGTTTATTATTTTAATAAAAGTTTTTTTTATGAAATAATAAAAAGATCTCTTTATTTCTTGTGCAAGGGGAGAAACAGTATGTACTTGTTGGGTAAATAAAATTCTAATTTATTTTATTAGACTACTAGTTGTAGTATACCCTATTAAAGCCAGGCAAAAAACCAGAGTACCTTATTCAGTATTCTGTTGTAGATAAAGATATGAATTTGTTACGCCATGAAATGTTTCAGACTCAGAGATTTTTTTTTTTGTTCTCTGGAAAAAACTTTGTTTTTCTTTACTTCGTATGATTATTATTGGTCAGGAGGTTTTTTTGATATGATAAGTACCGTCAGATTCTTGTAAAAAAGGTACGGAACAAATCTTATCAAATATTCCATCCATTTTTTTCTTTCCCTAATACTTTTGCTTATACACATATGTTATGTTTTCTTTCACTAACTCGCCAGGTTATGCTTATATAAAACTTGTCACTCTCCTGTTTCTAATAAATATAATGAAATAGAGGTTAGTTGATGGCATAGATATTCAGAACTTTTACCTGTTGATCTGAGCAAATGGGTGACCATTCAAATTCAAACTCTTGTGATGCTGGCATTGCTGGCTATTCCCAGCCTCTCTCAGACTTTTCGAGATTCATTTGAGAAGCTGGTTTGTGAGTTTCCAGCGAATAGAGGGTAAAACCTCCGTCGTGATATGAGCATGCAGTTGAAGGCGACGTTAAACCAAAAAACCCATCTGGCTCCCTCACATCCTGAGCGGATTATTCTGTTGAACACGATACTCCCATGTGGGATAATTCATTCAAATGTTTTGGCTTAAAAAACATCGACGCGAAAATGTTCAAACAAAATTTATACTCGCGATAAAATTGACAAGGCATGAGAGGACATAAATTTTCAATCTCGGATGTTCCAATTGTGAAACTGTTCATAAGCGCTGATTTACGACGTGGTATCATAAAACCCTTTTGAAACCTACTTGTACCTAAATATTTAAAAATATAAATATCATTATCCTATGAATATATCGCAATCCTATGTTTGTTTCCAAACACAGGTATAATGTATATACATAATACATTGTACATAAATATGTGTTTTGATGAAATCTGTTAAATTTCACGAGGTACAGAGATTACTAGGTAAGACAATGTTTTTTGTTTTATTTTCTCAACACCATGTGTCGTATTATAAAACACTATTCGAATCAAGCTAAGTGGACACTAAATCGGGCTAGAGTACCCTGTGATTGGTTGAATCTGTGATTGGTGGGCGTGTCTGGCTTAGCTTAGCTTTTAATGCTGTTTCATAATGTGGTCATTCGTAAAGGTCAAAAAAATTGTGGACAATAATAATAAAAAAACACATTAATAAATAACTACTTTTCTTTGTGTTACTTTATCACAATCGTAATGGGTCGCGTAGAATTATAGGTTTTTTCCTTCCGTATTTTATTTTATTAAATATCTTTTTTTTTGTTTTTTTTTTAAGTGGGGTTCAACGTCGCTTTCAACTGCCATGATCATATCACGACGGGGGTTTCACCCTCCATTCGCAGGAAACTCACAAACCTGCTACTCACATTGACCTCACCCAGCCTGAGTGGGGCCGGGAAAAGCCAGCGAGAATTAGAATTTGAATGGTCACCCATCCAAGTCTTAACCTCGCTGGATGTCGCTTAACGATTGTAGTGGGTAGCGCAGAATTATAGGACTTTTCCTTATCTTTTATATCCTAATATCTTATTTTTGCATATAATTCCGCCACTGGTCGCTGCTAACATTGAAGCAGCTTACTCATTTTTTCTCACGTGGTATGAGTGGACCCTGAACACCCAAGTACTGAGCAGAAAAAATCCTGCCTTGCCGGGGATCGAACCAAGGTCACCATGCGTGCAATGCCTAGCGCGCTAGCTCACTCGGCCACGGTGACTACTGGTACGAGAAATAATCATATTCATAAATCCGCAGTGAACAACTACATATTTCCAAAACTATGTATCAGTCAGCACATCAATGCATCGGTATTAATGTTGCTGCAATATTGTTCTTATCCGAGCGACATTGTTTATGTTTCCAATTATTTATGTCTCTGTGAATATATGCAACTAAACATAAATTGTCCAAAGTTTATCTCCAATTCATCTCGTAATCGGGACCAGAATTACTGCATGTGTGGTGAATGGTGCTTCATTACACTGATGCTGCAATGAATGTCATCACAATATTGCCGGTAGAGTGGTCAGAGAGAGGTAGCTCCAAGGAGCAGCGTGAGTATTCCTGATGAGTTCGGATCCCACTCACTGCATGGATTTCTCCTCGTTTACTTGCGAATTTGGCTTAATAGTTACTCATACTGAGTTCAGCAGATTAATAATAATACTCTTATTATTATGTGGTCTTATTATTATGTGGTCACAACCTCAAATTAAAAAGGAAAAATTCGTGCACTGGATGGGATTCGAACCAACGGATACTTACGCTACCTGGATTACCAGACTAGCGTATTAAGCACTTCACTACCAGTGCACTTAATCGATAAGGCGCTGGATTTGTAACCTGGAGGTCGGTGGTGCGAGTTCCAAGTTCGGTGAAAATTTTGCAGTGTCAGATTTTTCAATTCAACATCGCTTTAAACTGCTAAGTCGTATGACGACGCCGGTTTTACCCTATATTCGTTGAAGCATCCATACCGCTACTCAAATTAACCTCACCCATCCTGAGAGTGTCGAGCCATCGACAGCTCTAGTAAATTCTGACCAGGGCAAGACCTACCTAAAGGGTGGGGTTATTGCCTATGGCAATCTCTTCCACCCAACACTATCAGTGGATGAAACTATCGCGATGACGGAATGAGTAATCAACTAATTAGTGACGAGGCGCACGTTTCCCTAATCGCTTTCCACTATCACAAAGAGAAATAAAAACACAATAATATCGACTTTGTATAAATTTTCATTTCTTCAAGTTCTTCTCCTATCAAAACATGGGCGGAGAGGAGAGAGGGAGAGAGAGAGAGGGTGGGGAGGGAGAGAGAGGGACGGAGAGAGAGAGAGATAAAGAGAAAGAGACATAAAAGGGGGAAATTTACAAGAAACGTGCTTGAATCTTATGACTGCATTTTTACTGCACAATTTTACTTTATATGCTTCCACTCCCCCACCCCGAGACTTCCCCTACTCTACCTCCTAATTGTTAGACCCCTCCTACCCCAAGACATTCCTTCCCCTCTTATATTCTCTTAGTTTCGCTTCCTTTATTATATTTCTTGACTTTTAATTTTTCAAACTTTGCTCCCTGACTGAAAAAATTAGGTGCTCTGCAGTTGAATTTTTTTTCTGTTGTATTGGAAGTTTCTCGTACTGAAATTAATAGCTTTTTCAGTCCTGTGTTTATTTGCCTTTTACTTTGTTTGAACTGTTCTTTTTCTCTTGAGGAGAAACATAGAGATGACTCTTGTCTTCAAAATAGCTGGACTATTTACTATACAACAATTCAACATTTCTTTTTTACATTATATCTTCGTGTTAAACAGTTAAGTTACTTTCGTGATTTCAGAACTACTCAAACTCGCTTTACTAAATATTCGCTGAAACCGGGACTTGAACCATCGACCTCCAGGTTACGAGTTCACCGTATCATCGATGAAGCTACTGGGTTCGGTGTATATGAACAAATTGAAAATAGAAAATTTCACTGAAAATATTTTTATAGCTAGAAATTTTATACATTGAATATTAAAATACAACGTACGAGTACATAGATGGTGGTGAATGACAGAAAAGAGAGAGAGAGAGAGAAAGAGAGAGAGAAGGAGGAGGAGGGAGGTGAGTAGATAAAAAAGGAAAGGTGAGTAGAGAGAAAGAGGAAAAGTGAGTAGAGAGAAAGGATTAAGAACGAAATCCGGTGTTCGCTAATAACTCCCCTGTAATTCCAAACGGCCTTAATGACATTTTAATGTGTGTGTTCCAGTTCATTTGAATAATTAGCTTTTTTTATGGCTTTCAAAATTGTAAAACCCAAGAGGTGGGGCTGTCATAAAAAGCGGAGTGTATCTGCATTTACCATTCCATGTTATTGTCTGTTCGTTCAAGTTCCGGTGATTTCAAATTCCCGTGATGTATGTCGGCACATTTCAAACACGAAGGTTTTGGACGGAGGAAATGGTACATTCCTGACCCGGAGGTTGCGGGTTCGAATCCCGGCCGGAGGGGAAAATTATGATCGAGTTTTTGCGTTTGTCAGAATGGAATGGGTGTAAAGGTGAAGTTTACACCGTTACGTCAATGAATACACAAGATTACTTTCAGGCAGATTCTAAAACACAAACCTGATCAGCAGAGATGATACAGATTAACTCGCACATTGCATAATCAATACAAATGACAGGCGCTCATAGAAATTTAAAGGCTTTCAAATGAGTCAGTGATGTGCAGAACATCAGTTGCACCCAAGTTACGGCCCGAGGCATGGCAATTTATTAATTTGTCCTAACCCTACTCTACACAATGAGGCATTGCCGTATATCTTTGCGGGGCTCAATTTGGCGCCACCGAGCACTTGATATTTTGTGCTTGTTAATCTTATTGTTTTGAAGATAGCACATTCCAATTCCTATTCTACACCGATTGACGTGGACATTATTTGGTTATTTGACTTTGAAAGCCGCCAGATTCGGAAATTTTACTGTGCCATCGAGAAAAATGAAACTTGGACACTAGAGCGAAACTATGAGAGAGAAAGATGAAGAGGAGTGGAAGTAACTGAAAGGAGAGGAGGATATGTGATAGGAGGGGAGGGTATTTCATAATGGGGGAGGATATTTCATAGGAGGGGAGTATATTTCATAAGAGGGGAGGATATGTCATAGGAGGGGAGGATATGTGATAGGAGGGGAGGTTATGTTATAGGAGGGGAGGATATTTGATAGGAGGGGAGGATATTGAATAAGAGAGGAGGATATGTGATAGGAGGTGAGGATATGTGATAGGAGGTGAGGATATGTGATAGGAGGTGAGGATATGTGATAGGAGGGGAGGATATGTGATAGGAGGGGAGGATATGTGATAGGAGGGGAGGATATGTGATAAAAGGGGAGGATATGTGATAGGAGGGGAGGATATGTGATAGGAGGGGAGGGTATTTCATAATGGGGGAGGATATTTCATAAGAGGGGAGGATATGTCATAGGAGGGGAGGATATGTGATAGGAGGGGAGGTTATGTTATAGGAGGGGAGGATATTTGATAGGAGGGGAGGATATTGAATAAGAGAGGAGGATATGTGATAGGAGGTGAGGATATGTGATAGGAGGTGAGGATATGTGATAGGAGGTGAGGATATGTGATAGGAGGTGAGGATATGTGATAGGAGGGGAGGATATGTGATAAAAGGGGAGGATATGTGATAGGAGGGGAGGATATGTGATAGGAGGGGAGGATATGTGATAAAAGGGGAGGATATGTGATAGGAGGGGAGGATATGTGATAGGAGGGGAGGTTATTTGATAGGAGGGGAGGATATTTGATAGGAGGGGAGAACATTCGATAGGAGATGCTGGCTGTTAAACAAGTTGAGAGAGCCAAAAAAGATAATGTCAAAGTGGAGGGAGAGAGAGAGACAAATTGAGAGAAAGGGAGAAAGAGGGAGAGAGAGAGAGAGAGAGAGAGAGAACTAGATATAAAGAAGGACAAAAAGTGAAACAAAAAATTAGAAAAGTCGATAGAAAATTAGGGAGATGAAGAGAAGTAAAAAAAACGAGGTTAGATAAAAATGGGAGGGAACGAACGACAGAGCCCTACAGACGGTCAGTAGGGTGGAGTGAGAGAAAGAGAGAGAGAGAGAGAGAGAGAGAGAAAGAGAAAGAGAGAAAGAGAGACAGAGAGAGAGAGAGAAAGAGAAAGAGAGTGAGATGGGGAATAAGCGATGAAAATAAGGGAGGAAGAGCCCGTAGAGAGAGTCTGTAGAACGAATAAAGAAATGAGGAGGAAAGTTAAATAGAGAAGAGAACGAGGGTATGAATGAATAAAATTATTATGTAAATTATGCCCAAAACAAACTTTAAAATGGAGTTCTAAAATAGACTCATGAAAAAAATATTAAGTGAAAAAGGGGTTCTCTGTTTCTTCACCGTGGGAAAGAAAATAGGTTAGGTAGGTGGGGGGAGGGGGAGGGAGGGAGAGAGAGATAGCGAGAGAGAGAGACAGAGAGAGAGAGAGAGGGAGGAAAGATGGAGAGAGAGAGAGTAAGAGACGGTTGGTTAGTTATTTAGGTAATAAATATAGAAAAAGAATAGTAGGATATCAATAGGGAGAGAGAAGAGTGTTGGTTTCATAGGTAAGTAAAAAAGTCCAGGATGATGAAAGGAGAAAAGAAACGGGTGGAAAGGAGTGGGTGGATATTAATTAAAAGAGAATTACAAGAAAATATTTCACAACCGGGCCTTGCTCACACCTAAGAAGGAGCAAGTAATGATTCCTTTTAGGTTTCTCACATAAATTCAACACCACAAAAATACTACGTCTAGGAACACAACTGTAAATATTTGTACAAATATCTGAAAATAGATCGAGTTCATAGGAAGTTCAGAACTCACACAACCAACCCCGTCCCCATTTCTCTCCCCACATCTCATCCCCCCCCCCCCCAATTCCCATTTCTCTACCCACTCCCCAGTCCCCATAGCTAGCCTTATCTTAACGATACTTAAGTGCCAAGAGCTGACCCTTCACCCTGCCTCACCCCGCCTGAACGGGAACAGGAGAGCATGAGCGCACATATATTATTTCTCCCGGAGTATCTTCCCTTGTCAACCCTTTTTTTTTCTAAACCTCCCACCATGTGCTTGCTTTGCCTCTGTTTATTAGTCCCCTTTACCACCCCTCAGCCTTCGTTTTCCCTTTTTAAGGGCTGATGCAGAGAGGGGATATGATCAAATTTATGCAGGTTATGAAAATAAAATAAGCTACCACTTTGGCACTTTCTCTCGAGGAAATTACACTTGACGTCTTCATTAAAAACAGTCCGAGCAAGGGAAGTATTTTGAGTGCCCATCTCTTGATGAAAAAGAAGAGAAAACATAGAGAGGAAACAAGTGTGTGATAAAGAGATGAAAAGCCGAAGTTACTAACAAGAATAACATCAGTTGTTCCTACTATATCACCTGTCTTTAATACATTATTTTTTTAATTTCTTTTAAGTATAATCATGATCATGATGCCACAGCTTACTAAATTTTTGCGTGCTTGGAACTCGAACTACCGACCTCCTGATTCCGAGTCCGACACCTAATGTAAATACTGAGGCCTGTTTAATCAATCATAGAGACGATGATCTCTGTGAGAGAACCAATTCAGAAATGATATCAGTTTGTAGATATTAATATTAAAAATAAATTAATTATTTCAAAGTTGAAATTTTAGCCTTTCACAGCATTACTTCAGACTAATTTTGATTTTTAAAGTGTAGTGTTCGGTATAGTGTTCGTTTTTGTATAAAAAAATACATTATTTTTTCAGTTATTATAATATTTGTGATCAGTTGTTTTTAGGTGCAACATCATTAAGATGGTATTTTTTTCTCTCCGACTAGAACCACGGACCTCCAGGTAACAAGTCCGCCAAAGTCTACCGCCTTATCGATCAAGCTACTGAGGTCGGTATCCTTTCAAACTTGCAAAGTTTACCAAGTATGATTAATAATTTTATTTTGTATGAACGCCTTGAAATTCAATTAACTATGCAATGTGCACGATTTAATGGAATTTCACTTAATTTCACAACTCTTTTAATTCAGAAAGTGAAATATAAGGAAACATTTAACTCAGAAATATGATGTTGTGTAGACGTGAATCTCTCACCTTTTCTTCGCATTTACAAATCAAGACCTTAAATTTACTTTCACCACATAATCAAGAAAGAAAAAGTTTCCTCCGAAATTATAAGTTCAACAGATGAAAAACTCGAGCGCTCTGTAGATGATTCCATTAAATTATGAAAACTTTTACAAAGAGCTTTAGACATCACCAGAGCTGTTGTCAAATGGAAAACACTGCTAAATGGCAAACAGGAGAAGCAGGAGAGAGTGAGAGCGGAAACTTTGCAAACAACATAATTTTGTAATGTAATGTCAAACAATTAATTAGGGAATAAAGTGTAATTTGGAGAAGGGAGACATTTCTTTGCACTTGATCTACAGTGTGGGCTGTGCGGGGTGGTACGTGAAAAGTAGAAGGTTTTCTTGATTTTTTCCATCCTCACTTACAAACTAAACAATTCACAAAAAGATATCTTTTTTTTTTTGTTCATGAGTTAAATATTTGTGTTAATCACTTTCGTGACATCACAACTACACAAACTAGCTTTGCTAAATACTAAAGATATGAACCACCGATATCAAAGTTACAATTTATTTATTTATTAATTTCAACTTTATTTTATAATAAACTTTTTACAAGTCACATAATCAGTAGATATAATAGCAGAGTACAATTTTTAAAGATGAATATGATAATAATGAGAACGGTAATTTAAGTAAGTATAGTTTTACAATATTATGGACTGAGTAATTTACATATATTATGTGTGTTGTATAAAATTAATTAAAGATCAGGTATTTACACCCAATAAACTTAGAGCTTGAGCTGGGTGAAAGACAATAGTGATTTGTAAAATAGATAAATTATAGTTTGTATGCATATGCAATCATATAAAATCCCACCTTATCAATCAAGTTTTTCATGTTGAAAAAACAACAATAATATTATGGTATGACCATGCAGTTGAGGCAACGGTAAATCCCAAAACAACAATAAAACAAAAACACCAATAATATTTAGGTGACTCTATCTGATTACATTTTTTTTCGAGTATCTCATCTAACTAAGCACCCTGCCCACGTTCATCTTCTTCAAGTCTTTCGCTGTCCATCAAATTAAGTGGATCTATCCAGAAGTAATCCAACATATCTCTTCGACATTTTGATTCGATGTTTAAGCCGTTCAATCCATTAGCCTCAACTCTGTTCTCTTTGTACCATCAGCGAGGGATGATCTCTGTTCCTCCTCATTTAACCTCTCTGGAGATGTTCCTCAATTTTCCTCACACTCCTCATTACTTCCTCATCTCCTCTCCTTCTTGTGATACTTCTATCTTTTTTTCTTTCCGAATGATTTATTTCCTTCCAGTCTTTTCTTATTTATTCGTTAACCTTATCGTTCTTTATCCCTTTTTTGTGTAAGGAAAAAAGAGTTCTTTGTTCCAAGTTAAAGCAAAGCCTCAAATGTACCACTCGAATAACCGTATGTGAAGAAGAAATCTTGCATCTTGCTTTCCCTCTCCTTGGCAGTATATAATTTAATTTTACATGTAACCGACCTCAGTAACTTGATCGATAAGGCGGCGTACTTGTAACCTGGAGGTCGGTGGTTCAAGTCCCGGTTTCAGCGTGGATTTATTATAGTGAGTTTGATTGGTTGTGATGTCACGAAAGTGGTTAACACAAATATGATAACTTTTTTTTTAATTTACATGTAACTGGGTTATGTGTATTGAATTGAGAAAAAACACTTCTACATCAGTAAAAACAGAATAGTAAGAAGTTGTACTAGATGTACACTTGTCTTGTACAGGAATATCAGAACAAACCTGGACATCTGTTTCGAGCTTTCTACTTGACATTTAATAGCCTAGATTTCAAACTCGTATCGTGGGACAAACTTTCTTTGGCTGCACGCAGGATACAGCCCGAGGCATGGCTATATTTCTTTTTCCCATCCCTACTCTACACATTGAGGCATTGCCGTACAACATTTTGGTCCTGAATTCGGCACCACCGAATTTCTTTATACGGATATTGCATCATCCTGAAGGGAAATATTGAATAGAAGAAAGCGTCTCTGAAATATATTTTACAAAAATATTCCTCTGGCCGTGATTTGAACCCACGACCTGGAGTTTCAAAGATAGGAAGAAGGTCTAATCCTAAAATCACCAAAATCCTTACTCTATTTCAATAGTAGCTTATTTGATTACTCCAAAATCTACACACATCCGAAGATCCGATGCATAACCAGATTAAACAGGCTTACGGCATAATCACCCTAATACATTCATAAGCTCTGCAAAGCTGTTGCTGGAGGGATGAAAGCTGTTCAGAAATCCCAGCACTAATGTTATTCCCTAATATACATACATAGGTTATTAAATTCATTCCCCATCCTGCCCTTTTGAAAAGGCTGAAAGAAAATTGAGAGACAGAAGAAACCACTAACGTTATAAAACATCTCAAGTGTGCTTTATATTACCATGACAAAGATTTTCAGAGGCATTCTCAGAGATGGAGAGTGAGAATCCTCCACACTACTGGACGGGCGGGGGGTGATTCTCCTCCATAAGACGGAGATGTGAGACTGTGAGAGGGTGTGATTCTCCTACACGGGGAAGGGGGTGTGAAAGCTGGAAAGGGTGATAAAATAATAGCTTTTGCTGCACTATGATGTTTATTTCTAGCTGCTGCTGATGCGTCACTAATAAAATATTCACCAGTTCGAGAGTTTTTGCCCCGGGAAACTTATGGCACGTTTTCTAAATGCTGAAATCATAACTCATTCCTTATCCTCCGCCATATCTTGGAGTTTCAGCCTCGTCCTTTGTTCACGGAAAGTGTTTGTTCTGTAGTTTCTGATACGCTTCTGGAAATTAATCGTTTTCTAACAACTACAAGTGTTGGGTTGGTAATGGACTACGACTAATATCAAAGTTCTAAACGACAAATATAAAACTATTTTACATTAAAAAATTTGTTCTTCTTCTTTTGCTTTAAAGATTTAAGAATTTAATTTAAGTTATCATATTTGTGTTAATCACGATGGGATATCACAATTAAACATGCTCTACTAAAATCTTTGCTAAACTTGACACTCGAACCACCGACTTCCGGTTAAGAGTCAGCCGCCTTATCGATCGAGCTATTGAGATCGGTAGAATAATTAAAGACTGAATAATTATGAATAATTAAAGACCTCAACCATTAATATGGTAAAACAACGTGCACTGGTAGTGGTTAACGTACTAGTCTAGTAATCCAGGTAGCGCAGATATCCGTTGGTTCGAATCCCGCCCAGTGTATGAATTTTTATTCATTAATTTGTGTTCATCAGTATCAGTATAAAATCAGTATTATCAGTATAAAATCATGAACACATAAGAATAATATTCTGAGGATTCGGTCAAATTCTGTGGTAGAAAATGCATTGAGCATTAACCTCGCCGCCTGGTGATTACCTTCCACTAAAAAGTGTTATTATTATAGTAAAAGATAATAAATGAAGTTTTCACTCACCACTCATCCCTGGGGTCGGGCAGTTTCCGCTTGACGGATATCAGGTCGCTCACGTACTGATTGAAGGCGTTCCTCTGCCAGCCCTCCTCCACCAGCTTCTTGATATCCGAGGACAGGTTCTGCGGCAGGATGACCGGCTTCCCCCACTCCCCGTACTGCATCTTGTTCTTGTCCTCGTCGAACTCCCCCTTGTCCGGCGCGTGTAGCACCATCTTGTCCGCATTCTTCTCCGCCGTCTCCGCGGACGAGGTCTCAGCTACCAGCGCCTGAGCCGCCGGCTGTATCAGGTTCTCGTTCTCGTCTCCGTTCTTCACTTGCCTGTCTACATTCGTGTCTAATGACTCGATGACGACGCCCGACCGGTTTCTGTCCTCCATGAAGAGCAGAGCCGCCACCGTCAGCCAGATGAGGCACACCAGCAGGACGAGCTTCAGCAGCACGAACCGCCGCCGCAGGAAGTAGATGTAGAATCTGGAGGGAATCATCGAACTCACCATTTTGTTTTGAGTCTACTTAGTATGAGGTATCTACAGAGGTTCTACGAGGTAGATCAGTCTTGAAAGGGATTTCTCTGACGTGGGTTTCGTTAGAGCCAAGAGTCGAGGATGTTGAGAGAGGAGAGCTGATGCATGTTTTATTTATGCTCCTTTTGAGACAATTTTCATTTAAAATTCATTTTTATATTCCAAAGTTTGCTTCTTAAGTACGTCTTCAATGCCGCCATGCTTCTTTCATCTGGAACAGAGGAATAAACAAAGGGGTAAATGAGGCGGAGCAGCACAATGTTCCCTCTCTCCTTCTTGTTTTCTAAATTGAAAGGGAGAGAAAAAGAAAACCCTGTCCCTACGTTCGATGATATCTTTTCATGATATTTTCTTAAAGATAATCGTAGAAATGGTGTGTATGACCAAAGATAATTGACATGTACCACTATAATCTAATAAAAAATACATGGATATAGATTATAAACGAGTAGTTTAATATTTAATTTCTAAAAAGGGTTGTCTTGGGCAATAACCCCGCCCTTTAGAGAGGACCTGTGCATTTTTTATTCGTGTTATCTATGTTTTTACTATAAAAATTTTTATCTGTTTTTCTTTGTTTATACCTATTGTTCTAAATTTTATATTTTTATTTTCATCGTTACCTTTTTATACATATAATTATGTCCTTTTATTAAAGAGTTAAATAATAATAATTAAACCCATGCTTCGCTACAGTTGCTACTGGAAAGTTTTTGAACTTGGCGTTCTACTCTGCGACTGGCGTCCTAGTTGAAACATTAAAAAATCCTACATCTAATAATCGCGAGAAATGAGTTGTTTTCAAATTTAAAAAATAACGCTTTTGAAGATATGGTAAATTAATTTCTGCAATTCTTGTAGGGATGTGCTCTGAAAAATCTCATTACAGTCGTTACCAGCAGCGGTATACAGCGGTAGAGCGATTTCTCCGCCATTCAGAATAACGGTAACAATTTATCTCGCGCTACAATAGTGCGGGGATAAAATATTTTATCTTTATGTAGATCTGCTGTAATTTCATAATAATATTTTACCTTCCTTATTACGTGCCAGTGACGTATGCTATTGTAGGGAATGAATAAAATCTTGAGGAGACACGGACATAAAAGTTGTCTCGAAAGGCCGAATTATAAATTAGTATTCAAATTAAGATAATTCAGACTGACTGCCCCTCAAGTTTAGCTATAGTGCGCTGTGATTGGTTAACACTCGAACTTGAGGGATGGTCCTGACTTATCTTAAATATAATTCTGTTTAAAAATTCTGCCCTAATATGGTCTATGTTTGGAATTTGGAACACATAATAACAGAAGTATATTAATTTTAAATTAATAATAATTTTTACTTCAGTGGACATTCATTGAAGAGCCCGGGGTTCGAATTCTGTTCAGGGCATAATATGTACTGACGAAAACCATCAGTGCCGAACTTTGATTACAAAAAATTTATTCATGTTTTAAAATCTTATATGAAATTTACCTGTACAATTAATTAATTGAAAACGCAAGATACATAGGCCAATTCATCAAAACTATCTACTTTGAGTCGAATTATCAGACCTAACTTAACATTTGAAATTGATTTTGAAATCCATCGGTATGTCCCAAAATTTACAAATACTCTTGAATAAAATCAAGTCATTTTCACTAGTAAGAACCTTTCCGAATAAAACCACACATAGAGCCAACTAAGAATTGTCCTTAAAACATTGGTGTTCTCATAATTGCTATAGGAAGGAAGGACTTTATTTTGTTTAATTTGAAGTTTCTTAATTTAAAATCTCCTTGAAGTACAATATCTTTTGTACTTTTAGCGGGATAAAATCTTATTCTTTGTCTTCTGAATTACATTTTTCAAAACTTCATTGCTTTGTATATCATTACATTTAACTCCATCTCATTTTTCTTTTCAAACTACCTTTCCATTTGAAATTCAATTTCCGTCGGTTTGACGGTCCTACTAGCCGAAGCGACCATACGGCACTGTAGCAGATGGAAATAATAAAATAAAATATTTTACAAGACTGGGGAATTGTTTTTTGAGCATCGAGCGTATATTCCCGGGAATAAAAATGTTCAAAGTGCTCCGGAAAGCTCCTGGGGGGAAATTTTAATTTTGGATTCGCACCTCAAAAATAACACAATGTAATAATCATCATTTCTTACGAGTGAGAAACGGAATGCCGGAGGCGGCGCAGAGGAGCTGAGGGGACGTAAAGTCGAGTCTCTCTCTCATTTGTACACCACATGATTTTTATTCAAACCCTCCTTTTTTATTGCGCAAAACCTCATTCTACCAATGGTTTTCGGAGACACAGAAAACAGACACAGTTTTACAGACGTTTTGTTTTCGAATGCATTATAAATTAACGAGCAAGATATCAAATCAAAAGGAATGTTAACTGATAAAAAGAAGTCAATCAATCCACCAGGACTCCAGGGCATTAAGAAAGATTAGAAATACCTCAGGAATCCTTATCATTTCTGATACTAAGTGCCTACGGGTGTATCAATTACACCAAAATACACCTGCAACAGCGTCAGGCCTACATTGAGAGGCTCAAGCGAAACCTTCAACGTGGCCCTCGGCCTCGGCCAAATTATTACCAACATCCGCAATAAATATGTGCAGTAGTAGTGCAGTGGTTAACGCCCTAGTCTGGTAATCCAGGGAGTGATAGCGCAGGGATCCGTTGACTACCAATGCTCTTAACCACTGAGCCACGGAGGTCAGCCACTGAGCCAAGGAGAAAAAGTTTAGGTTTCCCGAAGAAAGAGTCGAGATTTCATACAAAAGTCATACTTTCATATAAAATCCGCTGTCGTAGAGTACTCTAAGTAATTATACATAGTATGTATGTACAGTACACGCATAAAAGTGTAAGAAAATGAGAAAAAGGATGGATGGAAAATCAGAAAAGGAAGAAACAGAAGAAAAATGTAGTCAGTAGTAAGAAGAAGAAGGCAAATAGCGGGGAGTTCTTGAGAAAGCATCATCACTGGATATGAACATCCATACTAGGATTATATATTTTCTACGCATGTATATTCCTCCTAGCGGTTTTCAAATAATTAGAAATAAACCGTATAAAAATAACAATACTCTTTGGTGGAAGGTAACCTACAGGCGAGAGGCAAGGTTAATGCTTACAACATTTTCTGACTCTGAAGTCCTAACACTCAGTCGTACTATTAATATATGTGGTCACATACTCTGCCTTATCCCGCTTAAGCAGGGTCGACGTTGTTCAACCTCATGGTTGAAGTTGGTTGGTTTTGTCACATTTTTACGCCTGGATGCTCTTCCTAACGCCAACGATTCAATTTGATTTAACGTTCTAGATTAGGACGGGTGTTTTACCCTCCATTCAAAGGGAATCGTACCAGCTACCCACATTAACCTCACCCAGACTGGGTAGGGCCGGAAATGCCAACCTCACATGTACGGAGGGAACAGAATTTTATGTGAGGAAATCTGCTCCGACCGGGGATCGAACTCAAGAACTTAGGTCTACGGGCAGTGGCAGTAGTCATGAACGTTACGCTACGCCACGGAGGTGACTCAAATAAATGAGGAAAATACAAACATTGGGTAGGACCCGGTCTACAGATAGTGGTTGGGTGGAAGAGCTTCTTTGAGAAGAATTCTGCCTAAGAAAAGAAAGCCACATCTACTGCCAATGCTTTTTGCCCACACATTGAGAAGCACTGCTGACTTTCTGATAGGTATGGCAGGAGTATCTTATGCTTGAGATGAATCCCGTGTATTTTTCTAATGACGCCCTCAGCCCCTACCTGGTCCTGTTGAAGAAAAAATAATTAAGACTATAAAAAAGACGAGAGAGGGAATTCCCCCAGTTGTTGTGTCGAGTGGAAGACATTGTAGAGTGTATCAAAACACGGCATAGAGTGATGAGACATAGGGATGAAGGGGCAAGATACCTCTGTGGAGAGATACACTTCGGGTGAAGGGGCAAGATACCTCTGTGGAGAGATACACTTCGGGTGAAGGGGCAAGATGCCTCTGTGGAGAGATACACTCGGGATGAACACATTGTCGAGTGTATCAAAACACGGCATAGAGTGATGAGACATGGAGATAAAGGGGCAAGATACCTCTGTGGAGAGATACACTTCGAGTGAAGGGGCAAGATGCCTCTGTGGAGAGATAAACTTCGGGTGAAGGGGCAAAATACCTCTGTGGAGAGGTAGACTTCCGGTGAAGGGGCAAGATACCTCTGTGGAGACGTGGAGAGATATACTCCAGGTGAATGAGAAAATTAATTCTGTGAAGATATACAGTCTGTATGGTGGGACAATATACTTCTAGAAATGCAATAGATAACGAAATTTGTGAGTTCAAATCCTAGCCATAGCATTGATTTTTTATGTTTTACTTACGAAAAAGATTCTAAAATGATCACAAAAACATCAAGAACAAAACGATTAAACTATATTACCATGTTTTCTAACTGCTCTCGTGGTTCCGTCCACTTTTCTTCAACCGCCCTATATGTGACTCACCCAGGAGATATTTATACTTTATTTACACTGAGATTTATACAGTACAACTTCACTCTGCACTTGTGCCATAGCAAATTGCAATTAGCTTCAAGCATCTTCATAATATAATTAAAAAAATATATAAATCCTGGGACAAGCTGACAACTGCAATGGTTGCACATTAAAACTGAGATAAAGTCACGACAGTTCTGTCGTCATAGGAGTGATTTATATTTTAGACTTTTCAAAAAACGTTTGCAGACCGTTTTTCTTCTCAACTTTAAATCTTTATGACTGATTAGGTTTGTGACATATTTTAATTTTTTGAATGGGGTTCATGAGTCGATGATAAATAAGAATACTCTTTAGTGGAAGGTAACCACCAGGCGAGGTTAATACTTAAAGTATATTCTACCACCTAACCCTCAGAATCTAATTATTCTGTGGTCACATACTCAAAATAATGAGGAAAAATTCATGCATTGGGTAGGATTCAGATCCTTACGCTACCTGGATTACCAGACTCGCGCCTTAACCACTTGAGAACCAGTGCATGTCATAGACAAAATTTATATGGACTTATGGGATCTATCTGTGTATTCTGTTTTTTCAGTTAGTTCTGAATTTTGTTCCTTGTGGAGAGAATTTACAGGAAAAAGCATTGACAGGAGAAGGATTATGAGACTTATGAGGGTGAGTAGAGAGGGAGAGAGAGTTTGATTGATAGATAATTTTATAAATTGTTTTATTGGTTTTTTCCCCTAAGCTAACTTATAAAGAGAGGGAGGGAGGGAGAGACAGAGAGAGAGAGAGAGTGAGTGAGAGAGAATAAGAGAGAAAGAGTGAGACTAGTGAGAATGAGAGTGAGAGGTTAGAGTGAAAAGGAGTAAAAGAGAGAGGGCGAGAGAGAAATAAAAGAGTCAGAGACCCCGCGAAAAGCCAGGAAAACTATTTAACTTAGAAGTTGAAAGCCAAGTAAAACTGTCGTATCGTATGTATGCGATGAGAGCAGGAGAAGCAGAGCTCATGAAGTAGATAAAATATAAAGGTTGAACAACACGGGGGGTGGAGACGATCTGGAGGGGCGGAGAGAACAAGGTAGCTAGGTAACGTTACAAACAAGTTCAGAGGAGATTTCTGAGAAAGAAAAACCTGGATAGATGTTTCAATGACAAGGGTGAATTTTCCTTTTGTGTTGATGTTGCCTAGAAATCGCAACAACCATGGAGTATAGGTAATATACTATGGATAGTATCCATATTATAGAGACGTCATGACTTAAATCTCATGGGTAATTTTTTATACATTTTTCAATGTCTCAGAAACAAATAAACATACTATACTACTAATAATTCTGTCCCATAAGAGACTATCCAATATGGCTACCGTTATTATCATCATCATCGAGTAGCATCGTGTTCGATGGTTGCGAAGCTTGATGTTTTCATCAAGTTTATATCATGTAAGAGGGAAAAAAAATATTGATGTGATTTCATCTGTGTTAAAACTAACAAAGATGGCCGATTGTATGGGACAGGTTAGAGGTATTACGAGTTCTCTAGTACTTACTTACTCCATGACAATAAAGGCTGGCGACGTCAGTAGCTGGATTGATGAGGTAACCGGCTCGTTATCTGGAGGTCGCTGGTTCGAGTTTCAAGCATGGTTTTTTTAAGGCGGATCTAAGTTCTTGTGACTTCATGTGTAATAACATGTGTAAGGGGTCGGTGAAAGAGATTGCCATAGGCAATAACCCGCCCTTTAGTTAGGACATAATTATGTGTATATTAAAACTATATTTATCTATTTATTGTTTCCATATTTTAATTTTTACAATAATTATATTATAATTAGATTGGTTCTGGGGGCACTTGTCAATAATTAGCCTTCTCGGAGTGCTGAGTCATTCCTCCACTGTCTGGCTATCATCTTTCACGATGACGCCACCCTATGATGATGATGATGATGATAATTATTTGTACTGTACATGTATTATGTCTTTTTATATCTAATAAAGTACTTAATAATAATAATATCACTGCTGTAAACACATGTTCGAATTTCCAATAACTGGCACCTCATGATAATAAAGACAAAACTAAAGTCTTCAACTTGGTGACATCTGTATTCTGTACTGATAAGATAACTAAAGAAATAGAAGAGTACTTAAAAATGATATTAATTTTTTCTAAATATGAAATTTTTGTTATCATAAAGTAAAAAGTGATAGTTAAATCGTTGTGATAGTGAAATTGTTGATATGAAAAAGTAAAAGTCATTCTAATGTAAATTTTCTACGAGTTTTTTTTTAAATTGTTACATTAAAGGGTTGGGTGGAAGAGATTGCCACAGGCAATAACCCCGCCCTTTAGGTAGGACATTATTGTTATTTTCTTTTTTACTTATTTGTTTTGTCATTTGTTTGTTTTTTTCTTCTTTATTTTATATTGTTACCATTGTACTTTGTCCTCCTAATAAAGCTTAAAAAAACGTCGCTTTCAACTGAATTGTCATATCACGAGGGGAATGTTGTTACCTTCCATTGGCTGAAACTCACAAACCTGCTACCCGCATAAACCTCACCCAGCTTGGGTTGGACCGGCATCGCGAAGGCTTCACCTCACTGGTCGTTGCTTAACTTCGGTTATCCTATGAGAACCGGGGCATTCAACGCACCATCGATGCTGGCTTGAAGAAGTTTGCATACCTATACACATGTAAAGCCGAAAAATTAGAAAAAAAATTACACAAGAGTGGTATTCAGTTAGCGTCCTGGATATTGCACGCATGGTGACCTGGGTTCAATCCCCGGCCGGTTAGGATTTTTAACGAACCAATCATCATCGGATTCCACTCATACATCGAGCGGAAAAAGAGTAGCTGCTTTAATGTGAGCAGCGACCAGTGGGGGAATTATATTAGGCAAAAATAAGGAATCGCGGAGAATCGCACATTAAAGGAAAATTCCTATAATTCTGCGCTATCCACTAAAATTGTGATATAATAACAGAAAGGAACAGATTTATTATTGGTACAAGTGTGCCAGATTTATAAAAGACCTTTTGTGTATTCAATAAACGTTAAAATACTCTTTACAATCATACGTCAAACACTCCCGCTCCATCTTCACATCCAACACCACGAATTCTTCTCCGAGTTCTTTGTGTATGTTTTTTCATGATATCGAAAAAAAATTCGTCATAATATACTTCTATTTTCATAAAATGGCATTTACTTCAGATAAATTTATAATACGGGAAGTATTGTGTGTTCCTTATATAAAAAAAATATAAATATTTTTTTGCTCCGATTTTTAAATATACTGCCATGAAATCCAACATTTTTCATCATATTTATACCTTTATTTTCATAAAATAACTATTTCTATGTATTGCCATAAAATCGAACATTTCCGGTCATATACATGAGTAAGCAGGTCTTATCACCACATCTACACATTAGCTTGTCAAGAACACTCAAGCAGTAAATAGGACACTAATTGTTTTTGAATTTCTTCCAATTTCATTTCATTTTTATTAGTTTTTTTATGAATGATTAAAAATGATTGTTCTCCTAATTATTTTGTTCACGCATTCGAGAAATAGCAGTTTGGACAAAAAGTATATATCATTAACGAGGCGCGGCCGGTAGAAAAATGTTTTTGGGGTGCTGCCTCATAAACTGGGCTAAAATGGGGTATACAGGGTGTCCCGTATACAGATGCAAATATTTTGAGGGTAGGTTCAGCCCACCGTGGACTAATGGACTATCATCTAGGCGAAACATGCAGTAGGGCATTTTGCTTCGTTAAGGAGTTATGACCAAATCCCTGTTTTTCCCACAGACGTAACGGTTACTTGGATCGATGCACTTTTCAAAAGAAATGATAGCCAGTAGGTGAGTTTTGACTTCGTGTATGGATAGTTAGGCATACTTCCCTTCAAATGCCGTTTGTTGCATCGAAAAATATTACAAAATTAGAGAGATATTAATTTATCATTATTTATTCATAAGTTCAATTTTTTTCAATATCATGATTTAGAAGTATTTTTTGAGCTTTGTGTGTCTTGCATTCTATGATCTTTAAACTTATAAAAATGAGCTTTCACTATTCTAAAACAAAACATAATATTGTATTTTTTTGACTAGTGATACGCTGAATTGCAACTGAAGGAGTATTTCACGAAATTCACGACAGGGAAAAAGTGAAAAATTGAATTTTTGAAAAATATTGAACTTTTGATTAAATATCTCTCTTATTTTGTAATATTTTTCGATGCAACAAACGGCATTTGAAGGGAAATATGCATAACTATCCATACACGAAGTCAAAACTCACCTACTGGCTATCATTTCTTTTGAAAAGTGCATCGATCCAAGTGACCTCTAGACCTGTGGGAAAAACAGGGATTTGGAAAAACTCAAAATATTTCCATCTGTATACGGGACACCCTGTATAGAGTCGCTCTTTCTGTATCTAAAGAGTTTGAGTTTGTTTACCATAACAATCATAATATTTATACATTAAATATTCTAGAAATGTGTGATAATTTTCATGGTGTAAGAACTACCTACGACTTGAGAAAATCCTCTCTTTTCTTTTTCGTCTGGGGGTGCTGCAGTTCCACAGCTCCTTAGCACCGGCCGCGCCTGTCATAAACTCGTGATGTGTCGGGCACAAAGTTATAATTATTTATAACTTTATTGTTCGGTAAAATAAGCGAAATTTATTTCACACCCCTTCAGACCCTTTCGTCGATGATGGAAATTTTATGAAATAAAAATATCCAACGGTATAACTAGATTTGTTTTTTTATGCTTCTTGGTGCGACCTCTTAACACTTTGTGCGCCACGTCGCTCAATATGAGCGACAGCGACTTCCCGCTGGGGCCACGTCTCTCATTTTGAGAGACACTAGACCTCTCTTTGAAGCATTGTGTCTCAGTATGGGCCACACTACTGTGTATTTTGTATTGAGAATTTGAAGCGTGGCCTCCTGAGGATGATCAGAGTGTGCTTGGTTTTCACCTATCTAGTTTTGAAGCATATTGAGAGACAATCCTTTGTATCGTGGCCCCAGGGGAAAATCACGATTTTGGGCTTGGCGCACAAAGTGTTAATCTTGCGATGGATTCTGTCTAGTGTAGGAACTAATAATTCTGATGGTAAAACAAGGTAATACATGCGTCTTTTATTATTGTAATTAAATAAATAATAATAAGTTGCCCGGCAAACGGGTGTTTACATACAATCCAGCGAATGGCGGGTAAAACCCTTGTCGTAATATGACGTGACGTTAAATTAAAAAAAAAAAAAAAACAAAACAAACACACTTATTTCCAAAATTGCAATTTTCTGCGAGAAAAAGTGTTTTGTTATTATTATTATATTATGCTTTATTATTAGGTAAGACAAAATATATACAGTGATATACAATGAAATTATAAAGAAAATATAAATAGTATGAACAAAGAAACAAGAAAAAAAAAAAAAAGAATAAAGCTAATGTCCGACCTAAAGGGCGTGGTTATTGCCTGTGGCAAACTCTTCCACTCAACCCTTGATTACAAGGCTGTCCAAACGCATGACTTATATACAGGGTGAGCATAAAGTCTCACCCCAACCTCCGTATCTCGAGAATGGCTGAAAATACAAGAAAACGCAAAAACACTTATCCCTTCGATTATAGAGGGATTAATTTTCAGCCAAAAAAAATTGCCTACACGGCCCCAGTCAGGCTGGGCAATCTGGGCATGGACCAACTTTAAAATCTTAAATAGAATGGTATGTGTTGTGGCATATTGTTTTAAAGGTCTTATTAAGAGAAATTCATTACAACAAATTTCAGTGAGCTACAACTTACCGTTATTGAGATACAGGGTCGGACGTCCTGCGTAATATCCACATATTTTGATCTATAACTCGTTAACCGTAAATTATGGAGAAAATTTTTCTTGTTGACAATAACTCCTTATGAAAAGACCTTCCGAACATGTTATAACTCGACATACTCTGTTGGTGTTAGTTTCTGGTCGGTTTCGTCAGCCAGCCGGACGAACAGTCGAAAAAAATTTAACGAAAAAACAAATCAAGTTTTAACTTGTTCGAAAGGTCTTGCCATAAAGAGTTATTATTATTATTAACAAGAAAAATTTTCTCCATAATTTACGGTTAGTGAGTTTAGGTAAAAATATATGGATACTATACGCAGGACGTCCGACCCTGTATCTCGAGAACAGTAGGTCGTAGCTCACTGAAATTTGTTGTAATGAACTTCTCTCAATAAGAACATTAAAACGAAATGCCACAAGATATACCATTCTATTTAAGAATTAAAGTTTGTCCAGCCTGACTGGGGCCGTGTAGGCAATTTTTTTTGGCTGAAAATTAATCCCCCTGAAATTGAAGGGATATGTGTTTTTGCGTTTTCTTGTATTTTCAGCCATTCTCGAGATACGGGGGGTGGGGTGAGACTTTATGCTCACCCTGTATAAATGTTGCCTATATACATCACAGTACGGGATATTGGAAAACTCTTCATCAGCAAATTATGAAAAGTTTAAAAATAACAATAATTATGTTTGGGAGGAGACGTAAAATCTTTTGACTCTCAAACTCAGGATAAGTAGGGGAAATAATTTCCAGAGGGAGTTGCTTCAAAGTTGCTCCTAAAAGTGCTGAAAGATGTGTAACAGAAAAGTTCAACTTCTTAAAATCATAAATCATAGAAAATTGAAAAAGTTTCGGATCTTTAAGCACAAGTTGAGTTTCTTGTTTTTCTAATGGCATTCAAAGTAAATATGATAAGTATTCTATTCGCCGGAAAGTGCTTCACACAAGCAGTTTAACACCTTGCTGGCCTGAAGGAGATTGGTTCATCTTGAGTTTTAATCGAGTGTCTCTCTTATTCTTTAAAATTTATTTTACTATTGTGAGGTATTTGTGTTAATCACAAGTGAGTAATTTTGCCAATTACTCTCAACTTGTCTTACTATATAATTCCATGCTTAGGTTTGCACAACCGACGATCGAGCAACTGAGGTCAATAAATAATATTTGAGCTTTTCTGTTGAACAATTTTTCTGACCATATAAACAGACTATGTAAGTATGTGGAGGTATGACCGTACGCGGTGTTGATGAAAGTATAGCAGACGTATAAGATCCCAGTGAATGAAGGCTAAAACCCCTGTTTTGATCACTTTTTCCATTTCCTAGATCCTCTATTTGTTTATTTATTTAAAAAAAAAACATAATTTCAAAATATAGAATGTTAATTGAACAAGTTTTTTCAAATTGACAGAAACAATATAATCATGCAGTTCTTCTTACAGTGAAGAGTGAGCTGATTACTTTCAGACAGAAATTCAAATGATCATAATTGTGCTGAAGGTAAGCAACATCCAGCGAGGTGAAGGCTTGTTGAGTGACTCCAAGTTTTGAACTTTCACCATCCATGCTATTAAGGGTCCAATCCAGGCTGGGTAAGGTTGCTGAGGGTATAGCTGGTTTAAAAGTTTCCTTTGAATAAAAGGTAAAACCCCCTTTTGAATAACCTCTAGGGTTAATAGAAGTTGAGCAAAAAAAAATGTATATTCGCTATATTTGGATCATTAGGACCTTCAGAGGTTAATCCACAGCTTAGGAAAACCTTGTACTAAACGAGTTGGTGAGAATTTTGCATAAACACAACACTCTTATATTTTATTTAATTTCCACTGAAAACATGTTTTCAAGAAGTCGAAGAGTAGCAGAGAAATTCAGAAGTATTTTATTTTCTTTTTCTCTAAATAAAACGATACAAAAACATGTTTCGATCTTACAGCCCAAATATTTATTTGGAAGGAAAATAAATCTAATTACTACAGCAACACCGACATCATCGCAAATGAAATAGGTTTTCCGAGAAGAAAAGAATGATGGAAAAATGACACTCTTAAGTCCCCGGCTGAAAGTATAAAAAAAAAAATGTATTTAGTGTGACTACTTCTCAGGGAAATTAGGGGTGGGGGGTAAATATGTTAGGCATTCCAATGAGGAGGAAAAAGTTAGAAATGTATATAGGGGGGGGGTACTTTAAATGAGGGTGGAAATATGTTGGCTTTTTAAATCAGGGGGTAAAATGTTAGACCCTTCAATGAGGAAGGAAATATATATGTTGGGTCGTTCAATGGGTTGGGGGGATCTTTAATTTTACGTCGTCCACAAACCACTAAAGACAAGAACTATTGAATGATCTTTCCAACCTATCCGTCCGATTGGATTTCAGACACCTGAATTTGATCTGTTCCATTGAATACCCATTAATATCTATTTCGAGAAAATAAATAAAATATTAAAATTACACTCTATCGCCTCGCAAGCTGTCAGTAACAACACACATCTCTCCCAACAATACCCAACATACTTGTCACAACTACACAGGGAATTCCCATACAGGTGCAAAACGTACGTCTGGATGGAATGAACTTTGCCGGACAAAGGACAATTCCAGATATCGCGCTTGAACGACTTTTCGAAATTGAAAATGTGCATCACTGAAATGTCCCTCACATGTTGGATTTCATCAGTTTGAATAATTCTCTTCCCTTGGGTTTAGATTTTCCGAATTTCAGCTGGGAAATGTATGCAGATTTAGTCACATAGACAAATGTTTGTTTTTGCACATGACTAATTCTCGAGTAGAGGGTAAAAACTTTGGAGAAATATGATTGATAGGTGGAAAAATGTTCCTGGATATCATAAGCTTGCATAAAAATTAATGAGCATATATTTGAGTTTCAGCACTTACTAGATACTTTTTAGGCACCGACATCTTTGCGGGCACTCTTCAGTGTTCTGAGCTAACGGCGTAAAACAGACCCATGTGGTTCCTCTCGCTCAAATTATGGGCCACCAGTTCCTCCTCATGCACGACAATGCCCACCCACATGCGGGAAGAATGGGAGAGGTTGCCCCAAGAAATTGAGGTTACTTTGATCCAGTCAATACCAAATCGAATGAATGCTGTGATCAGAGCTGAGGGAGGCAACACAAAATACTGATTCACCATTGTTATGAATGAATCTTGTTGATTTCTCAGGTTATAAGGTCTTTTGTTAAAAATAAAAAAAAATCATGTTTTTCTTGTTTTCTGACATCCTGTAGTAAAATTTAATTTTGACGGCTTCTGGTAGGTTTCTTTTAAATAATCAAATAAAAAAATTGTAGAAAACAAAATTTACAACATTTTGAGATATCATACGACTCGATAGATATAGTAATTTCAAAGATATCGCAGATTTGGTGGAGGAAAAAGTATGATTCGCTTTTTCTGCTCTCAAGTGTATTTTTGAGAAACAAAACAATGGAATTGGTATTGAAGAAAATAGAAACACCAAAGAAACTTTGAGGCGTTTCATGAAACAAACATTATTTTCAGCACGAATCAACTTTTCAAATTCAGATATGACTATACAACAGGTATCCCACCCAAAGACACAACAGGAGTATCCTACATAATTCTACGCCTACTGAAAGGACACGAGCTTTTATTTACATTGCTCTTCCACGTAAGTTTCAGTAGCATCACGAGAAAACAATGACCAGGCCATGACAAAGAAACTGTACACTTGTGATGGATTCCCGGAAGTCGAAAGCTAATGATAGCCTTTGTCGACAAAGAAAAAGGCCACAGACAACGGAAGAGGACGGCGAAATAATAACAGGGATCGAAAGAAAGAAATAAGAAGTCAGACAAATATGGCTACGACGTTTCAGGCTTCAAATTAAGAAGCAAGAAGCTCATGATATTAGAAATTTGACCTCTCGGAACATTTGACAGGTTCTGGCGAGATGCAGTGAGGGACAGGTCAGAGGGGTGGAGTAGATTGTAAATTGACCTGCTCTGAGGAGATGATCACTCACCTCCCAGGGGCAGTCGGTGTATAGGATATATGATATACTTATATATAATATACATACATATGTACCTAGAGCTAATTCACTATTTATATACAATAGACATACATATGTACAGAGAGATAATTCACTATTTATATACAATATACATACATATGTACCTACATAGAGCTACCTCACTGTTTAGTAAGTGAGGGACAGTGTGGCTTATATTAACTTTAATCCTGTTTCATAATTTGGCTTTTAGTGGATAATTCCCTAGGCAATATCACCACTTTTGATAATGCCTGGGGAATTATCAAGAGTGGTGCCGTACACAATATATGTACAATTTGTATATTGTGTAGTACGATTGAGGCGTGCCACAATATTTGAACAGCAAAAAAGTTCAAGAAAAAGCACAAGACAGGAAGCTCTCACAAAAGCACACCAACTTTCTGTTTATCACCACAACTTCAGGACTATTATTACGACGAAGAAAAGAAAAAGCTTGGAAACTTTTTTATATACCTACCTATAAGGAAAAGAAACGCTAAGGATGTGAAGAGATGGAGCAAAGGAAGATAAGAATTGTGAGAGAGAACTGAGAAACGTCATTATAAAAATGATATTGACAACAATAAATTGAATAATATAAAACTTTACGACACAAATATTGAAATAAATAACCGCAGGAAAAAGAAAAGTGGATGTACGATAAGAAAAATATTATATCGGGGAAAATAAAGTAGTAATAATTCACGAAAGAATATGAGAATACTTAGCTTTGCTCATACATCGAGGGCAGGCGGGGACGGTGGGAAAATGTTTTGGGGATGCTGCCACATAAACCGGACTAAAATTGGGTTTAAAAAGTCGCTCTCTCAAGAGTTAGAGTTTCTTTATCATGCCAATCATAATAATTTTATTATGCATTGTACAAATGTATGGATATTTTTCAGTGTAGACTTGAGAAAATCTTCTCTTTTTCTTGTTTGTCTGTGGGGGTGCTGCAGTTCGGAAGCTCTTTAGCACCGGCCGCGCTTGATCGAGGGCATTAACTGTGTACGTATATGCTACGCAGGCGCGGTCGGTGCTAAGGAGCTGTGGAACTGCAGCACCCCCAGACAAAAAGAAAAAAATACGAATTTCACAATGAAATCATCACACATTTCTAGAATAGTTATTTCATAATTATTATGATTGAAATGGTAAACAAACTCAAACTATTTAGATACTGGAAGTGCGAATTTACAACTACCATTTTAGTCTGGTTTGTGTGGCAGCACCCCTAAAACATTTTACCACAGGCCGCGCCTAATGCTACATATAAGACTTAAAGTGCATTAGATGTGTACACTGTACAAGTGTACATAGACTATTTATTAGCTGTGTACATATAACATTTATTAGCTGCGTACATATACTATTTATGTTAATGCACCGCATGTTGAGAGAGATAAATATTAAGCAGCGCAGCGTGTAAACCATATCTTGAGCTGAAAAAAAGCTCGCGGAAAAAATGAGACGGTGTGGGGTAAATTTATCTCAAGACATTCCTTTCGACATGTGAGGTAGGGGGGGGGGCACCGGAACTGCTTGGTGAAACTTCAAAAGAAAAATGAAAAAAAAAGCCAAAATAACGCTGAGAAAATGCAAAATAAATATATGTACATTGTTCGATAGACACATGCATAATATATGAAGGGTACATACGAATGAGGTACCATGAATGAAAGATGTGTGCATACATTGAACATACTATGTATCGGTAATTTACATAGTACAAATGTGCATACATCGATGAAAGCTGCACTAGTGAACTTTTACTAAAACCTGACAAAGCACCCTTGCAAGAAGTGAAAAGTTCAAATCACTTGGCAGCATAGTTTCTGTATGAAATATCCCAGTTCATACATTATAAGAGTTCAAATATTAACATAAATATGTGAGATGTGAGGTGTAGTCTTATCAAAAGTTCAAATGAAACACGTCAAAACACATACCGTGTTTGAGTGGTTTGAACAATTGACAGACAATCAGGCTGTGCAAGGATCCGTTAGTTCGAATCTCAACTTGGGATAACATAATAATAAGATTCTCATGGTTAGGTGGTAGAAAATGCTTGGACCATTAACCTCGCCAGGTGGTTGCCTACCACTAAAAAGTGTAATTATTATTACCTTTTGCTCGTAAGCATTTGCTTTTGTTCATAAGCAATTGCTCCATGTTTAAATTACAGGAGGTATCAAATAAAAGAGAAAGATCAGCTTCCACTATATGAAAGAGATATATCAAATATATCTATGTGTTTACCTCTACAATAGAATCACGCCCATACAGTATGAATTAGAATAATCCCTATCATCAAAGGAGAAAGGGAAACGATACCTGGGTATCGATTTATTGATCTAACACCTCGACTCATTATCGAAACACGAGGAGACCATTCACTTACCGGTACACATAATATGTACATATACATAATATGTATACCCAGGTAATACATAGATACTATGTATAACACTCAAGTGCTGAAGCACCATTAAAAAACTCGCCATTGAAACACAAAGAGGCACGAACTGATGTGGACTTTCTGGGTCTATTACATGTCAAAAGTGAATTGCAAAATGTACAGGGGCGAGAAAAAGTAAATTGAATAAGGCACCCAAACCAGTCAGCAAAAATTCGCCGATCTAGGGGCTCGAACCAACGACCACCAGGTTACGAGGCCACCACCTTCACAATTTAGATACTGTAGACGAATGGTCAGTACAAAAGTAGAATTGAAATAAAGCGGTTTTTTTTTTTTTTTGTTGAACGAAGCGAACCGGAGCTACCTGATCACTGAAATTCACTTTTTTTTTATTTGACCGGATGTTCGAGCGGTCATGGCTTTTGAAGAAGAAGGTTGTGGTTTGATAAGAAGAAGAAGTGCAGGATAATTTCAATTGCAAAATGTAAACAAACACCGATATCTTTAATGTAAATAAACCAGAGTGCCAAAAATCACTATTTTTAATAATCAAATTTTAATTGACCAGAGCTGACCGTTTGGTCTTGTTCAGGCTTTTCGATCGATTAAAAAACCCGCTCATATAAATACATAGAAATAGAATATACCTTGTTTATACTGCCGAGATAAGACTGAAAAGTCCCTTTATTCCAGCAGTCAAACAGT